>CM065779.1:135646500-136246500 GCA_033296515.1 Macrochelys suwanniensis | reverse complement strand
GTGTCCAGTTCTGGGCGCCACATTTCAGGAAACGTGGAGAAATTGGAGAAAGTCCAGAGAAGTGCAACAAGAATGATTAAAGGTCTAGAAATATGACCTATGAGGGAAGATTGAAAAAACGGTGTTTGTTTAGTCTGGAGACGAGAAGACTGAGAGGGGAAATAACAGTTTTTGAGTATATAAAAGGTTGTTACAAGGAGGAGGGAGAAAAGTTGTTCTTAACTTCTGAGGATAGGACAAGAGCAATGGGCTTAAATTGTAGCCAGGGCGGTTTAGGGTGGACATTAGGAAAAACTTCCTAACTGTTGGTGGTTAAGCACTGGAATAAATTGCCATGGGAGGTTATGGAATCTCCATCATTGGGGATTTTTAAGAGTAGGTTGGACAAACACCTGCTCTAGATAATACTTAGTCCTGCCTTGAGTGCAGGGGACTGGACTAGATGACCTCTCAAGGTCCCTTCCAGTTCTGTGATTCTGTACCGCCACGACATCTGGAAGGAGGGTCCTAACTATGGGATCATTTCCCTGTGCTCCAGTTGGATGTTCTTCCCTGAGACTTTCATCCTCCTCAACAGTACAGAGGCTGTCAGACCGGGGGGTGGGACCGTTCTACTGTGTCCCGGAAAGTCTCATTTATGTACCTCTCTATCTCGCTTAGCTCCTCCAGTTCAGCCAATCTAGTCTCCAAAGCCCGTACATGGTCTCTGAGGGCCAGAAGCTCCTTGCACCAAATGCACACATACACCACCTGCCTAGAGGGCAGATAATTGGACATACCGCATTGAGTGCAGTAAACTGGAGAGCCCCCACTCTGTTGCTAGACTTCTGCCTACATTCTCTCTCTATTCCTGAAGCTTGTTCCTTTGTTGTTGTTTTGTTTTTATCAGGGGGTGTTTTTGGCTTTAAGTTTAAAGAAGTTTAAGGAATGTTAAGTGTATCTAGCCCCCCTCACACTCCCTCTGGAGAACTCGCTCGCAAAACTACCCTGTTAGCTGCTGCTTTTCCCTAGGTCCACTGATCACTTAGGAGGGAGCTTTTTAAAGCCCTGGTCTTCCTGAGTAGCCCTGCCACCTGGTTAAGGGTTGATGGGTGCTAAAGGGTTTAGGGATCAAAGTCCCGTCAAGTTCTCAGCCTTGCCTAGCAGGCCACTAGGCTAGGCTCAGCACAAACAGGGTCCCCCTAACAAACAGACCACACTTTCAGTCAGGCAGCATGCACACCACAAACACAGACACTACAGACAACAGACTTACCTCAAGGGTAACCTAATCACTCCTCCTTCACATGGAGAACTCCCTCACAAAACTCTCCTGTTAGCTGCTCCTGTTCGCTAGCTCATTCTTTTAGATCCTAAAGATGAGCTCTTTGTTTCCTTTGCCTGGCTGACATCAAAACTACTGAAAGCACTTGGAAAAAAAACCTCTTGAAAGCACCACTCTATTCTTTACCCCTCTGATATTTCCATTCATAGCTTTGTCAAACATTTGCCTTTTGAGCTGAAATTTCCCAGGGAACTAAATCAGAAGAGCCATTTTTAAATTGCAAGCATGAAGGAGAGGCACTTACTTCCCTTTTAGAGAAATGTTTGTTTTGCTCAACTCAAATAGGATGTTATTAAAGTTCAGACCAGCTATGGATTTAGCTGTGGTGAGATAAGTACTTCAACTCTGTTAAAGAAGTTTGTTTGCAAAGTTAAGAGTGACTGAAAAGGAAGTTACAGGCTACGTTTTAGAAGGATTCTCAATGAGATTTTTTCTATAAAACCTCATGCTGAAGCCCAAACTACTGCAGAAAAAATGAAACTAACAGAACAACCAGGTTCAGGAAGTTGTAGTCTGATCTAACTTCTTTACGACATAGTAGTTGATATACTTGTAAGTACAGGCAGAACTGTGCAATTCAGGCCCCAGGCTCCCAAATTTTGTAACTCCTTATCCCCAAGAATGTGAGCCAAGTTGCAGCTGTTCATTTTTTGGTTGGTTTGGGCAACCTTTGACTGTACTCTATCCTTATTTGTAGGTGCCTCTGTCATCTTGAAGGATTCACTTGTCTGTGCCTTCATCTGGAATTGAAAAAGCTTACTGTTCAGAAAGAAGAGTTCATTGTCGTGCTAACTTTTTGCTCTTACCTTAAGTAGCTTCAGCTTTGAGATGAGTGAGATGGTCTTTATTTGTACAGGTACACAGTCAGTACAGGTTCTTACCTGTAATATGTGAAAAATTGAAATTTTCTGACCACATAATACAAATATTCATTTGTCACATCCCTTAAATGGGGTTTTGGTATAGTACTTTAATCATGGGAATAGTTATTCTGGTATTCACATTTGAAAACCTGTGTAACTACTCCCAGATAAGAGCATTATAACTTCATGGGTGAATTGATCCCATTGTTTTTAAAAAAATGTACCCTACATAAATAAGATTCTCATTTACAATTATGTTTCTTTCCAGTAGTTTTGTAATTAATTATTTTCTTAACAGGATATATTTGAATGTAACATACGTTTTCCTGTGTTTTGTAAAGGATTTTAAAATTTGCTGATACTATTTTGTGAAGTAATTTACAGTGGCTTTGAAGAGGTTTCTTTGAAGATCTAAAACTCATTGTTCAGAAGATGCTGCTGAGGAGAGGACAACAGCTGGATGTCTTTCTGTCGCATCTAAAACATAAGTGTATTTTGCCAAACACCCACGATTATTAACTACAAATTGCCCAGTGGATTAGATGAGAATTCTTACAGCAAGAGATTTGACTTTGTTGTTCACAAAACTCTACGTTCTAATGTGTGGGTGTATATATAAATATATTTTTTTAAACCATGACATTAAAATAATGCTTCGTGACTTTTAAAAAATGTTTTGCTTGCATTGTGGAATCCACTGCACAAAGTAGTTGAAAAGAAAATAATATAATATTTGTGTTTTAACTTTCAGCTTTGTGGTGTTCTTGGAAAGTTTCGCACCACTTGTGAATTCCCTGAACCTTGGCATTGTAAGTCCACTTCTGTTGGGCCCTCCTCCTTTACAGCTTGCTCAAATTAAGACGCAGTTGGCTCTTCAGCAGTTGACATCAGCTGCCTCAAACAATTCTACACCACCTTATGCTTTGTTAAATCAGGCATTCCTGAAAATCGCCATGTTTGGTCCCAGAGGAAACTTGCATCAGAGGCCAAGAGCACCTAACCCATCTGGCTCAAAACCTCCAGGAGCTTTTAGGGGAGGTGGTGTAGCAGGTCTTCAAAGAAAGCCTGCACCTGGAACACCTCAAGGAATTTCACAAAGATTTGGAGGACATGAAAATGTACAGCGGACAGGACCACGAAGAACTAATGTTCAGGTAACTCAACACAGAACCGATCCAAGGCAAGCAAAGGAGATGGCAAACTTACAGGAAGAGCAAAAGGAAAAGGTTCGTACTTCACGTTGGGATAACAATCCATGTCCAACTGGAAATACAAGCCGAAAGCACCCTGCGTCAACCCGGATCACAGAGCAGAATACAAATGTCCAGAGCCGTTACACAACAGAGAGTGCATCAAGTATTTTAGCAAGTTTTGGATTATCTAATGAAGATCTGGAGGAACTCAGTCGCTACCCAGATGATCAGTTAACACCTGAAAACATGCCACTAATTTTGAGGGATATACGAATGCGTAAAATGGGTCATCAGTTACCCAATTTACATTCTCAGAGCAGAGAAAAAGAAACAGCTGGTGGAACGGGTGGCTCAACTGTTAAGAGCAAAGTGATTGATTATGGGCACACAAGCAGGTATGGATATACTGAAGATCCTCTTGAGGTGCGTATGTACAGTCCTGAAGAGAACAGGAAAGAATTTCAACCGCAGCAAACTATTTCAGTTCCACCATCCAATGTAACATGTAACCCGATGTTTCCAGTTGAGGAATTAATGAAACAGATGGGTTTCCATAGTGATTCATCCAATACTCAGTCATTTTTTCCAGTTGATACTGCAGGCAAGGTGCCAGGGTTATGTATGACATCTGCAGGACTCCCAATGGTGAAACCTATGAGTCAGCCTGGGATGCCGCCTATGATGCCACCTATGAGTCAGCCTGGGATGCCACCTATGATGCCACCTATGAGCCAGCCTGGGATGCCGCCTATGATGCCGCCTGTTATGCCACCTATGCCCCAATCTGTGATGACACCTATTGTCCAGCAGTCTTTGACCCAGCCACCTATGGCCCAACCTGTGATGCCACCTATCAGCCATCCACCCTTTTCAGCTGAACTTCTTGCAGCTGTAAGACATCATGAAAGGATTCAGCATGAATCTGGGACTAATCAATCTAATGCACAGATTGGCTCAGGTCAGAAGAACTTCCAGACACAAGTTGAAGCTCCTATTAAGTCTCCTTTTGGAATTGTGAAAGCCTCTTGGCTTCCAGTGTTTTCACAGGCTGCTGCCCCGAAGGTAAAGAGACTGCCGACTCCATCTATGATGAATGACTACTATGCTACATCTCCAAGGATATTTCCACATATGTGTTCTCTGTGTAACATGGAATGCACTCATATGAAGGTGAGTGTTTTTTCAAAGATTACTGTACATTTCTTGTATCCAACATATAGTTACATCTTGTCTTATTCAATAGCTTTTACTATGCATTAGATAACTTGTGGAGACGTGTGCATATTGTGCTCCACTATGATTCCTGATCTGTGGGTTTTAAAAGATTAGAAATATTAATACTGGCAGACACCTCTATAACTTCAATGGCTAGCCTTTTGCTCTTATGACTGTATAGGCACACAAATGTTCTTTACATCAATATTAAGGCTCTTTTTTGCACTGGTTTTTTAAATACTATATTAGGCAGAGAAATAAAAAAAAATCTTTCATTAACATCTCGTAACTAGGCCACTAGAAACACACATAGCAATTTCCATACAATAGCACGGATTTACGATAGATTTTCATGTAGTCTTCTCTCCCATCTCCCCAATCATTTTTTTAAAAAGCAGTCTGTGTGGTTGCAAAGATATCCCTCCGAATATGAATTGGTGCAACATGGTCTTACCAGAGACTGAAGAATAGCTCTGAGAAATGTCAACTGCTTTCATTTATCTAACTGGAGTCTCAGTTCTGAAACCTAAAGACCATTTCAATGTTTAAAATAATCTTCAAGGAGTTTGGGAGTATGGGGAAAGGAGAAGATCATTCTAGGAGACGACCTTAGGGAGTAAATGAAAGGATGTTGGAAGTAATTAAACAAACAAAAAAAACTGGGTGAGTCATTTTTATTTAAAACTATTTGCAAAATAATTCAGCATGGTTTTCATACATTTAAATTTGCCTAAACAGTGTTACCAAAAGTTTATGAAACCTGGGGAAAGCTTCCACAGAATTTGGTAAAAGTTCCCAAAGATTTCTACTATTGCCTTGTTTTAAAGAGGAATAAATGGGGTTAAGGACAATCAAGAGAAGCTTCTGTACTTGTGGGAGTACAAGTGTGTATTTTAAAATACCTTTTTTTAATGGGCTTCAGTGCTTCTAGTTTTAGTATGTATAGGTTTTTATTCTGTTTCTTTGTTAAAACTTAACAAAGACATTGGGGTTTTGATTAAAATAGAATGTTACTGTGGTAACAAAGTTGGGTTCGTAATTAGTGATTTTCTTTTCTAAAGTAACTTATGTAGCTGATTCTTTTGGATGTGAATTACTCACTGTCTAGCTAACTTGTCCCTTTTAAATTCAAGTAAATATTTATACTGCAAGTATTGACTGGAGATGCAATTCTTTTAACCTGAATATTCTGCAACCCTATTTAATGTACGTGTATTGCTGCTGAGTGGACAGTTCAGTATTCCTCACAAGAATTCATTAATGTGGCTTAGAAGAAAATGTTGCAAAACAACCAGGCTATTCTTGAATAGACTTTTTTGGAAAAACACAAAGATACAAAGGGTGGGGAAGAATCAGATTTTAAAAGCAAAGAACGAAGATTTTTCAACAAAAGTTAGTTAACACACTATATATATGTATTCCAAAGAGTTCATGAATCCAAATATTACTTTTGGTTTCAGCTTTCTAGTCTGTTTTTTCAAGTAAAACATCTGTTTTTTTGTATTTCAGTTACAATTGAAAGATTTCAAGGTAAAGATTTCTGTGCCTCCAACTTATTGTCCTCTTTGAACTCATGATAATTGTTATGCTGAAAAGACAAGTATATGATTGAAAGCTTTTTGTACCTGAAGGTAGAACTGGATCTTCAGATGTTTTGCTTTTAGGTCAAAAAATTTTAATCTTTTTGTAAGCTTGGGTATGCCACAACTTTGCAGAGCAATCGATTCAGACTCTTCATGGTGCAAACTGTGACTTTATAAAATGGCAAATAGGGAAAGCTTGAGACAGTCTAAAAGAAGAAAGGCAAGCAAGGAGTGATAACAAATAAAGATATATAATGAACTACGAAGAGGATGAGAGAAATGGCAAAGTGGGGAAAATCCCCATCACCTCAGCTTCTTCTGAAGTTGAGAAATGTATGTTAAAGAGGATGCAGACGAGTTTCATTATTGTTAGGAAGACCGCTGAATTTCACGTTCAGATTATTAGTGGTGATTGTTTGCAAAGGATGCTATGTAAAGCAGCTTCCAGTATTGTACAGAATTATAAACTTAAACATACATAGGAGTCTGTTTTTTCTCCCCACTAAAACTGTTACCTTTGGAGTTTGTTGCAGCAACCACTATATCACCAACAGTAATAACCTTACACATGATCTTGGACAGGAACTGACGAATAACATACTTAGCTGAGGTAACAGATTATGTTAAGGAAGCACAATTTGGCTAGGATCTAAGAACATAGGAATGGCCATACTGGGTCAGATCAAAGGTCCATCTAGCCCAGTATCCTGTCTTCCGACAGTAGCCAATGCCAGGTGCCCCAGAGGGAATGAACAGATAATCATCAAGTGATCCATCCCCTGTTGCCCATTCCCACCTTCTGGCAAATAGAGGTTAGGGACACCATCTCTGCCCATCCTGGCTAATAGCCATTGATGGACCTATCGGCCATGAATTTATCTAGTTCTTTTTTGAACCCTGTTATAGTTTTGGCCTTCACAACATCCTCTGGCAAAGAGTTCCACAGGTTGACTGTGCATTGTGTGGAAAAAATACTTCCTTTTGTTTGTTTTTAAACCCACTGCCTATTAATTTCACTTGATCACCCCTAGTTCTTGTGTTAGGAGAAGGAGTAAATAACACTTCCTTATGTACTTTCTTCACACCAGTCATGATTTTAGATTTCAGTCATATCCCCCCTTAGTCATCTCTTTTCCAAGCTGAAAAGTCCCAGTCTTATTAATCTTTCCTCATACAGCAGCTGTTCCATACCCCTAATAATTTTTGTTTCCCTTTTCTGAACCTTTCCCAATTCCAATATATCTTTTTTGAGATAGGGTGACCACATCTGCATGCAGTATTCAAGATGTGGGCGTACCATGGATTTATATAGAGGCAATATATTTTCTGACTTCTTATCTATCCCATTCTTGATGATGCCCAGCTTTCTGTTTGTTTTTTTTGACTGCCGCTGCACATTGAGTGGATGTTTTCAGAGAACTATCCACAATGACTCCAACATCTTTCTTGAATGGTAACAGCAAATTTAGACTCTATCATTTTATCTGTATAGTTGGGATTATGCTTTCCAATGTGCATTACTTTGCATTTATCAACATTATATTTCATCTGCCATTTTGGTGCCCAGTCACCCAGTTTTGTGAGATCTTTTTGTAGCTCTGCGCAGTCTGCTTGGGACTTAACTACCTTGAGTTCTTATGTATCTTCGGCAAATTTTGCCACCTAACCGTTTACCGCTTTTTCCAGATCATTTATAAATATGTTGAATAGGACTGGTCCCAGTACAGACCCTTGGGGAACACAATTATTTACCTCTTTCCATTCAGAAAATTGAACATTTATTCCTACCCTTTGTTTCCTATCTTTTAACCAGTTACCAATCCATGAGAGGACCCTCCCTCTTATCCCATGACAGCTTACTTTGCTTAAGAGCCTTTGGTGAGAGCTTGTCAAAGGCTTTCTGAAAATCTAAGTACACTATATCCACTGGATCTCCCTTGTTCATGTGCTTGTTGACCTCCTCAAAGGATTCTAGTAGATTGGCGAGGCATGATTTCCCTTTACAAAAAACATGTTGACTCTTTCCCAACAAATTATGTTCATTTTTGTGTCTGACAATTTTGTTCTTTACTATAGTTTCAACCAGTTTGCCTGGTACTGAAGTCAGGCTTACCAACCTGTAATTGCCGGGATAACCTCTGGAGCCCTTTTTAAAAATTGGCATCACATGAGCTATCTTCCAGTCATTTGGTACAGAAGCTGATTTAAATGATAGGTTACAGGCTACCTTTAATAGTTCTGCAATTTCACATTTGAGTTCCTTCAGAACTCTTGGGTGAATACCACCTGGTCCTGGTTACTTATTACTGTTTAGTTTATCAATTTGTTCCCAAACCTCCTCTAATGACACTTCAATTTGGGACAAATCCTCAGATTTGTCACCTAAAAAGAATGATCCAGGTTTGGGAATCTCTCACTCATCCTCAGCCATGAGGACAGATGCAAAGAATTCATTTAGTTTCTCTGCAATGGTTTTAGGATTAACTACTGCTATTGGGGAAAGTGCCATTGGATTTCCAAAGACCATTAATGGCCAACACCTTCTATTTGTCTCATCTGAAAGAAGCCATCTCTCAGCCTAGCTCTTCCACCACTATGTGGAGCACTGGTTCAATTTTGATTGAGGGAAAAGTGCTAATGCTATTACCTGAACCATCCTAGACTTGTCCCTGCAGATGTCCCTGCAGTTACATACCCCTGCTTAACTTGTGAGGTCTGATCACAGCTGAAGGTGGTCCTGATGTTCACAGTATTGTGAAGTTTAGCATTCTGTCTCTTTGATACAATACAACATTTTAATCTGAAATTAATTTTTTAATGTCTCTCTATTGCAATAGCTTTTATGTTTTGTTCTTTGTCAATATCAGAAGCTGTACAAAACCCAAAGATTATAATATTTTGCATCTGTATGGCACAGTTATTTGAGACCTCATAGCGTTTACCAACATTAAGCCTCACAACTTCCTTGTAAGGGATATGTATGATCATTTCTGCCACCATTGAAATGCAGCCATTTCTGGAGTGGAATGCAGCAGTTTAATAGTGCATAACAACCTTACCACAGATTAGTGCAGAAAGTGAAAAATAGCATAGCCATTTCAAATTGTAGAAGGAATTTGAGGAATAATGTAATTACACATAGTGGAGTTTGGCAAGGACCACTGGGGTTAAAATCATTGTTGCTTCAAAAACTGGTCATTGGTTCTCTTATAATTACTAGAGATCAAAGCCTTGGTTCTATGAAGATGGCACCAGCAGCATCACAAAATCCTATTACCATGCTGGGGTATTGGTTGTTTTCTGACATCAGAGAAGAGTGCCACCAGCAGAACTTCAGGTGGTATTTTTTTGTCCATGTGTGGTCTAAGTATTGACTCAGACAAACCCTGCTTTATCTTATGGGACTGGTCAGTTTCACAGCACATGATGAGCCTGATAGGCTCCTTGAGGTTAGAGAAGCAATAAAGATTTGAACTTCTGAGTGGTCCAAATAAGTTGATTGCATATTGTTTTTCACCTCCAAGCCTCTGCTGCTTTTTGTGTTTCTGACCAGGATTGCTGTGCTGAACGCTGTTTGATGTAAAACTCTTGCAGTCAAGTTGGAGTTCTGAATTAATTAAAGCCAGAAAATTGAGTCTCATCATAGATGACTTGTTTTATTGCGAATCCTGTCTGTCCGCTCAATACTTCAGTTTTTTGTTCTACAGCCTTTTGTTTCAGGTGGAAACTATTCTCCTGTTAGAGCAAAAAATGGAATGGCAATTCTTCTGATTATCTTTCAGTGTGTGTGGTTTTTTTTAAGGGTGTTATTTTTTCTTTCAAAATAAGCAAGCTTTTTTAAGAGAGAGAAAAACCTCTTGTGCAACAAACAAAGTAACCAGGATTGTTCTAACTCATTTAGTGAATATATCCAGGAAATGTAACTTCCTTCATGACTTAATATCACAATTCTAGGTAAATTGTACAGTAGAAATAGATTATAGCTTTAAAAGTGTCAGTATCCTCACTATTTTTAGAATTAGATTGGTTTGTAATTTCAGTGTTGAATGAATTTGTCACATGCTCATTGAATATTAGAATGGCGCAACAATGTTCTAGTTATTTTATTTTAGATGTTTTAACCTTTGTTTTAAATCTATTTGTGTTGAAACTTCTTGGGTTTTAAATTCAATCTGAAATCGTGAATTCTTTGTTTTCTTCCTGCAAGAGAACTATGTGTATGCTTCTGCATACATTGCTTAGTTCACAGGACAAAATATGATTCTATTCATCTTCATTCCTAGCTCTTCAGTGTAACATTCTGCAGAAGAACTGACATGCATAAGAGCACAGGTGTGATGCTAGTGTAGATGAGGCTTGACTGACTGACTGAAAGAGGCACACTAACCATTCAATAGAGGGATCTTGGTCCATACCTTTTTCAGAAAGAAAATCCTTATATTGAAGGGTGGAAGAGGGATAGTCCTGGGGATTGAGGGAATCAAATTGGAAATTGGAAGGAATACATTGGAAATGATGATTATATGAAATACCAGAGGGAATTGGGGAAATTAAAATTCAGAGCAAATGATTAGCGTATTTGTAAGGGCGGAGAATGCGTCACTTTGTCTGCCATTCTAGTTAATGCTAGTTGGATTGCTAGCTAAAAAGAGACTTGGAATAAAAAATGGCCTCTTTTCACCCCTCCCTGAAAATGAGTGGTGGTTTTTCTCCTTTGAGACCAGAAAGAAGATGATGGGTGGGTGGGTTAATTAATTTCCCTTTCGTTTCCACAGATTAATCAATGTAAACTCCATTTTTTTAGCTGCAAGTGTTCAGCCTAGGTACATTTTATTCCGAGAGTAGGAAAAATGGATGCTGATATTTGGGAGAAATAGTTTATGAAAATTGATTTGTATTTTAGTGCAAGTTGCAATCTGTAAATAAGTATACTTTGCTATGCATACAGTTCTGCAGTCAACTATGGCAGTTGTAGTGTCTCAGAGTCTGTTTTTGTTCAGGAACAAAAATATTTTAATCTCGGAGTTGTCTTTTTAAAAAAAATAAAAATTCTTAATATTTTGTCAAAACAAGTGTTAATAGTAATGCAACGGCATTTTAATAGTAAAATATGAGTAATACTGTGCACTTTGAATCTTTAGAACGTTTTACAAACTCTAGTAATGAATCCTCACAACCCCTCTGAGACTGGTTTAAAAAAAAACAAACCTATAGGAAGTTTTATTTTGTTAACTTTGTTTTACAGACTTAAATAGAAATAAACTTTCAACACCAGAATTTTCTGTTTTTTTAGTTTGTAACTCATGCTGTTGTTTTGGTATGTGGGTAATGCCTAGCAATGAGGTGCTGTTTTGTACCAATTTTGCTGCGTTACTTAAGTGGAGAGATCTAGTTGAGGATGGGGCTAGCTGAATTTCCTTTTTTGTGTCTTTAAATGAAAAAAGCAATTACAAATATTTCTCTGCACCATCATGATAACGTCTGCTGGCATGTGGAGGGAGACAGGACAGTATTCTAAAATTTCACACAATGTGATTTTTTTTTTTTATATATTCTGTATAAACTCTGAAATGTGTTTGGAAAAATAATATACGTTTACCAGTAACTCTCTGTTCTTGCAACAAGGAACACTTATGGCTTCGGTAGCATAGGACTTCATAGAATCATAGAATATCAGGGTTGGAAGGGACCTTAAGAGGTCATCTAGTCCAACCCCCTGCTCAAAGCAGGACCAATCCCCAATTTTGACCCAGATCCCTAAATGGCCCCCTCAAGGATTGAACTCACAACCCTGGGTTTAGCAGGCCAATGCTCAAACCACTGAGCTATCCCTCCCCCCCTCAATTGATTTTAAAAGTGGTTTTCTTCCTGTTGCAAAACTGGTTTTACATTAGAATTTTGCTATTTTGTAAAAGTTTGCATGTTTAGTTGCAATATATAATATTTATTTTTAAACCATTATTAAAATGGGATGGAAATTGGCTTTAGGGCAACTTTCATTGGGATTTGAGAACACTCAGTACTTTACAAGCTTGGGCCCATAAGACCTGTCTGTCTGTACTGGCAAACTGACCACTGGTACCAATAATTTTCAGTAAAAGGTAGGTCAATTTGCTAGTGTAGATTAGGCAATAATATCTTTTGCCCCAGTCTTGCAAACCTTAATTAGTCTCATTTGGCCTACTCATGTATGGTCTTAACTGTAAGCACATACGGGTTTGCAGGTGTGAGGCCTTACATTGGTCCTTTAGACTATAGTGTCACAGCTATTGATTTCCAGCCAAATGTTCCCAAATATAAATAAAAAATATTTCTGTGTTTATACATGGTAAAAATGCTTCCCCTCCATGTGAATTAACTGACAGAAAATAAAAGTTTAAAATAGACTTTTTGTTTACCATATATTTTAATGCATAAGTAAGACTGAACATTTTAACATTCATTCTGTTCTTGAGTTTGAGGCATTAATATAATGGCACAAGTCTTAATGACTTAGCTTTTGATATCTAACATATCTTAAAATTGCACATCTGTGTTTGCTGAAATTATATAGTTTCTCAGTTTGTCAGATTTTCTCAATGTAAGTAACAACACATTAAACTCTAGGGTTGGAAGAGACCTCAGGAGGTCATCTAGTCCAACCCCCCGCTCAAAGCAGGACCAACCCCACCTAAATCATTCCAGCCAGTTCTTTGTTGAGCCGGGCCTTAAAAAGGATGGAGTTAAGTAATGATGACTGAAACCACTCACTCTTTTGAAGCAAATACATTGCTGATTAGTTTAATGTAATGCATTGTTTCTATGTAACTCCTGCTAAAGAGTATGTATGTGTTGGTTAACAAATTTAATGTGATGTTAATGGGGTGGGGGGGTTAGTATAAAATGTAGCCATTTAAGATGAGAGAGTTGAACTAAACATCAGATTTTTTGATAACTAAAATTTTGCCACTGATGGAAGACACAATAGAAAAATTTGCTTTATATTAATTTTGGACACATTTTGGCATTTATACATTAATCAAACTTCTGTGGATATCTTTTCCTCCAACAGGATTGGATTCAGCATCAGAACAATCCTGCTCACATTGAGAGCTGCCGTCAGTTACGTCAACAGTAAGGGATTTCTTTTATTTGTGTGTATGTTTATACAGTAGTCATATGGTATAGCATATCACTGTCATATTTCTTTAACTAGCCTTATATGTATCGGTCATCCTTATTTGTTTTGGATGGTTAGGCTAGGGTTTAAGCTAACATTAGATACTTACAGTTGTTGCTGCCCCAGGACTTGAGCTACATAACCTATTGCAGTGAAAATAAATTAGGAACATAGGTGGAAATCTAATATTAGAGTAGTTCAGGTTGCAAGTTCAAGTTGTTGCATTGACTATTTTATTTTTAAAACAGGTATCCTGATTGGAATCCTGAGGTCCATTCTTCGAAGAGGTAACTGCCTTTAAGAAATAAGGCAATTTTCAATTACTCCAACTATAAGAAATGAATACAATAGTGATTTACTTTTCCTTTACCTCATTTGCTGCTTATAATAGTTGTGGTGCCCTTATGTTTTTATTGTACAATTATACTAAATGAGGATTTCTTACGCTTTATCATAGGTTTTCTACACAACAACAGTACTATACTGTTGGGGCTACTCTTTCAGAGAAAAGTACAAGGCTGAGGGAACAGTCTCTGGAAAAGCATGGAGAACAGTACTGTCTTGCTCAAGATTAGATGCCTTTCTGGCAGATATGTTTTAGTCAAGCACAAGTTGCTGGGCTCAGTAGATAGTACGTCACCATTACCTATGCCCTGTGTTATGCGAAAAGTCAGACTAGATGATCGAATAGTCTCTTCTGACCTTAAGATCATAGAATCATAGAACATCAGGGTTGGAAGGGACCTTAGGAGGTCATCTAGTCCAACCCCCTGCTCAAAGCAGGACCAATCCCCAATTTTTGCCCCAGATCCCTAAATGGCCCCCTCAAGGATTGAACTCACAACCCTGGGTTTAGCAGGCCAGTGCTCAAACCACTGAGCTATCCCTCCCCCCGATCTATGCTTACATGAATTTTGAAGCAACTTTGTTTGAAAACACAGACTGCAATCTCTACTCTTTTCTTGTTCGCTTAATTCTATTTATATTTCAGCAAAATCAGAAGCTCCTTGTTAAAAGGCTGAAAATATTAACACAAAAATTACATGGAACAGATCTAGTGCACAGGCACCTTTTAAAATGTATTAATGATTTTGTCTGAGAATACATAGGGCTAAGTTTTGAAACATTCATTGAAGAGAGAATTTTATGTTAAAACTTCAAGTGGGTATTTTGTTGCTAATTATTTTTGAGTGATGTGCTCAGTGCAGTACAGAACGAAGAGAAAGAATAGGTTCCTACCTCTAGGAACGTGTCAGATATTAGATAACAATGCTTGGGGTGAGGGATCTTAAGTAGGCTTAAAGGTGTGCAAGGTTTTATTTTTTTTGAGGGGTGGGACTTCTTTGAATATCTGTATTATGGTAATACAGTGAGAGAAATTGGGTGTAGCTTGCTATTATAGCCTGTCCGTCAGACCCAGAGCTGCTGACTGTTTTCTAAGGGTCTGGATGTATTACTTGTGCATTGTGCCCAGTTCAGCAATAGTTACTGGATCTTCCATCCATAGGGGAGTGTTACATTTCTACTTAGCTACTGTGATTGGTCTATGTAATATAAAAACTTTGTTTTTTAATGGAGATATGGGTAATAAGATTTTACAGGTTGCCTTTCTCTAATTTCAAATTCCACTAAGATGAAATTAAGTACACAGCCTCACACTGCAGAGACAACTCCTTTACCTTTCTCTCCCACTGCACTGTCTTCCCACTATTCCTGTCCTCCTCCACGTTTTGCATTTGCTACTTCCTCATCTGTTTCTGCTAGGGTTGATACAGGAGTTACTGGTAAAATTCTGTTGCTTGTGTTATGCAGGAAGTCAGACTAAATTATTGTGGTCCCTTCTGGTCTTAGAACCTCTGTGAATCTTCAGTCACCTTGTTGTTTTTAGCCACTCTGCAGTCTCTCCTGGACATCCTGTTCTTCCTTGGCTTTTGTGGCCTGGCCTATCAAGGTTCTCCTACCTCCTGACTGCTTTCATTGTCTCCTCAGATGATCCCTCTTCTCCCCCTGGTCCTCAGGGCTCTGTTCTCTATTATGTCCTCCCTATATACTTTGTACTTTGATGTCTGCATCAGTTCACCCAAATTTAGGTAGCATCTATTTGCAGCTGTCTAATATTTACTTCAATCCTGGCATATTGTCTTTGTTCATTCCCATGTATCTGACTGTTTTGCAGGCATATTGTCCTGTATTGCCCATCACGAAACTAAATTTCAGCGTAGTCAAAACATAATTATTTTTTCTGATGGACTCTCTTCTCCTATTTCTGTTGTTGACAGAACCACCATCCTCCCTGTCTCTTATGCTCAAAACTTTGGGGTTATCTTTTTAGTTTCCTCTCCTTCTCCCTTCAAATGTTGCCACCTCTATCCTAGTCACCTCTCTTCAACACAATTCCCAGTACTTAAATTCCGTTAAGGAACTTGTGTTACTGGAGTTTGAAGCCCACTTACTCTTATCTCCAGTTTTAGTTTTATTTTCACAAGTTGTTTCAACAGACTGTTTAAATTGAATTGATCCTTTTCAAATTCAGTAAGGAATTACTTTGGGTAATTTGGTCATCTACCTTTGATTCACAGAAATGAAGGCGAGAGAAAAGAAAATCAGACCCCAAAGAGACGTTCCAACTCTGCTAGTCCAGGTCCTAGGCATTCAAGAGGATCAGGCTCTGGCCACATTCTTCGCCGATCCCGATCCCGATCCAGGAGCCCTGGCCGTTTCAGGCTAGCTAGACCAAGAAGTCGAAGTCCAAGGCAGATGCGTCGTCCTAGCCCTAGACACAGGTCTAGGTCACCACAACGATCTAGAAATCCTCTGAGGTGTAGTCCACGACCCCAAAGATCTGCTAGCAATGAATGGGCATCAAGGAGGACAACTAGATCTCCAGGTAAGGAGATGGATATTATGGTAATTAAAGGGCAAGTTATCAGACTGAAGCTTCGGTAGTTTTCAGGAACTTTACCTGTCCTCGAGCCCAACTGCCAGTTTGATTATATAGTGGAAATAATGAAACTCACTGTTCACTAACTGCAGTCAAGTGCCTGGAATAATGCTGGAGAAAGTTTTGTGGGTTTTTTTTGTTTTTTTCCCTTTTATTTAGCCTTTCATGTATATTAATTTTAGGTGTTAATAATAGAAGTGATACATTTTCAGACAGTTATGTTTTGTAAGCTGATCGTCTCCTGAGCCATGAGAACTGAACCATGTTTTAATAATTCTATACTTCAGCTTTCTTTTTCTCCTGAAAAAGTTTGTGGGTTTTTTGGGTTTTTTTTTAAACTTCAGCAATACCTAAAACAGTGTGGAATGTCATCCCTGTACCAGTGTAGCTTTTGGTGGCATTATCAACTATTGAAGATTCTGTGAAGGGCATCATGTTCCTCACTGCTCATTTCATCTGCAAGATCTGAGGCCGGCCTGCCTTCTAGCAGTGTCAGTAATGGGGGGAAGGGATTACACTGCCTGCTGAGAGACTAAGTTAATTGTACCCCTGCTTAGCTCTTAGATCAGTGAGGCAAGAATGAAGCAGAGAGCAGTTTAAGAATCCTCCCTCCCCCAGCATAATAATTGCAAAGCTGCTTTGGCAACTGCAGTATAGAAGAGAGGAAAGAGGAACAGGAGGATGCACCGGCAAGGGCAATAAATAGAGGAGAGGGCTGGAGGAAGTGCGGTGGGAGGAAGAGCAGAGAAAGCTATATTAAAATCTCTACTAATTCTTTGACACATGAAAAAGTGTTTTTTTTTTTTTTTAAAGGTGGATTGGGGAATGATGAGCAGGATGGGATTAAAAAAAAATTCTAGGATGCTAGCTGGAAGATTTTAGAAATACAAAGTACCCGTGGACACTTTTGATTCTCTTCTCTGCCCCTCACTTCATTTCACCCAGTTTGAGAGTGTGTATAGCTCTTAAAAGTTCATACTCTTTTGGGCAACTATGTGTGCAACTTAGTGATGAAAATGGAGTTATGCTTGCTAAGGGGATAATACTGTGTGGGATGATTGAGGCCCCAAAGGTAAGCCTTGTTTACACAAGTTTTTACCAAACAATATTTTTAAGTTCCAATTAAAACAATGTTTGGGTATTGAAAAATTCCCCTGCAGTGTTTGCAATCCAAACCTTGCAGCTTTGTACTACTGCACACATTTAGGAATGGAAACTGACCGTTGTCTGCTTCCTTTGTCTAGGCTATGAATGTATTGCTGAAAGAAAACCGGCAATGTTAATAGTAAAAAGTAAAGTTTTGTTTTTGCTACCGTTTTAATTATATGATAAAAGGAAAACAAATTTGATTAAAAATATTAGGTTCCTTTCTACCTTTTCACCTTTTTTCACAATTTTCCTTTGCACTTTTGCAAATTAATCAGATTTGTTTAGATAAAGCGGTTTCTTACAGCTCCAATTTCTGCTTGGAAAACTGATAAACAATTATAGAAAAACTGTTTTTCTTTTCCTCAGACAAAAAGGCAGCCTTGGAGGCTGTAGTAAAAAGTTTGGGAGCCAGTTTCGTTGCAGAGTTCAATAAACAGAAATCACTTCAAGCAGCTGGACAAGGGTCCTCAGGGATAGGAAGAGCATCACCTGCACAAGGGAGTTCAGGGGTAGGGAAGATGCATGGACCTATGAAAAAGCCACTAAGTTCTACAGGTCATCACAAGACTTTGAAGAAAGATTTATCATCTGTGCCTGGCTCAGCTGCTTCTAAAGTGAAATCGGAAACTGCTGGTGTGCAAGAAAAGAAAGAGATGAATTCTGAAGGGAAAGCTGCAAAGGAAACCAATGTTCCTCGTCCCGCTCCTTATAACAGAGTCAGTGTTTTTGTATTTTCCATTGTGATTTTGAGAATTTGGTTACTACATCTCATCTTGAGGGAGATCATTTGGAAAAAGGTGTAACTATTCCCTTTCAACAGCTGGTTTGCTGGCTTTGTATAGCAGAAATTGTAGTCTAAATGTAGCAGTTTACTACCTTCTAGTCAGTCTGATAAGCAGTACTGCAACATGATATATTGAAAGCTGAAAATTATTCAGGAGATGCGTATAGATCATTCTGACCTCTGACTTTGACAGCTTTCTTAGCATGAATTCACTTTTCTGGTCTGAGAAATAAGAACAATGCAGTGTTGACCAATTAATACGCATTTCTGTGGTGCTTGTTTTAATACTGTCTATTCCGTAGTCCTTATTCATTCATTCATTCATTCATTTATGTATTAATAATGTGTATTACAGTAGTGTCTAGAGGCTCCAACTGACCCCATTGTGCAAAGCGCTTGTATATACATATTCTAAGAGAGAGACCTTGTCCAGAGCAACTTTCAACCTAAATAGACAAGACAGACAAAGTAGTACTATCTCCATTTTACCGATAAGGAGCGGAGGCATGGAGAAATTAGATTATTTGCCCTTAGATGGATGGGAATCCTGTGGTAAAGATAGGAATTGAGCCCAGATCTCTTGGGTCCCAGTTGAATAATTTATGTTCTTCTGTTCTCCTAAATTTGTTGATAGGCACCTTAAACCATCCATAAACCAGTGGGTGGTGTCTGCAGAATATTTTTTTATTATTCTTATTTACCACTGTTTAGTTGTGATGGATGCAACCAATCATGCTGCTAGAAGCAGGTAATTTCCTATCATCAAAGTGTACAACAAAGAGAACATTATATCTTTCTAAATAGGATAAATGTAAATTAAATAGACGATATCCAAATGAAACTAAATTACATTGGTAGTATTTGTGAACCTGTGAAGCACCTTATACATCATAAGACCAAACAACTTAAAAGAATTTTTAAACTTTGAATATTAGGGCTATATTAAAAACTAATAGTCCTAATATTCAAAGTAGATCATAATATTAGTTACATTATACTGTGGTCCACACCATGTTTTACAAATGAGTTAAAAACTTGTAGACATATTTATGAAAGAAAGGAGGGCAGGTTTACAGTCTATCCTAGTATTAAACAAAACTTCCAAAAGTTAAATTACTAGTCTATCTGTTTTTAAACTTGCAATGATTTTCATTCAAGGCTTTTTTCTTTTAATGTGTGTGGCTTAGAAAATTGTTGATTGTTATTTACAGCTGTTGAGAGAGAAGCTTTTGAGTTGTGGCACAGTTCTTCATATATCGGATTTGCCGGATGATGGCTTTTCAGATCAAGATATTAAAAAAATTGTTCAGCCATTTGGTAAAGTTAGTGACCTCCTGGTGCTTCGCTCTAGAAATGAGGTAAGCTATATTCTAAGATGCCCGTTGATATGTGGCATCTATGTGCCATACTTATAGTGCCTTAAATGTACATGGCTATGAACATTGTGGGGGAGGGGCGAAGCCAAACAATTGAAACCTGTCAATTCTCTGTCCCAAAGTGCTTATAGTCTAAGGCCTCCTAACCAGTTTCAGCCATTAAAGATGCCATAGGCTGTCTTGCAAGAACAGGCATGTTAGCTCTGTCAATGTCAAAATAAGTCTTAGTTGTTTTCTGAGCTGAGAATTGTTGAATCATCTAGATATTTGATGATTTAAGTTTCTTCCTGTAAAACTGTAATCCAGATTTTTTTTCAACAAATTTCCGACTTCTGTATATATATATATTCCTTCACTGTCACATGGTGTGAACAGATCTCCTAAAACAAAATATAATTTAGTTTCAGTTTTCAACTGTATGACAAATAATTCAAAACAAACTTGCAATTTATTTTAGGCCTTCCTAGAAATGAACTACAAAGAGGCAGTGATAGCAGCTGTGAAGTATGGTGAGACAGTGCCAGTGCTGGTAAATGGGAAGCGTGTGAAAATAAGCATAGCAGAAAAACCAAAAGCGCCTCCTGGCCAGGTAAGCAGGATATTGGAGAATAGGGTAATGTTTTGTTGTTGGGTACTTAAGTTAGCTTTAGAAAATGAATGATTAAAGCTACAGGTTTCTTTGGGGAATTAAGATTGGTATGGATCTCCATCTATGAAGGAACGGTAGTCTAAAACAAATATAAATGTATCTGATTACAGCTCTTGCATTTCTTTGATTTTTTTTTTTTTTTTTCCGGTTTCCATTTTTTTGCTTGTTTATGGACAGAAGATGATATTTGTGGATAAATAATTTTTTTCTGAGCCATAAAAGATGTAGTCTATAGTAACAGGTAAGATGTAGAGAACACAGTAAAGTTTTACTTCATATTCTTTGTATAAATTACAGGTCAAAGTAAGTCTAAAGAAAACTCCACAGAACGTAAAGAAAGCTGGATTGAGTACAAAAGCTGGATTGAGTACAAAGTAAGTGTTGACATACATCCATGGTAAGTACTACTTTGCTAGTAATTCTTGAAAATAGTAATGGATGAAAATCCATTTTCTTTCTAATGTTTTCACATTTGTGAAATTGTTTTTTAAAAACTTATGAAATCCACCTGTCATCTCTGATCCTGTTTCTTTCTCATATTAGAAAAGATGGAAACAGTACTAATACTAAGAAGACTAAATCTGCTACTCCAGCTGCTTCTGCAGGTGAGTTCTAGTCACTCTTTCTCTGATAAGATCTCCCTTTCCTTCTCCTTGGCTAGTATGGGTTTACTTTTACTTGCCCTGGTTGTGACTGAAAGCAGGCCGAGGAAGGGGGCTAGAAAATAATTGGTTTCTCCTTGAAATTTCTTCTCTTAATACAACCACACACCCTTAAGAAAATAAATCCCTAACTCCTATGCGCCAATAGATTGATCACAAGTTGTGTGTTTTTATCTGTAAAAGGTGAGTATGGTATTTATGGTCCTATAAAATCAGTGGGTCTTTTTCTATTAACTTTCATAGGCTATGGATCAGCCCCATAAGCAATAGCTGCCTCCAAGATCCATACCAGTGCTGCTCAGTTATTCAGCTGTCAGGAGGCACTGCAGCAGGTGCCTTATGCTCCCTTCTAGATTCCAATGCATGCTAGCTTTGATCTGTCAGTGTTCTAACACCCTATTGAAAGATTGAAGACCATTGCTAAAATAGGGCTTTATCATTTTTCGCCTTCGACATTAAAAAATTACCAGGCTTTGTCATGTTTTTAAAACAAAATAGTCTTCTGATTTAGGATTTGTAGTGACACATTTTTCTTGTTGCTTCAGCAAAATTAACAAAAGCCGGACAAACCGCAACAAAAGCAGTTAAACTTGCTGGTAAGTTTTATATTTGTTTTAATATACATTTGAAAGTAACTAAACAGCCATGCCGCCATGTACTGTTATTCCATTAGCTTTCACAAGCAACTCTAAACAGGATTAGGACAAGTCAGTATTTGGATGGGAAACCAGTCAGGTGTTTAAATATACAGGTTGCTGTTGATTCAGTTGGTGGCGCTCTCCTTGTGTCGTTATTGAATCCAGTGCCTTAGTGGCTGTTTTTTTTTTCAGATAAGGTGTAAAATTGAGGTTCAGATTACTTGTGGTCATTAAAAAATACACTTTTTGTAAGAACAAAGCCTCAATGTCCTAGCCTAATTTGAATTCTGGTAATTGTATTTTACTTGTCTAACTCCCTCTGCGGTTACTGTTGGTATTCTTGCCCACTTCGTGTGTCTGTTGTAGTGTTGCTGTGCACTGTTAAATAGCTGCCTCTTTTTACTCCAGAGCTGGCTGCATTTCAGTCATGGATGAGGGGATTCCTATGAATTGTATACCATTTTGTAATGTGTTTCGGATTCCTTTAGGATTGAAATTGGTGTAATAATAAAATATCCACTTGTATTCAAGGGTGCCTGAGCAATTTTTATAGTGGGAGTGCTGAAAGCAGAAACTATGTATTTGGTTGTTGTAACTTCTTCAAGACAGGCCCTGTTCCAGCACCCCTGCTTATAATGAGTTCTTAAGTTACAATTATTTTACTTAGGTAAACATGAAGTAACAAAGAAACTGGCGAAGCAAACCGATAGTAAAACTAAGAAAACGTCAACCACTTCAGGTAAGGCAAATGAGAATTTTCACTCCTTCAGTGAAAACATGCAGAAATTGTTTTCCTTCTAAAACAGAAGTGTAATAGATGTCAAGTATCAAAGGGGTAGTTGTGTTAGTCTGTATCCACAAAAACACCGAGAAGTCCGGTGGCACCTTAAAGACTAACAGATTTATTAGGGTATAAGCTTTCGTGGGTAAAAAACCACTTCTTCAGGTGCAACCTGAAACCACTTCAGATGCACCTGAAGAAGTGGTTTTTTATCCACGGAAACTTATGCCCAAATGAATCTGTTAGTCTTTAAGGTGCCACTAGACTCATAGACTTTAAGGTCAGAAGGGACCATTATGATCATCTAGTCTGACCTCCTTGTTGTCATTGTAAGAGATTGTTTGATAGGCAAGCTGCCTGACTGCCTTAAGTTCCCTTGCACCGGGCCCCAGCCTGTTGTTGGCAGTAGTTGTTCTATGATGACACCAGTGCTAAGGTGCTGTTTGCAGAAGGCATATACCCCTTGCCTACAGGAGCAGGGAGGGAAGATGGGTTTCAAGAAGTGGGCCGTTATACCTACACCAGCATATTTGCAATTGGAAGCTAGAGTGAAACCAGGGTCATAGAGCGATTCCCGTAGCTCTTTTCTACCCCATTTCCCGAGATTAGGCTAGGGCTTTTTGCTGCCACCCCGCCCCTCCCCCACTTTGGGAAACGCTGTTCTAAGGAGTCTCGTCTTCTCATCACCAACTGCTTATTTGAGAAGAATAGGCACCTAAAATTCTAGGTTCTGATACTGACCTGAGGCAAGAGTGGCATCCCTCACTGCCAGGAATTGGCATATTTCTGAATAAAGTGCCTGTAATTAATGGAAGAGCATGCCTATCAAATTACCTTTATCACCAGAAAATGGTGGTTAGTAATTACTGAAAATCTTCTGTATGCTTGGTAATGTAAAAACATCGAGACACCAATTCTTTGAGTGGTGTCCCTATGGCTGTGCCAATTCAGGTGCTCATACACCTCTCAAGCCCTTGATCAGAGCTTTTTCCAATAGCAAAGCCTGTTTGGCCCACACGTGTGCCGTATGCCTCCTCATGATGCACATCAAGGCTATATTGGGATGTGCAGATGAACTGCCTGCAGTTTCTTCTCCATAGCCTTGGCCTGAGATAGAGTTCTAGTTTGTCCACCTCGAGCGTACGTCAGCTATTTTGTATTAATTTATGGCTGTTTAAGATTAGTTATTGCAATTAGTTGTTAGCAGTGGTTCTAGTTAGCTAGTAAGAGGATAATTTTTTTCTCCTTGCGGAGCCTTGTCTTCCTGGCAGGGAAATGCATGGCTCACCAGGCTTCAAATGCTGTCTCTCCTGCCAAGAGGCTATACCTGTGAGTGATGGTCACACTAAATGTGTCCGGTGCTTGGAGGAGTCCCAATATCTTCATCAACGATCTGGAGGATGGTGTGAACTTCACCCTTAGCAAGTTTGCAGATGACACTAAACTGGGAGGAGTGGTTGATACGCTGGAGGGTAGGGATAGGATACAGAGGGACCTAGACAAACTAGAGGATTGGGCCAAAAGAAATCTGATGAGGTTCAACAAGGACAAGTGCAGAGTCCTGCACTTAGGACGGAAGAATCCCATGCACTGCTACAGACTAGGGACCGAATGGCTGGGCAGCAGTTCTGCAGAAAAGGACCTAGGGGTTACAGTGGACGAAAAGCTGAATATGAGTCAACAGTGTGCCCTTGTTGCCAAGAAGGCTAACGGCATTTTGGGCTGTATAAGTAGGGGCATTTCCAGCAGATCGAGGGACGTGATTATTCCCCTCTATTTGGCACTGGTGAGGCCTCATTTGGAGTAGTGTGTCCAGTTTTGGGCCCCACACTACAAGAAGGATGTGGATAAATTGGAAAGAGTCCAACGGAGGGCAAGAAAAATGATTAGGGGGCTGGAGCACGAGACTTATGAGGAGAGGCTGAGGTAACTGGGATTGTTTAGCCTGCAGAAGAGAAGAGTGAGGGGGGATTTGATAGCTGCTTTCAACTACCTAAAAGGGGGTTCCAAAGAGGATGGATCTCGACTGTTCTCAGTGGTAGAAGATGACAGAACAAGGAGTAATGGTCTCAAGTTGCAGAAGGGGAGGTTTAGGTTGGATATTAGGAAAAACTTTTTCACTAGTAGGGTGGTGAAGCACTGGAATGGGTTACCTAGGGAGGTGGTGGAATCTCCTTCCTTAGAGGTTTTTAAGGTCAGGCTTGACAAAGCCCTGGCTGGGATGATCTAGTTGGTGTTGGTCCTGCTTTGAGCAGGGGGTTGGACTAGATGACCTCCTGAGGTCCCTTCCAACCCTGAGATTCTATGATTCTATGTCTCCCAGAAGTGCAATTTCTGCCTAGCTGTCAAGTCTAGGGCATGGAAGAACAGGGACATTAAGCTCAGACTGTTAATGATGGAGTGCTCACTTTGACCAGTGTCTGAGTCAGGTCAAGAGACCACTTCTCTGCCCCGACCCCTCCCGGTACATCTGTGTTCTCTACATTTTACCTGTTACTTATAGACGACAGCTTTTAGGGCTCAGAAAAAATTATTTAGTCTATCCTTCAAATAACCATCTTGTATCCATAAGTAAGCAAAAAATAAAATAAATCAAGAGTTTAATTAAATAGTTCTGTGTCTTGTTCCAGAAAGAATGAGAAAATAGTGTGGGTGTTTTTTGTTTTGTTTTGTGGGAGGAGGGGTCAGATAATCATGAATATATTTTAAGTTGAGCTGGAGATGATCCCTAAGGCCTAAGACATCCATCTAATGGGGTTGTATTATATATTTGTTTGCAAACTAGGTAATTTAAATATGCTGAAATAATGAGTGCTTTTTTCTTCCTTTCACAGCAAAACCTAATGAAAAGAAGCGTATTGATCCTAAGAAGTCTGCAGAATCCAAAAAAAAGGATGCAAAACCTAAGAAAGTCACAGAACCGAAGCGGGCTGTAGAGACTAAGACGACCACAGAATCTAAGAAGGCTTTAGAGATTAGGAAGACCACAGAACCTAAAAAAGCTGAAGATGATGAGGCCAAAGTAATTAGTAAACCTGTAGCTGTGCAAGGTAAGTTTGTAGTGATACACTATCTGAAATGTTGTATTAATTTATGTGAAGTTACTATTGATCTGATGGCTCCTTCAAAATTGTTCTTGTAGAGAAAATTACACTGACTTCTACTCTAGAGGTGGAATCAAATCAGTCTATGGAATCTATAGCCAACAAAGGTAAATTGCAGTCTAAACAGTTTTTCACTTCTGTCATAAACCTGTCTATATTTGCAAACTAAATGAGAATATTTTTGTATAGAAAATCTTGAGGCCAAGAACACGGTGGAAGTGAAGACAGCTGAGAGTACCAAGAAGGAAAATGCTTCAAGTAGGTTCATGGAGAAAAACATGCAAGCACTTCTTTTGCAGGCGGGGACTAGGGAAAGACTCTAATGAGAAAAATATACATCTTCAGGGTGTATAATACTTACCTCTTACATAGCACTTTTCATTTGTAGCACTCAATAGAGAATGACTTACTTATTTACAAGTGGTTAGAGCAAAGGCGTGAGCGTTCCTATGTTTATTTCCAACTCTCCCACCAACTCATTTAATCTTGGTGCCTCAGTTTACCTATGTAAAATTAGCTAAAATAGGCCCTGGTTACATTATTTCTTATAACGAGGGTTCTAACCAGGTACTGACGTGCTTGGTTCTAAATAGGATTTATTTACACAAAACATGGTTAATACTCGGTTACTATGTACGTAATAGTGTTCTGCCCTTGCCAGCTGCTGATGGTGGCTCATGGTTGCTGAAGTAGTTACAGGAAGACAGGTATTTTTGCAATATAGATGAGCCCCCTTTTCCTATGCCTGCATTGCAAATTTAGTTGGTCCCTCACAACTTTGTGGTCGGTACCACTTCCCTGTATGTTATGATGCTGCTGTGTCTGCATTTTTCTGGGCACTGTGTTGTCTTCTGGAAACACCATGAGATAGCTGCACATACTTTTCGCAAAAGGCACTGATATAAACATAGGCAGCTTCGTAGGGGAGGAGATAGAAACATGAGTGATGTCTTGTGTGGGCACAACTCAGATGTGTTTGTAACCAGATCAGCTGATTGTCAGCAACCTGGTTACAAAAATATGCTTGTTGTATGGACAGGGCCATAGTGCCTACAACGTATTGTGAGCTCCTCAGATAATGGCATTTTTTCAAGTGCAAAGTTCTATTGCTATTAAAAACTATTCTTTCTGAATAAATGTGGTTTGTAATTCCAGTTGTTACATGTATGCACCACCAGTGTAATGTTCTCCATGTCCAGTAAATGCAGACATGTCCCAGTATTTTCTGTCTTCAGAAGGATTGAAACTGTAAATCTTAAAATGGCACAGTTAAGCAAGTGATCATTTGCATGAGAATATTTTGACAGATTATATGGGCATTCCCTGGATCTATAAATACTTGTATGGTGTTTAAAGATATAGTAACCTAAACATTCCCCTGCCTATGCCCTTTTTTCCCCCCAGAAGCTACTGGAGAGACTACAAAGAGTGAAGAACCAACTGAGCCAGCTAGCAAGGTCAGGTTTCACATTCAAAGCAAAATTATTTGAATCTGTAAATATATTTCAAGTACGAATTCAATGTTGGTGAAAGATATCTGTGTAGACATTACCAGAATCTCAAGTCTTCCGTTTATATGCATAATATATACAGGGCCAGCAAAGAAACTTCTGCAAATTTAACATCTTTTCCCCAGATGTGTAAATGAGAGTAATTTTTACAATCAGTGTTATGTTCTTGGTCTTTCTCAATATGTATTTAGGTTACAGAGCAATGAGTCTCCAACTCTTCATTCTGCAGTCCACTTTGAAAGGGAGAGACTTTCTTATGGGCCACTTTTCCTCCAACTCTTTCCCTGCCCCATCTAGGTTCTCAAAAGTTGAATTCTGTAGGCCAACAGGAAACCTTCCATGTAGCTGCAGGTAGTCTACAGACCAGAGCCTGAGAACCTTTATAGAGCATGTTCTCATATTTTGTACCCTCTTTCATGCCCTTCTCCTTGCCAGGAACTCCCTCCCCACCCCCCATCCTTATTGCTCTAGGCAGCCACCCTCTTCAGTCCAATCCCCTCTCTAAAACTCACTGCTTACATGATGCCCACAAATGTTAACTCATGTCAGTAATATGAAGCCATCACCTCATTGACTAAGGTTCTTTGACCTTCCATGCTAGAGTGTAAACTCCTTAGGGTGTGTCAGTACCCTTAGCACGCACTGGCAGTCTTAACAAATTATGGCAATGCCACTCTCATATCCATAGTTAAGGATGAATTGAGTTTTATTCTTAAAGCAGGAATTTAACCACTTTGTTTTTTATGAAGAATAGAGTATATCCTTGAAAATTATAGTACTTGCTCTTTGAGCACAGAATGAATTTTCTGAGAAATTACAAGTAAATCGGTTAATTAGTTTCAGTTTAAATTCATTAAACGGGTCTTTCGAGAAATTCAGCATCCTGTGCCAGGCCATTTTTATGTAACAAATTATCTTAATAGTGGAAGAACATAGACTCTTCAGATTTCCCTACAGTTAACCCCTCACTTAAAATCTTGTGCATTGGCTATATATCAAGATTTTGTTTTAGGATTAATGGTTCCTTTTTGCTCTTCATAATGGAGAGCCTCTCCTTCTGCAGGAGCTGAAAATGGTGTCATGCTACCATTCATTGACTCATTCTGAAGGAGAAGTTTTGTGCAGAATAATAGTAAAAAATGACTGATAATCCTAAACATTTCTTTTTAAAAACTACCCATATCTGCTCTATAAAAGAGGAGGAGGGAGGCTATTTGTGGATGGTGTGCAAGGATATTTATGGGAAGGGAGAGAAGAGAAAACTGAGATGTGTGTATGCATGTGTGGAGGTCAGGAGTTGGGGGGAACTGGCTAGTACACTGGCTGCTTTGTGCTGTTCCAGAGTGACACAAAGCAGCCAGTGTGTCCTGGTGCATCTGGCCCTAAGTTTAAAAATAATAATAATAAAGGCTTGGGGTCAGTGCTACATATCATCTAGTAACATTAAGAAAAAACACAAAGATGAAGTTCATAAATCATTCTAGAAACAAGCATTACAAATCCAGGAAATTCAGGAAAAATCTAAAAGAAAATAAGAAAAATAAGAAAAATACCTGTGGCACCTTAGAGACTAACAAATTTTCAGCATAAGCTTTCGTGGGTTAAGAACCCACTTCATCGGGAAAATCTAGTGTGTATTCAGGAATTGATTTAATCTAATCTGGGCCTGCAGACCTTACTGTGCACTAATCATGGTTATTACATGGCATCAATACAGGGCAGAATAAAGGTGATTTGGGTGCTCTGTGTGTTTCCATACCCTAACATATTTGAATTTATTTAATCTTAATTTTGAATTTTCTGCGTTTGTAATGCTTGCTTTTGAGATAATTTCAGCATCATCGTAACTTTATTCTTAAATCTTTGCTATGTATTCAAACTTAACTACAGTTTAATGTCATTTTTATCTGAGAATAATACATGCACTTTTAAGACTCATTAAACAATGAGAATTAAATACAGAAAGGCTGACTGACAGTTGGTTTAGAGTAGAAGCAAGGATTAGTGAAAATCTGTTCCTTCCTTCCTTTGCAGGAACTTGATGATATGTGTGTTGTTCTTATTTCAAATTTACCTGATAAAGGATATTCTGTTGAGGAAGTATCCAACCTAACAAAGCCATTTGGAGGACTGAAAGATGTTTTAATTTTGTCTTCTCATAAAAAGGTATTGTAATTGGTATTTAGAAAAAAAAAATTTCTGGTATATTATCACCACCTAAAGAACCTCTCAAAGAAATTTGTAACAAGTTCAGATGCTGAAATAACTTGAAGGGGACACAGTAGCTTTTTATTGTGGTTTGTGAGGCCACTTAGACTTCTTTTTTTTTTGTTTAAAAGGCATATCTGGAAATAAATAAAAAATCTGCAGATTCCATGGTTAAGTTTTATACCTGCTTCCCAATGTCAGTGGATGGAAATCAGCTCTGCATTAGTATGGCACCAGAATACAAGAATATAAAAGATGAGGTAAGCAAATGAAATATGAAGCTTTTTTTTTTTTTTCTATTTAAGATGACTGCAGTTACTCAACATCCATTTTTATAGTACCTCCCTGCCAGTTTAGACTACTTCTCTTTACTTAATATCCATTAGGTCCCTGCTGTTTCAAGTTATTATGTTGATTGTATGCTCTGCCTCCTCTCTTTCTTGGGCAGATAATATAGGTTCTCTATAACCCTTTGGGTATATCCTATTTTAAACCTCAACTCTACTACTTTCCTAGTGTTTCTATTTTCATTATCAAGTATTTTAGTGAATACAGTTATAGACAGAATTTTTCTTTGGCAAAGAGAATGTGAAGATCATAATAAAAGTAATTTGAGAGAGAGGTTGGCAATACCAAGCTCATGAACTTCGGAAAGGTTGCCACAAATCATACATTTTCAGGTTCTGTTTTGATATATTATTGGTAGGAGTAGTGGGATGCTGTGCCGTCCAATTACATGCAGCCATACCAACCATCTTCTAAAGTTCAGAACCTTAATGCCCTGTCTCTTCTTTCTAGGAAGCTATATTTACTGCTATGATTAAAGATGCCAACTCGAAGGTAAGTTAGAGACTTTTTAAAAATTGGTCAGGAATTTAGCCATTGCTAATTTTTACATTTTTATAATTTGGGAGTGTGGCTGCTACACTGAGTGCTATCAAAATTAATAAAATGTTGTGCAACTGTTGTGTTCCATTAAATAAAAATATTAAAAATTAACATTAGAAACAGAAGACACTTTTTTTTTATTACTACACTTTTTATTTAATTAGAAGTCTGTAGTCAGTAGGAAAGCTCATAGACCAACAGGAAGCAAGAAGTGGACTGAGTAAGCATATGCTTTATTTAGATACACACTATGAATGAGTGCAGGTGATAAGCGTTTAATAGGAGTCCTGGGAGAGCCTCCTATTCTCTCCCCCCACCACGACGTGTCCTCCCTCAACTTGTACACTATTCAGGGATTAATGCACCTCACCAAGTATTTACAGTGACACTCGGACACCGCTTGGTTTATTAGTCAACGGGCAGTATCGTATGTCCTTAGGTTAGCATAGAGAAATGAAGGTTCAAGCATAATCCATTTTGGTCAGGCCAGAGCACCTGCCATGCTGTAGTGAACTCCATTTTCAGGCTCTGTCTCTATCTCTGACTTCCTTCTTTAGTCCGGCTTAGGGTGACCAGATATCCCGATTTTATAGGGACAGTCCTGATTTGTGGGTCTTTTTCTTATATAAGCTCCTATTACACCCCCCCACCCCCCGTCCTGATTTTTCACATTTGCTGTCTGGTCACCCTAGTCTGTTTCTAGGTGAGAGAGCGCTCCAAGCTTCTTTCAGAAGCTGACTCTTAAGCCCCCACGTCGCAGCTTCCAGTCCTTGTTCTTGAGCTGGGGTCTCTACTCAGCTTCCCTGCTGAGAGGTACAGGGAAATCTGAGTCTTTGGAGCTTCATTGTCTCTTAGGTCCCCTTGTTGATCTGGGTTCCTTTATAGCTCTTCATTCCACCCAGACAGGGAGATGGTCCCCACATGCCTATGTCTCTTAGTTGGCCTTGAGAGCAAACATAATCCTCCCTCCCCGCAGTGGAAAGGGGAAACTGAGGTACACATAGAATTCATAAAATACTACAGAAAAATTCCCGTTTCATCACAGTAATCTACTAAAACTTGTGCAACTAGCATATTAGTGACTCCATGTATGCAGCTGATAGAAACCTTTTGAGCATTCTGACCAGTAGTTGGATTAATCTTCATCTCTTGAGCAAATGTTCAGCTCCCTATTGGTTATATTTTAATCTTTGAATAGGAAGAACCCTCGACTTTGCTTTAACATGGGCCAATTCCTAAAATAATAATTTCCCACATCAAAGAAAGGTCTTGGCAATCTTTAGACACAAACCTTGAGAAGGAGGAAATTTGGTTTAGACAGGTTGGAACTCAGACTTCAGAGTAAGCCCACATTTGACTATTGAAGAAGAATGATTCAAAGACAAAGAAATACCAGAAGACACATGGGCAAATAAACCCAAGAAATAAAATCCCTTTCCAGCCAAGAGTTGAGGTGACCGGCTGTAAGTGTTTTTTTTTCTAGAGGAGTGAGCAGTTCTTACTGTTTTGGGATGTGCCCTTGTATACCAAAGTGAAATTCTGAAAATATGAGCAGTTAAAGGATGAAGGAGGAGTTCTTCTGGAGTACTCTTATAGAAGTCATGTTGTGATTCACTGAATATTCTAAATTGAAATAGAACTCAGAGTAAAATGATATATATGAATATTTTTTTCTCTTTAGATATGACAGGATTTTCACAGTAATTTTTCTGTATTTACGAGTTCAATACAATATTTCTGAATTTCAGTCTTTGTGCTTTTCTTTTAGGTAAATACAGAAACTTTATATAATCAGTTTGTGCATCTTGGTAACTTACCAGATGATGGATACACAGAACTTGAAGTAGTTTGCGTGGGACTTCGATTTGGGAAAGTGGATCACTATGTTGTGTTGAAGAATAAAAATAAGGTAAATATATTTATTTTAATCTTGGTGTGTGAGGCTCTTCATTTTTTTAAAAAAGTATATTATCTGACCTGATAATCTCTCATTAGCAGCATATGATGCTATTCAAGAGATTGAAGATTAAAATTTGGGTCCTTGATTTTGCTCATTGTTGCTATGAACCAGTGCTTCTTGCGTCCTAGAGAAAAGGAGTGGGTATATGTTGCCACGTACTCCGGGTGGTGCAGGAATAGTTTCAGTAGGCTTGGAAGAAAAAGGAATTGAGTTATCAAGAAAGACAGCCACCAAAATATGTGCCTTTGAAGATGGGAAATTAGAAGTAAAGCTGGTAGAAACCCAAACTTCCCATTCCACAGGGAAATTCCAAAATTTTGGAAAAATATTTCTTCTGTTTCTGAACAAAAGATGGATTTTCTAGAATTTCCCACAGAATTAAAATTTTGAAAAATCGTTTAGACAGCCAGTCATTTTGGTTTTTTTAATCAAAATGTTTTGATTGACATTTTTAATGTTTTTGTCTTTTTTTTGTGTATTTTATATTTATATTTAATTTTACATTTTTATTTTTTATTTTTTTAAATTACTAAAACAGCTGCTACTCTAGTATGAAACATTTTATCTTGTTTTCTTTAAGTCTCTTGTTTGATGTTTTATTTAGGGCTGTCAAGCGATTAATCATGCGATTAAAAAGATCGCGATGAATTGCACGATTAATCGTGCTGTTAAATAGAATACCATTTATTTAAATATTTATGGATGTTTTCTACATTTTCAAATATATTGATTTCAATTACGACACAGCATACAAAGTGTACAGTGCTCACTTTTTATTAATTTTTGATTTACAAATATTTGCACTGGTATAACTACATCACTCAGGTGTGTGGATTTTTCACACCCTTGAGTGACGTAGTTATATCGAAGTAAGTGTGTAGCATAGACCTGGCCTGACACTGTGATTTTTAATGTTTAGCAAATTTATTAATTTAAGCTCCCAGGCTCATCTCAGGTTTCCTTTTAGGACAAGGACTTAGATCCAATGTAGAGTTGATAATATGGTAAAAAGTGTTCACCCAAGGTAGATAGGGAGCTTTTGTCTTAATCATTTTTCTGTGCAAGTTCATTTGAGAGCATAGTAATTGTCTGGTTTCACCCACATAGTTATTGGGGTACTTAGGGCACTGAATGGGATATGCCACATCTTGTGATAGGCAGTGCAGGGGACTGGCCTAGCTCGGTATCCTGTCTTCCGTCAGTGGCCAATGCCAGGTGCCCCAGAGGGAATGGGATGGTCTTAATCATGGTCTTAATAAAAACATTGGCTTCATGGCTTACTACAACAATCTGTAACCCACCGACCCCTCTTTTTTCCTCTCATGATTGCAGAGGTGTTAATGGACCATTTCACCTTGAATGGTCTCTTAGAATGTGTTGACTACTTGTGCTAAACAGTTTATTCCACCTTGTATTTAAACTGTGATACGCTGAGTAGCTTTCCCAGATCTAAAGAAGAGCTCAAAAGGTTCTCTTTCACCCATAGAAGTTGCTCCAGTGAAGGAGAGTACCTCACCTACCTTGTTGTTGTTTTTTTTAAGGTAATTTTAAAAAAAGTTGAAAGGGTCCTAGAAATATCAGGTTTCAGTGTAGGAGCCGTGTTAGTCTGTGTCAGCAAAACGAAAATAAGAAAGAAAAACTTGTAGCACCTTAGAGACTAACAAATGTATTTCAGCATAAGCTTTCGTGGGTTCTAACCCACGAAAGCTTATGCTGAAATAAATTTGTTAGTCTCTAAGGTGCTACAAGTTTTTCTTTCTTATTTTAGTTTTGCTAGAAATATCAGTACAGCGGAGGAAATAATCCAGATGCAATAGCAACGTCACTTTAGTAAATCTATGTTGGTGCTCTCAACTAAGGAAAGCAAACCTAACCAGTAATGTTACTTAGAAAAGTGTTGGCTTTATTTATTATACGTTCAAAATAGAATATATAAATCCATGTGCTCATTTTTTACATTTTTTTAAAGGCAATTCTTCAGCTAGATAGTCCTGACTCAGCTAAATCAATGTGCTGCTTCCTAAAACAGTACCCATATAACATGGGTGAAAATACACTGACTTGTATGCTATCACCAAGGAGAGAACCTGTAGAGGTAAGACCATTGTCTTTTTGGCTAGACAACTGTTTTTGCTTTTGTGGGCTGTCTAGCCTTTTGCTAAACGGAAGTAAACACCAGACTTGTTGGTGCACATTACTTTGGAGTCATGAACCAAAGTTTGAGTGCCTGCAGCTACTAGAGAAGTGTTCCAACAGTCTACTAATGTGCACCCTAGAATAGCATATTGAGATTACAGTACTGCTTCTTAATTTGCTCTTCCATTTTCTTGGAATATCTTTTAAAATCAATTTTGTGTTTATGGAATCTCTTCCCCCTATTAAAAGTAGCTTCTATCAAAGGGTTAAGAGGAAAATAATAGAAAAATGGTTAGAAGCACCTTTTCCATATAGTTTTGAAAATACTTAGTTTTAAGGTTCGCTGATCTTTTTCATCCTCTTTCTCTTCCCCTAAAATTACCCCAACCAACTATTTGAGTATCAGTTTGTGGGCCAGCAGCCACTTAAGTTACTTTCTTTTATAAAAACTAACTTTGGAGTATTGAACAGCCCCCAAATTTATTTTTTTACAAGAAAAAATGACTGAATATGGCTGAAAGTACCGCAATGTGAAAGCGTAGCAGTTTAGGAGAGAAGGATCAGTTTAGAACCTAATCTTCCACGCACTCTCTAGCTGCACATTTCCCGCTGCCTCTCTCCACCATGTCCGCATAAAATTATCTTATGTTGGTCTTCACATTAACCTCTCTTCATTCCTCCTACCCTCCCCCCCCCCCCCCCCCCCCATTTAATAGGGATATAGGAATTTTTTGTTTAGTCATGCAGTCCCAGTTGTTCACTGTTGGGTGTTCAGACACTACTGTGACGTCATCATAGGCTAACTGGTCGATCAGAATGAGGCTTGGAATAATCCATGTGAACAGCCAAATTCTAAGTATTTTAAAAAAAATCGAGCTTCTTGGTAGTCTTGGGGTAAATAAGGATTCTTTGTTGAGTTGTAATCTACTTGGATCCTACTGTTGGTGTGCATGCACCTCATGCACACACAATCCATTTCTTTTGGCTAGTAATGTCTGTTGGGACCCTTGCATCTCCTGCACCTGAGGGTATAAAAGGCTGAGCAGGCCCAGTTCCTCCTTACTGCATCAGACAGCGAGACTGAACCCCTGCAGTGTCCACCTGCTTCTCTGCGCACTGTGCTGCTATTAGTGTTAGTTACTTGTATTGCTAGTAAATTAATTAAATATTAGTCGTCTTGCTTGTAGGCAAGAAACAAAACTTGTTCAATCAATTATTTAGTTCTTAGGCTGGACCCTTCACCAGTCCCTTATATGTGGGCTTGCACAATATGACAGAAGCAAAATCCTTTGGATTCAAAACCTGCCCCTCAGGTGATGCGTCAGTGCTGCTTTACGACAGACATTCCAATTGCCTCTTTTGTGTAGGAGAGGGATATATTCCTTAGCAATGTGCCATATGTCACTCCTGCTCTAATTGGACTTGGAAATATAGAAAGGCCTGCCTAAAATTGTTCCTCATGGAGCGCCCTATGCAAGCCTCTCTGTACCCTGAAAGGAAGGACACGGCTAAACCTTGGTCCTCCGGTCAGTCCCTCTCCATGAACAGCTTGTTGAGCCAAGATTCCATGCAGAGCTCCTGTGCTACATCAGCTAACAGGCCTTGGTCATCCGCCTCCATTCTGGCATTGATGACCTTGGACCACAGGCAAGAGAGGTATCAGAAGTACCCACTCCATCTCCCTCTCAAGAAGAGTGGACATTAGAGCACCCTAGTATGCCTGAAGGAACAGCCCAACCTTTGGAGGAGGCATACTCCTTTTCCTCCTCCTTTCGGTGCACAGTAGGGACTGATCTCTCCCTCTCCTGCCCTCCCTCCCTCCCTTTCATGGAAATCACAGTGGGAATCTGGGAAAGTCTTCAAGGACTGGTCTGTCAAAAGGAAAAGGCACAGCTGCCAGAGAACAGCTCCACTGGTATCCTCTGGGTCTGGTGTACATATGCCTATCAGCGTTGGCCTTACTGGTATCCTGCAGTATGCAACTCCATTCCTGCGAGCCAGTGACTGCTCTGCCTCCTTCCAGGTCTAGATCCCTTTCTCCCAAGAGGTAGCATAGGCCTTCCTAGCCAAGTCTTTTAGTATAGTTTGAGAGACAGGAGGAGAGCAGTGATGATCAGGTGGACAAGGGAGAACAATCCCAGCTGCAATTTCTTCATCCTCCGTGATGAGGCAATGAATCCCTCAACATCTTTGTCAGTTGACAATTGTAAGGTGTTCCAAGATCTTATTAAATGCATGACAGAAGGACTCAACACACTTGAGATGTTAGAGGTGGTACAAGAGAAATCACACAAACTGCTGGACGTTGTACTCCCTTCTGTGCCTGGCAGGCTTGCCGTGCCTACAAATGAGGGACTCTTTGAGCTTATAAAGGACCTGTAGCAGACTCCGCATCAATTCAAGCCACATCCAGGCACGCGGACAAAAGGTTCAAAAGTCCCTTCAGGAGATTCTAGTAAACTTATTCTCACTCATTGCCATGTTCTCTTGTTTGGATTTCTACAGAGCTGCTACAGCAACAAGGGCCTCTCACATCAACACCTAGGGACGCAGATGCTAAAAAACTGGACTTGTACTTAAAGTCCTACTTGTCTCCTAATCTGTAACTGTGAGTAGCCAGTTACCACGTGCTTCTCACAACATTTACTCTGGGACAAGCTATCTCAATTTATGTACAGGTTTCCTCTGGAACATAGGGAAGAGTTCAGATCTACAGTGTAACCTCAGAGTTACAAACACCTTGGGAATAGAGGTTGTTTGTAACTGAATTGTTTCTAACTCTGAACAAAACATGGTTCTTTCAAAAGTTTGCAGCTGAACGTTGACTTAATACAGCTTTGAAACGTTACTATGCACAAGAAAAATGCTGCTTTCCCTTTATTTTTTAGTACATTGCATTTAACACAGTACTGTACTGTATTTGCTTTTTTGGGGGGGTCTCTGCCACCTGATTGCCTATTTCCAGTCCCAAAGGAGGTGTGCAGTTGACTGGTCAGTACGTAACTCTGGTGTTCATAACTCCGAGGTTCTGCTTTATAACTTTGAGGGGCAGCAGCTAGCTGGTAGCCTGCACTTCCCTATAAGCAGCACTTGATGCATCATATGCAGTGGCATGTTCCATAACTCTACCTGTGGTACAGAGATGATCACCTTGGCTCTAGGCATTGGGGGTAACCAGGGGAGTTCAAATCCCATTCAGAGACCTTCCCTCAAAGGGCAGTGACCAATTCAGAGACCAGTGAGGCCCTCTGTTCATTGAAGGACTCCAAGCTGTCCTATTCCCTGGGTCCTGTATTTCCCAGCCCAAAGAATGAAGGAAGCAAGCAAGACCTAAGCTCTTTCAGTCAGTGTCCCTCTGCTTAATACAACTACAACCTTGAGAGGACTTTAGAACCACCAAGGAAGGAGCAGAGGTTCCCGTGCGGACAATCCTTCACCGCTTCCATTGAGCATCTTCCTCCTAGCAGCAAATTTGATGCCACCACTGCGCATAGCAGAACCTTCTAAGATCTTTTTTTCTCCTTGTTTTGCCATCCAAGCCTGTGGCCTTGCGTCTTTCAGGCATTAAGAACTTTCTACTAGGTTACTTCAGCAGACAGCTCTCGGACAACTGAGTGGTTGATCATGGATCCACTATTTTAGAGCATCTTTCGCATTTGAGGATACCCATCAATAGACCGGTTTGCCACAGACCTGTACAAGGAAGGCCAAGTGTTCTGCTCCAGAAGGAGCTCCAGTTTGGGCTCTATGTCAGATGCCTTTCTTATCCCCTGGGCACTTACTCCCGATCACCATGATACCAAGGATGCTGAGGAAACTGAGGTGACATGCTGGGATTGATATGATAGTTCCAGCCACGGGCCAAGCAATTCAGATATTCAGGTCTGGTGAACCTCTCACTGCAGCCTCTGGTTACTTTGCCTGCTCTGCGTGACAGTCTTTCAGAACAATAGTCAGGTTCTACAACTGGATCCAGCATTGTTCCATCAGACACCTGGAATTCTGGCTGGCTGGCTTGCATTCACTGAAAGAAGCTTTTCAGCTGAAGCTCAGAAAAATCTGTCTAAAGCAGGAAGTTTCAGCTAGACTGACATAAAAATAAGTGGAAGAAGTCATGGACTCAGGAAGAAGCCCATCTACTTACCCCATCTATATCTGTGGTTTCTCAACATTGGTACTGACAGCACTGCCGATAGAACTGTACCCAACCTTCTCACCATCAGGTGAGTTGGATGTACCAGTGAAACAGTCTTCTCCTCCACCGAGAGTGTTCAACCAGAGGATCGAGAATCTCCTTGTACCAGTTTTGTCTGCCCAAGCACTCTCCTTGGAAGTGATGGTACCCAGTGCCATAACAACCTGCTTTCAACCTCTCATGCTGACCTTACTGGCATCTGTGTGATCAAAGATAAGGAATCTTACCACCCTTCCCTTTCAAGAGGCTTAATTGGAACCTCCTGAGCTATGGAAGAAGAGTAAAATGAGCCAAATCTGCTGGTGCCACCCGAACTGACAGGTGTATCATCTTTGTTGCCCAATGAGGCAGTTGCTCTCCTCTGGACAACTACAGACAATTCAAAGAGCTGCTTCAGAGAGTGGCAGAACAGCTCCAAATTGCCTTATAGGAGATCCAGGACCCACAACACAAGCTCTTGGTCGTCCTCTAACCTATGGGGTCCAGTCAAGTAGCACTCCCATTGAACGAGGCCATACTGGAACCAGCAAGAACTGGTACAGCATATACCAGCTGCCTGTGTTCCTACCTCCAAGAGGGCAGAAAAGCAGTGCTTTTTCATGGCTAAGGGATCTGGGTTCTTATTCTCCCACCCTGTCCTGAACTCCTGCGTCATCCAAGTAGCCACAGAAAAGTCCAGACAACAGCACCCAAGGGCCACTCCTTCAGATAAGGAAGCCAAACATTTGGGCCTTATAAGGAGAAAGATGTTTATTTCCACCAACCTTCAATTTAGAATTTTTAACTTCCAAGCCCTCCTGGTCAAATACGATTTTTTAAACTATTCTAAATTCCTGGACTTTAAAGAAAAATTACCCCCAAGGGGTTAGGACTCAGTTTCAAGGCCAGATTAGTTGCAAGAACCTCATTACAAGTTGTGGTCGACGCTGCTGATACAGCGTTCAGATCCACGGTGACTGTTATAGTGATGTACTGGGAATCTTGGCTACATTCTTTGGGTTCCCCAGGACGGGACACTGTACAGGACTTGTCTTTTCATGAAATTAATCTTTTTAACGAGAAGACAGGCAAGTCTTAGAGTTGCCTGGGGGTCTTTTAGTGAACACTGTTTCCTGGGTGTATATATACACCACCTCAGAAGAGGAAATACGATAATTAGCCTTACAAGCTGAGGCCTTTGCTGCAGCCCTTTTACCACCAGTGCTCTTATAAGACATCTTGCAAATGGCAGAAGGTGCAGAAATGGAGAGACCTTCCCTGTCCACCTCCATCGCAGTTACCCAGCCTCACCTCTGGCCAAACAGTAGTTTTGATAGGGCACTGGGGAACTACAAGTCAGTGTTCATGCTATCTTCACCCAATTCCAAGATCCTCTTTGGATGCCTAACACAATTTTGTCCAACTGGAGGGCAGTAACAATGGATAAGTGGGTGCCCCATATCCTCCATTCCGGCTTTAACATTGAGTTTTTCTTTTCCCACCTCCTCCACACTCCCTTCCCTGGCCCACTGCAAGGAATACTCAGGAGGAGATACTCCTTCAGAAGGTAAAATCCCTCCTCCAGCAGTGAGTAATAGAGCAGCATGAAAATCAAGGAAAAGGATTTTATTCAAAATATTTTATAGTTCCCAGAGAGACAGGAAGGTGGAGACTCATCCTCAGACTTGTGATGGATCCTGACCACTGTCAATACCAGGGTTCTTGTGTTCAATATAGCAGCTGCACCCAAGTCCTTCACAAAAGGGTTTTCCACAGTAGCAGCAGCACAGCTTGGATGGGGTGGTTCCACCATCTTCCGATATTTAGAAGACTGGCTTCTTATAGGCAGGACACATCCAGAAACATTGACCTTGTTGCTGCTCCATTTCCTAGATCCCTGAGAATCACTGTGTATGTGGAAAAGTTTACCGTGATACTGACCCAGACCATAGATTTCATAGGAGCGACCTTAGACTCCGTGAGAGAAAGCGGTTATCTCCCTATGAACAGATTCAAAACATTGATAAATCAGGTTATACACAAATCTTTGACATAGGTCCAGATTTGCCTTACTCTGCTGGGTCACATGGCATCTTGTACTTATGTATCACCATGCATCAGACTCCACCTTCACTGCTTTCAGGCTTGGCTTTGAACGGTATATATACACACTGAGTAAACACAACACGAACACTATAATGACAATCCCCATCTTGACTTGGTGGAAAGATCCTGCACAAGTGTACATAGGCATTCCTTTCCTATCCCAGACACCCAACAGGACAATAATCACAGAAGCCTCCTTGCTAGATTGGAGGAAAGGGAGGACGTTCACATGGACAGTGTCACAGCACAAGGCACTTGGGTACCCCAGGAAACTAGAATGGATGTAAATCTCCTTGAACTCAGAGCAGTCTGAGGAGCATGCTGGGCATTCTTACCATTATTCCATTCTTGTAACATCAGGCAATATGACAACCTTATTCTACATAAACAGTCAGGGAGCAGCAAGATCCATTCCCTCCTGTATAGAAGTGGTCAATTTATGGACTTGCTGTATCCAGGACCAAATTACCCTAATGGCAGTGTATTGCTTAGGAACCCAGAATTTGCTGGTGGACAGCCGTAGCAGGCACTTAGCCACTGACCACAAGTGGCTATTAAATAGCTCAGTGATGAATAGCACCTTCACTCAATGGGGAACCCCTGCCTGAGTCCTGATTGCCTCCCAAACAAACAGGAAGTGCAGCACATACTGTACCGGGGAGCTCAGGGACAATTCTCCAGGGGGAGATGCTTTCCTACTCCCTTTGACAGACTATTTGAATTATACTTTTACTCCTGTCCCACTGCTTCCTCGAGCATTGTGGATGATTCAAAAGGACACAGCACAAGTCATTCTCATTGGGCCCAAATGGCCCAGGCAGTTCTGTTTCCCAGGTCTCCTGCGTGTGTCAGCCTGGCTGCCCATCAATATTCATCCTTTCCCAGACCTCTTGACCCAAGAAAATGGTAGGGCCAAACATCCCAATCTGGAAGCTGTTCATCTTGCAGGTTGATATTTGGATGGGTGTTGGATGTAGAATGTTCCTGTTCCGAAATGGTGCAAGCCTTTTTATTAATAGCAGAAAGGACTCCACCTTGTTACGTAGCCAAGTGGAAGTTTTTTGTTGTTTGTTTTAATCTGGGCCAAACATCAGTGTATGTCTCCGGAGACGACTAGTATTCCTGAGATTTCATATTACCACCTTACCCTCAAGAGGATGGGAATTTCCTGTAGCTTGATATGAGTTCACCTGGTGGAAATCAGTGCATGTCACTCTTCAGCAGATGGCTGCTTTGCATTTACTTTACCCAGTGACCTCCAGATTTTTAAAGGCCTTAATTAGAACTTTCCCATGAATAACATGAACAACCCCTTACTGGCACCTTACTTTAGTACTTTCCACACTTACCAAGCTACCTTTTGAACCACTAGTTACTTGTTTGTTGCTTCACCTGTCTATAAAGGTTGCCTTCCTCATTCCCATCACCTTGGCCAGACTGGCTGGGCACCCTAACAACAGGCCTTCCTTACACAGCATTTCATAAAAGCAGTCTCACTACAACTACATCTGAAATTCACCCGTAAAGTAGTTTTGGAATTTCAAAGAAACCAGCCTATCCACTTACTGTGTTCTTCCCAATGCCCCATGGCTCCAGGTTGTCTCCCTTGATGCAAGACAAATTTTGGCATTTTACCTGCATTCTTTGGGGCAGCTATTCTACAAGCAACCATACCACACAAATTCTCACACTCTCCTCCTCTCTAAGGGCATGTCTACCCTTACCTCCGGAGCAATCGATTCAGCGGGGGTCGATTTATCACGTCTAGTGAAGACACGATAAATTGACCACCCAGCGCTCTCCCATCGACTCCGGTACTCCACCAGAGCAAGAAGCGTAGGTATGGTGACCAGACAGCAAGTGTGAAAAATCGGGACGGGGGTTGGGGGGTAATAGGCTTCTATATAAGAGAGAGCCTCAAATATCAGGACTGTCCCTATAAAATCAGGACATCTGGTCACCCTAAGCGTAGGCGGAGTCGATGGGGGAATGTCAGCAGTCGACCTACCGCAGTGAAGACACTGTGGTAAGTAGCTCTAAGTACATCAACTTCAGCAACACTATTTTCGTAGCTGAAGTTGTGTAACTTAGATCGACTTAGCTCGCCCCTCCTCCCGCTCCAGTGTAGACCAGACCTAAATACTGCTTGTCAGTCACCCACAGGAGAATACATGTAGGGACCAGCACGGAAAGAAGAAAGGGAAATTAGTTACCTCTTTATAATTAGAGTGATTTCGTTGTCTGCCCTCCTTCCCCTCATCTTCAAATAATCTCTGATTCCTAGTAAGACTAGAGGAACTGGAGAGGTATCTGTCCGCACTGCCATTTATATGCTTGGTACAGAGCACGAAGGGGGAGCCAGGGCATGGTATAGACCTAGGGACACTTACCTTTGAGAATTCTCTCAGGTGTATGGAGTGCATCTGTACACCTAGTGGACTACAGATAGGGATCGCACATCTGAAAGAACTCCACCTATGAGGAGTAAATTTCCATATATAGTATCTCCTGCTTGATTTGGGGGCTGGATTCGATGGCATCTTGTAAAAAAAAACAAAAAAACCCTACATTGTTTGGTTCTAAATTAGAGCTGATATTGTCCGTTAAACATGCTTTTATCTAGCCCTGTTCTAATCTATGTGAATAGGGCCTTAACAATTTTCACCCCACGGTCAAAAATCTGTACTTTGTAGGTGTACTTTCCAGTGCTTCAGAGTTCTGTTATGCGTAGCTGGGTAGGAGAGGAAAGTGCCTGTAGTGGGTCACCTGAGTAGGGAGAGGATGAGTCCCCCTTTGTTCCTTGCTGCTTCTGATCCCAGCAATCTCTCAGTGTGCATCAGCCTTCTTTGAGTTTTACAATGCGGAAACATCCTGTTATCCAGGTTCCGTAGAGCTCGAGTGCCAGCTCTGTTTCCCCATGTGCATTCTTTTCTCTAAAAAGCCTCCCATTACCTTTTAATTTATTCTGAAAAACCAACACACAGTTAAGCTATATTTTTCTTATTTCCAAGCATGATCCAGTTACAAAGTATACAAACTGGGTTTCTTTACTCTTTATTACTAAAATCTGGTGTTGGATGGATGGGAGAGAAGTGATAATACTGAAATCATATGAGCTGAAAATGGGTTACAGATCAAGTTTTTGTCATTAGAGTATACCTGCAATTCTTGGTAAAGGTGATGTTCTTTAATTTAGTATAATATAGTTCTAAACACTATATTTCTACTTTGATCCAAAGCCTAGCACTACCACTTTCAAAGTCCCTGTTATTGCTTAAAAGGTTGTTGGAACTTCACTCCCCATCATAGCATCTGGAGAGCTTGGATTGTTAGTGGTTTGGTTTTCAGAGGACATAGTCCTTAAATTTTAAGAAGTGAGTTTTAATTATTTTAAAAGCAGAATGGATTGATTATCCTCTAAGAAACAGGTGTCACATCAGCACATTTTGGAGGACAGAGTCAAACCTTTAGCTTAGTACAGCTGTGACATTTGTTATATTTGGAACATACGTTAGAATATCTTGTTTAAAGATAATTAGTCCTCTGCATATCTGTCTCTTGACAGACAAACCATAGTTGTATCAGAGCACTACATCTGTTACATTGGTGGGGATACTAAGGACCAGAAAGAGGGTGCTGCTTGGAACAGGGGAAATATGTTTAACCCCCCCGTCCCCCCACCTCCAAACGTAACAAAAACTAAATGCTAAATCATTTCAAAGTCATAACAGCTGTAAAGAGCCACAAGACATCAAACTAAAACACATCTTACAAAATATGTTCTGTAATGAGAAGACCTTTTAGAATGACTTGCATTATTCACTGTCATTTGATCTTTCGGGTGTAGTTATGAATGCTCTATGTGGAGCTTTTAACTGCAAGTATTGGGCATATATACTTTTTGTGCTGTTCTGAATTTCATAGATGTTCAACACTCAGTGATTTTATGTTATAGGCTGAAGTTATGAAAAAAGAGCTGAAAACCCAAGAACCAAGTAAAGGAAGGTATGCTTTTCAAATATTTAAGTTAATTTCTGTATTCACTGTTCAAAAAGTGGCCCTCCATGATTGATGAATTAAGTAATCTACTACACATTTCTCTCAAAAGCAAGCTATATATAATTGGAAAAAACTGCAATTGGATTATTTAGAGATGTGCTAACAGTTACCTACTGCCACTTCCTTTTTTTTTTAGTTCTCTTTGTCCTGTGTATCAAAGACATTTACTTTCTTAACTTGCATAGAGTTTTTTGTAAAATGTGTGCTTGCTTGAGAGTCTGGGGTCTGAATGAGCATGGAGAAATGGTGAAATCCTGGCCCTATTAAAAATCAATAGTTTTGTCATTAATTTCAACTGGTCCAGTATTTCACCCATCTGCTTAAGTTTTGGTGGAAGACTAGATTGCTGAAAAAGCTCTCGTACTTGGCCAGTAGGTGATTCCTATATTTCATCTTTCAGTGCTGTCATTTATCAAGGCACAAGATCTATTGCGTCTGTTTCCAAATGCTAAAACAAATTAGAGGAGGTGATTCAGTTTTCTAAATTTACTTAATACTTCTGTCTTAATTGATATAGGCCACTAACTAGATAATGGAAAACTAGTTTAGATACTTAACTTTAACAGCAGAATCCAGAAAAGGGAAATTATTATTTTATAATACTCCATGGAAGGCTTTTTAAATGCACCCTGTATGCCTGAATGATTGATTGTAAAATATCTAATTATGGAGTAACTAGTCATTGGTTCTAGAATATAAAACATAATGTTTTGCAAATACTTTTGATCTCAAATGACAGTAGATCATACAAAGTACTTCCTGTAGGTGGGAAAAGGATAATTTTTGTCCTTAAAATGTTTTCTGTGACTCAGATCCACTTGTGTGTGTGTGTGTGTGTGTGTGTGATGGATCTATAGTGCTCTTTAATAATGGTCCAAAACTTACCATTAAAGTAATGTTACTATAGTGTTGTGCACTATTATTCTATAGTATAGTAACATTTTATAAGGCTTTATATGTAATGGTGTAGTATTTTCAAAGCATGGTTTCTTCCTTCTTTGTGCTCCTGATGATTCTCTCATGTCTACATGCTGGTTTTGAAAATAATATCAAGCTATGAATGTAAAACAAAAGTGTATTAAGACATTCCTAAACTTATGAGTGGTGTTCAGAGCACATTGGAAGTTGGAAGCATAGGAACTACTTTTGAACTAGTGGTTCTGAGTCACACAAATATAGATGTTCAGGTAACCTTACTGATTCCAGATTGATGGGTTCTAGGTAGAAGTGACCTACCAATATGGCACAATACAAATTAATCTTGTCCTTATGAGTCCCAGATACTGCACAAAGTAGTACTGTGGCTGGTGAACAAATGGACAAAATAAAGTTTTTGCTTACCAACTTCACCCTGTACAGATTCCCTTTCAGCCTATGAGGCAATTGTCTCCATGTCGGAATGATCCTTACATTCAGCTTTGTAAGCCTTTCTCACCAGGCCTGTTATCCTGTTTGAGGTATAATTACTATATAAGAAGCAAAAAAGTAAGTCCCATAATATGGGAAGAGTGCTATTTTATTGTCAAGCCTTCCCTCCCCCCCCCTGGAATTTTTCTGTGGAGAGGAATGGGATAGGATAACTTGGGGAGAGAAGGGGGAACAGTATTCCTCATTCCTATGGATGGTCGAGATAATCTTAAAGAAATCTTGGAATGTTTCTTGATATTTGATCATTATCTAGCATGAAGAAATGGCCTATGGCCCATTCACCTGACCTTCTGGCCGGGGTGGTAAATCACTGGCATGGATATCCCGACTGTTTCTAATAATGAAGGTGGTGGTTTCTTTCAGCAAATGTAGTCAAGACTCTTCCTGTTCCAGATTAAGATTCCAGAAGAATTGAAGACCAACCTGCAGCTTCTTTCTTAATCTGAGTTTAAAATGAAGAATTAAGGATTTGCCTCTATTATCTTGCATCCTTTATGGCACATGCCTGCTCTTTTTTGGGTTGCTGGAGCTGACTCTTTATTTCACCTCCATTGTTAACTCCGATGGGTAGCTCTGAGTGAGGGTGGGTGTTTACACGAATGACTGAAGATGCAAGACTGGAGTATCAGATATTTGTGGGTTTTACCCTTTTTATGCAAAGGGAAATATCCTTCTGGTAGCGCAATATGCCACTTCCGTCCCAAAGCATAGCAGGGCTTTCAAGTCCTTGAACCTATTATTTTCAACCATCTTGATTTTTTTTTGCCTCACTCTCTCATCATTGACCTTTCATTCTGGGCAAGGAAGCAGAACTGTGCATCAGCCCGGGCCATGAAAGTCCAGTTTGAATCTGTCAGATTAATGTTTTTTGAAGACCACCAAAGTATTTTTCTCTCCGAGAGAAGTCACACAGTCCTGAAGATCCACAGACTGATCTCAGTTGATTTATATAGATGATGTACGTGTGTGCACTTACAGCATTTACTATAAGCAGTTGAAGATGCAAGTAATGTATAGTCTTGCATTATTTGCTGCTATTTAATAAACTTGCTGTTTTTTCCATTCCTGGTAGAAGCTTATGGACAGATTCTCCCCTTTGCAGATGCTGAGCTGTGCGCAGTTTGGCAGGGGAGACGGAGCTTATCTTTGATCAAAATCTCCATGCTTCTTAAATAGACCTAGTCTTTCAGGACTGCCTCTTTCGGTTATGCACTCCATCAAGTTATCCAGATGAGTTTTACTACATACAAACACTAGGCAAATGTCGCGGGGGGCTATTGTATGCCCAAATAGAAGGGAGATATATTTGAAATGGATCTCACTTTTGGAACATAAAGGAGTCTTTGGTATTCGGAGACCTGTCTTTCTAAGGTTGTTAAATACCAAAGTGTCTTTGTTGTCATGACTGATCAGTGTTTTAATATTTGTGCCATGAGAAACAGATTAGTTTTGTTTGGTCAAAAACTAATTGAAACACTTTCACCCCAACCACCAGTGTTTGGACATGACTGACTTGCAATGACTAAACTCCAAGCAAATTTTTGGAAGGAGAAAATGTTATTTGAGTGGGCAAGTGAGAAAATGTTTCTAACTCTTTTATGAGATCTCCAATTACCATGAAGTAAACAATGAGGCATGGGAGGAAACTCCCAAAATTCCATGCAAGAGCTGTTCAGAAACACACAGGATCCATTACTCCAAGAGGGTTGTTTTTTTTTTTTTTCTGCTGTACATTGGAATGCTGTGAGCCTGCCACCTTTTAGGGGGAGGACTGCAGTAGATCACCTATCACAGATGGAAGCTGCTCGACTACATTTTCCTGCAAGTTTTCGTCTGATTCTCTGATGCATAATAGTAACATAGGTTACAACTGTGCTTAATCTATAGTGGTGATACTTGACCTTCTGAAACAACTAGCCCCACTCTTCCTATTTCTCTTCAATATATGTGGCAGACGAAGATGATGGTGTTGGGTGCGAAGTAAGCTTTCAAAGCACATTGAAGTGTGCATCTTGTTGTACTTAGGTGATGGAGATTTACTCCTTATTGATTTTGGCTGCTTTAATTGTTTTGACTTAATGTAGTCTTTAACACATGTATATCTTACCACATCAAAGTTGGGCCTTCGGTGATTGATTCCGTTTGCGTCAGCTTTGGACTTTCTTGATGTCAGCATGCCAGAAGTATTAACAAAGTGGCAGCCCTTCATGTATCCTTCATGAAGATTCATATAGTTGTGCATATATTTTTTTATATATTTTGGATCTGAGACCATAGTAAAGATCCACATCTTGGTGATTATCCACTTATTAACCAGTTTTCTGTTTATCCCCTCTGGACTGATCTTCTACATATGTTTTATCACCTAACTAGAACATCAGAATTGACTGATGTATTGGCATCTTTCCATCTAGTTTTATGTAATCTCAATATGGCCACTTTCAGGAGTCACGAAAAAGGAGGTTTAGACCTCTCCAGCTTCAAAGTTTCCCAAGAATGTCTATAGACAATGCTTTCTTCAGAGAAAAATAATGTACTTGCCTGTAACTGAAGTTCTCTGAAAAGTGCTATCCTGTACCTTTGTCATCCTGGGCTTTATTATCTTGGGAGCTGACAGTAAGCTTAAACAGCAAAGTATAGCATTGCAGAAAGGAGGCCCTGTCTGCCCGTGACCTTTCCCACAATTATAACAGAGATCATTTCAGTTGAAAAGGAAACTACTTACTAAACTCGTAACATTTATGAGGAGCTCAGTAGGGTAGTTAATATCCTCTACAGTATCTTCAAACATCGCTCTTGGAGAGATGAGCAATTTACCATAGTTTCAGACTAATTTTATATAGAAAAACTGAGTTACATTTTATGTATGTGTGTGTGTACACAGTCTGTCCCACATCAGTGAATCTAAATTTAAGCTTGCTTGTCAGCTCTAAGGTCACAGGACACATCTATAGTGTATAGTACCTTCAGAGAAATCTAACTACAAGTAAGTAATGTAATTTGAATTATAAGAGGTCTTCAGTACTGAAGTGGATTAGACAAAAATTTGTAAACTAATCAGTTATTTGCCTCAATATTCTAACCATTTTAACGCTGATAGGCTAGATTTCCCAATGCTAAGCCACTAATGCATCAGGAAATCCCAACCATTGGCGTCAAGAGGTTACTGATAACTGTGGAATTCTCAACATAGTTTGATTTCTTTTGTTTTTTTTAAATACATTTAGCTCTGACTTGAAAAAAAACCCAGAGGGATCAGGAGTGGTGCAAACAGCAGCTGCTAATCCTCCAGTAGAGCCTAGTGTGGCAAAGGAAGAAATCATTTCCAACTCTGTCAAAGCCGAGACTTCAACAGTGCAGATAGAAGCCTCTGAGTTGGAGCCTGAAAGAACGGTACGTGATTCTGCTACAAAACCATCGGAAGTTGAAACATCCAAAGGGGAATCTGAAGTTGCAGTTACTGGCTCAGCTACCAAACCAGCTGATGATGAATTATCCAAGGTTAAATCAGAAGAGATCCTGCTGCCTCCTTTCAACCTTCAGAAGGAAGAGGTAGTTAAAGATAACTCTGAAACAGAGTTATTGGAATCTGCTATCACAACTGTAACAGAAAGAGAAACTAAAGTGAAACCTGAAGAATTGCCTGTTCCTGCCAGTGCATCGTCAGAAGAGTTATCCAGTGTGGGCAAGCTAGAAGATGTGCAGTCAGACTCTGCTGTGAAACCAGCAACCGTGGAAACAGCTGAGGCGGCTTCTGAAGCAGTACCACCTGATTCTGCTGTGGCTTCTGTGGAAATGCTGTCAGCTGAAGACATACAACCAAGTAACAAATTGGATACTCCTGTAAAAAATGCTGTTACTGATACAGTGGAAACTAAACTTGAAATACCTGTGGCCAATGTTGTGGTGTCTATAGAGAAGAAACCAGAAAAGCCAGTGGCCAAAGTTGGGACAGCCTTGGAGAAGAAACTGGAAAAGTCAATGGCCAAGATAGGGACAGCCATGGAGAAGAAACTGGAGAAGCCTATAGTCAGCATTGGGACGGACATAGAGAAGAAACCCGAAAAGCCTGTGGCCAACGTTGGGACAGATGTAGAGAAGAACCCTGAAAAACCTGTGGCCAGTGTTGGAACAGACGTAGAGAACACTGAAAAAAATGTGCTGAATGAAAAGAACGAGAAAACTTTAATCAAGGCACATCAAAATAAAGGACCAGGACAAGTTAAAATCGATGAAACCAGCAAAGCAAGTACGTCAGCTGCAGCATTTGTATCCATCAAAGAACCTACCTCTGTTAGTAAAACAATCTTAAAGGCTGTGGTGTCTATCCCTGATATATCAAAGTCAAGAGTTATGATGCGGAGAAATGAGACTTCTCTAACTAAAACAGAGGAGCAGAAAGCTTCCTCAAAACCTGAGACCAGAAGCCGATCTGCTACTGAGAAGAAACTTTCCTCAAAAGAAGTGGGTCAACCAAGAGCTACTGGCAGCAGATCAAGTCTGCCAGATAGCGTCACCAAATCTAAACTGGACATAAGTCCTGTTGTAAAGGGAGGCAGTGGGAGGAGTTCATCTCAGCAAGACAAGGACTCAAGAGTGGACTCTAGGGGTAGTTCAAAGCAGTCTCAAGAGAGAGAGAGTAGATCATCCAGCATGAAGAAAGACGACAACGGCAATAAGGTGAGAAGGGCAGGAAGGCTGGTTCAATGTGACTGACCAGTAACTAACTCTGATGCTTCTCCCAGATGTTGAATATGAGACAGTAAGATTATGTTCCCCTTCCCCTTTCTATAAACTGTTGAACTGATTTGGGCCAACAGACAAGTTGGAGTAGCAGGATGACAAGCAACCAGTTGTGTACAACTCAAGTATGTAACTGGTTTGAAAATGTTACTTGGATAAAATTGCAGGAAGGTAACTTCTGTAAGCAGGTCTGTACTGAGTGTCATAACTTTATGTTCTTGGTATAGTTCTGAATGGGAAAGAAGTTTTCTCTCCTTTTGTGAGCTGATGCTTCCTTTGTCAAGTCCTAGATTATCCTGCACAGGCACTGGTTGCTGAAAGGTGAACAGATAACTAAACAAGACATTACCGGTGACTTGGTACTAGAGACTATATGCCTGGACTTATAATTGGTTGTTGGCTTAGTTCTGTACATGCCAAGCATGCAATCAAATGCCTCTATCTGAACTATTTAAAACGAACTTCCTTAAGAGAAGAAGTTGTTTTTGACAAGGTGGTTGATTGGCTAACTTTGTTTCATTTAAATTTTTGTCTAATTTTGCAGGTTCCTGCTGGTCGAATTAGTAGGAATACTAAAACTGGCTCTGATGGCAATGTAAAACCAAAAGAGGTAAGGAACCAAACATAGTTGAACTTACAGTAGCGATTTTCTTTGAGAACAAAATAAGTTTAGCTTTATCTCTTGAGAGCTCTTGCTTAGTGGATTTTTCAGTGTTTGTTACAACTTTTTATTAGTTGTCTGTAAAGTATGTTCATCTTGGGAAAAGAGAGACTGAGTTTCCTGTTTCAGGAATATAAAAAGTTTAACTTTTTTTGAAGGGGTAATTTTTAGGTCCCAAATTTTGCCTGCTTCAAAAAGGAGCCTGTCTGACTATTAGATCTCAAATTTGCCTATCTTCGATCTCTTCCTTACAAGTGCAGTGATGAGGCATGGGGTAAGAATGACAGACAATCTTCCCAGGTCTTCTCTCAAATAACTGGTGTAATGGGAAAGATTAAAACCAATCACAATAACAGTGCCTCTCCCATAAACAAATAATTTGTGTGCTTTATGCTAGAGAGAAACAATACTTACATTCCTGATATACCATTGGTTGAAATAAGGGATTGGTAGGGATTAGGTTTTTATAGTTTTTACAGATAGCTGCGTTGAAGAAACCTCAATTTATGACTGTCCCTCTATTTCATGTTGTTTGGGTGTTTTGGCAGAAAGAGGTGGGGGGGAGAAAAGTCATAGTTTTTCTATATTACGTGCTTCCTTTGCTCTCTGTAAAGCAGATGTTGACTGACACTATTTCCAGAGCTGTGCTAAAATAATCACTGAGATTGGTATAGATGCTGCAAATTGAAAAAGGCGCAGTAGATGTGGAAAGTCAGTTACTAATCAGGGATTGATGATGTGTAGCTTTATTTTTCACCATTCTACAGCTACTTGGCACACAGTATTTCTCCACTTGCAGGGAAAAAAAGAAGGCAAAAGACTTGTTTTAGTTAGAGATGTGTAGCCAGCCACTCTCTCCTTCCCCTCCAATCTTGTCTATATATTCCATCTACCTTACATGATAATCTTTTGGTCCTCTTTTGCTTTCTGATCAGTAGAGGGACACTGTTTTTAGTGCTTATTGCCTGCAAAATTTGAGAAGACGATCTACAATAATTTCATTTTTGAGTTCCAAAGTCATTTAAAAAAAACTTGACTGTATTCTCTTTACTTTCTTAAAATGGCATGTGACGTTGCAGGTCTATCAATTCTTTGTGCTGGCAATTTGATTTTTGCCAGGACTACCAAAAAATAAGGAATAAGGGTACAGTCACTTTTTATATAGCTATGGTATTTGATAGGAAAGAGAGTCAAATTGCTTTGGGCCTAAACTGTTACAGGAACAAGTTTTTAACTCTCCATGTGCAAGTGCAGATGTGTATAATTGGCATGATGAAGGTTTTGACAGATTCATTGACTAACTAGTTATACAACAAAATTTGATTCCAAATTTGGAGCCAGGAGGTTGGATTTTTATTTTTTTTTACTTACATCACACTGTCGAGAGTTAATTTCTGCTGCCTCCTTGATTTTCATCTTATTACTTATAAAGTGCCTTCAAAAGGTCTCTCTTCCACTTATCAGGCTGGAGATGAAAAAAAGTTATGAATGAAAATAGATTGAATCCCAGATAGGCAGTTTAGTTTCCTACTCCTGTGAAAATGGCTTAACCATTGTGGAGCAAACAAAATTCTTAAATTAGCACCAAAATGTTCATCATCTACTTACATCTTTTTAAAATCAGTCGAAAATAATTGCTTTGTAAACAACTTAGTGAAAGCTAACACCCAGTCTCCTACCACACCCCCACCATCCCCACAGCTGCATGTGCCATTAAATCACAACCTCCTCCTTTTTCCACTTAGTCAAGGCCCTCACAAAATTGAAACCTCCCATGTCTCCTCTGAAGAGGGTTATTCACAGCAAGGAATGGCTGTGGATAATGGTGGGAGAAATGACCAGTTGAGGAGGAGGTTAAAGAAAAGAAGGTCGAGAGAGATCCTCCTCACCAGTTCTGTCAACATGTATGTTGGAGCCATAGTGAATGTACCACACTTTAGATGTCAAAACCTGAGAATAAAAGGATGGAAGGAAAGAGAAAAGGAGAGAGATGTAAGGTGAAATGTGTGAAGGGAAAATAAAAGACTTAAGAGTGGACAGTTTGAAGCCTGTCTTATCTGTTACATCAAATATTGTCTCTACCCCCCAAGTGCTGACATTGTTTGAAGAGTTATTTAAGATTACAGTTGAGTTCTTGCAAATTCAGAAAAGCATTTAAAATATACACTGCCATTGTGGTCCATTTTTTAAAAAAATCAAGCCTATCCAGGTATGATTTTGGAAAATTCTCAAGGTATCTACATTCCTTTGGCTCATCTTCTGAGTAGAAATGTCAATACTGAATAAACTTGCAACTGAGCCGATAAACTAAGAAAATTACTTTTCTTTCATGAGTTTCTTGTGTATATATTCCTGTTGATATGTATCCATTCACATAATTAATGTTTTGTGCAACATATGCAAAATAAAATGTCTCTGATTTCAGTGGGATTTGTCCATTTTTAGGGTATGATGCATCTTTTAGCTATTGAACTTCAAAATTTCACTGTCAACATCAAACTGCAGATACCTTTCACAACAGCTAAATTCACTTGAAAAATTGCGGTTTCATGTTGTGTCTTAAAAGGTGGATGGAAGACATTATAGTATTGGTGCACTTTTCCTACTAAATTCATAGTTTTGCATTTCACAGGAAGAAGAGCTTTTCCCATTTAACTTGGATGAATTTGTTACTGTGGATGAGGTTGTAGAAGAGACAGACTCTCCTCTTCAAACCAGGCGAAATCCACCCCGGGGGAAAAGAAAAGACTCTGCTAAAAATAACTCTTCCTCTGAGCCTATTGCTAAGAGGAAGAAAGGTAAAAGCTCCATAGCACATGTTGCTGAGAGCGAATTATCCTTTGTCACTTTGGATGAGATTGGAGAAGAGGAGGAGATGACTGCACAACTAGTAGGAGACTCCAATTTAGAAGCAATAACAGACCCGCAGGGTCTAGTTACTGTGGATGAATTAAATGAAGAAGAGGAGCTGATTTCAGAAGCAGTAAAAGACCCACAATCACTTGTTACTTTAGATGAGCTATCTGAACAGGAAGACTTTTCTTCACATGATGTACCTAAAGATGTCTCCAGTTCAGTTTATGAGGAGCAAGATCTTCTGAAAGCAGAACCCTTGGTAACTGTGGATGAAATAGGAGAAGTTGAAGAGCTCCCTCTAAATGAGCCTTCAGATTTGAATATTGAGGAGACCTTAAAGCCTAAGGAAGAGGATGATAAAAGGGCTATCGAGGATCCTGGAGACTTTATCTCTTCTCAGCTGCCTGAAGATCCTAGTACTTTAGTGACAGTAGATGAAATACAGGAAGACAGTGAAGATCATCCTCTAGTAACTTTAGATGAAGTTACTGAAGATGACGAAGACTTTTTGGCAGATTTCAACCGTTTAAAAGAGGAACTAAACTTTGTTACTGTAGACGAAGTTGGGGAGGAGGATGAAGAAGAAGAAAATACTTTTATAGGCACAAACCTGGAAGAGGAGGATATTGTTGCTATTGCAGGACCAGAAGAAATGGAAATTCTGGCAGATATAGGGCCAGAAGAGGAGGCTATTATTGCAAACTCAAAGTCAGAAGAAAAGGAAACTCTTGAAGCTGAAACAAAGGAAGTAGAAAATGAGTCCCTTCTAGCAGATACACAGGAGGCAGACAAGGAGGCACTTGCAGCAAATACAGAGGAGACTGAAAAAGCTGAAATTTGGAACAAGACAAGTGAAAAAGAGATCAAAGGAGAAACTGAGAGTGAGCAGCAGTCTGCAGGTAGGAACTGATACTTTTATAGGTGTATTTTAAAATATGTAATTAAACAGTCAACATAAAGACTTTTAAAACTATGCTAATGTGGCACTTAATAGTAGCCAGTTATCTGCCCTGTCAGATACTGGATATTGTATCAATGAAGAAAAGAAACAAACTACCTAAATAAAAGCGTAGAAGTTAAATATAATCTTTAATTACAGAGCTAAGCCTGAGCAAAGCACATGAGTCAAATGAAATGGGGAGACAAACTAAGAACAAGCAGCAGCCTCCAGGTAGGAAGTAGAGCCATAACAGACAGAAGCATTTGTGATATACAACTGCAGACAAATTAAGGTCAAATATCTTAGAATAAGTATAAAAGGGTGAGATCTTAGCAGGGAGAGCTTTATAAAATTTGACTCTCACCGGTGCTAATGCATAGTGTCAATCCAGTACTGCCAAGTTTTCCCTCACATCAGTGCTGATGCATTTCAGTTCTGATATGCAGCATCTCCTGTTTAGTTATTTTCCCCACTCCTGACCTGAAGTTAGGATATAAATATGGGTGTCCAGAAGGGAAGGATATATGGATTAAACCGTTATCCTATTTAGTCCCTGTGCAATTGATAGTCTTCTGGACATATACCTACTAATGGAGACGAAGGAAAGATAAACCATGCAGATGGGGGGAAATTGCAGAGGCCACAAACTTCTTAATTACAACAGGGAACTTTTTAAACTTTAGCTTATTCTAATCAGTAAGCATCACTTTAGTGCCAGTTTGGCCAATCCAAAAGGAATAATTGTATTTTTTCACATCCCATAGCTAATTGTAACAGTCCCCTAAGTCTATACATGTTACAGATCTGTTAGTGCATGTTTTCTAAACTTGTTTTCTTAGATTCAGCAAAATGTGGTGAAAAATTATTTCCTCTCACCATTCTCTGGGAGAACTACATTTCCACAGTTACTTGAACATATAAAAAGCTTTTTTTTAAATTGCCAAATGCTTAAATTTTTCACTTGTAATTTTAATGGTATTGATAAATCTGAATAAATGCTTTTTGATACATGGTAAATGAGTTAATATAATTCTTTGTTCTGTATTTATGTAGTGAAAACTCCAGGTAAAAGAGGTAGGCCTAGGAAAAGACCAGTTGTTCCACCACCTGAGACACCTGTTGAAACAGAGCAAGAAAAGTGTGACAAGAACACTGAGGAGGAAGCAGATAAAACAGAATTAGTGGAAAGCTCAACACCTGATTCCAACAAGGAGAAAATAGGAAAGGGAACCTTGACTACCCCAGAATCAAATAGTTTGAGTGAAGACAGTCAAACTGCAACTGTTAAGGAACCAGATAGAGAATCTGCATTACCTGATCTAAATGCAAGTCTGCTGCCTGATACAGATATAAAGCAGGAAGGCAGTAGTGAGATGCCTTCACACTCTTCTGAAAAAAACGTGAAAGGTAAGGGCTGATGTAGAGATTTGTCATCTTGCTTGTTCATAATTTTTCATTGGCATCTCATCCATTTTCACCCTAAAGGGAAGTTGTAGCTGTTTTCTTAACAGAACATTTTGGAAACTGCTTTGTTGTTTTTTTTATTTTACCCTTTTCAGGTTTTTTTTTATTTGCTTAGGTGTATACCACATTGCACAACATGATAGAATTCCCATAGCTAGAATTCAAGAACAACTCTTAGAGCACTGATGTATACCGTTCTCAGCTTCTTCCCCTCTACAGGCCCCACACTCCTCCAGGTACAATTTCCCTCCCCCTAGTCTGGCCCAACAGTCAGTTTGAGCAGATTAACAGTAGAGGCAGATTTTGTAAGCACAGTGATGCTTCAGTTCTAACTGGGGCCTTTGGGCAAAATCATAATATAAATGTTTACTGCTAATAATGACAATCACCCATTTTCTAGGTCAGGGGAACCTATCAATCTGCATGTCTCCAGAAGTAAATGTTTTGGTATTACCTTAGACCAAGTTAACCAGGAAACTCCTTCCACAGACCCTTAATTTTTTTATGTTGGAATCAGTGTTCTCCAGTCCAAATGAAACTAGTTGACGTGTGTGCAGTATTTAAAATTCAGTATTGAGCAGCATATCAGTCAATTATACCTGTATAACGTAAGTTTGTGCTTCCGTAAACTGAAATGCACTGAGAATGTTACAACAATCTGCATGTCCTCCTAACATTTTAATTTCTGTGTGGATGCAGCAGTCTTAAGTACCTACATTGGGAACTGAAATTTGATAATAGAGTGCACGTCAATCTAGCAGACAAAGGTATAATGGGATCCAGTGGCTGGAAGTCAAAGCTAGACAAATTCAGACTAGAAATAAAGTGCAATTTTTTAACAGTCAGAGTAATTAACTATTGGAATTTATCCACGTATCTCACTGGAGATTTTTAAATCGCATGGGTTTTTCCCTAAATGATACAATCTAGTTCAGTCACAGATAGATATTGGACTTAAAGCAGGAATAAATTCAAGGAAGTTCTATGGCATGTGTTATAAGGGAGGTCAGACTTGATGATCACAGTGGTCCCTTCTGGCCTTGGAATCTGAGTTCTGAGCTGATGTCTCTACAAGGGAGAAACTGAGAGCAGTTGTCACAGTGCTTCTTTTGTCTGTAACGAGCTTCATGCTGGAAACAAGGCACTTGCAATGACATAGTAAAAAACACATGTTGAATTTCAAGTTTATCTGGTGATACGATCCCTATGTCTATTTAAAAAAAAAAAACCAACAAAAAAACTCTTTAGCTTGACTAAGCCAAATAGTGTAAGAAGCAGTAACGGCATAGACCTGGTGTTTGCTTCCCACACTAATGAAAAATATTTAAGCTATGTACCGAATACCTTTAAATTAGTGTAAGTCTTTACTTCAAACTTTATTTCATGGCTTTAACAGATGAATTTGGATCAGGAGATACAGAACCAGAGTCTAAACGAAGAAAAGTGGATTCCTCAGCAGATAAATCCAAGACACCAAGCGCCCCAAAAGGTAAAATCTAAAATTTTCGTTTAATGTTCTAAGTCCCAATAAAACTTGATTTTAATAACAAATATCTTAATTATAGGAACTGTGAGCACTGTTTATGTGTGTTTATAAATAAAATAGATGCATACATACACTGAATAATCCAATGTTTCTGATGGATGAAATAACGTTTTACACCCGAGAGAGAGAATTATTTAAGATTGTACAAGGTTTATTTCTAATTGCTGTGAATGATTTGCTAAGATGTTCTGTTCCGTAACCCATGGCTGACATGTGCCAGCTGACTTGGGCTAAGGGGCTGTTTAATTGTAGTGTAGATGTTTGGGCTTGGGCTAGAGCCTGAGCTCGGGTACGCTGGAGGGTCTACCCTGGAATTGAACAGCCGTGGGATTTTAACTGCAGTGTAGACATATCCTAAGATTTAAGGCTTTTTGAATGTTGGAAGTTGAGATGTCCATGTGAACAGATCTTTGTGGTGCCATAATTTTTAATTTTGTTTGCAGTGTAGCCATGTTGGATTACTGGATTTGGGAAGCATGTACGTGAACAGGGCAAAGAAATTTATTAGGAAATTTGAACTCTGACATGATGCTTGTATAAAATTTATCCTTGATCTAGAGCATGCTTGCATAATTCACTTCATGAAGTATATTATGTTTAGGGAGAACAGTATGTATAAAATGATTTAAATGATAAGACTAACAAGGCACTTAATAATTACAAATTATACCTTCCATCTTATGTTCCTAAAGTTCATGCTTCAGGGGGTTAGGAAAGGTTACCCTCTCAAAACTACAACATATTCTGGGTTTTCGTTGGTCTCTTTCCTCTGATTCATCAGAGATGAGACACTGGATGGGTAGGATGGTGCTCTGAGGTGACACCGAGCATTATCTTTCACGTGCTTAGCTGGCTGGGTCATACTGTATGTGCTCAGGATCTACATATGTGGGGTCAGGAAGGAATTTTCCCCTCAGGTCAGGTTGGCAGTGACCATGCAGATTTTCACCTTCCTTTGCAGCATAGAGTGAAGGTCACTTGCTAGGACTATCTGGATATATCTCGCTTCATTTCTTGCCATTTCAGGGGCCTTGGGAACTAGTGCACCTCGGTCACCCCTATTCTGTTCCTGTGGCACATAATGGTTTAGTCTTCTGTGGGCTGTAATACCCAAATAACTAATTTTGGTTGTTGGGGTTAGCGTGCGGGTGATGTTAGTGATCCCTTACGGCCTTACCAAAAGACACCCCCCACCACCACCACCACTCACACTCACACTCATTTTGGCTAAATTTACCTGGTAAATTTTAATTGAGAGTTGTTGATGAATTATTAACCCCTCCCCCCTTCCCTTTTTTTTTTTTTTTTTTTTTTTAAAGGTTTAGATTTTCTTGTTCCGAAGGCTGGCTACTTCTGTCAGATTTGCTCGCTCTTCTACGCAGGTGAAATGTCTATGAAAAATCATTGCAAGACACTGCGTCATCAGCAGAATATGGAGGTAACAATTTTTGCTTCTTTCCCTTTAAACTGTAAGTAATAAAGTACCTGAGATTTTTAAATCTGTTTTGTTCCGTTACTGCTAATTATCTCAGGTAGTGGTTTTGCTAAATCGATAGGTTCTAGATGAAAAGAATGATTTGTAAACCAATTGCAGATGGATGCAAATTTTTTCAATACCTTAACACTCATGGCTATGTTCTGTAGATCAAATAAAAACTAACTTCAAGAGTGTACTACATTTTAAATTAAAGAAATGAAATTATAAACCCCTTAATGACCTTGACCATTGAGTTACAGATAGGATTTCCCAGCATTTGATATCTTCCCCTCCCACGAAGATGTGGGAGGGATATTAGTTGGCTTACCATCTTTGGCAAATCTCCATATATATAAAGAGCCTAGCCTTGCCAATTGTTACTGAGTCATCAAGGCTCCAGACTGTGATTAAAATGGCTGCACATGTAACTTAAGATACTAATTTGACCATCAGAAAATTTAATTTAGGAGTCATTTACACCATCTCCCCAGGGGTGCAGGTGTGTGCTTTGAGAGAGTAAGAGGAGCATTGATAAGTGCATTTTACCAGCAGACCTGAAGATGAGAGAGTGTCTAGGCAAAATTAACTTGCAAACTTTGGTGGGGATCAGGTCTAGTCAATATCAGGAGTTGGCCGGCTTCTGGTTGTTCAGTACACGGAAATGTACATTGTATTGAGAACATGCTGCATATCCTGCCAGGGAGAATAAAGTGTTAACTGCGGTGTCTTGTCATTGGCTACAAAGTAAGATGTTTTAAAATCTTTTTCCCCACAGAAATTCATGGCCAAGCAAAAGGATGGGGAAGATGAGGAGGAAGATGAGGGGGAAGAACTTAGTTCCAGGTGATCTCAGGAGGAGAGAAGAATTCTTTAAAAGACTTTAATTTAGGGTCCAGTAAATTTTGTCTTTTGTTATGATTTAATTTGTAATTTTGTTTCAGAAGCAAACTGATGTTGTATAAATTTGAGTTCAAGGTAGACAAAGACAGAGAAGAAACTGTATGGTGGTTTTGATTTCTATATCAAATCATCTGGCTTGGGAGAGATCTCTTACGTGTTGAAATAAATGTTCTTACTGTATAGTTAACACCATGTGATTGTGTTTGGTGTAATTTCATGTTTGGCAATTTACTACATCACTGTAGAGGATTTATGGAACCTCTTCCAGAGATCCACATTTAGTGTTTCTTTGCAGATCTTAGCTATTGAAATTTCAATCTTCACGTTTCATGTAGAGCTGGGCGAATTGTCTTCCGAGAACAGTAAATTCATTGAAAAATATATTTTTCGACACATCAGTTATTTACCAGTTCGGGTCAAACTTGAATAGTTTCAGTTGAAAAAACTGCAAACAGAGATTGTGGAAATGTCAAAATGGTTCATTTTGAGTTGACATTTCTGAAACAAAATGTCTGTTTCACCCAAACATTTTCTCAGTGTTTTTGTTTGAGCAAGAAAAAAACAGAGAAATTCAGTTTTGCCACACAATGATTTACCTCTCTGCCAGCTGCCCTGAGCACCCAAAACATACTGCTGTTGTGTGTCAGGGGGCGGGACAGAACTTCCTCTTCCCCTGCACGACATCCAGAGCCGGGTCAGACCCACCCCCAGATTTCTCCCCTGGCTGTAGGAAGCTCTGAACCCACCCCCCCAGCCCCCCACTTGTGGCACCCATCACTCCTCAACTGCGGGGGGAGGGATCACTGTACAGGGAGCTGTTCCCCCATCCGCCCAACCCCTGTGCACCCAGATCCCCTTGTACCCAGACTCTCCCGCCAAGCCTCCTCCCCCACCCGTACCCATAACCCCCCCGACGAGCCCCACTCCCCCAATGAGCCCCCCGAATCCCCACCCTACCAAGCCCTAACCAGCTGCACATGGATCCCCATCCCACTGAGCACCCCCACCCCCCTTCCGAGCTCTTCCCCCTCCCACACTGACCCTCCCGAGCCCCAACCACCTTCACCTGGACCCCCCTGCAGAGTCGCATTACCATTGCGCCCAGAACCCTCCAACAAGCTCCTGTGCATCCAGATCCCACCCCCCACCCCCCCGCACCCAGATCCCCCACTGAGCTGCCCGTACCCAGATTGCCCCACACAGAATCTCTCAACCCACACCTGGATCACCCCACACTAAGCCCCTCCACACTTGGATCCTGCCTTGCTGAGCCTGCCTGCCCACACCTGGCACAGAGGGGCAGGGCTCTGGGGTGTTTCTGGGGCAGGCCCGGTCCTTGCGTTGGGGCAGGCCCGGTCCTTGCGTTGTGTCAGGGTTGGGTACAGCCTCACCGCTAAGTCCGTGTCCTGGAGGGGAGCTGCACAGCGATCTCCCACCTCTGTGCAGCCAGTGGCCTGTGCTCCCCACTGCCATGCTGGAGCCTCCACATTTATTTGACAAATAAAATTTGCACAATTCTGCAGAATTTTAAAATAGTGTGTGTAGGATTTTTAATTTTTTGGCACAGAATGCCCTCTGGAGTAATGTATAAATCCCTGAGAAAGGGGAGGATATTGGCTTATAAATGTGAGTGGAAAAGACACCTTTGCACAACAAAGGCTCTGTAGTGTAGACATCACCTTAGTTACTCCTCCTTACTTGCAGTTCTTCCCAGGCAAGTTTGAGTCGCATCTTCGTCCTGAGTTTGTCACTGTTACCGAAATATCGGGTCCGCCTAGCTGAGAGCCAATAACAGCCAGACAGGGATAAGGAAAGTGCGTTACTTTATTCTGCAGAATAAGGAGAGACTGTACCTTAGTACAGGACTTTAATTAACACAGAAATTACAGGTTTTTTATACACACTTAGACAAAGCCCTGGTGTGTTAACATTTGATTGGTGTTTGCTAGTCCTCGGATGTCTGCTATCTGGTCAGTAAAAACTGGTATAGAATAGCTGTTTTAGCTGAAACAAAACACTATTCTTGTGTAAGCGAAGGACAACTGTAAAATGCAAGGTCTTGCATAGGCGAGGCATCTACTTCTCCCTAGTGGCCTCTGGTTGCCATAGCTGCTGGCTGTTAGGGGGTTCACCGTAGCTTATGACTTTTACATCCCTAAAGTGAATGCTAAATGTAATGAGCCTGTTGTTTTTAGCAAAGAGTTCTTCTAATCCTGTACCTCCTTAGGGCAAGATCTGAACTCGTCTCACATCTAAGGAATGCAAGTAACCTGTAGGAAAGTGTAACCGTTCTTCATGGTCCTGTTTGGAACTTAACGGCATCATACACCATAAGGGGAGGGCAGCTTTCTCAGACAACCGTTGCTAGGCAGATTAAAGAATGTATGTGGCCTATGACCGGGCTAATGTCCTGATCCACTGAGTGTGTCGGGTCATTCCTCCAGGTGTATCCATTTACTGAGCAACGAGGGCTTGAAGCATCCGAACTGTAAGAGGCAGCTGTGTGATTATCACCTCACATTCATCGAGCATTGCTGACTGCAGCTGCAGTCCGCGGAGGATACTTTGCTTGGAGGATAGATGTTACGAGTAGTAGGTTAAGATCACCCCTTGGGTTCTATTTGCTAATCTGCCAAAAAGGTCATTTTTCTTCCCAGGGTAAGAGAAGACAAATAGGATTACCCATAAGTAATTGTCCCGTGCCTGTTTTGCAGAGGGAAACTGAGGCAGAGTGGGACTGGTTTTGTTGAACAATTTTCAGCCGATGGGTGGTGCCTCGGGGACCCAGGTGCAAAGAGCAGCCGTATTGTAAATATTGAGGCAGACGCAAACTTGGTCGTGCAAGCGCATTCGAATAGTGAATGAAGAGCAGCAGGATTACAGCCCAGCTGAGCAGCCATTCAGAATTCAAACTAATGTTTGTAGCCGCTGGTTTTGCTGTTCCGTTTTCACCTAGTAGAGAGCAGCAGTGCACATATAAGCCAACATAGCTCCCTAAGTTAGCCAGGTCTTGGGGGATTTACCTCCATAGCAGCCATTGTGAGGCTGCACCAGTGAAAATCAGTAGTACAAAGTTCCTGTTTGCACTGATGGAACTTATCAAACCACGTTAAGTTCCCTGGGTGCAAGAAGTGACTTTACCTGTCTACACTGGTAGTTGCACTGGTTCGGCTACACTGGTGGCTATGGAAGCAAATCTCCAGTTTAGACAAAACTCAAGCATATATATGTTCACCCAAATCCTACCAGTGTGATGTATCCATGGCCTCTTATGAATAGGGCCATAGGGTCTTTAATGACCATAGGTAGTATGATGAGTGTTATTTATGAATGCTAAGAGAACTTGGGAGGAAGAGTGCATGGGAGTTGGACCTGATTTTGGTTCCTGCGTCTGCATAGATACTCCTTCATGGCCTTGGGGCAGAGTCCCTTCACCTCTGTGCGCTGTCCCCCCATTTTGGAAAGAAGGCTGATGCTTCATTTTACAACACCCTGTGAGTTGCTAAATTTAAAATCTGATGAGGTCCTTGGATGGGGAGCTGCTCAGGAGGTAGATAGAATGATAGAAATGTAGGCCTGGAAGGGACCTCGATAGGACATCTGGTCCAGTCCCCTGCACTGAGGCAGGACTAAATATCTACACCAGAGGTTCTCAACCTTTTTGGGCTCCGGACCTATTTGTAAACGTTTATGGCCAGTTGCAACCCAGTAAATAGTCTGGAGGTGGAGGGGGTGGCGTGGTTTTCGTAGAGTCCTGCCTGGCACTCACCCCATAGTGGTGGCTCCTTTGCTATGGGGCTGGCTGGGCTTGGCTCTGGGCGTTGCAACCTCCAGGGTTGCAGCGCTGCTCAGGTTTGGCCCCACCCCCCTGACTGGACCAAATTTGGGTGAGGAGTTGTGCCCTGGCTCCTGGGGTTGCAGTGCCACACACTTTTGGCCTACCTGGGCTTCCATCATCATGACGGCTGGGCCAAACCTGAGTGACGCTGGGAGGGATCCTAGAGGTTGCAGGGTCTGGAGTAGGGAGGCGAGCCCAGCCAGCCCCGTGGGACAGGAGCTCCCATGGTACCCTTTGAAACATTCTGGGGACCCAATTTGGGGTCCAAACCCATGGGTTGAGAAACCCTGATTTAGACCATCCTTGAGAAATGTTTGTCTAACCTGTTCTTAAAAATCTCCAATGACAGATCTCCACAACCTCCCTAGGCAATTTATTCCAGTGCTTACAGCTAGCACGTTTTTCCTAATGTCCAACCTAAACCTTGCTTGCTGCAATTTAAGCCCATTATTTCATGTCCTGTCCTAGGAGGTTATGGAGAACAATATATCACCCTCCTCTTTATAACATCCTTTTATGTGCTTGAAGACTGTTGTCATGACTAAACAAACCCAATTTTTTCAATCTTCCCTCATAGGTCTTGTTTTCTAGACCTTTAATCGTTGTTGCTCTTCTCTAGACTTTCTCCAATTTGTCCACATCTTTCCCAAAGTGTGGTGCCCAGAACTGTACACAATACTTCAGCTGAGGTCCTATCAGTGCGGAGTAGAGCAGAAGAATTACTTCTCGTGTCCTGCTTACAACATTCCTGCAAATGTATCCCAGAATTATATTTGCTTTTTTTGCAACAGTGTTAGTGTTGACTCATATTTAGTTTGTGAGCCACTATGACCCCCAGATCCCTTTCTGCAGTATTCCTTTCTAGGCAGACATTGCCCATTTTGTATGTGTGCAACTGATTGTTCCTTCCTAAGTGGAGTACTTTGCTTTTGTCCTTATTGAATTTCATCCTATTTACTTCAGACCATTTCTCCAGTTTGCTGAGATCATTTTGAATTGTAATCCTGTCCTCCCATGGGCTTGCAACCCTTCCTAGCTTCCACAGACTTTATAAGCGTACTTTCTGTGCCATTATCCAAATAGTTTATGAAGATATTGACTAGACCTGGACCCAGAAAAGATCCCTGCAGGTCCGCACTCGATATGCCCTGCCAGCTCAACTGGGAACCATTGACAACGACTCTGAGTACTGTTTTCCAGCCAGTTGTGCCAGTTGTCACATGAGACAGTAAAAAGTGTTACTAAAATCGAGCTATATGACATCATCTTCTTCCCCTCTAACCGCAAGGCTTGTTACCCCGTCAAAGGGTTTGACATGTTTTGTTTCTGACACATCCATGTTGGTTTTTACTTATCACCTTATTTTTTTTCTAGGCACTTGTTTATTTGCTCCATTATCTTTCGGATGCTGAAGTTAAGCTGACTGGTCTGTAATTCCCCAGTTGTCCTTATTCCCCTTTTTATATATTTGCCATTTCCCAGTCCTTGGGCATCTCGCTGTCCTCCATGAGTTCTCTAAGATAATCGCTAGCGGCTCAGAGATCTCTTCAGCCAATTCCTTAAATATTCTAGGATGTATTTCATCAGGCCCTGCCAACTTGAAGACCTCTAACTTAGGGCTGGTCTACACTAGCCCCGAAGTTCGAAGTAAGATACGCGACTTCAGCTACATAAATAACGTAGCTGAAGTCAAAGTATCTCATTTCGAACTTCTGGTCCACACCGCGGCGCGCAGGCTCCCCCGTCGACTCTGCCTGCTCCGTTCGTGGAGCAGGATTACCAGCGTCGACGGGGGAGCACTTCCTGGTTCGATTTATCGTGTCTAGACAAGACGCGATAAATCGAACGCAGAAGATCGATCCGATGCGTCTGACAGAGCTGGTAAGTGTAGACTAGCCCATAGATAAGTATTTCTTAACTCGTTTTCATATTTTAGCTCCAGATTCTACCCTCCATTGCACTGATGTTCACTATATGTCCAATCACTGCAAACTTTTTTTGGTGAAAACAAATTGAAAAAGGCACGTAACACTCCTGGTTAACTGGGGTGGTCTCTTGCGATACTCCTATCTTCCCTACACATTGGGATAGTTTGCTCTTGTGCCCTTTATGATTCTTTAAAATAATTGCCCACTCTCCTGAACTCTTTTTTCCTTAGACTTGCTTCCCATGGGATCTTACCTACTAATTCTCGGAGTTTGCTGGTTTGCATTCTTGAAGGTCATTGTGTTTATTCTGCTGCCTTCCCTCCTACCATTCTGTAGAATCATGAACTCTTATAATTTTATGATCACTTTCACCCAAGCTGCCTTCCACCTTCAAATTCATAACTAGTTCCTCCCTATTTGTCAGAATCAAATCGAGAATGCCTTTCCCATAGTCACTTTCTCCACTGTCTGTAATAAACAGTTGTCTCCAGTTGATTCCCAGAACTTACCCTGCTGTGTTGTTTTCCCAGCAGATGTCTGGTAGTTGAAGTCCCCCATCACTACCTGTTCTCCCTTCAGCTCACACCCCCCGTGCCTCCACCCTCTCATCCAAACCTCCTTTAAAATATGTTTCTGACATGAGGTCTGTTCGTCAAAGAATGGCAAAACATCTCAACAACAACAAAAAGCATCTGACAAGACAGCTCCATCCCTTTCCTCTCCCCCATCTGTGTTGTCAATTTAGATTGTAAGCGCTTCAGCTCCCAGCCTGGGATGCTCCCAGCCAGCCTACAAGCATGCAGCTCACACCTTGAAGAGTCTGTGTACTAGCAGCTCTGAACCCAGAAGCTTGTCTACAGCCCCACTCTGGCTTTCACCAGCCTTGGTTGCAACCAGCAAGGTGACCCCAACACACTCCCTGTCCCGAATTTCCCCAGAACCATGTGCCCTGCCATGTCCAGCTCTCTCCTGGACAGTTCAGAGAAATGCTAAGGTTCGTTTGTTCCTCTAGAGACACACAAGCCCATCATAGTTTATTAACGGGGGTAAATACACCCTTTCATTTACACACAGCAGTGAGTTGGTTTATAGTAAAAATAAAACACCGTTATTAACAAAAGGACCTAGGTTAAGTGATGCCAAGTAAAAGGAGTAAAAATAGAAAGGGTTGCGAGCAAATTAAAGTGAAAACATGCGTCTACAAGTCTCAAACAATCTAGCAAGGTACAGGCTTTGTTCAAGATGGTTTCTCTCACCAGTCATTCTTCTTCCCAGCCCTGGCTGATTTTCTCTTAGGCCCTTCCACAGAAGCACAAAGGTCTGGCTTCCCATGTCTTCCTGGATGAAGGATCTTTTCTAAGCCGTCTTCTATATTCAAGAGGCTTGAAGGACCCGTCTTTCTCCGCTTGCAAGAGCTCTGTTCCCTTGTGTCTGTCTGGTGATGTACGTCAAAGATAGCTTCTGTCTTTGCATCTATCTTAGATTCATAGAATATCTGGGTTGGAAGGGACCTTAGGAGGTCATCCAGTCCAACCCCCTGCTCAAAGCAGGACCAATCCCCAATTTTTGCCCCAGATCCCTAAATGGCCCCCTCAAGGATTGAACTCTCAACCCTGGGTTTAGCAGGCCAATGCTCAAACCACTGAGCTATCCCTCCCCCCGCTATTGAATCTTCCAGCATTCAATGTCTATTTCAAGAGACAGGATCATCTCATGATGGTTTTCCCTTCCTGTCGGCTTCCCATCCTCCTGTATGTAGGGAGGGCTTCCATTGTTTTGATTCCACCAGCTTAATTTATATAGGAAACAGGTAAATAGCTGCCTTCTCCCCTGCCTGGGAAGCAACCTGTTTATCCCCAGTTAGCCACAGGCTTTAAAACATAATATGATTAAGTATCTATATTTCCTCCTGTTGTGTTAGTACAGATGAAGGACATAAATCCACACCATGTAGAAGTCAAGCATAGGAGTTTATTTATGTACAGCGCTGACTGTGTGTCACCTTGCTTATCAGGCTCAGAGACACTGTCAATCAATTGATTACAAAGAAATATATAGATTTTCCATGGGTGGGGAAAAGTGACGGATTAAATAGTCCTCAACCCCGGGATAGGTTTGGCTCAGCAAGACAAGATAGCACAATAGCCAATGGTTAAAGGTTACATAGGTCTCCGCCCATGGTTTCAAATTAACAAGTTAACATTTAATTAGTACTTTAATTAAATGTTTTAGTAACATATGTATGTGTAAAATTCAATTTGGGGTCCATAGGAATGAAGTAGCTCCTCTGATCATCTAACAGGTATATTCCTAGGGCTTAAAGCAAAAACAGTGAAAAGTATATGATGATAAGCATTGTGTTTCAAGTTGCTCCTTTGTGTTTCACAGACGGGCATTGGTCCCTGAGAAAGGAAGCTTGGGAGGAAGCCATATCTTATACTGACATGCCAACCTTTCATAAACTCAAGGTTGGTCTGTGGGAAGATCTCCCTACAGAAGAAACTAACACAACACAGCCAGGATGCCTTTGTCCCATATTGCAACTTTAGAGAAGATATAATTAGTTATTGCTTCAACATCTGGCATGTTGCTGACTAGGCTTAACAAAGCGAGTTTATCTTTTGTTTATTCTGTTTTCTCCTAGCTAATCATTATTCACTAGGCCTCTTGACCAAACTCTGGACTTTTGGGCCTCTAAAAGCTGACACAATCCAGCTACCAAATTGTTATGCAACAGCACATGGATTTTAACCCTTCAACAGACATTTCACAATATTAATCACTAGTGTGTCATTAGCTTTCAGCAAAGACCTCACTCTAGACACTCCTAGATACAATACAGTAATAATGTATCCAATCAATTGATTCAAGGACAAGTGCAGAGTCCTGCACTTAGGACGGAAGAATCCCATGCACCGCTACAGACTAGGGACCGAGTGGCTGGGCAGCAGTTCTGTAGAAAAGGACCTAGAGGTTACAGTGGATGAGAATCTGGATATGAGTCAATGGTGTGCCCTTGTTGCCAAGAAGACTAATGGCATTTTGGGCTGTATAAGTAGGAACATTGCCAGCAGATCGAGGGACATGATCATTCCCCTCTATTTGGCATGGGTGAGGCCTCATCTGGAGTACTGTGTCCAGTTTTGGGCCCCACACTACAAGAAGGATGTGGAAAATTTGGAGAGAGTCCAGCAGAGGGCAACAAAAATGATTAGGGGGCTGGAGCACATGATTTATGAGGAGAGGCTGAGGGAACTGGGATTATTTAGTCTGCAGAAGAGAAGAGTGAGGGGGGATTTGATAGCTGCTTTCAACTACCTCAAAGGGGGTTCTAAAGAGGATGAATCTAGACTGTTCAGTGGTAGCAGGTGCCAGAACAAGGAGTAATGGTCTCAAGTTGCAGATGGGGAGGTTGGATATTAGGAAAAATGTTTCATTAGGAGGATGGTGAAGCACTGGAATGGGTTACCTAGGGAGGTGGTGGAATCTCCTTCCTTAGAGGTTAAGGTCAGGCTTGACAAAGCCCTGGCTGGGATGATTTAGGTGGGGATTAGTTCTGCTTTGAGCAGGGGGTTGGACTAGATGACCTCCTGAGGTCCCTTCCAACCCTGATATTCTATGATTCAGTTACCTCCCACTTGAGGTTCAGACCCATCTTTATGGACCAGTAAACCTCTGAAATAGATTCTTTTGAGGGTTGCCACTCAAAGTAAAGTTTATTCAAGCTGTGACGAAGGAGACCTGGAGTGTGGTGGTAAAGGAAGCTCCATGCTCTTCCTGTACGTGTTAGCTTAATGGCTTTATTTACCTAATGTGTAAAAATGGACCTTCATTGTCTTTGCCTGAAGATCAAGATGGTCAGAGAATGAAATACACATTCCTTGTCTAAGGCTGAGCTGTTCACAACTCCCCGAGCATGCTTGATTTAAACACTCTTCAGTCATAATTGAGCGTATATCTATAAGTCCTAATGCCCACAACATACACACATTCCACAAGAATTTCCAGGAGGAGTGAGTTGTTAGTTTTCAAAGGATACCTCACACAGGGGTGCTGGAATGAGGGGGCCAGGGGGCCATGCTCCTCCCTTTTTACTGGCCATAAGGGTGAGCAGCAGAGAGGAGTGAGCCGGGATTGGGGGCTTGGAGGGAATGAGTGGTGCGGAAGTGTAGCCTCCAGAAGCAGGGGCAGTGCAAGGGTGGGGCCTCGGGGCAGTGTGGCATGGGTGGGGTGGGGTAGGGCCATGGTTTGGGCACCTGTGGCCCCTTCTTTTAGGGCGCTTCCACTGCTCCTGACCTCACAAGGTCTATTTTGTACCAAGATTATTACAAAGGTATATAGGGCGTGACCACAGGCGTGCTTAGGGTCAAAGTTATCAGTATTGCAGATGATACAAAACTACTCAAGATAGTTAAGTCCCAGGCAGAGTGCGAAGAGCTACAAAAGGATCTCACAAGACTGGGTGACTGGGCAACAAAATGGCAGTTTGTTGATATTCAATGTTGATAAATGCAAAGTAATGCACATTGGAAAACATAATCCCAACTATACCTATAAATGGATGGGGTCTAAATTAGTTGTTACCACTCAAGAAAGAGATCTTGGCGTCACTGTGGATAGTTCTCTGAAAACATCCACTCAATGAACAGCAGCAGTCAAAAAAGTGAACAGAATGTTGGGCATCATCACGAAAGGGATAGGTAATAAGACAGAAAATATCATATTGCCTCTATATAAATCCATGGTACACCCAGGTCATGAAAAATGCGTGCAGATGTCGCCCCATCTCAAAAAATATATATTGGACTTGGAAAAGATTCAGAAAAGGGCAACAAAAATGATTAGGGGTATGGAACGGCTTCCGTATGAGGAGAGATTAATAAGACTGGGACTTTTCAGCTTGGAAAAGAGACAACTAAGGGGGGGATATGATAAAGGTCTATAAAATCATGACTGGTGTGGAGAAAGTAGATAAGGAAGTGTTGTTTACTCCTTCTCATAACACAGGAACTAGGGGTCACCAAATGAAATTAGTAGGCAGCAGGTTTAAAACAAAAGGAAGTATTTCTTCACACAATGCACACTCAACCTGTGGAACTCCTTGCCAGAGGATGTTGTGAAGGCCAAGGTCCATCAATGACTATTAGCCAGGATGGGCAGGGATGGTGTCCCTAGCTTCTGCCAGAAGCTGGGAATGGGCGACAGGATGGATCACTTGATGATTCCCTGTTCCTTTCATTCCCTCTGGGGCACCTGGCATTGGCCACTGTCAGAAGACAGGATACTGGGCTGGATGGACCTTTACTCTGACCCTGTCTGGCCGTTCTTATGTTCTTATTCGGTGGAGACTGATTAATGTTCAAAACTTGATTAATAGAGTTTAAGGTCAGCAGGGACCATCGGATGAGTTACTGTGGCCTGCGTAGCTCTGGCCATCAGCTTGCACCGTGTCACTCCTGTGGTGAGCCCAGTAACTTGTGTTTGGCTGAAGAGCATCTCCCAGAAAGGCCACCAGGCTTGAGCTGAAGACATCAAGAGATGGAGACTCCACCGCTTCCCTGGGCAGGTTGTTCCAATGGTCACTCACCTGCAACGTTGTAAACGAGTGCCTTATTTTTAATCTGAATAATAAAATGCAGTCTCTGCACCCAGCCATCCTACCAATAGAGACAGAGGAGACTGGGAATCCCAGAGGTGGGGATAGCTGAGGACCAAATCCTAGTGTGATCCTGTGCTGAGAGTCCTGCTGAAGTCTAGGATCCGCGCCCCAGTGTTTATATTAACAGAGTTATTAAATCCTTCATTGTGGGCCTCACAGAAGAAGAGGGCTCTTTAAAAGGACAGATGTCTTGGCTGTTATCTGTTGCTCTTTATAGCAATGCAAATTAAAGTAGCTTTATGGTGGCACTTACCAGCCACAGTGTGCTAGGTGCTGTACAGACACATAGAGAGAGCCTCTTTTCCAGAGTCCCCAGTCTAAACAGACCGGGGGGGGGGGGGGGGGGAGGGGAAAGGACAGGGCCAGGTCAGTGGCAAAGCTGGGACTAGTTCTCAGGTGTCCTGGCTCGCGGCCGAGTGCCTCAGCTACAGCACTATGCTGCTTCCTGCAGTGTGGTGGTCTTAGTTAGGGTGACCAGACAGCAAGTGTGAAAAATCGGGACAGGGGGTGGGGGGTAATAGCAGGGCCAGCTCTAGCTTTTTTGCTGCCCCAGGCAAAAAAAAAAAAAAAAAATCCGGAGCGCCGCCGAAGCAAAAAAAAAAAAAAAGAGGCGGGGGGCAGAGCGGAATGTGCCGTCCCAAGATTAGCCTGAATGCCGCCCCTTACGAAGTGCCGCCCCAAGCATGTGCTCCCAAGGCTGGTGCCTAGAGCCGGCCCTGTGTAATAGGAGCCTATATAAGAAAAAGACCCAAAAATCGGGACTGTCCCTATAAAATCGGGACATCTGGTCACCCTAGTCTTAGTTCACTTGCACTTAAACTGTAAACCTGCTGATCATAGAGAGAACGTGGCTGGCTGGAGAGAAGTATTCATGGTGCCGAAAAGGACTGCGGTGTGAAAATGTTGTGGCGAGGATGGTCCAGGTTGGCTGCCGCCGGTTCGGCGACTGACTCTGTAGGTAGCGCGCCCAGAGAGAAGTGACCGACTCTCCAAGGTGCTGCGCCGTCTGAACGCCCGTGGAAGTGAACACAAGCCTCGGGGCTCCGAAACGCAGGCCATTGTTCCTTAGGTGCCTAGCGGGGTTTGGCGCCTAACATCGGGCCACCAGATTTGGAAATGTGGCCTGTATTCCCACGCCCTGGCCATCTGCTACCTTGACTGCTTAAACCTTCTGCCCCTTTTACCCTGCCCCAGCGCCTGTCTAGATAGGTAAATAGGGCGTCTGGAAATGTTTCTCTAGTGTAGACACAGTTTAACACAGTGGTCCCCAAACTTTTCACAGTCACGCCCACCCCTTACCCGTCTGCCTCCCCCGCTCCCAGTAGTGGGGCCACAACTTGGGGTTGGGGACACAGACAGGGATAAGGGGGCCGAAGCTGGGGGTGGGACTCGGAATAGAGCCGTGACCAAGGCTGAGAGCGGGGCCAGGAACTGGGGATGCTGGCAGGGTCGGAGTGGGACGGGGTGGTGCTCCCTCCCTTCCCCCCCTGGGGGCTGGCCCGGGCTCCGCTGCACCCCCTGAACGTTCCTCTGTGCCCCCCTAGGGGGGTGAGCCCCACAGTTTGGGGACCTCTGTCATGTCAGCTGGTTGTGCTTGACCCTAGCTTCACAATTGGGGGGGACATTTTTAAGTGTGTGGTCTAGGCATGCCCTTACATTGCAAACTCGGGGCGGGGGGGAGGGATGTGCCTCCTATTATGATTGGCAAGCACCCAGCCTCTGGTGGGTTATGCTAGAAATGGAGAGCTTAATAAACGTGCGCCCAGACCCGCTTGGTGAGTTTCAGGGCCGCGTGGCAAATGTCCCGGGCTCTAAATTATTGCGAAGGTTCTGGAGCGGCCTGTTATCGTCTCAAGAGCGGAGGCTGTTTCTTTAATTCCGCCCTGGCTCGGACATTCGGGATCCTGTTTAAACACTAAAGAAGGGGGCTCTCACTGCCAGCACTTGTGGAACATTATCCAAATCAGCCGCTGGGTCAGCTGGAGAGTCAGCAAAGCTGATCCAAATTAATCCCTGGTGTAACGGCACCGGCGTCCAGGGTGTTGCACCCGGGAGCTGACGCTGGCCCTCGGCGCTTTACTGATTTCAGAAAGTTAAGAGAAATTGATGGGTGACCCCAGGTGAAATCTGCCCAGCCAGTAAAAATAATTCTCCCCTTAAATAGCACAAGGAACTCGGCCACAGCACCGCTTTGAGCCAGACGCTCCCACCTGCTGGTATTTTTCAGGGTGGACGTTCCCATGTGAGGGCAGGACTTGGAGAAGTTGATGCCCCTAAGGGGGCAGCCTGCCATTTGTCACTAGGATGCTGGGGCAGCAGGCCGGAAAGTGGGGGAAGGGAGAGGAGCGATGTGATCTGAGCACAGGCCCGGGAGCAGGAAACTCCTGGAAACAAATCCCGCTGCTTCAGACACTGTGGCGCAGGCAAATCACGTCTCAGCTCTGTGCCTCAGTTTCCCTGTCTATAGCATAGGGCTAAGATGCCAACTGAAAGAGGGGCGTGAGGGTAAATTAGTCAATGTCTGTGAAGTGGGGTGGCCACTCACCCATTCCCGGAATAGTCCAGCACTTACCAGGAATGACATGGGCTGGACGCTGCCTGCGTGACCTCGTAAGCACGGTGCGTGTGAGGTCACATTGCACAGGGGGGTGCCATTTTGACTAGCGTGCTGCTGCCTCATTCCTGCTGGCCTGACCTTGCACTCAACCTGTGTATAGGGTGACCAGATGTCCCGATTTTATAAGGACAGTCCCGATTTTGGGAGCTTTTTTCTTATATAGGCTCCTATTACCCCCCACTCCCTGTCCCGATTTTTTACACTTGCTATCTGGTCATCCTACGTGTGTACGAGGTCGCACCGGTGAGGACAGAGGCATGCACTGTTCAAAATGGTCTCTCCCACCTGATACTGGACAAAACCATATCTCTTGGCAAACATAAATTAAGCTTCAAAGCGTCCCACCCAGTAATGCATTATTCCCATTTTAGAGATGGGGAAACTGAGGCACAGAAAAGAGAAATGATTTCCCTCCAATGTCACACAAGGAGCCAGAGCTGGGAGGCGAGTAGGCTTCCTGACATCCCAGACCCATGCTGAGATGGGGCCCAAGTGTCTCCCTGCATTTGCGCACACCTGGATGTGAAGGTTCAAACTCTGGATTCGAGTCTGCCTGTCCCCAGATGGCAGGGTCTTTGGGTTTGGATCCAGCCTGTCCTAGAGCAAGGTTTGAGCTACCGGCGTGAGGCCAGAACCTGGATTTTATTTTGGCCACTCACTGTCAGCAGCGGGAAGCGGGAGATCGGCGCACGCGCCTGTAAAACTGTTCACTCTGGCGCCAGCCGTTTGTGGCCAATGTGCATCTCATAAATCGTTCCTGTGCTCCAGCAGATGGGCAGCGGAGCTGGGTACCCGTGTCTGACGGGGGAGAGACAGGTGAGCCCCCAGGTCTGAGCGTGAGTAGGTGGCGTGACAGATTGGTGTCAGAAGGAAGGCACACCACGGTAACCGCGGGTGATTAACCAGGGGCCCGGAGTCCCAAGGGAAGTGTGGGGGGGTTCTCCATCTCTGGGTGGCCAATCCAGCCTGGATTAGGGTGATCCCCTTTTCAAAATGCAAAAATGGGACACATGCAGGAGCCCCGCCCCCCTGCTCCTCCTCTCCCCCCTGGGGCCTTGCTCCCTGGCCAGCCCAGAGGCTGGAGTCGGGCAGTGGTAAGAGCTGCCCAGGGAGTCTAGGCTGCGGTGGGGAGCCGTGAACCCTCCACCTGCCCTGGGCGGGGTGCTCAAGAGCAGCCCCCGGCCTGTGTCCCCCACCCCCAGGGCAGGTGGAGGGTCTGGGGCTCCCCACAGTGGCTCTTACTACTGCCTGGCTCTGGCTTCTGGCCTGGCCAGAGGAGGGGTCTGGGGGGGAGAGGGGAGGAGCAAGGGGCGGGACCTCATGGCAAAGAGGTGCTAAGGCCCCACTGGGAAGAGGCTGGCACCTCCCCTGAGTCATGGAGCGGCGCTGCAGGGAATCCAGGACCAATGCTGTCCCGGAGTCATTCAGCCCAGGACTGGGACTGGAAATGTGCATTTCCGGACTGTCCTGCCCGATTCGGGCCAGGTGGTCGCCCTAGACGGGCTGCCTTTCTGGCAGATCCCTGTGGACCAAACACAAGTTACACGGGTAGCTGGGTGAGATGTAATGTCCTCGGCTATCCCAGAGGTCAGGCTAGAAGCTCTACCGGTCCCTTTTGGCCTTAACATCTCTTCTCTCACTGACCCAGAGCGTGGCATGGAAAGGCAGCGGGAAGCCTGGTTTTAGACTGACTGCTGGGGTGGGAACGGAGCCTCGCTTTCCCCCCAGGCTGGGTGCTCGGGGACTGATGCTGCCCTCGTAGGGTGACCAGATGTCCCGATTTTATAGGGACAGTCCCGATTTTTGGGTCTTTTTCTTATATAGGCTCCTATTGCCCCCCACCCCCTGGTCCCGATTTTTCACATTTGCTGTCTGCTCACCCTATGCCCTCGGGCTCTGGTTGTAGCGTGTGTCATTCAGGGCTTATGCAGGTGCTGGGTATCGGTGGCGCTTTGTTTTTCTGCACCCATCGCTCAGGGCCAAATGCTAAAGCAAGTGCATGGGCCGTGGCTATCATAGTCTGGGGGAGATGGTGCCTCCCCTAACAGCCTGGCGTGGCCCTGCCCATGCTCTGCCCACAGGCCCCCTCCTGCCTGCTTCCAGTTCCCTTCCTGCTCTCCCGTGGCGAAGAGGCTGGGGCAAGCAAGCGGGGGCCGGTGATTGCAAAGCCCACAGCAGGGGCGCTGGGGCTCAGAGATGTCGCGCCACCTGCCCGGCACTCTGGGGCTGGAGTTGGGGGCACTGGGACAGTGGCTGCCCAGCGCTGAGGTTGGGGGCTCTCTGGCCGCCCCACCCACCTGGCGCACTGGGGCTGGGGACACTGGGGCCAAGCCACTCGCCTGGCACTCTGGGGTAGGGGGCATACATGGGAGCTGGTGTTCACGAGGGGTTGTCTGTGCTGGGCTCCGGCGGGGGCGGACAGGGATGGGCCGGGGGCTAGCCTCCCCCAACGGCTCGTTCACCTGCAGCCCATGAGCAAGCATCCCATGAGGGTCTGGTGCCCATGGGAAACAGTCCCAGGGAAGGCGAGGCAGGGCGAGCTAGTGGGCAGAGCACTGGCTTGGGACTCAGGGCTCTTGGGTTCAACCCTTGGCTTCGCCATTGAACTGCTGGAGTAGTCATTTGGTTTCTCTGTGCCTCAGTTTCCCCTCTGCACAGCAGAGATTATAGCCCAGCCCTACATGGCAGGGGTGTTGGGAGAATAAATCCATTCGAGACTCATGCACTCAGATACTGCGGCACCAGGGGCCATAGAGGTACCTAAGCTAGGGGAGAAACCTCTCCATCAGTGATGCGTTCACAAATGCTTGTCTAGCGGGATGTGATCTGAATGGGCCCGGTCCTGTCAGGTGCTGAGCATCCTACTCTCTGAAGACAGGAGGGGGCTCAGGATTGGGCCCACTGGCAGAAATTCATGCTGTGGGGGAGCAGAGGGAAAGAGTTTCTCGGCCAAGGAGGTGTCTCCAAAAACACCCGGCTCTTGTGCAGAATGTGACAACAGAGCACCCTGAACCAGCTGGGTGATCTCGTGGAGAAAGCAGAACGGTTGGAGGTGGGGGAGCTGATTTCTGTTCCCAGCTCTGCTACTGTGGCCACCTTGGGCACATCCCATCTCTGCTCTGTGCCTCAGTTTCCCTAGCTGCAACGTGGAGACCATAGCAAGCACCTCGCCTGCATCGTGCGCGGGGGCAGACTCTCCTGTACATTAAAAAGCTTTGGGGGTCCTCAGCCAGCCGGCGCCAGAGGAGTTCAGAGCGGTGCGAGGAAATTGCTGGGAGTCAGGGAGTGAGCTGGGCCCGTGTGTCATCGGATCACCAGCAGATCGCACTGTTCAAAACACGTGTCCCCAAATGTCCGACAACGGATCTGTTGGGAATATTCCTATCAGTGATTAGCCGTATTGCAATAACTTCCCGAGGCCCCAGCGCTAAATGCCGTATAAACACTAGGGGTCCCAACCCTCCGGGATTGTCCTGGAGTCTCCAGGAATTAAAGATTAACCTTTAATTCAGTGCTTCTCAACCAGGGGTACATGTACCCCGTGGGGGCATGCAGATCTCTTCCTGGGGGTACATCAACTCATCTAGAGATTTGCCTAGTTTTACAACAGGCTGCATGAAATGTGCTAGCGAAGTCAGCACCAACTAAAATTTCATACAGACAATGACCTGTTTATACTGCTCTATATATTATACACTGAAATGGAAGTACAAGATTTATATTCCGACTGGTTTATTTTATAATTCTATGGTAAAAATGAGAAAGTCTGCAATTGTTCAGTACTAATGTGCCTGGGACACTGTATTTTTATGTCTGATTTTGTAAGCCCGTCGTTTTTAAGTGAGGTGAAACTTGGGGGGTACGCAAGACAAATCAGACTCCTGAAAGGGGGACAGTCGTCTGGAAAGGTTGACAGCCACTGCTTTCATTAAAGATCATCCCATAGGCTGAAACCCCCAGGAATATGTCCAACCAAAATTGGGAACCCCAATAAGCACCCCATGGCAGACACAGTCTCTGCCCCAAAGACTTTATTGAACTAACAACAGTTACTGATTAGCATCTCCTTTGTCCAGGAGGGTCCTTTTCATGCACTCTGAATCCAAATGGGTCCCTTCCCCTTTAAGAGCTGCTTCGCTGTCTGTCTGACAAATATAAATGTGCCAGCCACTCATATGGCTCAGGGAGCAGAAGGGAGACAGGGCTGGCGGCAGGGACATAACCCATCCCGCAGTGAAGCAGGCAAGCCCATCCCCGGCTGAAGGAATGCTCAGGGTTTTCATCCTCCATGCTGAAAATGTCCAGACGCCGGATACAGACATCAGCGACTCTTACTGCTCTGTGGTGTTTGAAGGTAAGAGCCCTGAGTTAGCAGGAGGGAGAAAGGCACCATGAAAGGGAGGAAGGGTGGGCAAAGCAGGGGAGGGGCATTCTGCAGCCTGCGGCTGGCACTGCCAGCTGGGGACTAACACGGAACCTCTCCCCTCCCGCTTCCCTTGGGAGGAAACAAGCCTTTAAAACCGAAGGGGAAAGTTTGATTGTTGGACGGAAAAATAATGTCGCCTCTTCTTTCTGGTCATTCTCTGTCCCCGCCCACCCGTGGCTCCCCAGGCCCTCTGGAAGCCCTGATGAATGAAGGCCCACAAACCCCTCTGGTGCCATTGTCCCCATTTTACAGATGGGAAATCGAGGCGCAGAATTGCCCCAGGAGGCGCCTTCTGGGGCAGAGAGGGGAGCAGAACCCTGGGGCCAGGTCCTGTTGTTACACTGGAGTAAATCCCTGGAGGTTAGCCGAGGCATGGGTGTGTCTGAGCAGAGCCTGAAGGCAGGTTTCTGGACATGGAAGAATTAAGGTTGCATCCTGTGAAGGACACATATTAGAATTGATGGCTGGCTGGAGGTTCTCCGGGGCACCTGTGGCTTAGATGGGGGTTCACGCTGTTCTCTAGCTGTGGAATATTGTGTCTCTAAGCTTCCAGGGCCCAATCCTGGGAGGTGCTGAGTACTTCTGTTGGCTTCAGTGAGAACTGAGCACCTCTTGGGATCATGCCTTAACAGGGAGTGAAAATCCTGGGCTTTGAGCTAAGGGTCTATCCTGGGGATTTTTCCAGGCTGCAGAGACACACGCCTGTGGTTTCCAGATCAAGTTACGGCAACTCTCTTTCTTTAACCCTTGCGTGCACGGAGGGGGCCTACTTGGCTGAAATCATTCTGGGTCTTCCCGTGTTGCGTTCAAATTGCCCTACGCCTCAGCCCACTCATGCCCGCTGTGTTTCTGAGCCTTCTCACCAGGCCTCTCCATAGCCCCACGCTCAGCGCTTCTCTGTTAGACCCCAGTCTATGACGATGCAAGAAAACAGCAGCTGGTAAAGCCTCCAGATCATTTCACGCTATTTATAACCCCCTCTTTGCGGCTGCCCTGCCCACCTCGGCCCAGTGAAAAGTCTCTGCTCCTGGGAATTGATTCTGATGGGGGGAAACGGACTTTGCACACAGATTCTGCAGCCAGATAGGTTCCACCAGGGTCTTAAGTGGGGCCAGGGCCCCTGCATGGGGGGTGGGGGTGGGGAGGCGATGAATTTCACTCCTAGGGAGTTTGAATCACTACAGCAAAGCACCCAAGGGAGACTTCCTGGCAGGATTGCAGAGAGAGACCGAGCAATTAGATAGCCAAGGGTCGGTGCTGGGGCCGGTTTTGTTCAATATCTTCATCAACGATCTGGAGGATGGTGTGGACTGCACCCTTAGCAAGTTTGCAGATGACACTAAACTGGGAGGAGTGGTTGATACGCTGGAGGGTAGGGACAGGATACAGAGGGACCTAGACAAATTAGAGGATTGGGCCAAAAGAAATCTGATGAGGTTCAACAAGGACAAGTGCAGAGTCCTGCACTTAGGACGCAAGAATCCCATGCACTGCTACAGACTAGGGACCGAATGGCTGGGCAGCAGTTCTGCAGAAAAGGACCTAGGGGTTACGGTGGACGAAAAGCTGAATATGAGTCAACAGTGTGCCCTTGTTGCCAAAAAGGCTAACGGCATTTTGGGCTGTGTAAGTAGGGGCATTTCCAGCAGATCGAGGGACGTGATTATTCCCCTCTATTTGGCACTGGTGAGGCCTCATTTGGAGTAGTGTGTCCAGTTTTGGGCCCCACACTACAAGAAGGATGTGGATAAATTGGAAAGAGTCCAACGGAGGGCAACAAAAATGATTAGGGGGCTGGAGCGCATGACTTATGAGGAGAGGCTGAGGGAACTGGGATTGTTTAGCCTGCAGAAGAGAAGAGTGAGGGGGGATTTGATAGCTGCTTTCAACTACCTAAAAGGGGGTTCCAAAGAGGATGGATCTAGACTGTTCTCAGTGGTAGAAGATGACAGAACAAGGAGTAATGGTCTCAAGTTGCAGAGGGGGAGGTTTAGGTTGGCTATTAGGAAAAACTTTTTCACTAGTAGGGTGGTGAAGCACTGGAATGGGTTACCTAGGGAGGTGGTGGAATCTCCTTCCTTAGATGTTTTTAAGGTCAGGCTTGACAAAGCCCTGGCTGGGATGATCTAGTTGGGGTTGGTCCTGCTTTGAGCAGGGGGTTGGACTAGATGACCTCCTGAGGTCCCTTCCAACCCTGAGATTCTATGATTCTATGATTCTAAAGCCTGGGAAGTGGGGACCTGGGTTTTATCTTTCAGCTCCGCAAGTGACTCACTTTGTGACCCCAGGCAGGTCATTCCACTGGCTCCGTGCCTCAGTTTCCCTTCTGTGAATTGGGAGAGATTTCCCCCACCCCATATGGGGTCGGGAGACCTTGCAAAGTGCATGGAGCCCCTCGGAGGGAGGGCGCCGTGGGAGTGCCAGGTACCCGGGAGAGGGCTACGGTGCCCTGTGCTGGGGACATTCGCTCTCCAGGACTTTGAAACAACCGAAGAAGAGACCCCGCCCTGTCTGGAGAACCCAGCCAGGGCTTTATACCAGGCCCACTGCATGCTGGGACAGGAGGGAGGAGTTTGCTGAGCACTGTGCCAATGCGCAGGCAGTGCATACGTGATCAATGAAGCTCCTACCTCCCTGTCAGGCCTCAGGGCCTCCAGAGCGCCCAGCATCCCTGGACAGAACATCATGCATGATGCTACGACAGGGAGTCCCAGCCTGTCTCTGGCTGGAAAGATGGTGACTGCTGGGGCAGATCCATGGGGAATATGGCTAGAAAGGATCTGATCTCAGTGCTGCGTGGGCATAGGGGAAGGACTAGTGGTCTGGCGGCCCCCTGCCAGGTGGGTAGGGCGGGGCCCTACCAAATTCATCGTCCCTTCTGGTCAATTTCACGGCCATAGGATTTGAAAATTCGTCAGTTTCACGTTTTCAGGTGTTTATATCTGAAATTTCAGGGTGTTGTAACTGTGGGGGTCCCGACCCAAAAGGGGACTGTGGGTGGGGGGTGGGGGGTGGTCACAAAGCTGTTGTGGGGGTGTGTGTCACTGGATTGCCACCTTCACTCCTGCAAGCTTCCAGCAGCGGGTGGAGGTTGCTGGAGGTGGAAGTGGGTCTGATCTCCCCCCGCGCTGCTGGGGAGGGACGGGACTTGCTCTTCCCTTGCACTCGGGAGGCTCCGTCGGTTTCATTTGCCTGGCGGAGCCTGGGCTGGACTCCTTCCTGCTGTGCTTGTTTCTCTCTCCCCGAGCACTGAATGACACAGGCCTGTTCTGCAGCCCGGCCTTGGACCACTTCCCAGCTGTGGCGTTCGGAGCCATCGGCCTGCAAAGAGAAATGTGCCTCCGTCGGGACATGTATTTTAGTTCTCCTGGAGCAGGAGGGGCCCGGGTGGCTCGCGGGTGTCGGGGACACACTTCCCCTGCGTTCCTGCTCGCCTCAGGGCTCAGCAATCGTTAGTGGGGCTCCAGGGATGAGCTACCAGCTCGCAAACCCCTTCGGAAGCCCTTTCTGTGTCCTGCAGCCACCACAGCCGGGGAGGGGAGCCCCTCAGAGCTCACCGCTGAGCCGGGAAGGGACAGCCCAGGCTGGTGCGTGATTGGGAGCTCTCGAAGGGACACCGATGTGCTGCAGAGAGCAGCGCGGGTGCCCAGCAGGGGGCGCTCTCCCCTCCAAGTCAGGGCTGAGCGCAGTGATTTGCGGGGAAGGATGTAGAGGGGCCGCTGTTATCCCACAGGGAGGACCGCTGTGGCATTGGTTAGTGCCGGCCCTGGGTTCAAGTCCTGGTTCTACTACGGACTCGCTGTGTGACCTGAGTCTCTCTGTGCAGCGGGAACCCTAGCACTGCCCTACCTCACAGGGATTTTGGGAGTTACAGATCTGAGGTGTTCACATCCTACAGTAATGGGGCCATTTAAGTTCCTTAGCTGGTCAATGCCGAGGGGCTGTATTTTGGATGAGACACGAGGCAGAGATCCTGGCCACTTGTGATCGTTACAAATCCCAAGGTTCTTTTCATAAGAGTAGCAGCATAAGACTTGGTTTCTTGACCACAACACCCTTTGGATAACTATATTCTGGTACCGAAATTTCCTCTGCCACATCACTAGTCCTTTTCTTCACTTTCTGATGTATAGTAACGTTGTGCGTTCCACCCCAGAGACAGTTGCACTACCGTGGTGGACCAAAGCTTACAGCTAAGCAGGGGCTGGACATCTGAGCAGCGATGGGAGAAATGATCCGGGGATACGAGGTGCAGGGTAGTTTGCTTGCAAATCACTTTGGGATCCTTTGGGTTGAACCGCATCATGGAATGTAATATATTGTACATGCCCACCGTGGCCCAGCAAAAAGTCTCTGCTCCTGGGAATTGATTCTGATGGGGGGAAACTGACTTTGCACACAGATTCTGCAGCCAGATAGGTTCTACCAGGGTCTCAAGTGGAATTTCAGCACAGGGGTGAATTTCACTCCTACGGAGTTTGAATCACTACAGTAAAGCACACAAGGGAGACTTCCTGGCAGGATTGCAGAGAGAACGAGCGAGCAATCAGATAACTGAGTGGTTAAAGCCTGGGAAGTAGGGACCTGGGTTTTATCTTTCAGCCCTGCAAGTGACTCACTTTGTGACCCCAGGCAGGTCATTCCACTGGCTCCATGCCTCAGTTTCCCTTCTGGGCATGCACGGTGGGCATGCATGTCTCTGTACCCTAGCTGGCTGACTTCCCAGTGGCCCGCAGGTTCGTGGTCGCAGAAAGGGAGGGAAGGACCCAGATACTTGGAGATGAGCTTTGTTTTACTAACAGCGTCCCACCCCAGTTACTGTTCAGGAAACCCTTCTTGCTGGGAGCGGCAGGTGTCTCCGGCGGAGGTCGCTGTCCTGAACCGAAGCCTGCTCCACTCTGCCTGGGACCGAAAAACGCCTGGTCTCCGGCTGTTGGAACCGGTGGCTTCCCCCCGCTAGAGGCCGTGATTCACGACTGCTGGCACAAGGCTGCTCTTTCGGCTAGAGGTTGCTCGGTCTCCTCGTACTAAAGGGCTGGAGGTGGGAGGAAGTGACACCTTCAGGAAGGCCCCTTTGCCATGCCAGAGGGGTGCAAACGGGGCCTGGGTGTAAGATGTACGGCAGTGGAGAGCGCAGCGGGATTTCAGAGGGGCTGTCGTTCGACACTGGAGCAAACCCGAAAGCTTTCGAACGTTTTCCTGACAGCAGAATTGTGTTGAAACGGCCCCTTTGCACGGAGAAGCGGAGGGGTTTGATTCAGGACGTGGTGGCCTCGTGGTCAGAGCCCTGGCGGGGGCGGTTGGAGACCCGGGTGCACGTCTCTGCTTTGTGTGAGTCGAGGCAGAAGTTTTTCAGCCCCGATTCAGGCACCCCCGCAATGTTCCGACCAGCTCTATTGGCCTCCTGAGTTCTTACACGAGAAAGCGCCTGCACGGTGCCTTCAGTCCCGGCTGCATTAGAGAAACGGAGATTCAGGACCCGTGTGAGACCTGATGCACTGATGTAAAGCGAGGCACATACCAGCGCGGCTTCACCCAGCCGTTGACCGGAGCAAATGGCACAGCGGAAACCCTGCTTTCCATCCGTCTGCATGTCTGGCCTAAATGCACGGAGGCTGTTCTACCCCTGCAAATCCTCTAAGAGAGGCAGGGCCCCGGCCTGTGGCTTTGAGAACTGGCGGTGAGCAGAGGGCCGGGCAGCCAGCGTTGTCCGGAGCTGGAGGAAGACGCCTAGTACAGGCAGCGACCGGGGTTAGGTGTGGCCTTAGGTACCATCTGCACCGAGGAGCTGGAAAAGGGAGCAATGGTGCTTTAATAAAATGTGAAGCTGAGGCTGCACTGGGGGGAGCTGTGACCAAGGACAGAGAAATAAACCCAAGGGGCCTGCAGGTACCAGCCGAAAACAACCAGGAGAGTCAAGCTGGAAAACTGCAGCCAGGCCCCGGGCAGGGGAGCGGGCCCCACAGGAGAGGCTCAGGGTGAACGAAGGAGGGATCTGGTGAGCAGTGACACTACCAGGGGGTGGCGGACGGGCCACGAGTTTGCAGTGAAATGAGTCAGCAGAAGGAGGGGCCGGGGCCATCTTGAGCTGTGCGGCAGCCACGCCTGGAATCTGGGGCTCGGCTCCGGGCTCCCCATCACCAGAAAAACCCTGACCGCGTGGAAGGAGTTCAGAGATGCCTGTCTGCCCCGGCCCCTGTTGCTGGGGTGTCTCAGCAGGCTTTTGTGTATTTATCCTCACCCCCCTGCCACGTAGGGAAAGGCTACCCTCCCCGTTGTACCCATAGAGAAACTGAGTCACAGAGAGACCAACCGACTGGCACAAGGTCCCCCGGGCCACCTATAGCAGCGTGGGGAATCCAACACCAGTGTTTAAAGTACCAGGCTAATGCGCTAACCGCCAGATCCTCCCCACACAGCTGAGCGGTAAAAATATCCAAGGAGGCCGAGGGTGCGGGGGAGGCAAACCTGGAAGAGCTAAATCTGTAAAGATCGGCTGAGCCACGGCAAAGGGGGTGGGGGTGTGAGACCAGTGTCCACGGCTCAGACAGGGGCAAACACCAAGGAGAGAAGGGATATGCTCACTCGTTAGTGGACACTGGTGGGAGGGATAGCTCAGTGGTTTGAGCATTGGCCTGCTAAACCCGGGGTTGTAAGTTCAATCCTTGAGGGGGCCATTTAGGGAGCTGGGGCAAAAAGTGGGGATTGGTCCTGCTTTGAGCAGGGGGTTGGACTAGCTGAGGTCCCTTCCAACCCTGATATTCTATGATTCTAATGGCCTGGAATGAAGAAGGGGCAAATTTAGAGTGAATATCAGCAGTGCCTTCCTGAGTGTGGAGCACTGGATAGAGGGTGGAGTCACCCAACCCCTGGCGTGAGCCCAGCCCCTCTTGCAGCTGACACAGGTCGTGAGACGGTGGGGCTGGTTAGGGACCAGTGTTTTCCTCCATGAAAAATGTCAGTGACACGGATTTAAAATCAAAAACAAACAGTGAAAATGTTGGTGGTTTTGGGGAAAATGTTGAAATTCCCTCAAGTTTTGTTAGCAAAATAAATAAACAATTAACCCCCCCCCCCAAACCTGAACAATTTAGACAAAAATGGAATGATTTTTCTTTGAAAATGTCCATTTAGTAAAAAAAAAAACCCCCTCCATTTTCCATCAAAAAACAAAGAATCCACAGAACATTGTTGAGAGGCTCTAGTCTGTGGCTCCGTGCCAGGCTCTGACCCACACGATTCTTTGGCTAATGACCTCTCTGCCGCAGGAAAATGGACTTTCATACTTGTGATCCTGGCAGAAACTGCAGGGGATTTCCTGGCTATATGGCCCCCCCGTACAGCTGACTCTTGGGTAGAGAATATCACTTGGCATTCAAGCACTACAAATGCTGATTTACCTTTTACCAAAGCATCTTGCAACACTAATAATGAGGAAAATTAATAATTTTGCTTTTCTCGAGTGTCTGATGCCTGGGGGTACCAAACCTGGGGCATTTAGACATAGAGGTTACAAGCCGCTATAGTTTGAGCTGACGGACCAGATCTGTTAATTGCAGACGCTCAAGACTCATAAGCGCTATATGTGGTGTATCCGTTAGAGGGTGACAGAGAACCACAATATATTAGTGTGGGTTACATGACGCTCTTTGTAAATACTAATGACCAGGGCCCTACTAATTTCACCACCCGGCCGTGAACAACGTGTCTTGGACCGTGAAATAAGCCCTTCTCTGTTAAATCCCATCTCCCCATGGTGCTGGGAGCACCCTAGCGAGTGGGCAGCTAGCTGGGAGTCCCAGCCGGGCTAGTGAGGGACAGGAATTGTCCTTCCCCTACACAGCTGCTCTCAGAGCGGGGAGGAGCTCAGACCCACCTCTGGGTCCCTTTTGGGTTGGGATCCCCATGGTTACAACACCGTGAAATTTCAGATGTTTAATCTGAAAACGTGAACTTGACCAATTAAAAAACCCTGTGGCTTGTGTGATACAGGAGGGCCAGGGAGCAGCAGTAGTAGAGTGTGAGAGGGGAAATATATAAGCCCTAGGCTAATTAAGGCGTGGTTCCCTGGAGACTAGGGAGGGTGGCTACAGGTTAATTGGAGCACCTGCAGTCAATTAAGGCCCTCTCAGGAACCTAATAAAACCCCCTGCTTCAGGCAGACAGGGGAGGAGGAGGAAGGAGTTGGAGCCGAGTGGTTTGGTGGTGGAGCAGAGAGCAGTTTGGAGGAAAGCAGAGGAGAGTTTGGAGAAGTGCTGTGGCGGGCTAAGAAGACCAAGACCCTAGGTAAAGGGACACCTGGCTTGTGCAGAGGGAAGGCAGGAAGCCCCACAAGCAGGAGAGGGAAGGAGCCCAGGGGAAAGTATCACTAGTACAAGTGGTTTACCCACTAACCTAGGGCCCCTGGGCTGGGACCCGGAGTAGAGGGCGGGGCTGGGTCCCTCCCTCTCCATTCCCCTTCTCTTGGATACTAGTGGGACAGCTGATACCCCAGTTTAGGGGCAAGAAACGGCGCCCTGAAAACCCCCCACAAGAAGAGAAAGTGCGGGACCCTCATAGTAGTGCCAGCAATTTGCCACACGTGGTGTCAGGGGTGGGATTACCGCGCTGGGGACTTAAACCAGGGTTAGCCAAAACAATCCAGTCCTTAAGATGGATGACGTGATCAAGGCCCTAATACAAGCCACCGCCGCTCAGCAGGAGGCTACCCGGGTCCAGGCAGCTACCCAACAGGAGGCCATGCGGCTGCAGCAAGAGACCAATCGCCTGCTGATGACCCAGGCTGCCCAAGATCGGGCCACGCTGCAGGAACTAGTGAACCAGGTGAAGGCCCTTATGGAGCTGGTCAGCTGGTATGACGGGACACGGACCATATGGACCAGCTACTGTCTGCAGAAAATGACCGGGGTGGATGATGTGGAGGCATATCTCCTTGCCTTCGAGAGGACAGCCCTGCGGGAGGCTTGGCCCCGAGATCAGTGGTCAGGCATCCTCGCCCCATTTTTGTGTGGGGAGGCTCAGAAGGCCTACTATGATATGACCGCAGAGGAGGCGGCAGATTACCCCCGACTGAAGGCGGAATCCCTGGCCAGGGCAGGGGTAACGACGGCCTTGCGAGCCCGGAGGTTCCACGATTAGCAGTTCTGTGAAGACAAGACACCACGATCACAACTATTTGACCTAACTACACAAGGGCACTACCCTCAGGCCTCCGAGCCTGGATAGGCCAGAATGACCCCTCCACCTATGACGAACTGGTCACCCTTGTGAAGAGACAACTGGCAGCCCGTGAACTGTCTGAAACCCCGGGAGATGGAACACGGCGTTTCAGGAAACCAGTGCCAACCCTGAGGACCTGGATCATCGAGAACTCCAGGAAAGCCATAGCTGGAAGAACAGGCACCAAGGAGCAGCCTGAGGCCCCAAAGGGACCTATGGGTCCTGGGGGAGAGGGTTGGAGGAGCGAGTTAGAGGGCCCAAGACAGAGGGCAATCTCCGGAATGAGATATCGCTGTTATGAGTGTGGGGAGTTGGGGCATATAGCAGCACAGTGCCCCAACAGGGAGGAGCCCTTGCAGTGTAATCTGGGGGATCCCGGAGACCAATGTGGCCTAATCAGCCTGGTGGGGGTCGTGATGGACCCACATGAGTACACCAGGCCAGTAAAGATGAATGGCATCCAGACGATAGCTTTGGTGGACTCTGGGAGTGCTGTCACATTAGTCTCAGGGAAGTTAGTAGGGCAAGACCAACTGAGCCGGGCCAAGAGTACCGGAGTGACGTGTCCACGGCACAGTAAATTTCTACCCCACAATTCCAATATGGATTGAGATCCAGGGAAACACTACCAAGATGACTGCAGGGGTGGTCCCCAAGCTCCCCTACCCGGTCTTAATTGGCAGGGACTTTCCTGGGTTCGAGAGCCTACTCCCCCCCATCAGGTTAGGGGAGGGAAGTAAATCCCGAGCAGAGTTTGAGGTGCCCATGGAGGACCCTACCACAATTTTTGCTGGGTTTTCCCCAGAGTTATTTTCAAGCCCTGGGAAGTCCCGGAAATCCAAACGAGAAAGGAGGGCAGACAAAAGATTAGGAACCAGGATTTTGGCGGCAAACCAGAGAGCTGCCCTGGTTGGGAGGAGGTCCCGTGGAGACCCAGAGACAGCTCCCAGCACAAGCAGAAGCACCCCTAGAGAAGGAGGGGAGCCCAATCCAATAGAATCAGGCCAGATCGGTCCCGCACGTGAATATTTTGGGCAGGACCAAGCCAATGACCCACTGTATGCGAATGTGAGGGAGGAGGTAGTAGAGGTAAATGGTGTGCCAGTAGAAGGGAAAACCAAAGGCCCAGGGCCATAGTATATACTCAAGCAGGATCTGTTGTACCGGGTAGTGCCAATACAGGGGGAAGTAGTAGAACAGCTCTTGGTGCCACGGAAGCACCAATACAGGGGGATAGAATTAGCTCACAGTCATCTGTTTGGGGGACATTTAGGAGCAGACAAGACCCTGGATAGAGTCCTAAGGAGGTTCTACTGGCCGGGAGTACGGGCAGAAGTCCAGCGCTATTGCACCTCTTGTCCAGAGTGCCAGCTGCATAGCCCCGACCTCAGTTAAGGGCCCCATTGGTACCCTTGCCAATAATTGAAGTCCCTTTTGAAAGGATAGCAATGGATCTAGTGGGCCCACTAGAAAGAACAGCCCGGGGCCACCGAAGTATACTTGTAATCCTGGACTACGCTACACGGTACCCCGAAGCCATTCCTTTAAGAAACCCCACGTCCAAGGCAATTGCAAAAGAACTGGTGCAGGTTTTTGCTAGGGTAGGCATCCCTAAGGAGATCCTGACAGACTAAGGGACTCCCTTTATGTCGAGAGTAATGAAAGACTTATGTACCCTGCTTCGCATCCAAGCCTTGCGGACCTCGGTCTATCATCCGCAAACAGATGGTCTGGTTGAGCGATTTAACTGCACTCTCAAGAGCATGATCCGAAAGGTGGTGGCCCAAGATGGAAAAGACTGGGATACCCTCCTACCATACCTGATGTTTGCAGTACGAGAAGTTCCCCAAGCATCTACTGGTTTCTCCCCCTTCGAGCTACTGTATGGACGCCACCCACGTGGCATATTAGACATCGCGAAGGAGGAATGGGAGGAACAACCTAACCCAGGAAAGAACGTCATTGCACACGTAGCCCAGATGAGAGAACGAATAGCCCAAGTGACTCCCATAGTACGAGAGCATTTGGAGACAGCACAAGAGGCCCAACGAACCTACTACAATCGTCGGGCAAAAGCACGGAAATTTCAACCAGGAAAACGGGTGCTGGTATTGGTACCAACAACAGAAAGTAAGCTCCTGGCCAGTTGGCGTGGACCCTATGAGATCGTGGAAGCCGTTGGGGAGGTGAATTATAAGGTGAAGCAGCCAGGCCGCCGAAGGCCAGAGCAGATATATCACGTTAACTTACTGAAACCCTGGTTCGATCGGGAGACATGCCTGGCCGTCCTGCCAGCTCCATCCCAGGCAGATGGCCCACAAGGGCAGGTAATGATATCCCCTGAATTAGCCCCAGAACAACGAACAGAGGTCATTGAAATGATCCAGCGGAACCAAGACGTGTTCTCTATACAACCAGGCCATACGACGCTGATCCAACACCACATCGTCACCTGTCCTGGAGCAAGAGTGACAATAAAACCATACTGTATACCAGAGGCAAAAAGAGAAGACATTAGGGCAGAAGTAAGGAAGATGCTGGAAATTGGGGTGATTGAGGAATCACACAGCCAGTGGTCCAGCCCTATTATATTGGTCCCGAAGCCTGATGGCAGCCTGAGATTTTGTAATGACTTCCGGAAGTTAAACGAGGTATCCCAATTCGATGCCTACCCAATACCACGTATTGATGAGCTGGTGGATCAGTTAGGCAAGGCCCGATACTTGACCACCTTGGACTTGACAAAAGGCTACTGGCAGATCCCATTGGCTAAGGACGCCAAGGAAAAAACAGCTTTCTCCACACCCGATGGCCTTTTCCAATATACCGTCCTCCCTTTTGGGCTCCATGGGGCCCCTGCGACTTTCCAACGTTTAATGGACAGATTACTTCGACCCCATGCCAAGTATGCTGCCGCCTATTTAGATGATGTGGTAATCCATAGCCCTGACTGGGAGACGCACCTGGGGAAAGTAGAAGCAGTACTGGATACTCTTAGGCAGGCTGGCCTCACCGCTAACCTGTCCAAATGTGCAATAGGGTTAGCCGAGGCCAGATACCTCGGGTATGTAGTCGGAAGGGGCCTGGTGCAGCCCCAATGGAACAAAGTGAAGGCACTACAGGAATGGCATTGCCCGATCCACAAGAAGCAAGTCAGAGCCTTCTTAGGGATAGTGGGATACTGTCGCCGGTTCATCCCTCACTTTGCCACAAGGGCAGCGCCTCTGACAGACCTGATAAGAGCTCGGGGCCGGAGATAGTTAAATGGACTGAGGTGGCAGAGGAAGCTTTCACAGACCTAAGGACAGCCCTTTGCAGCCATCCGGTGCTCATAGCCCCAGATTTCAAAAAGGAATTCATCCTACAAACGGATGCCTCAGAGGTAGGACTTGGGGCCGTCCTTTCACAGATGGTGGGGGATGAGGAGCACCCTATCCTTTACCTTAGCTGAAAGCTCCTGCCCAGGGAGCAACGGTATGCCGTAGTAGAAAAGGAATGCCTAGCGGTTAAATGGGCCATGGAGATTCTACGGTACTACCTGCTTGGGCGGACGTTTACCCTTGTGACAGACCACGCCCCACTCCAATCATAGAATCATAGAATCATAGAATTTCAGGGTTGGAAGGGACCTCAGGAGGTCATCTAGTCCAACCCCCTGCTCAAAGCAGGACCAACCCCAACTAGATCATCCCAGCCAGGGCTTTGTCAAGCCTGACCTTAAAAACATCTAAGGAAGGAGATTCCACCACCTCCCTAGGTAACCCATTCCAGTGCTTCACCACCCTACTAGTGAAAAAGTTTTTCCTAATATCCAACCTAAACCTCCCCCTCTGCAACTTGAGACCATTACTCCTTGTTCTGTCATCTTCTACCACTGAGAACAGTCTAGATCCATCCTCTTTGGAACCCCCTTTTAGGTAGTTGAAAGCAGCTATCAAATCCCCCCTCACTCTTCTCTTCTGCAGGCTAAACAATCCCAGTTCCCTCAGCCTCTCCTCATAAGTCATGTGCTGCAGCCCCCTAATCATTTTTGTTGCCCTCCGCTGGACTCTTTCCAATTTATCCACATCCTTCTTGTAGTGTGGGGCCCAAAACTGGACACAGTACTCCAAATGAGGCCTCACCAGTGCCAAATAGAGGGGAATAATCACGTCCCTCGATCTGCTGGAAATGCCCCTACTTACACAGCCCAAAATGCCATTAGCCTTCTTGGCAACAAGGGCACACTGTTGACTCTCATTCAGCTTTTCGTCCACCGTAACCCCTAGGTCCTTTTCTGCAGAACTGCTGCCCAGCCATTTGGTCCCTAGTCTGTAGCAGTGCATGGGATTCTTCCGTCCTAAGTGCAGGACTCTGCACTTGTCCTTGTTGAACCTCATCAGATTTCTTTTGGCCCAATCCTCTAATTTGTCTAGGTCCCTCTGTATCCTATCCCTACCCTCCAGTGTATCAACCACTCCTCCCAGTTTAGTGTCATCTGCAAACTTGCTAAGGGTGCAGTCCACACCATCCTCCAGATCGTTGATGAAGATATTGAACAAAACCGGCCCCAGCACCGACCCTTGGGACACTCTACTTGATACCGGCTGCCAACTAGACATGGAGCCATTGATCACTACCCGTTGAGCACGACCATCCAGCCAGTTTTCTATCCACCTTACCGTCCATTCATCCAGCCCATACTTCTTTAACTTGCTGGCAAGAACGCTGTGGGAGACTGTATCAAAAGCTTTGCTAAAGTCAAGAAATAGCACATCCACTGCTTTCCCCTCATCCACAGAGCCGGTTATCTCATCATAGAAGGCAATTAGGTTAGTCAGGCATGACTTGCCCTTGGTGAATCCATGCTGACTGTTCCTGATCACTTTCCCCTCCTTTAAGTGGTTCAGAATTGATTCCTTGAGGACCTGTTCCATGATTTTTCCAGGGACTGAGGTGAGACTGACTGGCCTGTAGTTCCCCGGATGCACACAAACAATGGATGCACACAAACAAGGAAAGAAATGCACGAGTGACTAGATGGTTTCTATCACTACAACCTTTCCACTTCCGGATACAGCATAGAGCCGGAAGCCAACACGGCAACGCGGACAGCCTGTCACGACAACACTGTCTCTCGTCCCAAGTAGCCCAACCCCATGGTGTTGAGCAGGGGAGGGGGATATGTGACACAGGAGGGCCAGGGAGCAGCAGTAGTAGAGTGTGAGAGGGGAAATATATAAGCCCTAGGCTAATTAAGGCGTGGCTCCCTGGAGACTAGGGAGGGTGGCTACAGGTTAATTGGAGCACCTGCAGTCAATTAAGGCCTCTCAGGAACCTAATAAAACCCCCTGCTTCAGGCAGACAGGGGAGGAGGAGGAAGGAGTTGGAGCAGAGTGTTTTGGTGGTGGAGCAGAGAGCAGGTTGGAGGAAAGCAGAGGAGAGTTTGGAGAAGTGCTGTGGCGGGCTAAGAAGACCAAGACCCTAGGTAAAGGGACACCTGGCTTGTGCAGAGGGAAGGCAGGAAGCCCCACAAGCAGGAGAGGGAAGGAGCCCAGGGGAAAGTATCACTAGTACAAGTGGTTTACCCACTAACCTAGGGCCCCTGGGCTGGGACCCGGAGTAGAGGGTGGGGCTGGGTCCCTCCCTCTCCATTCCCCTTCTCTTGGATACTAGTGGGACAGCTGATACCCCAGTTTAGGGGCAAGAAATGGCGCCCTGAAAACCCCCCACAAGAAGAGAAAGTGCGGGACCCTCATAGTAGTGCCGGCAATTTGCCACACTTGTAAAATTTGAACAAAATGGACCGTGAATTTGGTAGGGCCCTACTGATGATTTAACCCTCACTAATAAAGCCTGTGGAATGGATCGGTATGACCATATGGGGAAACTGAGGCGCAGAGAGGAGAAATGATTTACCCAACATCACACAGCAAGGGAATGGCAGTAGCCAAAATCCTGACTCCCAGTCTGCTCCTGAACCGCTAGACCAACGGCGTCCAATAGAAATTCAATGCTAGCCACACTCGTGGTTTTGAATTTTTCTTATTAGCCACATTATAAAAAAGTCACATGCATTAGCCACAATTCAATAGCCTGTTAGCCACATGTGGCCAGTGGCGAACGTATTGGACACCGCTGCACTAGACAGTGCTTCCTGCCCCACCTGGGGGTGTCCAGCCAGCCGGCAGCACATTCTTAATGGAAAATGTGCATGTTGTGGAAATGTTTCCCAGTTATTGCCTGCTGGAAAATTACACAATGCTGCACTTCAAAGAGTTTCTGATCACCTTCCTCTGCTCTGGGTGACTAGAGGAGGATGAGCAGGGAAGGGACTGTGTGGGGGAAGGTGTAAGGAGCGGGGTCTCCCAGGCTGGCTGATCTAGCTCCTGCTAGGAGGTAAAGGGGATCCGGTATCGCTAACGGCAGCGGGGCCCCCTTCACCCAGGCGCCGCGGGGAGATTTCAGCCAAAAGCCAGCATGAGGTCCTGTGCCCTGCTTCACTTCCACGCTCGTGCGGCAGATTGACATCGGTCATTGATAAAAATATCCAATCGCATTGGACCAAGAACCAGTTCCTGGGGACCCCGCTGGAAACAGCCCCCCTCTTCGATCTTTCCCCGTTAACAGCTACATTCTGCGATCTGTCAGCGAGCCGGTTGTTAATCCAGCCAGTGTGTTCCCTGTTAACGCCATATCATACAAATATTTTAATCAGCGCGACTGGGCTTGAAGTTGGAGCTAGACAAACTGAGAGTGGCAATAAGGGAGCACATTGGTAGCAATGTGGGTAATTAACCACTGGAATGACTTACCAAGGGCCATGGGGGATTCTCCATCCCGGGCAATTTTTAAATCAAGACGGGATGTTTTTCTTTAAGATCATCTCTAGTTCAAGCAGGAATTAATTCAGGGGAGTCCTTTGGCCCGTGCTGTGCAGGAGGTCAGACTAGATGATCACAGTGGTCCCCCTTTGGCCCTGGAATCAACGAATCTATGGTACTAAGTCAAGTGTCTTGGAGAAACCCAACCATGTTCTATCAGTGCAGTTGCTATCAACCAGGCCTGCAATGTTCTAAAAAAGCCCAACAGGTTTGTTCAGCAAGACCCACCTTCCTTGGTACTGTGCTGACCGGCATTCATTATATTTCTAGCCTCTAATTCTTTGTCGGTAGAGTCCTGAATTAGCCGTTCAATTATTTTACCTGGGATCAACATCAGGCTAACCGGTCTATAGTTCCCTTTATTGGACCTACACTGACTGTCTTCCAATCCTTTGGATTTCCCCAGTTTTCCAAGGTTTGTTAAAAATGAACATTTGTGGCCCAGAGAGCTCCTTGCATGTAAGTTATTGCTCTTTCCAGAAAATAGTTGCTATTTCAGCACATCACAAAATGGATTTAAAAGGAGTTCATTCTGGGCTCTGGGTGCCATTATAGATCATTACAAAAATTCTGTCGCTCATGTCCTGATCTGTTCAGCTTCGCCCCTTTGCAAACAACCAAAACCTAGAAAGAAAAAACGAATCCCCAAACAGACTGTGCAGTCTTCAAATAATGGCCAGGGAAGGAAGATTTCTATATCACAGAAAAGCCAAAAAAACTGTTGAGAAATCTACCCAGAAGATTATAAGTAAATACCTTGCAATATTTCAAACCCTCATGTTCCATGATAGCAAAAGCCTTGCAGGATACCCTGAGGTATGTAGCTTATTTGGAAAAATATTGCTCATTTGATGTTATATTTAGTGCTTACATAGACTTCCTCTTGATTTAATTTGTCTGTGGTTAAGTGACAGGTGAGTAAATGGCATTCTCCAGGGCTGGGTTCAGTACCTCAGTGTGTGTTCCATCAAAGCTGTGCTCTGTGTTGTGCGATAGAATTAAAAGGAAACCATCGAGACACTTTTAATCATTTTAAAGAATAATTGCATTACCTGCTGTTGTTTCTAATTTCTTTTGCTTTGCTTCTCCGTTTCTTTCCCTTATTAAAAGTGACTTGCAAAGAAAATGAAAACAGGTGTGTGCCTCCCATCCCTTCTTCCTTTTTTCTCTGTCTGAGCTAGGCTGCGGCAGGAACACGTAACACCGGCGGGCAACAAACCCACACCAGCCAGCCACGGGGCAGAAAGCTGGGAGGGAGCCGGGGTCTGTCCCCATTAGCCCTGCCGGGCCAGCCCAGCTACTGGGGAGGGAGCCGGGGTCTAGTTCTTCTTGTGCCCCAGCGGCACAATTCTTTGCTATGTTCCGGTCAGTTCCAGCTATGCCACCCCGCCAAAGCCAGGAGACACGGGCAAGTGTCACTGGGGGCCTGCTTCACCTTTCATTCCTGGCCGGGGTCAGGGGGAACGGAAGGCTCCCGTCTCGGCTCTCAGAGCCCCAGGGGACCTGCTGGGGCCGGCAGCCAGAAAAGCCTTCTCTTGACTTGTAAACTTAGCAAACTGGTTTGGCGTGTGTTGCAGAGGACAGTTGTGGCCCCAACTGGTGCCATTTGTAGAGCGTTAGAGCCACGTATTGTGGGCCCTTCCCTAGGCCCTCTGCATTGGGGAGAATTTCACCCACCACCTGTAAAATCCTCCCCTGATTGCTACACGCATCACTGGTCGGAGGGAGCCAGGCCTATTGGATTGAGATCTATGGGTGTTCAGCATTCAGGGCCACACTAGAGAGGACGCATGGCCTTATGGCTAAGGCTTAGGACTCATGAGTTTAATTCCCAGTTTGTAGAGTCTCTGTAGCATTGGCCATAGTACTACATCGCTTCCTGCCTCAGTTTCCCCATATGCAAATTGACGGTAATAATTGTTATTAGACCAGTGGTAGATCAGGGGCCCCATTGTCCTAGGGGCTGTACAAGCACAGAACAGAACGACCATTCGTTTCCTTGAGGAGCCTACAATTCAAGTATTAATGCATCCCCACCCCACAGGAGGGTAAATGAATTAATGTTTGAGAGCTGTTCTGTTTTGATAGGTGGGGATGTAACGAACTATCCAGGCAGATTAGTCCATACAGATCACTTGCACTGCATGAACCGGAGGGATTGTTGCTACAGGTGTTATGCCTATAAGAAGCACACGGGACCTTTTTCAGGGGAAAAGGCAATACACCGCATTTATTAAAGATCCAACAATTAGCATATGCACCCACCCCCCCCGCCAGTCAATGTTATAGCTACCAGTCCAGAGTCCGGCTCAATCTAGTGGCCAGCTGGGTTGATCACAAGTGGGGAGGAGCCGGGTTCCGTCGGGCGCGACAATATGCTCCAGGGAAGTCTTGGCAGGACGAACCCAAAGTTTTCTGGCAAGGCCCACTGTTTATATAGTGATCTTCCTTCATTGGGACCAATGAGTTTTGCACCATCATACTGTAATCAATTGTTGTTTGATGAGTGCTTATTTTTTTAAATTGTTCTTTTTATTCTTTACATTAAGTTCCTTAGGGAGTTACTGATTTCATGCTGGTTTTGATCACTGCTATTTTGTCCCCCCGATAGGTGCCTGTCTCATTTTTAGAGTCGTTAATTTGCCCTCCTCTGACATTTCAATAGGGGCGTATTGCAGCCTCCTGGCGCCCTTGCGTCTGTCTCTGGCTCCTCCCTAGACCATCTGGTTCAGCGATGGCCTTCACACTTATCTCTTAACCCCCACATTCCTCATTCACACACCACACAGAATTAATTTAGACGGAACATTTTCAACAGGAACATCAAATTGCAATGCCAAAGTAAACAATCGTGGCATGCCTTTACTGATTGTAAAATGCTAAACCTACAACAAATTGGCGAGGCTTAAAGGATCTGTTACCACCTTGAAATCGGTCCCGACACAGATTCTGGCTGATGGCCCATTAGGCCATTCCTTTTTACTAGTCAAAAAAAGTAGCTGGCAAAATATAATCAAATCGTGCACCAATACATTTAATACATACTATATTATTATTCTTTATTCTTCATTTTAAATTACTTAAAATACAAACATAAAATCCCACTACTACCCAGGAATAATTGTTGCATCCTGCCAGGAATACACACCCCTCGCTCGCCCAGCAGGGGGTGCCCTGGAGCTGTGTTTTAGCAACTCAAGGCTTTTCACTGTGAGCATGAATGATCTCCATCCCTTGTTAGCAATAATTCAGGCAACTGTACGTCTGGCTAGTGCATTTCAACGTCGCTTCCTCCCTGGCCAGATTGTCAGCTGCTCCCAATCCCTCCTCCTTGCTCGCCTCTCTTCCAGGAGCTGAACACAACCCTCTAAAGAAGACCAGGAAACCAGTAGGTGGGGATGAGGGAGCCAGGTAGCCTGTAGAAACATCCTCATCCCAAATACGTGGCTAGTAGTGTAGCAGATTCTTTTGCGCTGCGTCCCATTAACCCCTCCCGGCCACCCAACCTGAGGCAAAGCACAGGACAGCCCTTGCTGGGTTAAGAGGCTCCCATGGGAAATCAGGAGACATTTTAGTTCCTAGCACCTCTCAGTCGTATGCAAAGACCGTCTGGAGCCAGGGAGCATGGGTGTACATCTGGAGGCTCTGGGGCCTGGTCCGTGTGACCTACTGGTCAATGTCACCTACGTATCCCACCTGCGGGGAGTATGGGACAGTCACAGCAGCGGGTCTTTAGCTCCAGCTGTAGCAGCCCAGGAGTTTAGCTCTTCACTTCCATCCTTGAGATGGGCAAACCTGGCACTGGCTACCTGAATGCTAAGCTCCCTTCCTGGCATCAGATCAGTTCCACCGAGTGGCTGGATCAGGGCCTGCCTCACCTGGGGAAGAGGGCCTGTGAGGTGTTATTGTTCGCACCGTGCTCTTTGGTCCTGGGATGGAGGAGAGAAGGGCCAAGGATTACTGGGGCTTAGACATCAAAGTGATTGATGGGTGCCTTAAAAATACCTTCAACAGACGACCCGTATCAGCATTTGGCTTTCCACTGCCTCCTGAGGCTGCACCTGCGCCCCATTGTGCATCTTTTAATGCCTTTAAAGCTCTGTGCTCAGTTGTGAAAAGGAAAATCAAAGAAGGAGAAGTCCAGAGACCTGACCGGCTTGTCCACCTCGTTAGCGACAAAGCCGGAATTCGTGAGGCGACCTGCCTGTTGGATTGTGGCTAGCAAGGGGACAGGTCCGGCAGGATTTCCATGCACCGAACCCCAGACTGGCGTCGGTGGGAGTTCCATGCACAGAAGGAATAGCAGAATCAGGCCCACAGATTGCAATTATTGCTAGCCCGGGGCGGCTGCATTGCTAAAGAACGTTGCACTGACGAGATAGTTGCTGGTTGGATGGAGCTAGACAGGGTTGCAATTAAATAGGCACTAGCCAGGCGGACCAGTTGCTAGCCAGGGTTGCGGTGGAGTAGCCGGGGGCCGGCCGGAGCGGTGGCCAGCCAGGGGGGCGGTGGAGTAGCCGGGGGCCGGCCGGGCCGGTGGCCAGCCAGGGTTGCGGTGAAGTAGCCGGGGGCCGGACGTGCCGGTGGCCAGCCAGGGGGGCGGTGGAGTAGCCGGGGGCCGGCCGGAGCGGTGGCCAGCCAGGGGGGCGGTGGAGTAGCCGGGGGCCGGCCGGAGCGGTGGCCAGCCAGGGGGGCGGTGGAGTAGCCGGGGGCCGGCCGGGCCGGTGGCCAGCCAGGGTTGCGGTGAAGTAGCCGGGGGCCGGACGTGCCGGTGGCCAGCCAGGGGGGCGGTGGAGTAGCCGGGGGCCGGCCGGAGCGGTGGCCAGCCAGGGGGGCGGTGGAGTAGCCGGGGGCCGGCCGGAGCGGTGGCCAGCCAGGGGGGCGGTGGAGTAGCCGGGGGCCGGCCGGAGCGGTGGCCAGCCAGGGGGGCGGTGGAGTAGCCGGGGGCCGGCCGGGCCGGTGGCCAGCCAGGGTTGCGGTGAAGTAGCCGGGGGCCGGACGTGCCGGTGGCCAGCCAGGGGGGCGGTGGAGTAGCCGGGGGCCGGCCAGCCAGGGGGGCGGTGGAGTAGCCGGGGGCCGGCCGGAGCGGTGGCCAGCCAGGGGGGCGGTGGAGTAGCCGGGGGCCGGCCGGGCCGGTGGCCAGCCAGGGGGGCGGTGGAGTAGCCGGGGGCCGGCCGGGCCGGTGGCCAGCCAGGGGGGCGGTGGAGTAGCCGGGGGCCGGCCGGGCCGGTGGCCAGCCAGGGGGGCGGTGGAGTAGCCGGGGGCCGGCCGGAGCGGTGGCCAGCCAGGGGGGCGGTGGAGTAGCCGGGGGCCGGCCGGAGCGGTGGCCAGCCAGGGGGGCGGTGGAGTAGCCGGGGGCCGGCCGGGCCGGTGGCCAGCCAGGGTTGCGGTGGAGTAGCCGGGGGCCGGACGTGCCGGTGGCCAGCCAGGGTTGCGGTGGAGTAGCCGGGGGCCGGCCGGAGCGGTGGCCAGCCAGGGGGGCGGTGGAGTAGCCGGGGGCCGGCCGGGCCGGTGGCCAGCCAGGGTTGCGGTGAAGTAGCCGGGGGCCGGACGTGCCGGTGGCCAGCCAGGGGGGCGGTGGAGTAGCCGGGGGCCGGCCGGAGCGGTGGCCAGCCAGGGGGGCGGTGGAGTAGCCGGGGGCCGGCCGGAGCGGTGGCCAGCCAGGGGGGCGGTGGAGTAGCCGGGGGCCGGCCAGCCAGGGGGGCGGTGGAGTAGCCGGGGGCCGGCCGGAGCGGTGGCCAGCCAGGGGGGCGGTGGAGTAGCCGGGGGCCGGCCGGGCCGGTGGCCAGCCAGGGGGGCGGTGGAGTAGCCGGGGGCCGGCCGGGCCGGTGGCCAGCCAGGGGGGCGGTGGAGTAGCCGGGGGCCGGCCGGGCCGGTGGCCAGCCAGGGGGGCGGTGGAGTAGCCGGGGGCCGGCCGGAGCGGTGGCCAGCCAGGGGGGCGGTGGAGTAGCCGGGGGCCGGCCGGAGCGGTGGCCAGCCAGGGGGGCGGTGGAGTAGCCGGGGGCCGGCCGGAGCGGTGGCCAGCCAGGGGGGCGGTGGAGTAGCCGGGGGCCGGCCGGGCCGGTGGCCAGCCAGGGTTGCGGTGGAGTAGCCGGGGGCCGGACGTGCCGGTGGCCAGCCAGGGTTGCGGTGGAGTAGCCGGGGGCCGGCCGGAGCGGTGGCCAGCCAGGGGGGCGGTGGAGTAGCCGGGGGCCGGCCGGGCCGGTGGCCAGCCAGGGTTGCGGTGAAGTAGCCGGGGGCCGGCCGGGCCGGTGGCCAGCCAGGGGGGCGGTGGAGTAGCCGGGGGCCGGCCGGAGCGGTGGCCAGCCAGGGGGGCGGTGGAGTAGCCGGGGGCCGGCCGGGCCGGTGGCCAGCCAGGGGGGCGGTGGAGTAGCCGGGGGCCGGCCGGGCCGGTGGCCAGCCAGGGGGGCGGTGGAGTAGCCGGGGGCCGGACGTGCCGGTGGCCAGCCAGGGGGGCGGTGGAGTAGCCGGGGGCCGGCCGGGCCGGTGGCCAGCCAGGGTTGCGGTGGAGTAGCCGGGGGCCGGACGTGCCGGTGGCCAGCCAGGGTTGCGGTGGAGTAGCCGGGGGCCGGCCGGAGCGGTGGCCAGCCAGGGGGGCGGTGGAGTAGCCGGGGGCCGGCCGGGCCGGTGGCCAGCCAGGGGGGCGGTGGAGTAGCCGGGGGCCGGCCGGAGCGGTGGCCAGCCAGGGTTGCGGTGGAGTAGCCGGGGGCCGGCCGGGCCGGTGGCCAGCCAGGGGGGCGGTGGAGTAGCCGGGGGCCGGCCGGAGCGGTGGCCAGCCAGGGGGGCGGTGGAGTAGCCGGGGGCCGGACGTGCCGGTGGCCAGCCAGGGGGGCGGTGGAGTAGCCGGGGGCCGGCCGGGCCGGTGGCCAGCCAGGGGGGCGGTGGAGTAGCCCCGCTCCCCGCTCTCAGCAGCGCCCCCTGCTGGCCCGAGCGGCTGGCCGCGCCCCGCGCCGGCGGTGCTGATGCTGCCGGGACCGGCCGGCCGCGCCGAGGCGCTCCGGGGGGCCGGCGCCGCAGCGGCTCCTCCCGCGCCCCACCCGCTGCCCGCCCGGCCGCGGCGCTCGGTCTCCCCGGCCGAGCCATGCTGCGCTGTCGGCTGCACGGAGCCTCCAGCCTCCCCAACCTGGAGAAGCGGGACAAGCAGAGCGACCCGGTGGCCAGCCTGACTTTCCGAGGTGAGGGGGCGCCGGGGGCCACACAGGGCGCGGGGGAGCCGACCCCCATGGCCACTTACAGGGGCGGCGTTTTATTGGGGGGGGGCAGCCAGGGAAAATCCCCCCCCCCCGCTGTTGGTCTCCCTTGGTGCAGGTCCCATAACTTCCCAGGGTGGGGTGGGTGCTGCTGCCCCTCTGTCTCTTGGCCTGGGCAGAAATCACCCCCCGGGGCGCTGGCAGGGAGACGGCTCTGATCCCGGGGGACACCGGTCTCTGGCTAGGGGATTGCTGTTTCTCCTCCTCTGCTCCCCAGTGTAGCCCCCCAATGTGGATGCTCAGTCCAGGGATTGAATCCAGAGGGAGAGACGCCGGATGGAGACACATGCCTCGGGTTTTCCTGGCGTTCTTTGCCTTGGCCCCTCGGCTCCCCACACATTTTCATATTTTGAATTTTGTTAGCCCGGCTGCTCCGCTCTTGCGTGCGCCTAGCCCGCTGCGGTGCTCCAATACCAGGGCGGTGAGCACGGGATAAAACCCTGGATTATTATTGGAATGCCCCCAGCCGGGATCGGAGCTCCATGGTGCAGGGCGCTGAATCAACAAGTAATAATAAGACCTAGCTCTTAGCATCAGGAGAGCTCAAAGTGCTTTACAAAGGAGGGCAGTATCCTTACCCCTATTTTACAGATGGGAAAACTGAGGCACAGGCAGGTAAAGTGACTTGCCCAAGGTCACCCAGCAGGCTGGTAGAAGAGCCGGGAATAGAACCCAGGTCTCCTCGCCCCCTAGTTCTCTATCCACTCGGTCATGATGCCAGGTGACCCCTTGTGCCTACATAGAGCTCTAAAGACTTCAGTGGCGGTCTGCATGGGCACAAAGGTTCATTTACTCTGGACCAAAGAGACAGAATCTGGAGGGCTTCCAGTCTAGGAGACACAAGGGGCGGTAGGGGCGGGATACACACAATGTGCTGATGAACTAGCAGGATTTCACTTGTCGTGGGTTTTGTTGCAGGCGAGCAGTGGCTTGTGGGTTTATTCTGGCTGGGGGTTTACAATTCCTGAAGCCGATCTACCTGAACTGTTGCTAGTAGGTGGGTGAGGGGTGCTTTATAGAAAAGCCTTCTTCCTACATGAACCAAGGGTATTACTAACTGGGGGCAGTTTTTGCTTGGAGGTGGGGTGTGGAGGGAAAGGTTTTCCCTGTATCCGTGGGGGTGGACGAACAGTTTCCCAGGTGACATTGTTAAATGGTCACTTTACTAAAAGCTCAGTGCACTGATTGGGTGACGCCATTGCCATCAAGCCAGGTGAAGCGCTGCCACAAATACAGCCCCCCCATAATAAACATCGAAGCAGGGCCGGGTCAGCAGCTGCTGTATATCAGCCGCGCTTCATTGAAATCAACAGAGCTCTGGGGATTTATTCCAGCTGAGGATCTGGCCCAAGAACTTCCTAATTAGACAGCTGAGGATCGGGCACTAATTCTGCTTTGCGGGCTACTTTCTGTATACTTGGACATGGTGCTTCGGTATTACAGCTAAGGTCGTGGTAGAAACGGAGAGACAGAGATAGGAACCCTGATCGGCAATAAAAGGCACCAATGGATTTTTTGCTTGCCATACAGGTAAATATTGCGTGGCTGTGTATATGCAGGTATGTCTTTGCTCCCATTGTTGGCTGTGGTCTCCAGTGCTCTAATATCTGAGTACCTAATTAAAGTCTCAGGTTTCAGTGTAGTAGCCGTGTTAGTCTGTGTCAGCAAAAAGAAAATAAGAAAAGGAATACTTGTGGCACCTTAGAGACCATAGGGGCCGACTCCGTGGGTGCTCCGGGGCTGGAGCACCCACGGGGAAAAATTGGTGGGTGCAAAGCACCCACCGGCAGCTCCCCGCCAACCCCGGGGCCCAAGCCCAGCTCCCTGCCAGTCCCGGGACCCGCGGCAAGCTCACCTCAGCACCGGGAGACGTTGCGGGGCCCCGCCCCCGACGCTGGGCGACATTGCGTCGGGGGCGGGGCCCCGCAACGTCACCCGGCGTCGGGGGCGGGGCCCCGCCACGTCGCCTGGCGTCGGGGGCGGGGCCCGGTGTCGGGGGCGGAGCCCCGCCCCTGACGCCGGGCGTCAGCCCCCACCAGCGCCACCGGAAGTTGGCGCCTGTGTTAGAGACTAACAAATTTATTTCAGCATGAAGCGGACTGTAGTCCACGAAAGCTTATGCTGAAATAAATTTGTTACTCTCTAAGGTGCCACAAGTAATCCTTTTCTTATTTTCTTTTTAATTAAAGTGTAGCTGTGTCTTTATTTTTGAAATATATTTAAAGGGGCAACATTGAATTTTGTTTTTAAAGATCAAAAACCATTGAGAGTGGGGAGCTAACAAGTCCCCGGTGCTGTTCCTGGATCTGCAGAGGCAGATCTCATTGCAGGATCGGGACTCATATTTGGGTTAAAACAGGCAGAATTTTAGGAACCACCTTGTCATCATTTATCCTGTCTTGCTCTTTCGCATGTCTCTGGGCTTGGCAGTTGAAAGAATGTGGTCAGTTTCACGTTTGTTTCTAGTCAGTTTCCCTTTGGGACTCTCATGCTCCTACCTCTCAAATGTCTCTCCGATCAGTCCCCAACGTACGTACCTTCCGTGCAGATTTGGTGCCACTTGGCTTTCAATGGTGGCAATAACTTCCCTCAGCAATAAAGAAGCATGAAACTGCGACACAGGCAGAGATTCTGATTCAGGAAAGCATGTACGCCGTGAGCTTGAAGTCTATGAGGCTTACGCACGTATATAAAATTAAGCACCTGCTTAAATGCTCCGCTGGACAGGGAGGTTTTTCCTGAATCGGGGCCAGTTATTTATACTCTGGGAAAGATCCCACAGCGATTTCACTTTCCTGAATGAGTCACTTCTTTGTGCCTCTCCTTTTGGCACTCAGGCAGGCCCTGGCGAGGCTGAGATGTATGCCTGGGCATTGGCCCAAGGCGGCAATATATTGGGCCCCAATCCCGGGCTCACATATGCAGGCAGAGCAGCTTCAGGTGTGAGGTCTTGGGCCACAGCCTGGCAAGGACTCACACATGCTGATCTTCATGCGTGGTGAAATCAGTGGGATGCCTTGAAGTGCATAAAAGTTAAGGATGTGGCTTGCAGGGCTAGGGTCATGGTTTGCAAACATCAGAGGGGAACCTGTAGATTCAGTCCCTCCCCAAGCCAGGTTTCCCCTGCATTGCTCTCTGAAAAGAAAAACAAACCACCATTAAAGTATTTTTGTAAAATTCTTTAAAACAACAACAACAACAACAAATCCCTAAATTTAGGCCTACTCCTAAGCCTGGCTACCAGGTTCACAAGCCTGGACCGCAGCGCTGGGATTCACATGCATTCGGATTCTGTGAATCTGCTTGGGATTACAGTGACCATATATAGTAAGACTGAACGCCGTGTGTGACAGAAGGAGGGGAAGAAAAGCCGTCAGGCAAACCTTTCAGGAGGCCTTTGGTATTTGAGTCACTGCTATTGTTTTTGCGCCTCACGCTAAAGGCTTTTCCTCTTCCTTTTCCCCTTTGCACAGACTAGCACCCAGAAACGCTGCTACTAGAGTGAAAAGCTGCGTGCACCGGGGGTTGGTGGCGTCTCGGTGATAATCATGCTTTTCAAACTCAAACTGGAAACAAGGCTGGGGGCAATCAACCACGGAACGTACCTAGCGCCGTGGTGGATTCTGTACGGGACGGGAAGACCCTCCTGGGTCATAGCATCCAGTCCCCTGCTCTCAGAGGCAACCCCGTCATATCATCCCGTTCATAAACTTCCCACGCTCCATCTTCAAACTAGTTCGGTGGTTTGCCCCAGTGGGAAGCTGTCCCGGAACCTCCCTCCTCTGAGGGTTAGAAACCTTCGAATTTCCAGCTGAAGTTTACTCCCGGCCATGTGTTCTTGTTCCAACATGGTCCTTTAGCTTCAGCGGCTCTGCTCCCTCCCTGAAGTATTTGCAGAGAGCACCCCGATTCCTTCTCAGCCTGCATGTTCAGGGGCGGCAGCTTTGTATAATTTTTGGTGGTGTCCAGAATGGGTCCAAATCCTGCCTCCCCCCCACACCTGCCTAAGGCTCTGGGAGGGTGTTTGGGCGCAGGAGGGGTGAGGGGTCGGGCTCTGGGAGGGAGTTTAGGTGCGGGGCGCAGGCTCTGGGCGGGGGCAGGGGGGTTGGGGTGCGGGAGGGGTGAGGGGTCGGGCCGTGAAAGGTGGCCAATGGGAGCTGCGGAATTGGTGCTCTGGGCGGGGGCAGCGTGCGGAGACCCCCGCCCCCACCCCCGGGGCCGCAGGGACGTGCCAGCCATTTCCGGGAGGGGTGCAGAGCGAGGTCGGGCAGGAAGCCTACCTTAGCGCCGCTGCACTGCCGGCGGCGGCAACTGGGGGTCCCCGAGCCCTTTTAAATCACCCGGGGGCAGCAGGCTGGGCTGGGAGACGCTCCGGGGGAAGTGCACAGGGGCGGCAGGTGAGGCCGGGGGAGAGACTCGGCCCCAAACGTTTGTGGAGCCCTGAATATTCCTGGAGCATGGGCCCATATGACTTGCCGCCCCTGTGCATTTTGCCTGGCTCAAGCCAAGCCCTTAGACTCTGCTCATAAGGCAGGGGCTTTCCATTCCCCTGATCCTCCGAGTAGCCCTTCTCTGCACCTCTCCTCCATCACTTCAAGTCTTTAGATCCAAGACTGGACGCCTCCAAAAAATAAGCCGGAGTTCAATTAAGAGTTAGTGAACTTTTTTTTGCAGGTATCAGAGGGGTAGCCGTGTTAGTCTGGATCTGTAGAAACGACAAAGGGTCCTGTGGCACCTTATAGACTAACAGAGGTATTGAAGCATAAGCTTTCGTGGGTGAATACCCACTTCTTCGGATGCAAGCAAGTGGGTCTGCACAGTTATATCTGCCTCTGGACATTTCCACTGCTTGCAGTGAATCTGTAGAGCTCAAAGTACTTTACACATGTGGGCAAACGTTTTGCAGAAAGGGAAACGGAGGCACGGAGCAGTTAAAGGACCTGCCCAAAGCAAAGCAGCACATCAGTGGCAGGGGTAAGGATAGGACCCAGGAGTCCTGACCTACCAGCACCAGGCTTGCTCTGCTATGTACATAGGTGCCCCTTTTGTCCTGCCCTGGGCGGAGTTATTCCTGATCCAGCAGGGTGGTGAAGTCTTGGCATTAAGTAGCCACGTACCCCTCAAAGAAGACTGATTGGATGTTGGAGGTGTGAGTGAAGTAGCTGCATCAGCGGCGTCTCTGGTAAAGCAGGGTCTGTGCTACAGCCCAGTAGCTGTCAAGGAAAACATGTTTGTGCTGCGGATTCAGGCTGGAGTCTCCCTGGGATCCCGACCATCTGTGGTCATTAAAGAACCCTCCTGGCAAGTTTTGCGAGTGTCCTGACCAGAAATGAACCGAAATCTGGTTCGCTCCATATTATTTTTACACACGTTTCTCCTCAGCAGAACAAAATACTCCTCTTCATTGCCCACCCTAAACTGCTGCGCAGCGTCCCTGTGTGCTGGTAAACAGCTGTAGTGTCCCACCCCAGAGGTGGCTGCATTTCAGTCCCTATGTGATTTTTTTTAAACAGCTGTGGGATCCTCTGGCTGGGATAACTGAGCCCACTGTCAGCCCTTTACGAATAGTAAATAATACCGAAGAGCCTGCTGTAACTGACAGTCACATTCAGATGCGTATGTGACGTCTGAATTGCCGCCTGCTTTGGTGTTGGGCATGATGACCCCCAAAATCACAGATCTTCCGCAACCAGTTCAAGCTTCTTGTTCTTGTCAACAAAAGCCTGCGCAACTCCACCCAGACCTATCTCTCTGCGTACAGAGCTTCTGGGCAGAGCGCTGGCCCCGAGAGGTGTGGACCTGTATCTTCAGTCCCTGGGATGTTACTTTCAGATCAAATGAAGCAACCACCAATGACAGAGCCAATCTCAAAATCTCCAAGCAGGGGAGGGCCGCTAGTGACTTGCTTTGGAACATGCTGAAGCAGGAGAAGAGATGGTTCTGCAGATCACAGCAAAAGGCCTCTTCATTTGGTTCTGTAGCTCCATATCTCACAGCTTGTCTCGCTGAAGTCAGGGGCGGTGGATACTGCGGGCTTATGCCAGCGTGCTTGAGATGAGACCCTGGCTCAGTAGAGAATCGTAGGTGCCAGTATAGCTGCCTTTAGCAAGGTGATGCGCTTTGGTGTGGAAGGAAGGTGTTGCGGTGAAGGCATAGGCCTGGAGGGCAGCAGGGATCTTTACTAGGTTCACCTATCGACGTACTCACTTGGTTTGAGCAAGTCACGTCCACTCACCGTGCCTCAGTTTCCCCATCTGTAAAATGGGGCAATAACTCTTCCTTTCCTCTCCGAGGTGCACTAAAGATAAACCAGTAAAGTGCTTTGAGACCCTCGGGTGATGGGGCCGTTGGAGGAGGTGAAACATTATTATCAACTTTTTTTAACAGGGCCTGGGCTGTAGACATAAGAGGGGCGGAGGCAAAAGAAAAACAGACGGGAGCTGCCCATAAACCATTGAATTAAATACCAAGGAACTGGGGGCCAAGGGGGCCGATGGAGCGTGGGTGCTCATGTCTCTCTTGTAGCTGCTCTGCAGAGAGCACCCCGCACACCGAGGGGAACTGCTGCTTCAGCTTAACTGCCAGCGGCTTGTGCCCCGCTGATGACTCTGGGGTGTGTGTGGTTATGCTAGTGGGGGGAGGCTGGACAAAGCCGGAGTGAAGTTGTGGGGGCCTCACTGCAACCCTTCACTCAGGAGAAATGTAAGAACCAGTCAAGCTCCTTTAGGGAACCAGCTAGCTCAAACCATAGCAGCCTCCACATGGCAACGCTTGAGCAGAAGCAGAGACTGGAGGTGGATATAGCAAATGCAGGGGCCGGGGCGTTGATCGGTGGCGCTGTGTGTCTCTTGTGTGAGAGAATCAGCAGAGAAACAGAGAGAAGGATGGAGCAAAGAAGCCCCAGGGAAGCCACGGTAGCGTGACACCGAGGGAAAAACGCTAACAGAGAGAGCTTTTGGGCAAAGTGCTGGCGGGAGGAGGCGAGTAACTGTGAATCAAGAAGCTGTCTCCTGTTTTCCGATTCCTTCTGTATTCAGAGAAACGGGACTTTGTACAGTCTTTTGCAAATAGACGGGATTGCACTAAAGAATAGACCTGATTCCATCATCAAATCTCCCAGTGAAAACAGCCCCCAACACCCTGAAAATTGGATTGGCTCAGAAAGGGAGAACCGTAAACACGCTGCCTGTGGATTCGTAGCGTGTGGGGGGCTTTGGCCAGCAGCTGCCATGTGCATGAGGGTGTGATGGGACACGCTCCCGTCCCACTGCCAGCCAGCCTAACATCAGGCCGTGCCAATTCGGAGCTCCTGCAGCGTGTGCCGTGTCTGGGGAAGGGGAGCTTCCAAAGGTGAAGCTGGCCACAGAGCAGAGGGAAACTTGCCTAAGAGGAGAGGCCCGGCAGTCAGGGGAGCCCAGCCTGAGCCGGTGACCAGCCTTCCCTCCCCGTTTAGGGCAGACAGATCCTGCTCTGGATGTCTGCTCCCTGCCAGGACCTTGTAGCTGGCTCTGGGGAGCGGCGCCAGGGATGGGAGGTAATTGGACTGAGAGAGGACCCAGGGCGTGAGCCCCACTCCTATGGGGAGCAGTGAACTTGCCCAGGACGAGGGGTTCTGGCGGTGCAAGGGTGACGGCCGAGCCCAGCCTGAGAGAATCTGGGCCCCCGCTTTCCCTGGGAAGGCCGATAAAACCAAGGCTTCCCTGAGCTGAGCCGCGGGTTGGCAAGAAGGGGTTACTGAAGAAAATCTCCAGACTCTTAGGCACAGACCTGCCATTCCAAGAGCACCAACCTATTTCCCTTCCAAAGCCCTGGAGAGCTCTGGAGAGCGCTCGCAGAGCGGGGAAGGGCTCACCGTCTCTCAACAGCGCCCTCCTCTGGCCAGGCAGGGAGGCTCCAAAGGGCCCCCCTTTCTCCCCCCCTCCCCCATCCTAAGGTGACTGGGTGGGATGGTGGCTGCTTTTTTTGCGGGGGGGGGGGGGGGGAATGAAAAGTGGTTTATTTTACACAGAGATTTTTATTCAAAAGTAAGGCTGGCATTTTATTTTGATGCATAAACTTGATAAAAGTTGAATGTTACAGTAGCGGTGTACAAGGCTGAGCAAACAAGTCACACGTATAGGGCTTTTTAAAAAAAACAGTCAGAACCAGTAATTAGCATAGACATTTGTGATTTCTGTAAAGTGTCTCGTGTCGTCCTATTCTATTGTTGGAATGACTGCTTGGCCAAATGTCAAGAAAATAAGAAGGGACGTATGAATTCCAAGTTCTCCCCCAACTTCTGCAACCGTTTCAATTATTTTATTCATCACTTCTGCATGGATGAACTGAACACATGGTGGCGGTGGAGGAAGATAGGGATGATTTTCAATGGTTACTGGGTTTTTTTTTTTACATGATGGTGACTAATATCTTCATCCATGCAGTCTACCGTTAAAGGCTGCTGGTGTCGGCTGCTGGAGAGGGAATTGATGCTGAGAGGTGTACAAGGAGCGGGGGCTGATTGAGTAAATACCCCAGGCCCTAGCTTTCCCCTGAACAGTCCAGTTCCAGTTACTTGATGCCAGGGATTGATTAGCTATCCATCTGCAATCAGCATCTCAGCGAAATTACCCAGTGGCCCTTGTGTTTCTCTCCGGCCTGGCCGGGGAGGGGGTAACACATTTTTTTGAATGAAACATAGTTCAGTCGGCTTCTTGAGAGGAAGCTCTGGCCGGGGAGGTTGCATGCTGGTGAGATGGAGGCTCTTGGCTCGGCGCGTATGATGGCGGAGGCTCGGCGGCTGAGCTAGGCTCTCAGAGGAGGAGTGCGGTTTGCTCGGTAGCTGCACTGAGCAGTTTTTCCCCAGGGGGAAGGCCGGATTCCCAGCTCTGCCGCAGACTCCTTGGGTGACCTTGGGCGGTCGCTCAAAGGCCTGCACTTTGGTTAAGAATCACGCTCCTGTTTCTAGGCTGCTCCTCTCCTGCGGCATGACAGGACTGGAACGCAGCCAGCTCTTCCCCCTGGGGAAATCAAGTGACCCCCTAACCCGCACCCTACCCTTCCACGTGGCAGTAACCCTAATCCTGCCCCTCGGCCTACCAAGAACCCTCCCGCTGCCCCGGGGCAGGGGCTCTGTACGGGTGTGCTCATCACCTCTGCAGCAATCCCAGGGTGTGCACGGAGCTTGAGGGGACGTCTCTGAGCTAGTTAAAATCCAGCTAGCTCGGATCCCAGAGCAGTGAAACCGCCCAGCGTAGGCTGTACAAGCCTGCCAGGAACGCTGGATAATTTACTTGTGATGGCTTCGCTGCTCTGTTAGCTTTAAATCGAGCTAGCTCAGGTAACCGGGGTATGTCCACACGTCCTGTGATCACCGTATAGATGGACCCTAAGTGGTGTAAGAGTATCTACGCTGCCTTACGCCGGAGCCCCCAGCACCAGGGCGTGCAAGGGAGAGAATATAGGGTGACCAGACAGCAAATGTGAAAAATCGGGACGGGGGTGAGGGGTAATAGGAGCCTATACAAGAAAAAGACCCCAAAATCGGGACTGTCCCTATAAAATCGGGACATCTGGTCACCCTAAGGGAAGAGCATGTCAATAACTTAGTTTCACTTTCTGGTTCTTATCCCAGGGCTTAGTGCTGCAATGTTTGTGTAACCTTTGGGTGGGCTGAGTTCACTTCATTTCCCGTCTCCAGTGCCTTAAAGAAACCCCCAACTCCCAGAGAAAGTAGCTGGAGTGATACCCAGAGTTCGGTCTCTAGGGATTTTCCGCAAGGATTGCCACAGGGTCAACCTTCCCACATTCAAGTCCCAAAAGGAACTAAATAAATGAACTTAAATAACTTTATAAAATATCTTATGATAAAGAAATAAATAATCGAATTTTTACAGCATGACATGGCTATTTTATAATCCACAGACATTATCTTCACAGTTATACAAAAACACAAATAAAGGAAACAAATTAAAATCTGAACAGTTCAGTCCCCACAGAAACACAGTGAGAAGAAACTGAAAGTTCCCAAAAGCTGAGGTTTAGTTCACCTACATCTCAGTTAGAGTCTTTGATCACCAAATCTAGACAGTCGGCTGAGTCTAAAACAACCTCTTCCGTCCACTTGCTTGTAGGGATCTTCAGCTGGAATCCAGGCAGACTCTTCCTCTGTGAAATCACTGCTAGCCAGCCAGCGAACCGATTAACCCACCACTCAGTGACGTGTACAGATTTCAAGACAACCCTGTTACAAGAAAATACAAAACGGAGAATAGCAAACTAGAAATGACTCTTTCCCCGTTGGTACCTTTAAAGAAACGTTGGTGACTCAGACTAGTTGAGACAATGTAACAGTTTGGCTAAAATCAAAACCACATTCAAAGCACACGATTAAAATAGAAGTCATTTCCCCTCCCAATTTCCCCCGGCTATAATTAGCCTTGCCCAGGCTTCCCGGTTAGAGGGTTCACGGTATCACTAACCTGCTGCAAAATGCTTCAGTGTTAGGGACACCAGCCGGCTTCCTGCCCCTGGGCTCAGCTTCTCCCAAATCACACAGGGCACATGGCCCCCTGCCAAGCAGCTGCCCTGACTGCTCGCCCTCCTGGAGTCTGACCCCAGCCACAGGGAACCTATTGGAGCAGACCCAAAACTACCACCCCCAATTCCAGAAGCTTCTGGATGTGGATAAATGGGGTCCCAATGTAGAAGCTGGACAAAGCATAAGATTCAACTAGAAGTAAATACAAGGATTGGAAACGTCTGGTTACCGATAAAAGAAACACCCACCGTGCAATCTTCAGTTCACCCCAATGGTCCCCTTGTTCAGGCTCTTTTTCTGGAGCTCCTTTATGCTTTGAAAAGGCCCAAGTGTGTAACCTTGTCTAGACTGTCAACCCTTGTCTGGGCTAGGTTGAAATTGTCAATTATTCTCACTCTTGATGGGTTTACCTCTGAGAACCAGCCACCCCTGGTGACCTGCTTCCCTCCCAGCAGCTTTGGACGCAATGTTCGACATGTTCCATGGCTCTTAAAATATTTCCGCTCCATACATCCTGCAATAACCATGACAACCAGCGAGTTCTTAGCTTTCGGCAGGGCCCCTTGGGTGAAATATCATGCAGATGGCCATCATGGGGGAAACGTGCCGATCTTGGGAAGTCCCTGGGTGCAGACCCATAACTGTGTACCCCCCTTTGATACCAATGTGGGCCATTTGAGTCACCCCCCCCCCCCCCACTGTGCGAGCCCATTTTCTGTGTGGGTGGCTGTGGCATTCTCCAGGGTACAACCTGGGCTGCTGTGTTCCCTTAACTCTCCGGCTTGGGGTGCCTTTTACACTGCTTTGCTGTGAGATCAACCACTCCTGGCCAGTTCACACACTGTGACTATCCTGCAAAATCACTCCCAGCTTGATTACATGAATACTCAGGCCAGACATTCATGAATTACACACAAGGTGAAACCCGCAAACGCCTATCCCCAGGCTTGTCCCCCGGAAATGTGTGTCTTGTATTGCCCAGATCTCTCCTTCTGTGCAACACAAGCTCATAGAAAGTCCGTCATTTTGTCAATGGAAAATGATATGCACATCAAATGGAGGTTCCCAAAAACCTCAGTCCAAACACACTGGTTTAGATAAAACAGTAGAACAAATTTATTAACTACAGAAAGAAAGATTTTTAAGTGGCTATAAGCGATGAAGCATAAAAGTCAGAATTGGTTACAAAAAATAAAATGTAACTAAATATCTAACTTAGCAAGCTAAATGAATTCAAATCAAAGGTTTGTCTCACCACCTGCTTTTCCAGTCTGACTGGCTGTAATCCTTTTCACTCTGGACCCCTCACCCAGTCCAGTGTTCCTTCAGGCGTTGTTGCCGCTGTGAGCAGAGAGAAAGGGAAGAAGAGATGGTTTGGGGCCATGGCTTTCTACCTTTATAGTCCACTCTCTTGCACAAGAGCCGTCTCCTGCTTTGGCTCACGTGCCGTAAAGTCTGCATCTCTTTTAAAATGTAAATTTTTGTTCACTCCCCGCTTCCTGCCAGTGAATGGCCACTCCACTATGTCATGGTCCTGGTGATCTCGTTGATACCTGGCTGCATTGTTAATTGCTGAGAAACCGGTTTGTGCCTTCTTGTCTGACCGGGGGACATGCCTTCAACAATGTTATACAATAGAATCTCATAACTTGATGTTAACAATGTTGCCATACGGGTTTTACTAGGATAATAATGATCAGCAAATTATGAGTTTTCAAATGATGCCTCACAAGGGATACCTTGCACAAAATGTATCATAGTCTTGTAACAAAGATGAATGTAATGGTTCAGAGTGGCAGGTCCCTGACCACATGCAAGTTTGCTGCAGCACTGGGACATACTGAGCCTGGGCCCCTAGTGCCAGGGCAGGACGCAGTCTGGAGAGCACAGGGAGAGGTACGGTGCAGCCCCAGCGTCTCCTTCCCCGGTTGCAGCCCTGCAAACCTGCCTGCAGCTGGGGTCTTTCTTCCCAAAAAGCTATCTAGTAAGCGGCATGCCTGTTGCCAATATCCAAATGCCATTAACATTCACATCAGTGAGATGGGATCAGCTCCCGGCAAAATATCATTATTCCGCGAAAGTTGTTAATCTCGGGATTGCTAGTAAGTGGACTCTGCTGTACTTGGATTGGGCGCTCTTTGGGACAGAGACTGGGGCACTGGCGCTACTGACATATGAATCAGAAATAGTAACGGGCCCGATCTACCATTTCCAAGGCAGGAGGTGGGACAAAAGAAGAAATGGGGTTGGTGGGGGGCCTCGGCTGATCACATTGGCTCAGATACTCAAAAGTATTTAGGCTCCTTAAATACCATGGAGGATGCAGGCCATTCTATTTATTTCCCCCTCTTCTGTCACTGATTCTTTCTGTTCTGTGTTGCCATGTACTGCTAAACAGCTGCCATGTTCCTCCCCGGTCTCGGAGACGTCATCATTACATATTGGACCCCTGGCCTTCCTCCTGGGGCTATGGTGCAGCTTTAGATCTCTTCTCCTCCCAGTATTGCTCCCGGGGTCTCCTTCCTCCTCCCTCGGCCATCCTCCAGCTGAGACCATTCTGCCCATCTCTCCAGGAATCCTCCTGGCTCTGCACCTCCTCATCCACTGCCCCCCCGACCTTGTGTCTTGCCTTAACACAGAGCCTAGTCCTGCAGCTCTCCTTGCGGGATCCGGGATGTTAGACAGGAAGATCTCTGGGGCTGGGAATGCAGCTTCCTTTTCCTAAAGATCTTCATGGGATAATTTTGGAGCAATATGTTTTGCTGTTTTTTAAAGCAGCAGGAATTTTTGCTCGGGGGGAGATGGGGAGGGTGAGTGTCTGAGGACTTTTCTAACCCTTCTGCTTTACTCCTTTTTTAGGTGTGAAGAAGAGAACCAAAGTGATCAAGAACAACGTGAACCCGGTGTGGAATGAGGCAAGTGGCGCCCCCTTCTGGACCCGCTCCCCTTTCTTGCCAGGAGCCACGTTTGCCGGAGCCAGAGTTCATTCCAAGTCTTGAGTCGCAGAGCGTGGTCCGACTTATGCCCTGTGCGGGAAAAGAGCCGAGCTCTGGATCTCTCTTTTCTAGCACCCAAGTTCATCCCTGGTGTAGCTACACTGCTGTGAGTGCAGTGACAGTAGGGGCTAATCCAGCCCCGGAGCACCTTCATTACGTTCCCAACACTCCTGCAAGATTTGCAGATGGAAAACTGAGGCACAGAGTAGCTCAAGTGACTTGCCTAAGGTCACATACAAAGTCTGTTGCTGAGCTGAGAATTGAACCCAGGTGTCCTAAGTCGCAATATAATGCCTCATCCACTGTCCTTCCTAACCAGCGCTTTTAAACAAATGTACCAGGACAGCAAGAGTGCTGCCTAATCAGACTCCTCGGTGGGAAGGAAGAAATCTACAAAGCTTCTTTTAAAAAAATGGTTTAGCATCTCATTAGTGTACATATGAACTTCAAATTACGAAGAGCTCTTAGGCCATTCTAGTGATTTCCACCAGCCAAGATCAAGTCTGAATTCATGACTACACCCGGTCAAAAGATTCTTGATAGAACAGTTTTCTATTGAAAAATGCAGTTTTGTTGAAATTGAAATGTTTTACGGGAATGTGTTGATTCCTACAAAATTTTTCAACAGGAAAACGTCAAAATGTGATTCGACAATGTCGTTTTGATTTTGTTCGGACTTCTATATTCTATGAAAACATTTATTTTAATATCATTCAGTATGTTATATATTGTATATAATATATAATGTATATTATATATATAATGTATATTATATATAATTAATCTTTAAGTAGAATATAGAAGTCGAAATGAAATGGTTTGATACTATTGAAAGAAAATGGTCCCAAATCAATTTTTTTATTAGAATTTTTTCATTTTGTGGGAATTTTCAAAATGTCATCTTTTCTGTTCTGATTTTTGTTTTTAGTTTATTTTGGAGGTTCCCATGGAATGGAAATGTGGGTTCCTGACAAACTTTGTGTTACAAGACTGATGATTAAAATCATGGCTGGCAAATGCTGTGATCTGGACACCCTTCATTTTTGCAGGAGGAATGTGAGAAGAATTGGCTGAGAATGTTTTTGATGTAACAATTTTCTGTGAAAATGCAGTTCAATCAAAATCAACACATGTAGTGGGAATGTGTCAATTTTGATGAACTTTTTGACCGGAATGTCAAAAAGTTTTGATACGGTAAAAACATTTCATTTTGACTTTCCCATTTTGTTTCACTTACTTTTGGCTCTTATATTAAAATATACACTGTAATAATATTTATATATAGTGTATTTAATATTACATTTTGTTTCAACATTATTGAAGCGAAACAATGTTTTTGAATAGGAACTTTTTAGAATTTTGATTTTTTTTGGTCCTGATTTGGAGTGAAAATAAATTTTGAAATGTCAGAATTTCCTGTGCGATGGAAATTCCATGTTTCAGCTGGCTCTAGTTGTGGGTGAATAGCTGTCTCTGCTAATGCTATAACACGACAATGATCTTTTATTGTTTCTTGCGCTAGGGGTTTGACTGGGATCTGAAAGGAATTCCCTTAGACCAGAATGCCGAGCTCACTGTTGTTGTCAAAGACCATGAGACGGTCGGAAGAAACAGGTAAGACGGGCCCCCAAGTCTCCTCTGTTGTTTCTTGTCCATTTAAGCGACTGATTTGTTTTTAAGGGAGGCTGTCGGGCAGCTCATAACCCAAAACATGGGGGTTTTATTTTGGGTGGAGGACAAACCAAGTTTCCCAATTCTCGTCTTCAGAATCCTCTGATTCTGCTCTGCACCATGGGTTGCTCTTTACTCCTGGGCTGTGTGTATAAAAAGCTCCCCGTCCCAGATCAGGAAGGCTGAGTTGTACATCTCCATGGCATAGTTGTAAATGGTGACACAAGATGCAGGCAGGGGTGATGACTTGTTTACACTGCTCTATATACGATACACTGAAATGTACGTACAATATTTATATTCCAATTAATTTATTTTATAACTCGATGGTAAAAACGAGAAAGTCGGCAATTCTTCAGTACTGGTGCGCTGGGACACTTTGGTATTTTTATGTCTGATTTTGTAAGCAAGTAGTTTTTAAGTGCAGTGAGACTTGGGGGTATGCAAGACAAATCAGACTCCGGAAAGGGGCACAGTTGTCTGGAAAGGTTGAGAGTCACTGGCGTAGAATACAGTTGTGCTCATTCTGGTTGTACAGTACTGCCAATTTCTTTCTGTCTGTAGTGGTTTGTTCTTTTGCTGATGTAGCTAATAACTTTGGGTCAGCTTCTGCCTTCAGATGAATGTCTGTGTAATATGCTGCTTAAACATGTGCTACGTCCCCCTCTGGTGGCTGGGCCTCAGAGAAGATAACAGCCTACTACTCCTGCCAGCTAGCGAAGTCCCTCCTTTAGCTGAAGCAGTAGAGATCTTTGCTGCGATGTTGAAGATTGGGGGTTTGACCCTGTGGAGGGGTAGTAGTGCTTATTGTGGTAGCGTGGCCTAGTGGATAGAGCACAAGACTGGGGCTCAGGGAAGCAGAGTTCTGTTCTTGGCTCTGCTCTCCTGGGACCTTGGGGAAGTCACTGCACCTCTCTGCCTCAGTTTCCCCATCTGTCAAATCGGAATAATGATAGTGATCTCTGCATAAGGTGCTTTGAGATCTGCTGATGAAAACGCTAGATAAGGTGTGATTATTACAGACACACTCAGGGCTTCTCTGATTCGAGTAGGGGCTGGGCACGTGTGACTAACTCCAAGGACAAAATTTGGCTCTTTTGGTCTTTTCTGCTTTAACTCCCAAAAGCTTCGTTTGCTCAGGGAGCTGGGTGAGCAGTGCAGAGGCCCTGGGGAAGGGGAGCCAGGAGAGAAGCATGCTGGGTCTTCTTTCCTTTCCCTCTCTTAGAGTCAAGGACCCGGGAGGGGTTTGAGTTTCATCCTGTATGTCTGTAAGGAGGTAACAGGCTTTCTAAGCAGAGGTCTCGCTGGAGAGACTGGGGGTTTGGTTTGCCTCCCCTCGCGTGAGCTGCCGGCCTTTCCTGGTTAAGGTTAACAAATGGCATTTGTGACTTCTGCCACCTACACATGGCGTGTGGGTGAACTTCAGTGGGCGCCGATGAGAGGCCAGGAGGAATGTGCTGCGTTTCTGATACCATGGAGTCGAAAGCCTGGGGGCAGATGGCGGGTTTCCTCCAGTCCTGAGAATGCAAATAACCCTTTGCGCCCCTACAGCACATTCTGTAGACGTGCTGTGGGCTGGCAGGCTGTGTATGGCTAGAGGCTGGCCCAGGGGAAGGATAAGGGATGTAATGCTCTCAGGTGGCAGAGGTTTGTGGCTGTAGATCAGGAGGATGAGGGATCTAAGCCCACCTCCCTCTGCATAACCTTTTATCCCCTGGGTAACCCTGTAAGCGTCCGGAGGTGTATAGATTAAGTCCTCTTTAGTGACTCCGCTCGGCTGGGTTTGTTTCCCTTCCTGTGTTTGGCCAGGCTCACGCTGTGCTGGAGCTGGGAAGGGAGTTGGTTGTAATATAAACATTCCCGGAAGCTTCCTTCCCACCGCAGCCTGGCACACAGCATTTGCGCTGTGCGCGTCCGGGCTTCTTGGGGGGACCCTTTATTTTGTTTTTAGTTTAATCATTCTGAGATGGAACCGTCGCCCTCTGTCTGCTTAGTCGGCGTGTGGAGGCTCTGCCTTGCATTCAGCAAACGGGGGTTAACTCTACACCACTCCCCTGGCACAGATGGGGGGGCCGTGAGACAGGGCTAGAGGCTACAGCAGGGGTTCTCAAACTGGGGGTTAGGACCCCTCAGGGGGTCACAAGGTTATTAAATGGGGAGCTGTCAGCCTCCACCCCAAATCCCGCTTTGCCTCCAGCATATATAATGGTGGTAGATATTGTGATACAGCATGGCCAGAAGGCAGCAGGAGAGTGATCTAGGGTGAGGAGAAGCCTTATTCCCTGTAGATTAATTAAAAGCACCTGAAACCAGTTAGAGCACCTGAAACCAGTCACCTGATAAAATCCCCCTGCTTCAATCAGCCAGAGGAGGAGCTGGAGCAGAGTGAGGAGGAGCTGGAGCAGAGTGGTTTGGTGGTGGAGCAGAGAGCAGTTTGGAGGAGTGAAGCAGAGTGGATTGGTGGTGGAACAAAGAGCAGTTCGAAGGAAAGTGGAGAAGAGTTTTGAGAAGTGCTGCAGCGGGCGAAGAAGACCAAGATCCTAGGTAAAGGGACACCTGGCTTGTGCAGAGGGAAGGCAGGAAGCCCCACAAGCTGAAGGTCAGGAGAGGGTAGTAGCCCAGGGGAAAGAATCACTGGTACAAGTGGTTCACCTGCTATCATAGGGCCCCTGGGCTGGGACCCAGAGTAGAGGGCGGGCCTGGGTCCCTCCCTCTCCACTCCCCTTCCCTGGGATACTAGTAGGATAGCTGTTACCCCAGTTCAGGGGCAAGAAATGGCACCCTGAAACCCCCCCACAAGAAGAGAAAGTGCGGGACCCATCATAGTAGTGCCGGGAATTTGCCACAATATATAAAAAAGTGTGTTTAATTTGTAAGCATGGGGGTCGCTCTCAGAGACTTGCTATGTGAAAGGGGTCACCGGTACAAAAGTTGAGAACTACCGGGCTACAGATTGATCAGCTTCCCAGCAAGGCGTCACTGAAGTGGCTGCTAGGGCCACGGAGGGCTTGCCCTGGAGAGAATGCTCCATGGCCAGCCATTACAGGGCTGAAGCAGCAGCCCAGACTACCGTTTTCCTGTTGTTTGTATCTTCTGGCAATTAGGGTACATAACACGCTTGCAGAGTGTGATGTGGCTGATCCACATAGGCTGTTCTCTATGTGTTGCTAGAGGATGGCTTATACCAGAACAGGGTTTGTGTGTGTCCACACGGGCATAACGCTAGTAGAGCGGTACGGGGAGAGGACGTATGTTGCTCAGGGAACTAGTGGAATTTTGAGGGGTTTGCCAGCAAGGCTCAGAATTGAGCATGGACGTACCTCAGGCTGTTCCGACCCATGGAAAGTTTTGTTGGCAAAACTATCTAGTGTAGATCAGCCCTGAGTCACCAATTCTAGCTTTGTGGCTGCGTGTGCCCCTGTCTCTGAAAATACCATCCACTGTGCCCCTGGAGATAAGAGTGGACCCATCTGACTCACCCTCCCCCATCCATGCAATGATTGGAAAATATGCTCCTTGATCTCTTGGGGGGTTTAAAACACCCCGACCAGACACTGCTCCAGAATGCAGCCAGTGAGCAGCTATTCCTGCTTTCTTGGGGCTATGTTTTGCTCTGCACATATAATACACTGGCAAAGGAGGTTAATAACCTACTGCGGCGACCTGCTGATAATTACTTCATTAGCTTAAGTATGAAAGATCGGTGTGGTGGGGCTGCAGGGCCTGGTTCAAACCCATCAGATCATCCATGCAGAGATTGTTACAGGTGCCCTGGTGGAAGTTTTGTGGGCAGAATGTAGCCATTTTCCAGAGTTGGTGAGCTTTAGGTTAACTCTGTCTTCCCTGTGTTTTGCACGTCAGTTTTAGGATGAAGTGACAAAGGGTCCTGTGGCACCTTATAGACTAACAGACGTATTGGAGCATAAGCTTTCGTGGGTGAATACCCACTTCTTCAGATGCATGCAGTGGAAATGTCCAGGGGCAGGGATAAATATGCAGGCAAGAGTCAGGCTAGAGATAACGAGGTTAGTTCAATCAGGGAGGGGTGAGGCCCTCTTCTAGCAGTTGAGGTGTGAACACCAAGGGAGGGGAAACTGCTTTTGTAGTTGGCTAGCCATTCACAGTCTTTGTTTAATCCTGAGCTGATGGTGTCAAATTTGCAAATGAACTGAAGCTCTATTGTTTCTCTTTGGAGTCTGGTCCTGAAGTTTTTTTTTGCTTCAGGATGGCTACCTTTAAATCTGCTATTGTGTGTCCAGGGAGATTGAAGTGTTCTCCTACAGGCTTTTGTATATTGCCATTCCTTATATCTGATTTGTGTCCATTTATCCTTTTTGCCTAAGGACTGTCCAGTTTGGCCGATGTACATAGCAGGGGGGCATTGCTGGCACATGATGGAGTATATTACATCGGTGGATGTGCAGGTGAATGAACCGGTGATGGTGTGGCTGATCTGGTTAGGTCCTGTGATGGTGTCCCTGGTGTAGGTATGTGGGCAGAGTTGGCATCGAGGTTTGTTTCATGGATTGGTTCCTGAGTTAGAGTTGTTATGGTGCGGTGTGTAGTTGCCAGAGTTTTAGGATGCAGCATCTAGCTGTCTGGAAGGCTTATTGTAATGGGATTAATGGTAGTAGAGGGTTGTTTAAGAAAAAGCATGTGTGCATTGCCCTCTTTATACTTACAGAGCGTGGAAGGGAGACGAAACCACCGATCTCTGGCTAGGGGGCTAGGATGAGAACCAATAGGCAGCTTGTTCAACATCTGCCATATACAGACCTTGGGTCTGAGCCAGCCTGGCCATTCCTATAAATGGAATATCTAAGAATATTAAAAAATGATTAAACTAAAAAGAATCCCAAGCTCTTCAAACTGCTGGGCAAGCACAGAAAAACGTAAAAGGAAAGTGTGGGCTTAAAATTCATACACGGGGGTGAGCGGCGACACAGATTTCCTTGCCTGTGTTACAAGTCAACAGCTTCTATCCTAAAACCAAAGGTACCGTAACGATCCTATTTTGTGTGTCATCATATGTGCTACACTGGTATTTTGCGTTTTGCTCCATTTGGAGAATAATAGACAATTTCTCCACACTTGTGAATGCGTAAACAAAATAGCATCCATTCCAAACTCTAGACGCCCCTGACAAACTGTTTATTTTATGAGATGTATACTGGACAGACGCCAGCACTTAGCATGGTCCCCACAGCAACGTAGACACAGAAACATTTAATAAACCACAGTAACAAAGGCCTCGATTCAATAAAGCCACTTGAGCGTGTGTTTAAAGTTCAGCATATGAATAAATCTCTGCGGGAGTGTGGTCAAAATTACCAGCAGAGTCCCCCTGTCCTCCCACCCCCCAATCATTCACTTGCTCTGCTCTCAACTTTGTAGGGGTCAAAGAGCAAAGAAGGGCCACCCAATGTGATCTGAATGTTAATCGCTTCAGGATGTAATGGAGTGTGGTCTAAGAGGCTGTAAAGGAAAATACCTTGCCAGAGCCCCATCTCTCATACCAATACAGCGCAGGTGGCTTTACTAGCAGTAACTTTTTTGGGGGAAAAGGCAGGTAGGTCCCTGATCATTTAAGGCTTTACAGGTGAAAACGAACATCTGTCTGGTCAATTTCACATTAGCGGGTATGTCAGTTTCACCTGGCGGTTCCCTCACTGTAGCCGGGATGCTGCAGTTTGGGTTGCAGAAGCTGCAGGGGAATGTTGTTATTTTAGAAAAAATAAACGGTTTTCAGGAACACTTAGAAGGGGGCGGGGAGGAGAAATGTTTCTGCTGAGGAGTGAAAGGCTGTTATTATAAAACTGATGTTGACCTGCCTCTGTGTTCAAGGAGGGAGAGGGTACAAATTTGGTGAAGGAAAGCAGGTGTTATACCCTCAGTCACTCAGCTTTCCAGAGAAAACGCTGTCTATGCTGGGCATCCAAACCTTTTGCTTTAAGAGCTTCTTGCAGACAGAGAGCCCCTCAGCACCCATCTACAAGCCAGCCCTCTCGGGAATAGGGTGACCAGACAGCAATTGTGAAAAGTCGGGACAGGGGGTGGTGGATAATAGGAGCCTATATAAGAAAAAGCCCCAAATATCAGGACGGTCCCTATAAAATCGGGACATCTGGTCACCCTACTCGGGAAGCAGCAGCATACACTCTGTACGCTCCAGCCCCTACAATAATTCTCTCACCCTGCCCTGCCCCTCTTCTTAAAGGGGCAGCTCCCACTTCTCATTATCTAGTTAGGCTTGGCAGAATTGCATTCTTATTTTTAAAATAATTTGATGGATAATCATGTTTTTTTTTAAGCATTTTTTTTTAGTTTTTTTTATCTATTTATCTAGTTTATTTTCACAGTTGTGGGGGCCAGACAATATTTAATGAGTTTGGATGCCGATATTCTAAAAGTTGAAGCTTTGTAACGGTTAAAACACAAATTGTCAACATCACATGTCAAAATATAAAGTAAAGATCCTTAAATCAACCTCAAGCAGCATTTTTCTTACTTTGCTGATCTGTGCACTTCGATTAGTATAGAAGGGAATACTTTTTCATCCGTGTGGGTGTGTATGTGGTGAAATCGACGTTGACTGGCATTTACTGATATAATAGGGGATAGCCCAGCCAGTTTTGGGTGGTTTGGTTAGTTCAGTGTGTGAAAATAAATGGCTGCTTTCATGGCTCACAGCTCTGTGTGTCTCAAATGATTTCTTCCTAAACCTGCTGCCCCAAGGATACAACAGTGATGATGTTCACATTATGAAGAACTCTGCTCCACTCACAGATCCCAGACAGAGTATGCAGAGTTGATTGTAAACTCAGCCTCTTTGATCTGTAATCACTGAATGACATAAACCTGCGTCCCTGCATGGCTCTCTTTGTAGAGCAGAGCCATGCTTTAACCCAGGGGTTCTCAAACATCATTGCACCGCGACCCCTTTCTGACAACAAAAACGACCCCAGGAGTGGGGAGTGAAGCCCGAGCCCTGCCGCCCCAGGATGGTGCGCCTTGGGCTTTGGCCCCAGCAAGTCTAAGCCGGCCCTGGTGGCCCCATTAAAATGGGGTCGCAACCCACAATTTGAGAACTGCTGCTTTAATCCAGCTCAAAGGAAAGAGCCCTTAACCAGGGGCTGGGGAGGGCCATGCTCCGAGACGGGAAATGCCCTGACGCGGACAGCAAGGCCCAGCTGAATGTGGCGAAGCAGTCTGGCTGCAGGGCCCCATAACACAGCGCTTTGTCATCCCTGTGGGCTGGAATCTGGGTAGGGAGGTTAATTCTGGGCCCTGTGGAGGATGTTTTGAAACAGCTGGAATAGCGACATTGTTCTTTACCGGGAACTCCTGGGCTTGAGCCTGCTGCTTTTCTCAGTGGAAAACGTGAACCCGCTCTTTCCCTGCCCCCCTCCAGGCCTCTGCTCAAATGATATTGAGACCTTACAATTCTATAAGTAATTTCTTTTAAAAAAAAAGGGCGGGGGAGGGGAGCTGTAGCTCACCCACAAGATATGGGCTTGATGCAGGAAGTGAAGTGAAATTCTCTGGCCTGTGCAATACAGGAGTGTCCCGGTTACAGGGCTAGCTGCATTTTTGTCCCTCTCCGGGAGCAACCCCCCAGGTGTCGAGCCTTGGGCCTCCACCTTTCCTGGGGTGTAATTCTGAAACTCTCCCCTAATTAGAGTGGGCCCCGGGCTACCGTCCCCGGGTGTCCGCCCTGCTTACGGCTGGAATTGGGCACCTGTGGCCCCTTCGTGCGGGAGGCTGTGAGCAGAAGTGACCGCAGGGAGCCGGCAGTCACCTGAAATCAAAAGCATTATTTGTTCTGCAGTAGGAATAAAGCGCTAGAGAGAAAATGGATTTCAAAGCAACAATCCGTCTACACACATGGCTATCTTACCTAAAGACTTCCCATCCCCCTTGGGAACCTAGGCAGGTGTAGTTTCTTCAGGCACCCCCAGTAGGGTGCTGTGTCTGTCTGGCTCCCCCCAACCTCAGATCCCACCTTCTCTTTGGAAAGCGCAATCTGCTCCGTGCCAGCTGTTAGGAATAAGGACTGTGAGAGTTAAGGGCAGCCTGAGCGCTCCTTTTTAATTTAATATTTCCCTAGAGTTGTGAAGATGTAAAGCTCCGTGTGCAGGCTTCCTAGAAGGGTCCCTAGTGGTTTGGAATTGGTGCTTGTTGTGTGGTTGGTTTTCTTTTTACTTTGTCCTGCACCTAAAAATAAATGACAAAGAGTCCTGTGGCACCTTATAGACTAACAGACGTATTGGAGCATAAGTTTTAGTGGGTGAATATATGCATCTGAAGAAGTGGGTATTCACCCGCAAAAGCTTATGCTCCAATACGTCTGTTAGTCTATAAGGTGCCACAGGACCCTTTGTCACCAATTCCAAACCGCTAGAGACCCTGCTAGGAAGCCTGCACATGGGCTTTGTCGCTTCTACAGATCCAGACTAACACGGCGACCCCTCTGATACTAAAAATAAATGTTTCTCTTTGTGGATTTTGTCCTCCGTTCGCCAAAGAAAGGGAGCTTGGGATCTGCTGCTTCTCATTCGCTTCCTACAGAAGGAGCTGGATTCTGCTCTGTTTCTCCAAGGGTAAATCCAAATTAACTCCATCCAGGGCAGTGGAGTGGCTCTGGATTTACAGTGCTGTAACCGCCATCAGCAGGCGACTGTGTCTTCTGTCCCTTAACGGTTGGTTTTATACATACCCCACTTTCCTTGTTTTTGAGTGAAAGGAGCCTGAGCTATTGCTTCCGCAAGTTTACAGCTCAGGACGGCTGTTGGAAGCTACCTGCTTCCAGGTTTGGAATGTCTACCTGTGAATCAGGTAGACAAAGCAGCTGGCTGTCTCAGAAGTGGGTAGGTCATGCACATTCCTTCTCTGGGGGTATTTGTTTTTACCAGAACCTCCTTTCCTCGGTGGACACACCACATGCTGAGACAAATATATTCCTGGCCATGAATGTAAGTGATCATTGGGAAAGTGAACAGTTCGTGGGTTCCAAGGTTATAAGGAATCCATGCATTCAGCTCCTTTTTATGATCGCCTGAGAGTTGAGTAACAACAGTGCCGTGGATTGTCCTGTGAGATTGGGATGTAGGATTGATTTTTTTGGCCTCTGGTTGATGGTGGGAGCGTTGTGTGTGTGTGTGTGTGTGTGTGCGTCCTAGGATGATGCACAAAGGTGTGTTATTTACTGAAGTCTGACTTGGGCTGTCGCAGCCTGAATCTGCCCTGCCCCGGTGGCAATATCTTAAATTCTCCACGTTGCTGAGTAAATCCCTCCAAGAAACGTTTGAAATCAACGTCTCTTCAGAAAATAGCAGGGAGATAACACGGTCCAGGTCTCCGAGCAGTTGTCCCACAAAGAGTCTTATGGTGCTTTACAAACATAATGAACAACTCTCCTGGGAGGGGAGTGAGCATCATATTCCCCACTTCACCAATGGGGAAACTGAGGCTGCCATGCTGGGGAAGAAAGTTGCTGATAGGAAATAGATCCCAGCTTCCATCTGGCTGTTAAATGGAAAGGGAAAAATATTGCAAAGATGAATAAAAATCTATCGTGTGTAAGCCGAGAAGGCCATACCGAGTGAAAGGTGCCAGGGCAATGGAAGGCGATAAATGTAACTTACACGTGTTGGAATTTGGCCGTGATGCCAAGGTTAAAGTGCTACGGGATAGTTAGCGACTGCAAGGGGTCCAAAAGTTTGCATTTACATCTTTTCGGAAAGCCAGCGCTCCCTGCAGCGCAGCGCCCTCTAGGGCCGACCTCACCCTCTGCAGTACAGCCATGGCGGGGTTGAGGTCAGTATTGATGCCCAGGGAAGAGCGCCCCCTGCTGAGTCATTAACACCGCTCCTTGCAGCCGCTGGGTTTTCCTTAGCAACACACCATCCAGGTAGCAGTGAAATATTAGTCGCTTAGGCCTGGCGTTTGTAGCCAATCCGCATCACCATGGTTGGTGCAGAGAGGAAGCTGCAATCCCCGCCCCAGGGGCCTTCTGCCCTGCGGTTCTTGTTTCCCTTAGTGGTGAGGAACCTGTGTCAAAGTGCAGAGTTTGTTGGGTATTGAGAGAGAGAGAGAGAGAGAGAGTGAGAGTGTGTGTGTGTTCGTTCATCTCATCCCATCCCTTAGAAATAAAGGGCCAGATCTCCAACTGGGGTAAATCAGCTGTAGCTCAAGTGGAGTGAAGAATTGTCATCACTCTTCTGCAGTCAATGGGGCAGACCCCCAGTTGGAGTAAATCAACATTGCTCCATTGTTACCCAAGCCAAGGATTGGGCCCCAACTGTTTAAACACGGAGAGAGAAAACCCGGTTCCCATCCTGTCCCTGGTGGCCGCCCCGCCTCCAGATGCAGCGGGATTTGTGCCGCAAACGGAGCCGTGGAAAAACAACGGCTCCGTGGGGGCATTTGGCCGGCGATTTGCGTTCAATCAAACTTAAAAAATAGGGGGAAATAATAAACCTCAGGCTGGCTGCTTGAATGAGCTCCAGGCGCCTTCCCCCTCCCCGCTGGGACGCTAACCCCTTCGAAGCGCGGCTGCGTTATAATTTATGTTACAGGCTTGTCTGGGCACCTCCCTTCTCGGCTTCCCCTCATTGTCTCCCCACGGCGACTGATACCTTTTTCCCAGGAATTCTCATCTCGCTGCTTTAGTTTCCAGGGCAGCATATTTCATCCCACAGTGCGAAGGGAAAGCGAAGAGCTCGGTTAGCCCATCTGGCAGGGCTTTGGGTCAGAGCAGCCAACGGGGTAACCCAAAGAGAGAAGCATAAGGGAGGATTTGAATCCAGGAGGGGAGTGAATTCAAGGGGATGCGGATAGATTAAGAACCGGGGGCGGGGTTCCCAGCTGTGGTTGCAGGCTGGGTCCAGGTCTGGCTGTTTGTACCTACATAGGATTTCTTAGCTTCTCTCTGTCCACACTGCCTGGGCTCCAGTTTAGCCGTTATCATCTCCTGACCCTGGGCAGCTGTAATCTGCTCCTCCCTGGCCTCGCCACCAGCCATGTTGCCCCCTCGAGCCTGTTCAGAACCTTCCTGGCTCGTTCTTCTGACCCCATAAACCCTCATCTTTGCGCCCCCGCCCCCCCAGCTCCCTTCCTCCTCTGCCTCGAACCCAAACCCCTTGCCTTTGCCTTCAAGACCCATCATCACTTAGTCCCACCCTCTCTGTCTGCCCAATTAGCTTATCGACCCATCGGCTCTGCCGTCTCGTCGCCAGCAACAGCGCCTCCATCGCTCCTTTGTCCGCTTCTCCCTTCAGCACCCCCGGCTCTCTTATGCACCCCCATGCATGTGGTAAACTCACCCTTCAATATTCATGATGTTGCCACCTTGCCCTCGTCCAAATCTGTCCTGTGCCGTGAAGCCCACAGATCACTCGCTCATCTGGCACCTGGGACGTCTGCCCTTCTGCTCAGTTCTGTTGCCTCATGTTCTCACTCCACCCCAGCTCTGCTCATCAATCTGGTCTACTTGTTTCCCGCTGTCAGTTTTGTGGGTTGCTGCTGTCTGTCTGGGGGAGGGGCTATTGTTTTTGTGCCTGGCACGATATGGGACCCTGCTAGGGTGACCAGATATCCCGATTTTATAGGGCCAGTCCTGATTTTGGGGTCTTGTTCTTATATAGGCTCCTATTACGCCCCCACCCCCTGTCCCGATTTTTCACATTTACTGTCTGGTCACCCTGGACCCTGCTCCTTTTCTGGGGTTTCTAGCCATAACCACGATGTAAATAAATACAGGCGTTAGCTCGCCTGGCTCCATCAATAATGCCAATAGACAAAAGTAACAGGCCCCAAAGAATCACGCGCCTGAAAAATAAAAGTCAGGTTCTTTTTAGTCACCTTCTGGTTTTTGAGCCGTTAGCAGCCACCTGGGCTAGAAACTTGCATTTTTCCCTAATGGAAGCTGAGATCCTCGTGTGATCCCATGACTCCAGGAGCTGGGCTTTGAGGAAAACACCAACGGCCGCGAGATTTGCAATCGGATCGCAAGCAGCACCAGTCTAATCCTAAGAATTAGTGAAAGATTCACGCACCCAATCATTGTCATGGAACTTACGCTCCCAAGGGAACTGGAAGGGCTGAGTTCAGAGCGTCCCCGTGCAGTGAGGTGGGTGTGCAATAAATACATAGGGCCTGTCTCTATGGCGAGTTAGTACAGGCCGAGTTGGGGTGGGAATCTACAGCGTGCTAGCCCGCCGGGCTGTAATTTGCCGTACAGACCCGGCTACTGCATATTAAAAGCTCCACTGTGCTCTGTGGCGTATTCCCATTCGAAACAGATACCTGCGCTTTGACCCTAAGCACAAGGGAATCTAGATGCTTAAATCTAAAGCAGTGGTTCTCAACCGATTTATCATTGTGGGCCACATATGGGCCCCACAATGTGTTACCTGGGCCGTACCAGCGCCCCCCCCCCGGCTTCCCCAGCGCCCCCAGTGCCCCCTAGGATTAGCGTCTCGGGTACAGAACAGATGTTTTCCATGGGCCGAGCGAACAGAAATGACGGTAGCACATCCTGTCTGACCTACCCGGTGTGTCAGCTAGGAGACGTCTTGGTGGGCGGCCCATCTCTGGTATCCTCTTCGGCCCGCTGTGGTCTCTGAGGCTAGCACCCACAGCCGTTCCTCTGGCGTGTTCAGTGCAGCACCAGGACAGGAGCTCGGATATCTCTTTATGTTATAGGGGAAGCTGCTGGTCTTCCTCCACCCCCACTCTGGCAGCTTGGTCCATGCCAACGATCTAACCAGAGGGAGGCGAACATCAGCCTGAGTCTAGTTCCCCTGAGCTGTTGAGGAAACAAGTAGGGTGAGCAGATGTCCCAATTTTATAGGGACAGTCCTGATTTTGGGGTCATTTTCTTATATAGACTCCTATTACCCCACGCCCCTGTCCTGATTTTTCACATTTGCTGTCTGGTCACCCTAGAAAAAAGCCAAACCCTACAAGTCATGGTCTTTGCCTGGCCTCGCCCTGTCGGGGTGTGGGTGAAATATTGTCACAGGGTCGTGTTGTTACCACAGCATTGAGAGGCAGGTATCTAGTGGTCTGAATGCAGGGCTGGGAGCCTGGAGCAGCCAGTTCATGTTCCACATTCCCCCACTGTGCCTCAGTTTCCCCATCTATTCAATGGTCTATCTCACAGGGCTGTTGAGGGGATCTGTCTAGCTTTGATGATGATACAGCCCCAATCACCAATGCACCTTGCAGTTGTTAATGTATTTATCCTCACACACCCCAGATGGGGAAACTGAGGCAAGGTGCGGGAGCGTGGAACAGAGAGGCTAAATGAATCCCCCAAGGTGACATAAGTAGGAACAAGGGGAGCAGGGAATTGAACCCAGGTTTTCCAAGCCCCCAAACTAGCACCCTAACCATTAGGCCATCTGTCCAGGGGAGGGGGATGAAATAAAGCCTCTTACTCTCTTTGGCCCAGAAGTGTTCTAGGCTTACACTGTACCGTACTTTGCTCCTGTAGACCGCTGCACCTTTCCGCCCTGCAGAGCTCCTAGGCTTTGGAGGAGCAGCGGTGTTTAGGAGGACCACGAGGAGCTCAGCTTTCACCGTGGAGAGCTCTTGGTTATCCGGAAGTTTGAGTGTCCCTGAGATCTCTGTATAATATAGATACTATACTGGGTTTGCTGTCTCAGGGGCCGGCCTCCCAGAAGCAGGTGAGAAAGAGCTGATCTTCAGGGCTGTGTCTACAAGGAGTTTCCAGACTTGTAAATCTGGGATATTTCATGTGTATTTTATACCTAATCTTGTCGGCTTCTGTGGGACGCTATCCAGTTCACCGCAAACCTGGGACCCCCAGTCTTAACCCGATGCATTCAGTCTCTCTTCCTCCCCCTGCTAACATTGTGTTCCTCTGATTCTTTTCTAGGTTTTTGGGGGAAGCCCGAGTGTCCCTGCAGAACGTCCTGGGCTCTCCCACCCTGGCTGCCAGCTTTAACGTCCCCCTGCTGGACACCAAGAGGCAGAGCACTGGGGTAAGTCCCTCTCCAAGTCTGGGGTCTAGGGTGCGGTGACATTTCCTTGGGGGAGGACAGTCGGGCGTGGCTGGAGGGAAGTGATATGATACACACGCTCTCCCCACCCATCGGTAGCTCCAGGGCCCTGGAAGATCCGTGAGGTTGCTGCGCAAGGGAGATCGTGGTGTCGGTCCCTGGTGGGGGTGGGAATTCAGATCCCGATAAAGCGTGCGGGCAGCAGAACCGGTGGAGGAGGCCGCCCTTGGGACCAAATGCCTGTCTCAGTTAAACCAGACCAGAGGCTGGGACGGTTCTACCTGCTCCCCTGTTGCCCAGGCCGCCTTGGGGTTACACTAACGTGGGGGGCTGGGACTCTGGGAGGTGCTGACTGGAGGCACAGGAGAAGCTGGAAAAAACCCTGGGCTAGATGCAGCCGCCTGGCTGCGCATGGACACTCCCAGAACGCCACAGCCGAGGCAGAATCACGGGGCGCCTTCCCCTGACGCTTCCAGTTCTTCTATGGGCAAAGCTATGGAGGGGACATGCAAAACCCCCCCTGATTCCAGGCACTGGGCCCAAAGGCCTGGCAGGACCCCACAGTCAGGGTTCTGGGTTTCCTCCCTGATGTGATCCCCGAAGCCCCAGAGTGCAGGTGAACCGCAGACCCCGGATTAGCCAAACCTCCCTGTTCACTGAACTCCAAAGGGGCAGCCTGGTAAATAGGAGGTTCGCAGAGGACTCTGGTGGACCTGGAACTGCAGAGAACCTGTCCAGCTGGCTTCAGTCCTGCAGGGTTTAGCAGCTGGGCAGGAACGGAAGGGTGGCTCTCCCAAGGTAAATCCAGAGGAGCGCCATTGGTGTCGGCGGATTGACACCGGTGTCGCTGAGATAAGGATCTAGCTCCTGATTTACCAAACTCTGACGAGCCAATCTCGTGCCATCACTGAGCCCAGGAGAAATGAATCATAGAATCTCAGGGTTGGAAGAGACCTCAGGAGGTCATCTAGTCCAACCCCCTGCTCATGAGTGTAAGACTCTTGTAACCCTTTTGCCAGGTGAACTCGGCAGCAGCAAGAGCTGGGTTAGCTGTCTAGGCTGTCCTCTTGGCTCAATAAAACAGGGCCAGCTCAAGCCCCCATCTGGGAAAATTTAACACCACCCCCGGGCACCTCTAAGAGGCAACACTTCCCCTTTTGCAAGCACCAGTCTGTGTATAACAAAGGAGAACTTTTATTAAAAGGGAAAGGGAACCCAGCGTTAGTTTGAGCAAACACCGTAACCACATTCAAAACCATGCGATCGTCAGCAAAACACCCATCCTGGAGCATGCCGGGCGGTGTCCTTCGCCTCGGTTCCTCACCTGACAGTGTGAAAGTCCCAAAAACAAATGTTCCTTTAACACGCCCCTTCCCCTCCCTCCACTGCTCCCGGCTCACAGTTGCAGCCGTTCACTCTGCATCGGTGCCCGTGGCTGCTGCCACGCTGTCCGTCACCGTGCTGCTTGCCGTTGCTTTCTTTGCTACCACTTGCCTCTCTCCTGCAACCTCTGCCACGCCACCTCTTGAGGTTCCGCCACTAAACCCAGCTCTGAAAGCTTCCGCCGTGGGGTTTAGGGCCGAAGATGTGGGTTTTTTTTACCCACGAAAGCTTATGCCCAAATAAATCTGTTCGTCTTTAAGGTGCCACCGGACTCCTCGTTGTTTTTGTAGTCTGATGTTGTGTTCCACTCCTTTTGCACCTCCCACTCATGCAACGAGAACACCTTGGATCGGGGGTGGGCAAACTTTTTGGCCCGAGAGCCACATCGAGGTTGCAAAATTGTATGGAGGGCTGGGTAGGGAAGTCTGTGCCTGCCCCAAACAGCCTGGCTCCACCCCCATCTGCCCCCTCCCACTTCCCACCCCCTAACTGCCCCCCTTCAGAACCCCCAATCCATCCAACCCTCCCTGCTCCTTGTTCCCTGACCGCCCCCTCCAGAGACCCTCCCACCCCTAACCACCCCTCCCAGGATCCTGCCCCCTATCTGAGCACCCCTGCTCCTTGTCCCCTAACCGCCCCCTCCCGAGACCCCCCCACCCTAACTTCCCCCCCAGGACTCCACCCTCTACCCAACCCCCCCTGTTCCCTGACCGCCCCGCCCCCTATCCACCCCCCCGCCCCTTGACAGACGCCCGGGAGTCCCACGCCCTATCCAAGCCCCCGGCCCCCTTACCGCATGCTGCTCAGAGCGACGTGTCTGGCAACCGCGCTGCCCACCAGAGCGCGCAGCCCCACCCCCTTACCAAGCCGGGGAAAGGGGAAAGGTGGGGGAGGGGCTTTGGGGAGCCTCCCCAGCCACTCAGGGGCCGGACAGGATGGGCCCGCGGGCCATAGGCTGCCCACCCCTGCCTTGGATCTTTCACAAAGTTTCCTCCTCAGGCGATCCTTCCACTCCTCGGACAATGGTGAATCTCCGAAGTCAAACTTTGCAGGCTCTATTGCTGGAACCTCAGCTTGGCCTTGGGGGTCTCACGATGGTTCCGGGGCTGCTATCTTCTGCCCCGGTTTCACAACGACATCACGGCTTGTTTCATCAGCAAGCACGATAATCACCTTTTCAGTGGGGAGGGTTATGACTCCACCGGGGACCAGAGTCCTTCAGCCGGCTGCCCTACCATTGCTAATGTCCCTTTACTGCCGTTTAGGCAGGTACTCGTAACAAGCCCGTCTCTCTCCGGCCTGGTGTACATTACAGACTTAGGTCAGCCTTACGTCGACCGAACTCTGTAAGCGTCGACGCTAAAATGTCGCTCCCACCGATGTAACTCGCCCGCTACACCGAGCGAAGAACTCCACCTGCACGAGAGGCGTAGTGCTTAGGTTGATGTAGTGAGGCCGCTGCGGTGTCTGTGTAGACACTGCGTTACTTACGTCACCAGTTAGCTGTCAGCCCCACTGCTGGGGGCTGGCAGCTCCCGCTGAATACCTAGGCAGAGTTGGAGTGTTCATGACAATGTGGTCTGGTCCCGAGAGTCTTTTCCCCACTAGGTGTTAGGGGAGAGCTCATTCAGACCCTGCTTACGCACCACTGCTGAGACAAGCTGGGCTCGGGTCTGGCCCGATCCGGTTCACTGGGACCCCGCTGGACGTTCCTGGGTCTGTTTTTAGCCTTTCCACGTGTTTCTGTTCCTGTTCGGACGAGCCCGTCGCTAAACAAAGCGTCTCCGTTCCCCTCCCGGGGAAGCGTGTTCTGTACGTCGGGAAGGCGGGGTGCTCCGCAGGATGAGGCCGAGTCTTTTTATAGACCTTTCCCCAAGCCGGCTGCCAAGGGCAGTGACCGCTCTGGGACCCGGCCCTGCAAGTGCCTTTCCCATAAGCTAGACTCTCCCAGGAGGCCCTGCTGGCTCACCCACCTGACAGCCGGCAAAGCTTCATCGGAGGAGGAATTACTGTGCTGGGGCTGCCCTTCGGCCTCTTTTGTCAGGCCTTTCACCTCCTCTTCCTCAGCTTTGGTCTAGCCACTGCACAGCTAATAAAGCATACAGTAACTCCACACTTAAAGTCACCCCGGTTAACGTTGTTTCGTTGTTACGTTGCTGATCAGTTAGGGAACACGCTCGTTTAAAGTTGTGAAATGCTCCCTTCTAACGTCATTTGCAGGCTATCAATTGCGGCAGTTCAGCTGTCCCTTCCCCCACAGCCATGTGCCGCTCCCCGAGACTCCTGCCTGCTTGCTGTGTGGGGGGGGAGGGGAAGAAGAGGGGAGCTAATGTCCCCCCTGCTCCTGCATCTCACTTACCCCATCTTCCATAGAGCAGGGGTGGACACACGAGGAAGGGAGCTGCTGCCGGGCTTGCTGATCTAATTAACAAGGCAGTGTACTTCTGACCTCACTCTTGATACTTAAAGGAGAAATGCACATCTCTATCTCTAACACATCTGTCTCTGTCTGACTTCCCGCCTTTCCTGCTGGCTTGTAGAGTGTGAGAGTTAACCCTTGAGGGCTCAGCCAACTGCTTAGTTCATTTAGCAGTAAGGCATTCTCTGGGAAATTCCCACCCTCTGACTCCTCCACCTCAACCAAGCTTCACTATCATCATCGCTGTGTACCAGTATTCAAGTGTGTGTGTGTGTGTGTGTGTGTATATAATATAGTCTTTTGTCTGGTGAAAAAAATTTCCCTGGAACCTAACCATCTCATTTACATTAATTCTTATGGGGAAATTGGATTTGTTTAACATCGTTTTGCTTAAAGTCACGTTTTTCAGGAACATAACTACAACGTTAAGTGAGGAGTGACTGTACTGTAGTTACCGACAGGGCTGAGAATGGAACTTGGATTCAGTTTCTTGTGGGGTTGGGTCAGGTGGGATCCATAAGGAGCCCGTTTTCTGGTCCAAATACAGACTAGAACAGATGCCAGTGCGCGACGGTGGGGTCCTTCCGTGGTGTGGGGGAACTCAGGACAACTTCTTTTAGGATTTCCACATTGTTGATCCTGAGCCCTACCCCTGATCCAGCCAGGAACCCCAACTCTTGTGCGGGTCTAGTCCGGATCCGAACACCACCTCTACAGGCCATTCTGACCAGGAACCTTGTAGCACAAGGTCAGAGGGTCACCTTGTTTTATTTCAGCTTTGTTAAGTGACAGTCCCGCTAGTTCGCCAGTCCTCCATTGGATCTCCAAGGAAAACAGGGACAGAGGAGGTGAATGTCAGCCTAGGTTCCCTGGAAGCGGCGTGGCCTATTTAGCGCCACACGGGCGCTCAGGGAACCCACCTGGGGACCTGCCACGGCTGGGGGAGAGGCGCCCTTCCCTTGGCCCCAACCTAGCCCAGCCCCCAATGTACCATGACCGAGGCACCCCACCCCCGGCCCCAACTCTGCTGGGGCCTGAACCTGCTGAGGTTGGGGCACTCGGACCTGCCCGGGCAGCCTGTCTCGGACCCAGGCATAGCCCGTCCCGGACCCAGGCATGGTGCAGCCGGGCTCCAGGTGCGGCCCGGCCCCAGGCGTGGCCAGGGTGGCCTGGCCCGGCCCCAGGTGCGGCTGGGGAGGCCCTTCCTGAGCCCGGACCCAGCCCTCAACCGGACCTGCTGAGACTGGGGGAGGGGCACCTATCCTGCAGCCCTGGAGCTGTGATGGGGAGAGAGAGCAGGGGGGAGTCCTCTCTCCCCGCCGTAGCCCCGGACCCTGCTGCACCCCAAACCCCTCATCCACAGTCCCATCCCAGAGCCTGCACCCCCAGCCAGAGCCCTCACACCCCTGCACCCCAACCCTCTGCCCCAGCCCTCCCACACTCCAAACCCCTCCACCCCACCCCCGCCACATGAATTTTGTTATGTGCTCCGATATAGAGGTGACGTGCCACATTTTCCTCCTCCCCTATTGGTCATCTGCAGACACGAAAGCTATTGCCTTAGCATTAAACAGGGAAGTGCATTGTGCACCTCTCCCCGTGGGACATGAGAAAATATCTGTCCCATGGCGCTTTGAGGGCAAGAATTTGACTTCTTCCTACAGCAGTTCCCCTGTGGCTCTGCTTGTTCCTCTTTTACTCAGCTACTGGCTCCCTTCCATTCCCAACCGGTGCTTCTCCTCGCCTCCTGTTTGGGGAACTATGTTCACAGAGGGCCCGTAAATAGTGAAGTGCTCCTATAAACAGTAGCTCTCTGTCTAGGAGTGTGCTCCTCTCCCCTCCCTGGCTCCACAAGTCCTGGCAGGCGATACCCCAGGATGACAAAGTGCACCTGGCCTCCCTAGGTTTGGAAGCATGTTTGTTTTTGTGCTCTAATTTTACCCCAGCTGGAGGGGAGTCCTGGCGGTGGGGACACTCAGGTCAGTGCATTTTCCTTCCTAACTGTGTTGTGCATCGGCCAGCCGATCAGCGGATGCTTTGAATGAGTTTCCTTCCTTCCTGGTAGCTGCTGCACAGTTCTTCAGCCATGGAGCCCAGCAGCACCTTTGCCCGTGGAGCTGCCAGTGGCCCCATGGGAGACCTGCTAAAACAGGGCGGCCGAGTTCTGCAGTCCTTAGGCAACAATAGGAGTGGTGAGGGTAGAGGCAGAACAGTAATGCCTCTGTGTTCATCGCTGGCTCTCAAAGCGGTTCACAGTCTTTAATGTATTGAGCCTCACAAAACATCCCTGCATTATTATCCCCATTTTACAGATGGAAAACTGAGGCTCAGGTCACACAGGAAGAGCAGGGGTCTTCTATGGGCTAAGCCAGTGCCCTAATCGGTGGACCATCCTTCCCCTGAACAGTGTGGTTAGTCTTTGACTATGGAGGACTTTAAGTGGCGTCTGTGCCAATTAGTTGGCTGTCCTGTTTCCTGAACAGGGTATTGAGAGGAAGGATGGTCTTGGGGTTAAGCCATGGGTGTGGGATTCAGGAGATGTGGGTTCAGTGCTAAACTCCTCATGACAGTCACTTAATTTCTCTGCGGCCGAGTGTCCTCTTTCCCACCCTCTGTCCGGTTCATTCAGGTGTCAGGATTGTCACCATTCTGGCTTTGTGCAGTGGTCAGGAGGTGGGATTGAGAGCAGGAAGCTGGATCTCTGAGGCACGCAGCTATGAGGCTACTTGTGTTTTCCTCTGGGGTGGTGTGTGACCCTGGATGAGTCAGTGGCATGTAGGATGCTGAACTGATGACCATGGGCTGGGACTGAAGGAAGCCTTCATGGAAAGGCACGGATGCTTAAAATAATTGTGGGGGGAGGGAGACTAGAAGCTAATGCTGGCTGCCTCTCTGATCCCGGTTTAGTTTTATGGCCATTGGCATGAGCTTGCCAGCAGCAGTACAATCACTCCCGATGAGGTGTATCTTTTCCAAATGGCCGCCAGGGCTCATTGCAACCAGGAACCCACCTGACTCTTGGGAAGAGCATTGCTAGTTTTTGTAGCACATGGGTTATTGTGAATGTTTATGGTTTCCTCCTTACGGAATTTGTCTGTTAGTTTACTGGGGTCCAGCTACACCTCTAACTTCTCAAAGGGGCAGCTGTGGGCTAGCAAGTTGAGAAGAGGAATTGTAGAAAATTGAAAAGGGAAGCCAAGGGACACAAGGAGAAATCCATGGGGTCAGCAGAGTTAAGGACAATAAGAAAGTGTTTAAAAAATATTAGGAACAAAAAGAATTCTGACAATGGTATTGGTCCATTCCTGGTGAAATGAGTTATCAATAATCATGCAGAGAAGGCAGACGTATTCAATAAATATTTCTTTTTTGTGTTTGGGGAAAAACAGATGATATAGTCTAATCATATGGGGATGATGAAACTCCTTATATTCCACTGGTATCTCTGGAGTATGTTAAACAGAAACTACTAAAGTTAGGCATCATTAAATGAGCAGGTTCAGATAACTTGGATCCAAGAGCATTAAAAGAGCTGGCTGAGGAGCTTGCTGGACCGTGAAAGTTGATTTTCAATAAATGTAGATGGATTAAACATCCATGCATAGAATGGGTGAGATACGCATGCATCTGCTTGTGATTCCTGTCCCCTTTCCGCATCGCCGCTGTGTAATTGCTCTAGAAAAAAATCATCACTGGATCTGTGATTTGGACCCTTTTAGATGATGCCCTGAACCTGTTGACCTATGGCTAAGTCTTTGGGTGGGCAAGGTCAGCATTGCTTGGGCATGCAAAAGCGCTCACCCCTCCAATCTCTACCCACCTGCCAGGCGATGCCTCTTTAACTGGAATGTCACTGAACCACGCTGCCTCGCGACGGGCCCCGCTTGCACTTCATTCTTCTGTTAAACGAAAGCTTAGACTGCCTGTCTCTCAGAGGTAGAGACTCCATCTGTGTGGATGCCAGGCACATCTGTGGCACGGTACCATTGATCAGTAACCGCTCAGATGAGCTTCTGCAAGCTTCCCCACAAGAGTGAGTTCACATCATCCCTCGGCCACTTTGGTTAGCCTGTTAGATACTCTCCTCTGGCAGCCTGCAATTAAAGTCGAAACAAACAGACACGTGCTTCATGATTGAGGATTAAGTTCCAAACTTGTAGGTCAAATTCTGCAGTGGTGTGAAGTCAGGGTTGCCAACGCTCTGTGAATCTGTTGTGAGTCTCATGGTATCCGGTGCTTTCTTAGCGCTCCTGCTCCTGGGTCTGGTGATTAGGTGAAAATCTCCGCTTTTATTCTTTGAAAAAGTAGTGAGCGGATAGCCCTTGTGGTTGCAGAGAAAAGACTGAAAGCAGGTCCTGAGTGTATGGTAAAGGTTCAAAGACCAACAGGCAAATCCAAAATGATTTTTTTATGGCAATCTCATGGTTTTTAAACCAGTCTCATGCTTTTTGGGACCTGATTTGAACATATGGGGTTGGCATTTCTGAATGCTGCTGTATAATAACTTTCGCAGCCGGTGTAAGTGGGTGAGAAAATGGGTGGAGGTGGTAAAGCAGTTCAGTTGTGCCAATTCGGCATTTTGTGGGTGCCCAGAACAATTGTCACTTGCATGCTGAGATGGCAGGTGGAGCAGCAGCGGGAAAACCAGCCAGTGCAAGAGAAGGTAGTTTGTAAATTCCTAGAGTTTAAGTCCAGAAGGGACCATTAGATCATGTGGTCTGACGTCTTGTTTGACACAGGCCAGAGAATGGCACCCAGTGACCCCTGCATTGAGCCCAGTCACTTGTGTTGGGCTAATGCATAAAATTAATCCCTTTCCTTACTTTGCACCGTCCTGTTTTTCCTTCTACTCTTTCTCCCCAGGATGGCGCTTCCAGCATCACCGCACTCCCCAGTCCTGGAGCTAGTTAAATGTTTTCAAATGTTAAAATTTCAACCACATTTCAAAAGTTGAAAAAATTGAGGAAAAAAAACGGGTGGCATTTTTGGTGAAATTTGTCCCCTATAGCTGGTTAACATTTTTCAAATTAAAAAAAAATCACATTTGTCTCTTGCTTTTGACCAGCTCTGCCACACTGGGCCATTAGGCCAGAATGAAGCAGAAAGAAACGAACGCTTATGCTCCATCCAATAAGTCTGTTAGTCTATAAGGTGCCACAGGACTCTTTGTTGCTTCTACAGATCCAGACTAACACGGCTACCCCTCTGATACTGAATGACTGATACCTTTGCCCTGCGGCACCCTGTTCTTTTCCATGGAAGTCTCTAGCCTTGCTCACCTTGTTGTATCCGATAAGATCCCAGTTGAAGATGTGTCAACAGCTGAGCATTTACAGGAGAAAGTTCCTGTTTCCCAGGCGCAGTTTGTTAGTGCATTTGCAGATGGACAGTAAAGAGGATGTGAATCTCTTTTTGGCTGTTAAGGTTTCATCTTGGGAACGAATTGTCACCAACATAAAATCCTCCATCTAGCATACACCAGGTTTTAGGGTGTTGCAATCTGCTATTTGTACAGATGGGGCAACCACCTCCCCCAAGACGGATTCCATTTCCGGGAAGAGGCAGGGATGCAGCTGTCTGGGTATCTATTTGATCTGCCTTGAAGGCATGGATAGTGCATTGCAATTTGCACGTAAAACAGGGATTCAGTCTTGTTTGAATTCTGAAAAACAGAACGAATCCTCCCCAGACTTGCTCCACTGGCCCTCCAAGGGCAGATTCAACGTTCTGTCAGGTTGCAAGTCAATCTGGGCATTGGTTTAAGTTGCTGAGGTATGTGCTTAGATTGTTAGCTCTTTGGGGCTGGGACTGGCTTTTTGTTCTGTGTTTGTACAGCGCCTTGCATAGTGGGGTCCTGGGCCATGAATGGGGCTTCTAGATGCTGTGGTAATAATACCCTAGGTTTCTGTAAAGGGATTCATTTGCTCCCGCATGACATTTTGATTAAAAAACTAGAACGCTGTAAAGTTAAAATGGCACACGTTACATGGATTAAAAGCTGGCTAACTATAAACTGGGGATTTATGAGTTGGAAGCAACAGAGGAGAAAGATGTGGGCATATTGATTGATTATGAGCTGCCAATGTGATGCAGCCATGAGAAAGGCCAATGCAATCCTAGGATGCATCAGGCGAGGTATTTCCAGTAGAGACAGGGAAGTGTTAGTACCATTATACAAGGCACTGGTGAGACCTCATCTGGAATACTGTGTGCAGTTCTGGTCTTCCACATGTAAGAAAGATGAATTCAAACTGGAACAGGTGCAGAGAAGGGCTACTAGGAGAGCAGAGGAATGGAAAACTTACTTTATGAGAGGAGACTCGGAGAGCTCGGCTTGTTTAGTCTAACCGAATGAAGGCTGAGGGAAGATATGATTTCTCTGTATAAATGCGTCAGAGGGATAAACACCAGGGAGGGAGAGAGGTTATTTAAGTTAAGGGCCAATGTGGAGATAAGAACTAATGGCTATAAACTGGCCGTCAGCGAGTTTTGGCTTGGATGGAATCTCTATCCTTAGAGGTTTTTAAGGCCCGGCTTGACAAAGCCCTGGCTGGGATGATTTAGTTGGGGTTGGTCCTGCTTTGAGCAGAGGGTTGGACTAGATGACCTCCTGAGGTCTCTTCCAACCCTCATCTTCTATGATTCTATGAAATTAGGCGAAAGTTTCTAACCGTCAGAGGAGTAAAAGTTCTGGAGCAGTCTCCCAATGGGAGCAGTCGGGGCAAAATACCTAACTGGCTTCAAGAGTGAGCTAGAGAAGTTTATGGAGGGGGCAGTATGCGGAGACTGCCTACAATGGCAAGTAGCCGATCTGCGACGGCTAGCAGCAAATATCCCCAATGGCCAGTGATGGGATACTGGATGGGGAGGGCTCTGAGTTATACAGAGGATTCTTTCCCAGGTGTCTGGCTGCTGGATCTCGCCAAAATGCTCAGGGGCCACCTGACTGCCAGATTTGGGGTCGGGAAGGAATTTCCCCCCAGGTCAGACTGTCACAGACTTTTTGCCTCCCTCTGCAGCCTGAGGCATGGGTCACTTGCAGGTTTAAACTAGTGTAAATGGTGGGCTCTTAACCTGAAGTCTGTAAATCATGACCCGGGACTCCAGTAACTCAGCCCAGGGGTGGTGAGCCTTCCCAAAAGTGTGTGTGTGTGGTGGGGGGAAGTGTCTCAATTCTTTGGCTTTAGAGACACTAAACAGTCAATCTGTTAGTCTTTAAGGTGCCACCGGACTCCTTGTTGTTTTTGTGGATACAGACTAACACGGCTACCCCCTGATACTAAACAGTCTAGAGCTGCTCTCTAGTGGCCGATTATTTAATCACAAGCACATCTTCAAATTGTCTAAAAAGCAGCCAGCATCAGTGCTCTGTTATTGCTTGAGCGGCTGGGGGAAGCGGGATGGGGTGGGGATATCTCCATTCAGCTAGGACGGAACTGGGAATTTTCTGTGCCGTAAAAATGATCATTTTGCAGGGGCACAGAAGGCAGAAACCCTTTCAAGTACAGGTTTTAATTTAGTGGGGGATTGGTCCTGCTTTGAGCAGGGGGTTGGACGAGATGATCTCCTGAGGTCCCTTCCAACCCTGATATTCTATGATTCTATGATTATAGAGCTGTCGCTTTCCCCTGCCGCACCATACGTAATGAGTTCAGAAAAGAAGGCCAGTAGGAGTGTTTTAAGCCTTTCACTTTTGAGTCCTCTCCTGGGATCGTGTACTGGCTTGAGATGCCAGAGACGTGGCTTCTGTTCATGGCCTAATGGGTGATCTTTGGCAAGTCACGTCCCTCTCTGTGCCTCAGTTTCCCCTCGGTAAAATGGGGATGATTAAACTGACCCCTGTGTAAAGTGCTTCGAGAGCTACTGATGAAGAGTGCTAGCTAAAGGTATTATTTGCAGGCTCAGCATCCTGATATGTTTATTTGCAAGTGCATCCTATTGGGATGTACCTGGGCCACTGGGCAGCGAAGCAGGTGTGCTCTTGAGATGATGGACAGCAGGGTAGGTTCATTGCACGCGCAATACCTGGCAAGACAGTGACGTATTTAACTCTGCAATTTCTTTCAGGCTGGACTGATCCATGGAGAATGTAAGGCGGGGACAATGCACTTCAAACCACGGACACTTGTTCTGTAGTGACCTACTCAGTCCTGTTGCATATGAGCCTTTTATAATGATCCTTCTCTGTTCTCCAGGCCTTCCTCAACCTGCAGGTTTCCTACATTCCTCCACCCGGGGCCGCTCCTCTGTTCCCCCCACCTACCCCTCCGGAGCCAACACCATCCACAGCTGAGCTCGACACCGTCACCGGTAAAGAGACACTCTTGCATGTGCATTTGTCGCATTTCTGCTAAGTGTGTTGTTTGTGCTATCTGGCCTGCACAGTGAACCCATTATCCTGGACTTTAACGCTAGCATTACCCTGCAGTTTGCTGCAGGCACAAGAACATAAGAACGGCCATACTGGGTCAGACCAAAGGTCCATCTAGGGTGACCAGATGTCCTGATTTTATAGGGACAGTCCTGATTTTTGGGTATTTTTCTTATATAGGTTCCTGTTACCCTCCACCCCCATCCTGATTTTTCACACTTGCTGTCTGGTCACCCTAGGTCCATCTAGCCCAGTATCCTGTCTTCCGACAGTGGCCAATGCCAGGTTCCCCAGAGGGAATGAACAGAACAGGGAATCATCAAGTGATCCTTCCCCTGTTGCCCATTCCCAGCTTCTGGCAAACAGAGGGTAGAGACACCATCCCTGCCCATTCTGGCTAATAGCCATTGATGGATCTATCCTCCATTAACCTATCTAGTTCTTTTTTGAACCCTGTTATAGTCTTGGCCTTCACAACATCCTCTTGCAAAGAGTTCCACAGGTTGACTGTGTGTTGTGTGAACAAATACTTCCTTTTGTTTGTTTTAAACCTGTTGCCTATTAATTTCATTTGGTGACCCCTAGTTCTTGTGTTATGAGGAGTAAATAACAATTCCTTATTTACTTTCTCCACACCAGTCATGATTTTATAGACCTTTATCATATCCCCCCTTAGTCATCTCTTTTCCAAGCTGAAAAGTCCCAGTCCTATTAATATTGCCTCACACAGCAGCCATTCCATACCCCTAATAATTTTTGTTCCTCCTTTCTGAACCTTTTCCAATTCCAACATATCTTTTTTGAGATGGGGCGACCACATCCGCATGCAGTATTCAAGATATGGGCGTACCATGGATTTATATACAGGCAATATGATATTTTCTGTCTTATTATCTATCCCTTTCTTAATGATTCCCAACATTCTGTTCGTTTTTTTGACTGCCGCCACACATTGAGTGGATGATTTCAGAGAACTATCCACAATGACTCCCAGATCTCTTTCTTGAGTGGTAAGAGCTAATTCAGACCCCATCATTTTATATGTATAGTTGGGATTACGTTTTCCAATGTGCATTACTTTTCACAGTGCTAGGGAGCTGAGCACTGGCGGTGAAAATGATGTGATGAATGATCCTTTGGATTTCCAGAAGTTTTTAGCAGAGAGATGGGCCTGGATCAGAACCACTTTAGACTCTGCAAAAGTTGTATAGAATCATAGACATGTTGGGCTAGAAGGGACCTGAAGAAGTCAGTAAACTTTCATCATCTCTGACAGGGGTTTGTCCAACCTGTTCTTAAAAACCTCCAGTGATGGGGATTCCACAACCTCCCTTGGATGCCTGTTCCAGAGCTTTACCTACCCTTAGAGTTAGAAAGCCTTTCCTAATATCTAACCTAAATCCCACTCGATGCAGATGAAGCCCATGACTTCTTGTTCTACCTTCAGTGCATGTGGAGAACAACTGGTCACTGTCCTCTTTATACCAGCCTAGACCATATTTGAAAACAGTTTTCAGATCCTCCAGATCTTCTTTTCTCAAGACTGAACATGCCCAGTTTTTTTTAAACTTTTCATCATCGGTCAGGTTTTCAAAACCTTTTCTCATTTTTGTTGCTCTCCCCTGGACTCTTCTCATTTATCCTCGTCTTTTCTAAAGTGTGGCCCCCAGAACTGGACACTGTGCTCCAGCTGAGGCTTCACCAGTGTTGAGTAGAGCGGGACAGTTATTGCCTGTGTTTTACATACGACACTCCTGTTAATATCCCCCAGGATATTAGCCCCAGGCGCACCAGCTGAAAGCAGCGCCAGACCCTGCCAGAACAACACTTGCAAAGCCTGCAGAGGTATTTCCACTGCTACAGTGATCAACACCCCCCACAACACATCTTTCAAGATCCATGGGTCCTACACACGCCCATCACCACACGTGCTGTATCTCATCCAGTGCACAAAATGCCCCAGGTGGGTGAAACCAGACAATCACCGCGCTCTTGAACGAACTCACCCAGGGAAATGATAAAAGACAAAAACACCCCATCGCCTGTGGGCGAGCACTTTTCACAAAGCGATCACTCTGTAGCTGACCTCTCAGTCCTCATCCACAAAGGAAACCCGCACAGCACTTTCAAAAGACGAGCCTGGGAGCTTAAATTCATTACTCCGCTAGACACTAAAAATCATGGACCGACCAGAGACACTGGATTTATGGCTTATTACAACAATCTGTAACCCACTAACAACCCCTCTGCCCCGCTGCTGGCCCCCTCCTTTCCTCCCTATGACGGGAGGGGTGTTAAAGGGCCACTTCCTCTCCAATGGTCCCTTAAAATGTGCTAACAACTTACGCTAAACAATCTGGTGTTTTCCCCAGGGCACTTGGTAATTGAGAGCACCCTTCTTGCCCTATTCCTGCAAAATCATCCGGGAAAGGTCTCAGCCCAGGGACAGGGACATCCCCACCCTTCATCGTGGTGGTGATGATGAAAAACCAAAATGAGATTGAACCACCCGTCCAGTATCATCCCCCCTCGCAGGCTGGCTGGGGAGTTGAATTTCGCATGGCAGCAGCTTCATCCGCAATGTGGTTTCTAGCCTCTGCAGCTTTGCCTGTTTTGTGTGTTTGTGCGTGTGTGACGGGCGGGGAGACCCACAGCAGGGGTGTGTGTGTTTCCGTCACTTTCAACAAGTTGATGAACGTGCCACTGCCCCCGGCTAATGGGTCTTAGCTGGTGCCACACAGGGGTGATGGAAGCTCCCTAAAAGTGCAGGGGGACCACTGGCATCTCTTCTCCCCAAGGCCCCGCCCCCGCGCCGTCTCTTCCCCTTAGGCTCCGCCCCCGCTTGCTCCTCTCTGCCCCCTCTACTCCGTAAAAAGTGATGGGGCTGTGGCCCTCCCCGTTCCGGCGCCCCTTCTGCCATGTTTATAACCAACGCTGCTTGTTCTGGCAGAGGGGGTTTGAACCTGGGACCGGCTGCGCGAAATGACTAGGGTGGCACTTCCTCCATTAGCTCGAAGCCGCAGCAGACTAGAGCTGGGTGAATACGGGATGTTGTAATTCGTTGGCAATTTTGAAAAGCTGAAAAAAAAAATTCCTCTTGGTTGGGACCAAAGTGGAAAACTTTGAGCGAATCAAATGGTGGAAAACATTTCATTTGGGGTCAAATGAACCATTTGGTGTTGCCTAAATTGAGCTGCTTTGTTTTGATGTTGACCATTTTAAAATGTTTCTGGATTTGTTAAAAATCAAGGAGTTTGTGAAACCAAAAGTCACTTTAAACCACAAAAAAATAATAATAATAAAAAAAAAAAATCAACCTTGTTTTTTCCAGATTCCTCCCCGCCCCCCTCCCAGATTGAACAATTCAGCAAAATTGATGCGAATGGGCAAAATGTTTTGCTGTCACCAAATCTGCATTTTTTTTTTCCAAAAAAAAAAAAAAAGCAGCTTTGGCTAAAAAGTTTCACCCAGCTTCACAGCAGGCTCCCAAGCCCTTTAAGAGACGCGCATGGCCTTGGTGTTTGCGCTGGCGTCACCAGCAGGGGTCAGCACCCTGCCCTGCGCAGCCGCCTCGGGGGTTCCGGGCAGGGCCTCCGGGGACACCTGGGGCCGGTGTGCGTGGTGCTGGAGGCGGCTGTGGTGTTCGGTTGCCAAGTTGCTCCCCTGGGCAGCTCTCCCGCCCGGCTGGGGCACGGGGAACCACAGGCGGCCGGTGAGTTCTCAGCCCACCTTCCCCGGGCCATGGGAGGCAGGGACAGAGAGACGGGGTTGTTGGAGCGGCCGCCAGCAAGAATTGGTGGCCCCCAAAACATGTGTTGCGAGAACCCCTGCCCTAGGATGTGGTGATGGCTGCTCAGGAAGCAGTGCTCATCCCAGGACGATAAGGGGGCTGGGGTTTTCCTTGGGGTGTAGGTGGGGCCTTGGGCTGCCCCTGGTGGTGTGGTGTGGTCTTGGGTTTTCCTTTCTGGTATCCCCCCAAACTACGACCAGGGTTGTTCCTATCTGCTACCTGCACCCCTTGTGTGCCAATTTTCCCTGCCCCTCTGCCGATCTGGGACTGTTCGTATTGATCAGCATAAGCAGCAAGGCTGTTTGCTGAGTCCATTTTCTTATCCCATAAACACTGTTTTAGATCATCATTGGACATATTCAGGAATTGTTCCTGAGCCATCAAATCACACACTCCTCTAAAAGCTAGTAACACCCCTTCCGTTGGCCCATTGGGCCTAGCCCGGCATGGGCGGGGGTGGGGGGTAGGGTGTCATGTGGTGGGAGCCCCCTGGGGGGAGGGATAGCTCAGTGGTTTGAGCATTGGCCTGCTAAACCCAGGGTTGTGAGTTCAATCCTTGAGGGGGCCATTTAGGGAACTGGGGCAAAAATTGGGGATTGGTCCTGCTTTGAGCAGGGGGTTGGACTAGATGACCTCCGAAGGTCCCTTCCAACCCTGATATTCTACAATTCTATGAACCCAACCTGAGGTCTGGATATTAGGGACAGCTCTGGGCTCATATACTTTAAGGTCAGAAGGGACCATTATGATCATCTAGTCTGACCTCCTGCACAATGCAGGCCACAGAATCTCACCCACCCACTCCTGCAATGATCCTCTCACCTGTGTCTCTGATAATGAAGTCCTCAACTCTTTTCAACCCTTGCCGCTTGGGCCCTTCTCCTGTGCAAAGCCAACGTTGATGAACGGCCCAGGCCTGTTTCTGTGGGTTCAGCTCTGATCTCGTGGCTCGGTTCCCAATTCTCCGTGTCGTCCCCGACCGAGCTGTGACCCCCATGCCTTCCAGATACAGCCGGGGAGGAAGACACCGAAGACCAGATGGTGACAGGGGATGAGACGGAGCCTTCCACGGGGCCCTCTGGGTCGGAGCAGCCCACGCTCCCCCGGAAGCCTCCTTCGCACCATGTCCATGGGATTAAGAGGAGGAAAAGCGCCCCGAAAAAGCTGCTGTCCAACAAACCGCAGGACTTCCAGGTGAGCAGCAGCAAAGAGTGTGTGACATTCGCCGCTCCTCCTTTACCATCCCATTGACTGTGCCACCTTAGGAGCAAAACCTTCTCTGGTGCGGGACCATACGGGGTTCTTCATTGCCCCACAATGAGTTAAACAGATCCAAGCGCCCCGGACTCCCGCGGGAGCCGGGAGCTGGAGCAGAGCGCTGCAGCTCAGGGCAGTGTCTTCTCGGTTAATGACTAGTTACTGAGCGCTTGGAGAACGTGTCCCAGGAGCTCCTGTGGACAAATCTCCCTGTAGGCCAGGCTCCCGCCTGCCACCGTGGGGGCAACCCCATTGATTCCAGGGGGCTGGGCTGGCGTAGCTGAGAGCCGAGCATTCCCCAGCCTCTGATGGGCTGTTGCCCTTTTCTCCTCCGCCTGCCTTTAGATCAGGGTGCGAGTCATAGAGGGCAGGCAGCTGCCCGGTGTCAACATCAAATCTGTGGTGAAAGTGACGGTTGCCGGACAGACAAAAAGAACTAGGATCCGCAAAGGGAACGGCCCGTTCTTCGATGAGGTGAGTCTGGCTGTTGTTCAGTCTAACCTCGTTCTAGGCTTGCTTTGATCCTGTAGGGCCCCCGAAACGGATGGTATGATAGAGCAGCTGAGAGTGTTCTCCCTGCACAGTAGTCCCTTGCAGTTTGCGTGGCAGACAGGGGCATAGAAACACACCCACCTCCAGGTACGGCTAGCGCCCGGAGAGAGCCAGGAAACAATTCTCACCATCTTATTACAGTAGCATGTAGAGGCGCCAGCCGAGATCAGGTCCCCACTGTGCTAAGCTCTGGGCACCCACACGGTGTGATGGTCCCTGCCTGTAATAGCTTATCTCATAGAGCTGGAAGGACCTTGAAAGGTCATCAAGTCCAGTCCCCTGCCTTCACTAGCAGGACCAAATACTGTCCCCTGACAGATTTTCGCCCCAGATCCCTAAATGGCCCCCGCAAGGATTGAACTCACACCCCTGGGTTTAGCAGGCCAATGCTCAAACCACTGAGCTATCCCTCCTCCAAGCCTGAGCCTGCGTCAGCCTGAGGATCATCCCTGAGCCAGGGTGGGATGAGTTGTCAGAGGCAGGTCTTGTGTTCGGGCCCGTGCCATTCAACCAGGGTCCAGCCAATCTGCAGGCGAGGACCCACCCAGGGTCCTAAGGGTGCATTCTCTCCAGTCTGCTCGACCTCACTAGCTGGCCAGGGGGATTTTCATTGCCTAGAGTTTGAACAGCCGGTCTCTGTCCCTGCTTCAGCCTGGGCCTGTTCCCACACTAGCCAGCCCCGGCTGCAGCCTGCATCGTCTCCTGACCGGTGGCTCTGACGCTACCCCAAAGACCTTAGGGTCTAAATATAAAAGAAAGACAAAGCCTAGGAGGGGAAAGAGGGGCTCAGGGAAGTGACTTGCGCAGCAGGCGAGTAGCAGAGCTGGGGGCCACACCGAGGTCCCTCAAGTCCTGATCCAGTGCGCTGAGATCGTCCGATGAGAAGTGGGAAAATATTGACTTCCAGCAGCCAGTGTAAAGCATCTCGAAGGATTGCGCTGCGATTTAATCAACTTATGCCAAGGCCAGCCTTTGCCAGGCCACTGGCCCCTCGTGCCTATTTCGGACGCGTTTCCGATCTTCGTCTCATCTGTATTTTTTAACAGATCTTTTTCTTCAATGTCTTTGAATCTCCGGCTGAGCTGTTTGATGAGCCCATATTCATCACGGTAAGTTCTCGAGACAAAACTGCCAAACTCCTCTTCCATGCTCCACAGTAGCCCTAGGGTTCCTTGGAATAGTGCCGGGCTGGACCCCCCAAACTTTGACCCAGGTAAGGACCATGTGTGGCCACTTGCTACTAGCTTGGGAGTCGGATCTGGCTGGTACAACGCTAAACCATTTGCAGCCACCCTGATCGCTGGTATGATTGGGTAGGCTGCAGGGGCTGACTGGCAGCTCTGATCCGAATGGAGCATTGCATGCTGGGATCTGTTGTCCTTGACGGTGGCATCTCTGTATTGGAGATGAAGTCTCTGCTGAGCTGTTTCGCCACATTCTGACCACCCCTGATGTGAGGGATGCAAAGCCACTAAAGCCAGAGTTGTCTCATAGGAAACCATCCACCCATCCCAGCTCTGCACTCCCTTGCCCATGTGTATACAGACGCCACGGGCACGGGCAGGGATCAGACCTGGGGCCTTTGGCATCAAAAGTACCAGACCCTGCCGTCAAGCTGTCTGGAGTTGCTCACGACTGTGAGTGCCAGTCTCGGGGCGGACTGGCACAAACCCCAAACTGGACATGTGTTCTACAATTAGATTTCACCAACCAAGTAACAATCTCTCAAGCACCATCGCAGCCTAACCATGGAGTCACAGACAGTCCTCTTCGGCACTCCAGTCTCTCTAGCTTTTGTGGTAGATGGTCCCTTACATCAAAAATCTCACCACTATTCAGGTTACTCCCAGTCCCAAAGGGCCAGTTACTTACCCCAGGTCAATTGCATCTTCACTCCTACACCATAGACAAGGCTTCTAGCCAGTCCTATAATAAACTAACTAAAGATTTCTTAACTAAGAAAAGAAATGAGAGTTATTTACAAGGTTAAAGCAGGTGAACATACACACAAATGAGTTGGTTCTAAAAGGCAATAGAAGATGCTATTACAAGCAAACTCTGTATGTTCTTTAGGGCTAACCCGGGCTAACCAACTGGGGATCTCTTGCTTATGCTCAAAAGTCTTTCCCCCTCACAGTTCAAGCAGCATAGTGGTAAAGTTCCTTCTGGTCAGGCGTTTTTATTCCCTTCCCCCAGAGTTCAAACTGATGGGGCGAGCATTTGTGCCGGTCTCCTCTTCATGGGTGTGCGGGGAGCAACCAGGAAAGTCTTTTGTCCACTGATGTCCCACAGTGGCTTGTCTGGTGTCCATGGGCCTTCTTTTGTTGGGCAGGAGATGACACCTCTTGTGGTAAACCAGTATATCACCCTTGGGAATGCCTCTCTACTGACTGGGGTTTTTTCCAGTGTCATAACTAAGGCTATGATTCTTAGAGGTCACGGATGACTTTCCGGGACCTTCGTGATTTCTTCTTGGCCAGGGCTGGAACAGTTGTCAGCCCCAGGGCTGCCGGAAGATCTGAGTTGCAGCCAGCCCTGGGGCTGCCAGAGCAGCAGTCCCAGGACCATGGGAGCAGCAGCCGGGGTTGGGTCAGCCCCTTGGGGATGGAGAAGCAGTAGTCAACCCCTGCCGCAGGAGCAGCGGCAGGGCTGGAGCAGGTGCAAGCCCCGGCAGCGCTCTGTTTCCTTCCTCCCCAAGGTATTTTTAGTAAAAGTCGGACAGGTCGCGGCTTCCGTGAATTTATGTTTATTGCCCGCGACCTGTCCCTGACTTTGACTAAAAATAACCGTGACAAAATCTCAGCCTGGGTCATAGCAAATGCTTTTATAGTTACAGAGCAAATACTTAAATATTACCTTATAAAACAGGATGCAGGTGTTAATAGTGCGATTAATGCAGGCAGCAATTTACAAGCATTTCATAAAGTCCAAACACTAAACATCTCTAGAAAGCTAATACCTATTTAACAACACTAACCCACAGGTGAGTCAGACTGGTTCCCAGCCATGCATTTGTCAGTTTTGAGAGAGGCCTAGGGACCCTGGCATAAGCTGGTACCTGGCCTGCCAACATCACACCTGACCCGAAACACACTGAACTCAAGGGTACTCTCTCCCTCACTTCAAGGGGCTTCGTGTCAGGCCCCGAGTGAGGTTAAACACAAACTGCCAGAGCACGTCAAAGAAGTGGGGGAATGATCATATTTTTGCAAAATGTATTTCCCTGATTTCTTCTTAAATTTGAAATGAGAAAAGAATTGCAATGACGTGACAAGTTTTGACCTGCTTTCCAAATAGGGTGACCAGACAGCAAGTGTGAAAAATCGGGACGGGGGGCGGGTAATAGGAGCCTATATAAGAAAAAGACCCAAAAATCGGGACTGTCCCTATAAAATCAGGACATCTAGTCACCCTATTTCCAAATCAACGAGCTGAGTGCGCTGAGAACGCTAATGATTTAACATGGATGGTGGTGAGTTTTTTCTTAAATGCTGGATTTACATTTTTGCATCTTTTCCCCCCCCCCTCCAGGTTGTTGATTCCCGGTCTCTTCGGACAGACTCTGTGATTGGGGAATTTCGGGTAACGATTTGTGATTTCATCTCTCTCTCTCTCTCTCTCTCTCTCTCGATATTTTGGTCTCTTCTCTGTGCAGCCTGCGGCTAAGCATTTGATTTTGTTTTTCATTTTATTTTGTAGCTGGATGTCGGGACAGTTTATGCAGAACCAAGTGAGTTAAACAATTCCAGTTAGAGATTTTTGGACCATTAGAGATTTGAAATGAGAAATCAAATTTGTACAACATAGGGACATTTCTTTGCAACAACTTTCTATGGGCCAAATGCGGAGGTCTACAGGTGCACACACATGTATTTACACATGTATATTTATATGTAAGCACACAAACACACACAGAGTTATATATACACATCACAGGGTGACACTGGCCCTTTAAGAGGGAAGAGACCCATGCACCTGTGACTTGTCCTCTGACCCCAGTTGGGTTTTTGCCGCCCCAAACAAAAAATGTTTTGGCTGCCCCCCCCCCCCAATTTTTTCTTGCCCCCCCCCAACCCCGCCTCAACTCCGCCTCTTCCCAACCCCTTCCCCAAATCCCCAGCCCCGCCTCCTCCCCCGCAGGTGCTGCATTTTCCCCACCCTATTGCTTCCTGTGGCCCCCCCGCAACTCCCGACCCTAGCTCACCTCCGCTCTGCTGCCGCTCGGCTTCTCCCCCTCCCTCCCAGGCTTGAAAGCCTGGGAGGGAGGGGGAGAAGCCGAGCGGCAGCGGCGCAGAGCGGAGATGAGCTGGGGCAGCGGGGGCACATTTCTAGGGGCGGCATGGCCGGCGCCAGAATGCCGCCCCTAGAAATGTGCTGCCCCAAGCACCTGCTTGTTTTGCTGGTGCCTAGAGCCGGCCCTGATCAGGGCTGCCTGACAGTCAGGAAAAGGGTGAGGTGAGAGATGTCAAAGATCAGGAGACTCTGGAAGGTCCCTGAAGGAAGCTGCAGGTGATTCCTGGGGGAAGGCTGAAGGCAGGAGAGCAACAAGCCAAGTGGGGTTTGCCGGCTGACCTCCCGGAGCTGGAGAGCCAGGGCTGGAGAGGACTGAAGGCAGGAGGGTCAGCAGAGGGAGTTGCCTGCTGACTGCTGAAGCTGAGGGTCAGGGAGAGCTGAAGGCAGGGGAGCTGTGGGGCTTACCCCACTGGCATCTCCACACTGGAGAGCTGGACCCAGGGGAGCAGTGAGAGGGCCCTGGGGAGTGAGGGATGCTCTGCTGGTGAGGATGGTCTCCTAGCAGAGAGGTGGGGGGCGGGCTTCTGCTGGAAAGAGTGGGGCTGTACTACAGCTGGCAGGACTGGGGTGGCTGTCCCTGCAGAGAGAGGAAGGAGGACTGACAGAGTGCCTAGATGTGGTGAACTCGGTGTCCTCAACTCCTGCAATTTTATCACACGTCTCATGCTGTTTGGTGGTTTTCTTAAAGCCCCAGGTCCTGGAGTCCTGTGATTACGTGGGCATCTCAGTTTTCACTAGAAAAATAAGTAAGTTTCTTGCCCTCACAGTTGCAAAGAAAAGCTTGATGACACAAACCCTATCAGCTCAAAAACCAGCGGGCAAATAAGAAGAACTCAACATTTATTATTTTTAAAACTCTCATGACTTTAGAGCCAATTTCATGATATTTTTAGAGCTGGCTCATGGTTTTTAAATGCTTTGGGTTGACAATACTGTGAAATGTTTCCCTCCATCCCTTATTTTGATGCTGCAAAATCTTTCCAGCCTATAAGGCAGACAGTAATAAACCAGAAACCCGGTTTCTCTCTTTCAGAGCACGCCTTGCTCAGAAAGTGGCTGCTTCTTTCTGACTCCGAAGACTTTTCTGCTGGGGCCAAAGGTTACGTGAAAGTCAGCCTGTTTGTGCTGGGACCTGGCGACGAAGCTCCTGTAAGTACCGTTTTGCTGTCACTGGAGAAGGAACGCTACTTGAGGGCCCTCTGTCTTGTCTTGCTGCCTGAAGAAGACATGAAGGATTGGCTTGAATGAGATCGTGCGAGACCAATGACTGGAAGAAATCTGAAGGGATGTGCTGACAATGATTCAGGTCACCTTTGTATATCACGAAGGAACAAAATCACATTTTACCCCTTGCAGGGCACCTATAATCATCCTGTCCAATGCTTTTACATCTCTTCAAGGAAGAGTTCTACCCGACCTTGCAGGTGATAAGCTTACAGAGCATATGAAAGGAGAGGAGGTCCTAAAACACTCAGAATTAGCCTGCTTCTATTTGTTAGCAAATGAACCAAACTTCCAATATTCTTTATATATACAACCCCATAATCCTTTGTGCATGAACCAAAGCGTTTTGTATCTACCATACTAATTTCTGTAGCTATGATTCTAGGGACTATGTACTTCGGCTGAATTTAGTGTGTGATCAAATGGTGGAATGTGTGTAATATTTGTACCCGAAGCCTCTTGACTCGCGGAGAATGTGTCCATATGTCCAGGAAGGGACCATCTGTGATTGATGAGGGATACTTGTTATTGCAAATATCTTTGGTGATCGATGAGATAATTTGAGCCAGTGAGAGATGTTTTTAGCTTATTAGGAATTACTTATTTCCACAGATGTTTTCTGTAATAAGGCCTTAATCACAGATTTCTCTGGCGTGTTGATTAGATAAGCTGAGATACCATGAAAGGGATTCTACATGTAGATCAGTTAGGAATTTTCTTTGAGAAAGGCAGTGTCTTCGTCCCAAGCACAATACAGAAGGGGGACAATTTCTGGGAGTGAATCAAGCTGCAGTCCCTTTTCCATTCTTCAGATCGGTTTGGTAACATGACCTTCCTTTCTGTATTCTGCATTGCGCTGTATTAATCTTTGATTACAATCTATGAGTAATAAATACACATTGAACCTGATTATTTGACCTCTTATTACCAGCCAAAGCAAACTCAAACCCCAACACCCGGAAGTCAGAGGTAAAACGCTCATGGACCTCATGAGAGTAGAGTTAGGCCAATGCTGAACACTTTAAAGGTCCCACCCTCTAGGTCAGATCCTGCAGTCTCTGTGTCTGTGGCTTTACAGCAGAGAGGGGTCTGATCCATGGAGTTTGGATCTGAATCCATACTTTAAAGGCTGGTTTGGGTCTGAGGGTCCCAGGCGGGGCCGGTTGCTGGTTTGTGCTAAAGGAGGTCTCACCTCCTCGGCGAGATGCTTTCGTTTCTGCTTAGCTGATGCTGTTTCTCTGCTTTGGGGAAAGGTTCAGCCCCTTTTGTAACAGCTCGTTTGTTTGTCTCACAGCTGGAGAAGAAGGAAGTGGCTGAAGAGAAGGAAGATATCGAGGGGAATCTTCTGCGCCCAACTGGGGTCACGCTGAGGGGGGCTCACTTCTGCCTGAAAATTTACAGAGCTGAAGACTTGCCCCAGAGTATGTATTTCCGCTGCGGGCTCTAATTGCAACTGATCCATGCCTGTCGCCTTGGAAATGACGCAGCAGCAGTAACATGCTACTGCCCAAGGGCGAAGGGAAATAGTCCATCTGTGTTCTGTATTTCCATTCCGTGCATCTCACTCCGACACTGGACTCTTTAGCGTCTTAGACCAGCTCTCCCGTGCATGTGAATCACCAGAGCGCCACGGGTAGACAATGGGCCAAACCTCCAGCTGGTGTAGATTGGTGCAGCGCCACTAGAGTTATGCTGATTTACACCAGCTGAGGATCTGTCCTTTGACGTTCTACCTGGTGCCACTCAGCGGCATTCGCCCTGCAGGGCAGATGGACTTTTACGGCTCCAGGGCTGTAAAAGTAATTAGTACAGGGACCGGATTGTTACCGGGACAAGGGTTGGGGGCTGGTTAAAGAGGCTTCCACCTCTTGTTCCACCAGGGACTGGAACTCATTGCCTTTCAATGGATGTAAAATCCCATAGTGGTCTCAGCCCCCAGAGTGATCACATTGGTTACTATCACATACTTGGTACTAACTGGGGGGCTGATCGGTAAAGCCTGGGCCACAGAGACGGAAAAGTTCAGACTCAGGTTCTAAGCAGAGAGCTCAGACTCCTCCGTGTGCTCTGAAGCTGAGAGCCCGGGGCCATTCTGGGCTGGCCGCTTGCGTCACAGTCAGCTGACTCCTTATGCGCTCCAGCCTCGCGAGCGCAGATGGTTGAGGGTTCTCTTCTGTTCCAGTGGACGATGCCGTCCTGGACAATGTCAAGCAGATCTTCGGCTTTGAGAGCAACAAGAAGAACCTGGTTGATCCATTTGTGGAAGTCAGCTTTGCCGGCAGAACGGTGAGTGGTGGAAACTGACAGGCAATCCCCTGGCTGAGCAGGAAATCTGCCTCTATCTCTTGGACTCCTGTTCCCTTAGCAATCCCATCAATGGGCCACCAGCCTCAGTGTTTGGATGTGAGCTAGCTGTCACCTAGGGGTCAGTTGGAGCACGGAAATGTGGGAGTTGGGTGGCCACGTTTGAAATAGGTGCCGTTTTCTCAAGGATGAAAGTAAAGGTCAGGAGAGGGGGAAGGGTTGTCTAGGGCGTCTCTGGTGCCTTTGTTTGTTGCTTTGGAGAAAAGCAACGAGGAATGAGGCCTGGGCAGAGTTTTTTTGCAGGGTGAGGCCTGCAGCAGTTTGACTTGTTGGACTGACACAGCCCTCCGGTGGGCTCACAGTGGCGTTGCTCCCATCTGTATCTTACTCCCAAAAGCTAGAGATGGGGAAGATCTGTCGGTCTGGTTGCTCTTACTCTGCTCATTTCCGCGGTGCTGGAACATCTACAGGGTTAGGTCAACTCCTCCATCCACCCTGCTCAGTGCTGCCCTGACGCCTAGAACACCTTTGTCCAGTCGGGTTCCATGTTCTAACCATCCTCACTCTTAGGAAATGGTTTCTGATGCCCAGTCCAAGTTTCCTTTCGTGCAGTTTCATCTCACCAGCCCTAGTTATGCCCCCTTTGTCTTTTCTGCCCCTGTGCTGAAATACCATGACGAAGGGTGCACTAAGATTACCTAGATAGATGGACAGATTTTCATACACATCTGTGCTTGGGCCTATAGCCACTACCCCTTTGTCAGTGGAACAAAATTACAATGGAAAAAACCATTTTTTAAATTAAAATCTCTGATCCCTCTCAATGCAAAAATAAATAAAACCCCATAACTAAGGAGCCAGTCTTGGCTGCCTTTGCTCACAGGATTATTTGCAGAGTAGGACACAGACAGGATGGCAAAGCTAGGTTCTGACTAGCAACAGATTAGCCATGGGACGTTTCTCTCTGGAGAAAGCATGGATGGTGTCTTCTGTTCTTTGCTGCATATGAGTCATTTCTGCTCTAGGCTCTTAGTGGTGCTGTTGTATTAAAAATGACAATGCAAATGTTTAGATCCTTGTGTGTTTGGGGGGAGGGGTGGGGAAATCACGAGAAATAATTTCCTAGCTCGGGGCTTGGCTACAGTTTGGGAACCGGCTTAAATTGATGGATGATCATTATTTCATTGTCTCTTAAATGTTCTCAGTTCCCAAGCTGTGATCCATGGACCATCGCTGGTTCACGAGGATCTGTCTGGTCCCATGGATCTGACACCTCCTCCCTTAATTTCCAGCTGATAAATTCCATTATGATATTTAAAACATTTTTCTAACCTTACTCGTCCAGGTAGGCAATGGTCTGTAGTTGAGATGGGGATGTTATGGGATCATAAATGGGAATGGGGCGGGGTGTTCAGAAAGGGGAGGAGGGCAGGGTCCACAAAACGATCTATCAAAATGTGATGTAGTCCATTCTGAATAGGTTCTCGTATTGCCCTCCTCACCATAGTATCTGAGTGCTTCCATTGGTCCAATAAGGTAGCGCAGATGCTAATCACTAACATGTGTCTTGTGTGGTTTGTTCTTCCTCTTATCCTGGCCCCAGGGTGAATTGTGTGGGCAGTGGAAGGTTTTGCTGTGGCAGGGTTCTGCGTTTTAAATGTCCATGCTGCTCTCTGTTTGCATCAGAGGAGGCAGGATGGCGGTGGGCGCTTGGACTGGAAAGCGGGGTAGTTTGGGATGGTTCTTACTTCTTGGGGGAGTTCATTCCATAGTCTCAGGCCGCACCCAAGAAAGCTGTTTCCTGCCCAGACGAGCTTTGCCCTTGTGGTGGAGAGTTGTTGACCATAGTCCTCATCTTGGAGCAGCAGGTTTTTTTAGCTATCCTGGGCCCAAGCAATCGAGCACCTGAAAGATAAGGACCAAGACCTTGAACTGGACTCGGGTGACTTTAACCTGGTCCGTGACAAAGTTCCCGCTAAACTGTGCATGCTCAGATCTGCCCCCTGCTGGCAAGCACCACATACAGTGACCAGCGCCTGCAATGCAGGGGAGCTCCTTCATCAGGAGAAATCTGCTTCTTGGATGGGCAGAAGGAGGCTCTCGGGCCATCCCTCTTTCTGCAGCTACGTAAGAACATAAGAGTGGCCATATTGGGTCAGACCAATGGTTCATCAAGCCCAGTATCCTATCTTCCCACAGTGGCCACATACTTCAGACTGAATGAACAGAACAGAGCAATTTTGAGTGATTCATCCCCTGTCGTCCACTCCCAGATTCTGGCAGTTGGAGGTTTAGGGACACCCAGATCATAGGGATGCATCTCTGACCATCCTGGCTAATAGCCATTGATGGACCTAGCCTTCATGAACTTATCTAGTTCTTTTTTGAACCCTGTTATATTTTTGGCCTTCACAGCATCCCTTGGCAATGAGTTCCACAGGTTAACTGTGCATTGTGTGAAGAAGTACTTCCTTATGTTTGTTTTAAACCTGCTGCCTATTAATTTAATCGGATAACCACTTGTTCTTGTGTTTTGCGAAGGAGTAAATAACACTTCCTTATTTACTTTCTCCACACCAGTCATGATTTTATAGACCTCAATCATATCCCCCCTTAGTCATCTCTTTTCTAAGTTGATCAGTCCCAGTCTTTTGAATCTCTCCTCATATGGAAGCTGTTCCATATCCCTAATAGTTTTTGTTGCCCTTCTCTGAATCTTTTCCAATTCTAACATATCTTTTTTGTGATGGGGCAACCAGAATTGCACACAGTTTTCAAGGTGCGGGCGTACCATGAATTTATATAGTGGCATTATGTTATTTTTTATTTTATTATCTATCCCTTTTTCCTAATGGTTCCCAATGTTGTTAGCCTTTTGGACTGCCACAGCACAGTGAGCAAATGTTTCCAAAGAACTATCCACAATGACTCCAAAATCTCTTACTTGAGTGGTAACAGCTAATTTAGACACCATCATTTTGTGTGTATAGTTGGGATTAAGTTTTCCAGCATGCATTACTTTGCATTTATCAACATTGAATTTAATCTGCCACTTTGTAGCCCAGTCACGTAGTTTAGTGAAATGCCTTTGTAACTCTTTGTAATCCCTAACTATCTTGAGTAATTTTGTATTGTCTGCAAATTTTGCCACCTCACTGTTTACCCCTTTTTCCGGGTCATTTATGAATATGTTGAACAGCACAGGTCCCAGTACAGTTTCTTGGGGGTCCCCACTACTTACCTCTCTCCCTTGTGAAAACTGACATCTATAGATTCTATGTGTCCGATAATTCTCTTCTTTACTATAATTTCAACAGTTTGTTTGATACTGACTTCACTAGTAGGGTGGTGAAGCACTGGAATGGGTTGCCTAGGGAGGTGGTGGAATCTCCTTCCTTAGAGGTTTTTAAGGTCAGGCTTGACAAAGCCCTCGCTGGGATGATTTAGTTGGGTTTGGTCCTGCTTTGAGCAGGGGGTTGGACTAGATGACCTCCTGAGGTCCCTTCCAACCCTGAGATTCTATGATCTATGATTCTATGATTAGGCTTATTGGCCTATGATTGCCAGGATTGCCTTTTCTGAAAAAATTGGCATTACATTAGCTACCCTCCAGTCATCTGCTACATTTAGTAGTTTTGCAATTTCATATCTGAGTTCCTTCAGAACTCTGGGGTGACTACCATCTGGTGACTTATTACTGTTTAGTTGATCAATTTTGTTAAAAAATCTCATCTATTGATGCCTCAATCTGGGACAATCCCTCAGATTTGTCACCTAAAAAAGAATGGCTTGGATGTGGGATCTCCCCTATACCCTCTGCAGTGAAAACCCGGCAAAGAATTCATTTAGCTTTTCCACAACAGCCTTGTCTTCCTTGATTGTTTCTTTAGCACCTTGACTATCCAGTGGCCCCATTGACTCTTTGGCAGGCTTCCTGTTTCTGATAGACTTAATTTTTTTTGGCCTTTTTTGTGTCCTTACCTAATTGCTCTTCAGATTTTTTTCTTGACCTGCTTATTGTACGTTTACACTTGATTAGCCAGAGTTTATGGTCTTTTCTATTTTCTTCACTAGGGTTTGACTTTCAATTTTTGAAGGATGCCTTTTTGCCTCTAGCCACCTCTTTTACTCTGCTATTTAGCCATGACGGCATTTTTGGTTCCCTTACTTTTTTACTTTTTTATTTGGTGCATGCATTCAGTTTGATCTCTATGATTATGTTTTTAAATTGTCTCCATGCAGTTTGGAGGCATTTCACACATGGCGATTCATTTTAATTTCCATTTAATTAACTTCCTCATTTTTGTGTAGTTTTGTAGTTTGTGTAAACTTTTGAAGTTAAATGCTACTATGGTGGGTTTCTTTGGCACTTTTCCCCTTACAAGGATGTTAGATTAAATTACATTATAGTTTCTATTACTAAGCAGTTCAGCTATAGTTGCCTCTTTGGCCAGATCCTGTGCTCCACTTAGAACGAAATCAAGAATTGCCTCTCCTCTGGTGGGTTTCAGGACTAGCTGCTCCAAGAAGCAGTCATTTAAGGTGTCTAGAAATGTTATCTCTGCATCCCGTCCTGAGGTGACAAGTTCCCAGTCATCTGAGGAGAGCTGAAATCCCCCATTATTATTGCATTTTCTGTGTTTGTAGCCTCTCTAATCTCCCTGAGCATTTCACAATCACTGTCACCGTCTTGGTCAGGTGGTCGGTACAGTATATCCCTACTGCTATGCTTTCCCTTGTTCAAGCATGGAATTTCTATCCATAGAGATTCTATGGGGCAGTTTGTTTCATTCAAGATATTTACTGTATTTGACTCTATGCTTTCTTTCTCATATAATGCCACTTCCCCACCAGTGTGACCTACTCTGTTATTTCTGTATATTTTGTACCCGGGCGTTACCGTGTCTCCCACTGCTCCTGTAGCCATGGCTTGCTCCTCCCGGGCACTGGGAGGAGCTCCAAGCCTTCCTGTCCCCCACACAGTTGCTGTTTCTCCTGGCATCACATAGGACCCTGAAGAACATTGGACTCGAGAGGACCCTGACACAGGAGCGACAGAAGCACCCTAAAAGTGTGTGTGTGGGGAACTGGTGCCTGATCCATGGCCCCGCCCCCATGCTGCCTCTTCTCACTGAGGCCCCGCCCTTGCTCCGCCTCTTCCTCCGAGGCCCTGCCCCCATGTTGCCTCTTCCCCTGAGGCCCCTCCCCCTGTTGCTCTCCCTTACGGCCAGTAAAAAGTGGGAGGGCATAGCCCTCCCTTTTTTGAAAGCAGTGGAGCTATGGCCCCCTGGTTCCCCATGTTCGGTGCCCCTGCCCTGACAGCACCCACAAAGCCAGACAGCAGCAGCAAGGCCTGGTTTTTGGACATCCTGGCCAGTTATGGCTCAGGATTCCCTCCCTCGAGTGCACATTGTTTCAGGCCCTGGAAGGTTTCCTAAGAATTGGAAGCCACGAAAAACCCACCTGGGGCCGGGAAAAGTAACAGAAACAAACATGAGTCTGTGTCGTGCCCTGGCTCGTAGAGAAGGCTGAGCCAACCCTGCCCTGACGCTGCCTTTTATTGTTCCCTTCTCTCGCCAGATCAGCTCTAAGATCCTGGAGAAGAATGCCAACCCTCAGTGGAACCAGCGCATCACCGTGCCGGCCATGGTGAGCGATGGCAGGTCTCTGCCTCTTGGGTCGCTTCGCTCCGAGCATTGTCCCCCGAGCTGTTTGCACTGACCATTCCCCTTTTGTGCCTATTTCCCTAGTTTCCTTCCATGTGTGAGAAAATGAGGATCCGGGTCATGGACTGGTGAGTTTGAAATTGAGATAGAAGGAGACAGGGTCTGAGAGGAGATGGGCTGTATCTACACAGTGGGGAGCCTGTTGTAAGGACCGATTTAGGCAGCCCCTGTCTCAATGGTCCTGTGCTAGTGCAACCCAGATCTGAAACGCAGTGAGCGTCCCAAGCCAGACGCATTCCCAGAACCAATGCCTCCATTGTGCGAGGGCCAAGCGAGTTCTCCCAGGCACGTTGAGGCCGGGGTGGGTCAGGTGATAACTGGCTGGAAGGAGCACTCCCCAGGGCTGTAACTTCCTTTTCCTGCAACCACGTGGCTCCAAAACATAGAGGACATTATTTCTCACCGTTGTAAACATCCAAGAAAATACGGTTTGGTAGCAGCTGTAGGCAGTGAGGTGATGGGTGCTAGGCTAATAATCTTACACGCAGGAGGGAGCAGGCTAAGGGTATGTCTGCACTGTAATTAAACACCCATGGCTGGCCCATGTCAGCTGATGTGGGCTTGTGAGGCCTGGTCTGCGGGGCTATCAAATTGCACGCTGGATGTTCAGGCTCAGACCCTAAGTGGCTTGAGCAGTGGACAGGGAGTCGGGATTCCTGGCTTCTATTGTGCAGTCTGCCACTGTCTCCCTTTGTGATAGCGGGCAAGTCACTTCACTTCGCTACATGCCTCAGTTTCCCATCTGTAACACAAAGTTAATGGGACAGATCTGCAGGTGGTAAAAATCAGCACAGCTTCATTGACTTCCACTGGGGATCTGGCCCTCTTACTCCAATGGAGCAATGCGGATTTACACCAGATGGGGACCTGGCTCGCTGACTCCAATAAAGCAATGCGGATTCACACCAGATGGGGATCTGGCCTTCTGACTCCAATAAAGCAATGCGGATTTACATCAGATGGGGATTTGGCCCGCTGACTCCAATGGAGCAATGCAGATTTACATCAGATGGGGGTCTGGCCCGCTGACTCCAATGGAGCAATGCGGATTTACACCAGATGGGGATCTGGCCCGCTGACTCCAATAAAGCAATGCGGATTTACACCAGATGGGGATCTGACCTGCTGACTCCAATGGAGCAATGTGGATTTACACCAGATGGGGATCTGGTCCAATAATATTGACCTGTCTTAATAGGGGTGACTTGGAGAGTTAACGTTTGTAAAGAACGTGGAGCTCTCCCAAGGAAAGGCTCTTTATGGGCAGAGCACGATCAACCAAATGCTTGCTACAATTAAACCGAGCCCCTTATTTCAGGGACCGTGTCACTCACAACGATGTCATCGGCACGACCCACCTGCGCATGTCTCAAATCTCCGCCCCGGGAGGAGAGCTGGAAGGTAAGAGGAGGCCCATGCCTGGAGCTTGCACTGGGCGCTATGGGGAATTGCATGCTCGTGGCTCGGAGGCTGGTCTTGGCTTTGGCGAAGGAGAAATACTGACCGGGCTCCTCTCTATGAAACCCTGGGGGCTGGTGGGGGCTGGTGCCTTCCCCGCCGACGGGCGAGCGTGGGGGAATCTCAAGTGACTCTGGCTGAGGTCGGGTCGCGACAGAAGTGGGTGACTCTTTAAGGCATGTCGTGAATGTCGTCTGCGCCGAAGCTCTGGGTGGGTTTTGGCTGCAGCCCAGCTCTGCCCAGGCAGGGGCACTGGAAGTCAGGGGGATGAGCCCCTGGGCATGCAATGGGACCCAGCCTGTGGACAGGAGGGGAGCATACGCCCTCTTGTGCTGTCAGACGGCTCAGAGACAGCCGGGAGAAGTGGGGCTGGCTCCTACACAGTGTGGGGTACAAAGGCGGGGAGGCATCTTGTACCCTCCCTGTCCCATGGGCACCTGTGGAAGGGGCAGTCATCGCTTGGCACTAGGGCATCATCCTGCCTCTATTGATGCCAATGGCAAAGCTCCAAATGGGGGGCACAATTTGACCCCAAATCCTCGCTGCACGACCCCAGCATGTCGTCCAGTTATTGGCTATGGCCCGGTCCAGCAAAGCACTCAAGCACGTGTGTAACTTGAAGCAGGTGGATTATCCCCGTGGCTTCCCCGGGCCTGCTCCAGTCCAAAGGGTAAGCACATGCTTGCATGTTTTGCTGGATCGGGGCCTATATCCACGGGGTATCGTTGGATTCTCTGGGCCAAACCCTCCCCTGGCTTCTTCACTGGTGCAAACCCCGCTCACCTCCCGCTGGGGCCCGGGGTTGCTTGGGCATTGGGAACGTCCTTGTGAAGCACCGGTGGTGGCCCGTTGGGCCTTTGAACTTCTGCATGCGTGTCCTCTTTGAAGTGCAAACTCCGTGGGGCAGGGGTGGAGAATTGCTCTGTCTGTGAGCGTGCCCTGGCTGCTCAGTAAAGAAGCATTAGGGAGGGCGGAGCTCATTTAGCCTTCGTTTGAACCCACCTTCACATTGTAGTGGACTTGTGGATTCTGTGTTTCCAGCCATGTGCTGTAGCATCCACACTGCATTGTAAACCGACATAAGAATGGCATAGTGGGGTCAGACCAAAGGTCCTTCTAGCCCAGTCTTCTGTCTTCCGACAGTGGCCAATGTCAGGTGTAAACCTGGGTTTACACTTGCTGGACCCAGGTCTCTCAGCCGTGCTAACGCATCCATACTGCACTACGCAGACCTTCTGACCTGGGTCTGTGGCTAGAGCAGCGTCCACACTGCAAAATGACAGGCTTAGATCCAGGATTTGTGTTCTGACCCCCCACCTCTAGAGCAGAGTCCTAGGACCCAGGTCCTGAAAGGGGACTGGAGGTCAAACCTGAGTCAGAGTCTGGACTTAGGGTGCAGTGTAGACATAAACCCAGTGTCTGGCTCACACAAGAGGTTTATGAGCCTGTTATTTGTTACAGCAGTGAGGCTTGGTCTTCTAGCTCCAGCTTTTAGTACTGAGGGTCTTGGGTTCAAGTCCTGAAGTCGTCCCAAGTGGGGGTTGGAGGGCCAGACCTCAATCACGCCGTTCGTGTGACGGTATTCATGTTGGGCAGGAGGAAGTGCAGGGACTCACGGTTCACTTTGTCGTGTTGTGGTGGTTTCTGAATAACCCGGGTCTTTGGAGCTGTGGTAGGGACTGTAGCTTGATCCTGCTCTAACCCCATCGGTCACTGAATAACTCCTGCAGCTAACTCCCTTTGCTGCTCTGTTCTGACTGTCCTCACCGCTATGCTCAGGTTGATTTGTATCGGCTGCGCTCCAGACAGAACCCTTGTGAACGGGCGCCGGGCGCTGACACAATTGCAGCTTGCATGGTTTGGCATATCCACACTGTAGCATTTCTCTTGGACCAATCACGCGTCAACGGTCTTGGCCTGCCCATACTTATTGCATGTTCCCACTGGTGCACTCTGGGAAATTTGGGACTGCTGCACCCTCCTATCTCTGCTGAGTGGCAGGGGATTGTGGGTATTTTCTCACGTGGTGCAATGCATTTTGGGATCTTGCTCATAGACCAGGGCGGTAGAGGGACCAGCTAACCCTATTACCCGTGCACAGTTAAATGACCCCTGGCTCAAACACACATACACAGCAGCACTTCCAGGGGAGATTCCAGCCGCGGCTCTGCTTACAAGCCGGGTTGAAACATGGTGCCCTCCCAGTGCTTAGGAAACGAATGCCTGGGCCCAAAACACATGGTGTCAGCCTGGTGGCAAACTCGGTAAAGGTCTGTAATGCAGTCGGGGCCTTAGGGGGCAGCTAACCTCTTCTTACAACACAAACTGCCCTGCCAACGCCTGCAGAGTATGGAGTTCAGACTGCAATGCCATGCGCCCACTGACACAGGCTTTGTCTATTCATCCTCCCGTTCCCGGGAGGAAACCTAACTTACGGGCCGGCCTGGGCAGCTTCAGATCCCTAGAGAGAGAGCGAGGGAGCGGGCGACAGGGAAGAGGGGAACGTCGGAGGTGTTTGGAAGCATTTCCCTTAGGCCAGCCCCAGCCCTGTGCTCTTAGGGGCTGCCGCACTGCAAAGCGTGTTGGGAGGTGAGGCTGGCAGCCACGAAGGGTTTTAGTCCCGAGCAATGGCTCAGCGGGGCCATGCAGGTACGTGGATACGGGGGGACCCCCTTACAGTTAACTTTGTTGCCGGCCACAGGAGCAGATCATGTGGGCATCGTGGGAGGCCGCACAGGGACCTACACCCACACCAGGCGATCCCCACTCGACAGCCCATTGCAACCTCACTCTTCAAAAGATGAACCACTGGGATACATCCTTTGCTTCCCCCCATGCTCCCATATTCCCCTTGTTCCCTTTCTGCCTGGTCCCCCAGAGACAACATGTGCAGCGTCCCAGGTGGTAGAGAAATCCTGGGGCTTGGCTGTGATGCATACAAAGGCTGCCGGACACAGACACACCTTGTGGGTCTCTCTGGCCTACGGTCACCACCCAGGGTCCCCCCATGCCCTAGCCTGGATTCAGCAGCCATCCAGGGACCAATCCCCCTCTTCCACATCCCCCTAATGACCAACACCCCCCAACCCATCCAGTTTCTAAGCCCTCCCAGCCCTTGATGGGCTGGGGCTGTCTGTCTTAGGCCCCATATGTCTCGCCTTGTGCCGGGCCCCACAGAACCAAATTCCAGCTCTGGGGAGACAGCGTTTCTAGAGGAGCAGAATGGAAGCCCCTCGTTGTTCCGGTGTGCTTTGGGATGCCCGTTGCAGCCCCGGGGACCTTTGGGTGAAGGGGTTGGGGGTAGCCATTGTCAGAGTCGGGCCCGAGCCACAGCTAGATTTGGTGCAATGCATTGTGGGACACTGAGCAGGGAGGTAGATTTGGACCTCCTGGGAGGCGGTTTGGCCGGCTGACTTGAGTAAGGACGCCAGGCCTGGGCTCTGTAGGAAAGGCTCCCAAGCTGCTCCCAGGGCCTCATGTGGTATGGTGCAGCGTGAGTAGCTTCCCGCCAGAGTGACTTAGGCGACTATCGCTGTTCACTTCCCCTCTCGGTCTCTCTCTAGAGTCTGGCACAAAAAGCCCCATTGCAGCAGCAGCAGCAGCTTGCATTTCCCATAATGCACCGGTCTCATGGCACGCTCCTTCCACCCCTTCTCTGTTGTTCCCACTCTAACCTTCTCTCCATTTCTTTGCGCCTCAGATGAGTTTCCTGTTCTCGCGAAGCCCCTGAACGCTACAGCCAGTACGTCCCTCTAGCCTGTTGGTAATTTGGCCGTTTTAGCCGTGTTTAGACACACTGGGAAACTGGACAGAACCAGGATCAGCCAAAGCCTCAGTGTCTGAAACGTGGCTTGTCAAAGGGAGTGAGCCACCGAGATATGGCCCCACACGTCCTCCAGCCTCATATGTGCCCCCTTGGGTCGTCTGTGGGGTGGGATGGGCCATGGTATGGCGTCTCCACCGTCCTTTGGCCTCTGGTGGGGTTGGTATGCCAAGCACAAGCCACTGCTCTCTGTTAGTGATGGTCTTTCTGTTGAACGCTGATGGTATTTCGTGTGGTAAGCAGGACCGAGGATGTTCTGCTGCTCACTGGGCCAAGACCTGGTGCACTGGGACTGGCTGGTTTCAAAGTACAAGGCAGGGGGACACCGCTTTATTCCTGCTCTCCTAGTGCTGCTGCCTCAGACACCTCGCATCTGATGCCGCTCTCTCCAGCAATGGACTGAGGGTCCCCTGATGGGTCATTAGGTGTCCAAAGGAAGAGGGCGCTGAGCCAGATCCTCACCGGCCCATGCTCCATGGCAGTCAGTGGGATAGATCCCCAGCCAGAGGTGAAAGTAAGCTGGTATGATCCGGTACGGCGTACCGGCAAGAGCCAGTACGCCGTGCCGGACCGGACCGGCTTCCCTGGCGGTGATTTAAAGAGCCCGGGGCTCCAGCCGCTGCGCTCTTTAAAGCGCCGCCAGAGCTCTGGCAGCCGGGCTCGGGCGGCGCTTTAAAAGGCCCACGGCTCCCAGCAGCGGCAGGAGCACCGGGCCTTTTTAAGCGCCGCCCGAGCCCGTCTGTCGGAGCCGGGCTCAGGCAGGGATTTAAAAGGCCTGGGGCTCCTGCCACTGCTGGGAGCCGCGGGCCCTTTAAATCCCCACCAGAGCCCGGCTGCCAGAGCCCCGGGGCTCTGGCAGCCGAGCTCTGGTGGGGATTTAAAATGCCTGGAGGTCTGTGGTGGCTGGAGCGCGGGCCCTTTAATTTGCCCTGGGGCTCCCAGCAGCCTCTGCAGCTGGTAGCTCTGGGATGATTTAAAGGCCCCGGGGCTCCCAGCCAGAGCCCGGGGTCTTTAAATCGCCTCTTCCGGTCGAGGCCACGCCCCCACCCAGGACTCCGATGTGCCGGTAAGTTACTTTCACCCCTGTCCCCAGCTCACCGTGGTCAGTGGAGTGACGCTGATTGACACCCGCTGGGAATCCGGCCCACTCGTTAGTACCCCAAATATGGGACTCTAGGAACAGGAGAGCCTTCATCATCCCAGGATAAATTCCGGTCTCTAAATTCCAAACACCCTGAAAGAGGGGATGGGGCTAAAATCTGGATCTTGATCTGAATTCTGTGGTTTGAGCCCCTCTCTGATGTGGACATGGCCTAGCCCTGCCACGGCTCCCCAGTGTATATCAGAAGTAGCTCCTTTGAATTCCGTGCGATTACTGCTGGACCGGAGTCCCTGAGATCAGGCTATCACCGGCAGGGTCTCCCTCTGGTGAATCGTATAGTTGTGTCCACTGCTGCGTGTGAGATGGAGGAAGTGCTGGGTGGCCGGTCCGTCTCGCACTGAAGTCGTGGGCGCTTTGTGACTGGCTTTATTGGGAACAGGACTGGCCTTAGCACAGCACATAAAGGGCTCTCAGTTCTGCCAGTGTAATGCTGGAGTAGTTGTACAGAGTAAACACCGTATGGCGCTGTCACCTAACCAGGGCCTGATTCTGACCTCACTCACACTGGTGTCACCCCATTGACGTCAATGGCCCCAACCCCAGACTATGTTATAGACTCATAGACTCATAGACTCATAGACTTTAAGGTCAGAAGGGACCATTATGATCATCTAGTCTGACCTCCTGCACAATGCAGGCCACAGAATCTCACCCACCCACTCCTGGAATAATTCTCTCACCTATGTCTCAGCTATTGAAGTCCTCAAATCATGGTTTAAAGACTTCAAGATGCAGAGAATCCTCCGGTAAGTGACCCGTGCCCCATGCTGCAGAGGAAGGCAAAAAACCTCCAGGGCCTCTGCCAATCTACCCTGGAGGAAAATTCCTTCCCGACCCCAAATATGGCGATCAGCTGAACCCCGAGCATGTGGGCAAGACTCACCAGCCAGACACCCAGGAAAAAGTTCTCTGTAGTAACTTCTAACATCCCATCATTGACCATTGGTCCTATTTACCACTGATGGCAATTAATTGACCCTTGACTAAGATCATGTTATCCCATCAAACCATCCCCTCCATAAACGTATCTAGCTTAATCTTGAAGCCAGTTAGGTCTTTTGCCCCCACTGCTTCCCTTGGAAGGCTGTTCCAGAACTTCACTCCTCTGATGGTTAGAAACCTTCGTCTAATTTCAAGTCTAAACTTCCTGCTGGCCAGTTTATATCCATTTGTTCTTGTGTCCACATTGGTACTGAGCTGAAATAATTCCTCTCCCTCCCTGGTATTTATCCCTCTGATATATTTAAAGAGAGCAATCATATCTCCCCTCAGCCTTCTTTTGGTTAGGGTAAACAAACCAAGCTCCTTGAGTCTCCTTTCATACGACAGGTTTTCCATTCCTCGGATCATCCTAGTGGCCCTTCTTTGTACCTGTTCCAGTTTGAATTCATCCTTCTTAAACATGGGAGACCAGAACTGCACACAGTATTCCAAATGAGGTCTTACCAATGCCTTGTATAACGGTACTAACACCTCCTTATCTCTACTAGAAATACCTCGCCTAATGCATCCCAAGACCGCATTAGCTTTTTTCACGGCCACATCACATTGGCGACTCATAGTCATCCTGTGATCAACCAGGACTCCGAGGTCCTTCTCCTCTTCCGTTACTTCCAACTGATGCGTCCCCAGCTTATAACTAAAATTCTTGTTATTAATCCCTAAATGCATAACCTTACACTTCTCACTATTAAATTTCATCCTATTACTATTACTCCAGTTTACAAGGTCATCCAGATCTTCCTGTAGGATATCCCGATCCTTTTCTGAATTGGCAATACCTCCCAACTTTGTGTCATCTGCAAACTTTATTAGCACACTCCCACTTTTGGTGCCGAGGTCAGTAATAAAAAGATTAAATAAAATTGGTCCCAAAACTGAACCTTGAGGAACTCCACTAGTAACCTCCCTCCAACCTGACAGTTCACCTTTCAGTATGACCCGCTGTAGTCTCCCCTTTAACCAGTTCCTTATCCACCTCTCAATTTTCATATTGATCCCCATCTTTTCCAATTTAACCGATAATTCCTCATGTGGTACTGTATCAAATGCCTTACTGAAATCGAGGTAGATTAGATCCACTGCGTTTCCTTTATCTAAAAAATCTGTTACTTTCTCAAAGAAGGAGATCAAGTTGGTTTGGCACGATCTACCTTTTGTAAAACCATGTTGTAATTTGTCCCAATTGCCATTGACCTCAAGGTCCTTAACTACTTTCTCCTTCAAAATTTTTTCCAAGACCTTGCATACTACAGATGTCAAACTAACAGGCCTGTAGTTACCCGGGTCACTTTTTTTCCCTTTCTTAAAAATAGGAACTATATTAGCTATTCTCCAGTCAAACGGTACAACCCCTGAGTTTAGAGATTCATTAAAAATTTTTGCTAATGGGCTTGCAATTTCATGTGCCAGTTCCTTTAATATTCTTGGATGAAGATTATCTGGGCCGCCTGATTTACTCTCATTAAGCTGTTCAAGTTTGGCTTCTACCTCGGATATGGTAATATCTACCCCCACATCCTTATTCCCATTTGTCATGCTGCCACTATTCCTAAGCTCCTCATTAGCCTCATTAAAGACTGAGGCAAAGTATTTGTTTAGATATTGAGCCATGCCTAGATTATCCTTAACCTCCACTCCATCCTCAGTGTTTAGCGGTCCCACTTCTTCTTTCTTTGTTTTCTTCCTATTTATATGGCTATAAAACTTTTTACTATTGGTTTTAATTCCCTTTGCAAGGTCCAATTCTACATGACTTTTAGCCTGTCTCACTTTATCCCTACATGCTCTGACCTCAATAAGGTAGGTTTCTTTGCTGATCCCTCCCATCTTCCACTCCTTGTATGCTTTCTGTTTTTTCTTAATCACCTCTCTGAGATGCTTGCTCATCCAGCTTGGTCTAAAACCCCTGCCTATGAATTGTTTCCCCTTTCTTGGGATACAGGCTTCTGACAGCTTCTGCAACTTTAACTTGAAATAATCCCAGGCCTCCTCCGCCTTTAGGTCCATAAATTCTTTAGTCCAATCCACTTCCCTAACTAATTTCCTTAATTTATTAAAGTTAGCCCTTTTGAAATCAAAAACCCTAGTCTCAGATTTATTTTTGTTTATCCTTCCATTTAGTTTGAACTGAATTAGCTCATGATCACTCGAGCCAAGGTTGTCCCCCACAACCATTTCTTCAATGAGGTCCTCACTACTCACCAAAACCAAATCTAAAATGGCATCCCCCCTTGTTGGTTCAGCAACTACCTGATGAAGGAATTCATCAGCTATCACATCTAGGAAAATCTGAGCCCTATTATTATTACTAGCACTTGTTCTCCAATCTATATCTGGGAAGTTGAAGTCTCCCATGATCACACAGTTCCCATTAGTATTTACTTCCTTAAAAACATTAAAGAGGTCTCTATCCATATCCAAATTAGATCCCGGTGGTCTATAGCACACCCCAAGCACTATCCCAGGGGAGGCTCTAGTAGTTTTCTTCCCCAATGTGATTTTTGCCCAGACAGACTCTGTCTTATCCATTCCATCACTTTTTATTTCTTTACAGTCTACCTCATCATTGATATACAATGCTACTCCCCCACCTTTACCTTTATTTCTATCTTTCCTAAACAGCACATACCCTTCAATACTTGTACTCCAGTCATGACTACTATTCCACCATGTTTCGGTTATTCCTATGATATCTGGTTTCACTTCCTGGACCAGTAGCTCTAATTCCTCCATTTTGTTACCTAGGCTCCTCGCATTGGTGTACAAACATCTTAATTTTTGCTGTTTGGCCTCACTCACATTCCTTACCCAATTTGGTATGGACATTGTACTGCCAGTATGACCTATTTGACTAGTATCCACTCTGCCCTTCCTCCTTATGTCTATTCTCCTACCCCCGGCTATATCCTCTCTTACTTGGTTGTCTTCCCTCTCAATGTTAAAATCCAGCGTGGAGATTACCTGGACATCTCCCAACCGTCTCCCCCACATTCCTAGTTTAAAGCTCTCTTGATCAGTTGTGCCAGCCTCCATCCTAGAAGTCTATTTCCTTCCCTACTCAGGTGAAGTCCATCCCGAGAGAACAGTCCTCTGTCCATGAATGCCTCCCAGTGGCCATACATCCCAAAGCCCTCCTTGTAGCACCAATCCCTGAGCCATCTGTTGATCATCATAATCCTGTCACACCTTTGTTGCCCTTCTCTAGGAACAGGCAGAATCCCACTGAAGATTACCTGAGCCTCGATTTCCTTAAGCGTCTTCCCCAGCCTGGCATAGTCCCCCTTGATTCGTTCCAGTGAGAATCTAGCCGTGTCATTTGTTCCTACGTGAAGGATGATCAATGGATTCTTTCCCGCTCCCTTTAGGATCCTCTTCAACCTCAGGTCCACATCCCGTATCTTAACACCCGGTAGACAGCACACCCTTCTGTTCTCTGGATCAGCTCTGGTTACAGGCCTGTCTATTCTTCTCAGTAAGGAATCCCCAATCACGTAGACCTGCCTTTTCCTGGTGACAGTGCGATTCTCCAGTCTATCCCCTGTTCCCTCTGGCTGCAAGTCCTTTCCATTCCTATTTTCCCTTGTAATCCTCTTCAACCCATCCTGTATCCTCCTGGGGCTCATGTTTGGTGTTGTCCCCATCGACTCTTCCCCTTCTTCTATGGGACTAACCGCTCTTCTCTTCTTCCTTGCCCTTCCACCTTCAGTGACCACCTGCTGTACCCCTTCTTCATTCTCCAACTCTGCAAACCTGTTCTTGAGCTCTATTTCTCCTTCACTGGCCCGTCTTTTCCTCTGCCTGGTTCTCTTAGTCACATGCTTCCACTGTCCATTTTCTTCACCCGGCAGTCCCCCCTCAGAGGCCTTTGATCCTGCTTCCATCTGCATCTCTGAGCTTTCCCCGTCAGCCACCTCGTGCCTTTCCTCCATCAACTGCTCGAACCCCCGTCTAAACTCAACCAGAGTTTCCACCTGCATCTCTAATCCTCGGATCTTTTCTTCCATCAGCTCTATCAGGCGGCACTTCATGCAGACAAAACTCTTATCAGGTACCCCCTCCAGAATCATATACATACCACAGGTGCCACATCCAGTCATCCTCATTGTGTCCATATAATAATATATGGAGCTATGCCTATCTCGTAGAGCTGGAAGGACTTTGAAAAGTCATCGAGTCCAGTCCCCTGCCTTCACTAGCAAGACCAAGTACTGTCCCTGACAGATTTTTGCCCCTGATCCCTAAATGGCCCCCTCAAGGATTGAACTCACAACCCTGAGTTTAGCAGGCCAATGCTCAAACCACTGAGCTATCCCTCCCCCCAGGGATGCTGGGGAATGCAAAATTGGCTTTAAACCACCAATCAGGAGTGATTAGATCCTTGGTGTAATTTAGAGCAGCCCCAGGGCTATTTTAATGCCTGGCCGCCTTTACCTCAGCTACAAGCCCTATCGTGGGTGGCAATGGAGAGCTTCTAGCCACTCGCGGGTTCCATGAGCCGGTTAAATTGCCTGTGTGTGTGTGTGTGTGTGTTGTGCAGTATGGGCGTGGCATAAAGCAGCCACACTTGGGGCGTGGCATGGCCTCATGGAGTTACCCTCGTGTGTGTGAGATTGGAGCCAGACCTGCAGTGGGCCCATGTATAGAGTGCGCAGTGGAGGAGGGAACTGCTACCCAGCTGTTCCACTATAAGATAACGCTGTTGCAAAAAAAAGCAAGCATCATTCTGGGATGTATTAGCAGGAGTGTTGTAAGCAAGACACGAGAAGTAATTCTTCCGCTCTACTCCACGCTGATTAAGCCTCAGCTGGAGTAGTGTGTCCAGTTCTGGGCACCACTCATCAGGAAAGATGTGGACAAATTGGAGAAAGCCCAGAAAAGAGCAACAAACATTATCAGGGGGCTAGAAAACATGACTTATGAGGGAAGATTGAAAAAATTGGGTCTGTTTAGTCTGGAGAAGAGAAGACTGAGAGGGGACATGATAACAGTTTTCAAGTTCATTAAAGATTGTTAGGAGGAGGAGGGAGGAAAATTGTTCTCGTTAACCTCTGAGGATAGGACAAGAAGCAATGGGCTTAAATTGCAGCAAGGGCAGTTTAGGTTGGACATTAGGAAAAGCTTCCTAACTGTCAGGGTGGTTAAGCACTGGAATAAATTGCCTAGGGAGGTTATGGAATCTCCATCATTGGAGTTTTTTTAAGAATAGGTTGGACAGACACCTGTCAGGGATGGTCTAGATAATACTTAGTCCTGCCTTGAGTGCAGGGGACTGGACTAGATGACCTCTCAAGGTCTCTTCCAGTCCTATGATTCTATGATAGTAACGGAGTCTAGTCCACAAAGGATCCGTGTTCCTGCCCTTAGCACCCATTGGACCCATAACCCTATAGTTAGAGGGATATGCTGTCGTTTGCTCAGTGCCCGTTCTCTTTTTATGCATTAATGAGAAGTGCTGTTGTCATGGCTCAGTAACCGATTGTTCCCTGTGGTCTCCTAGTGGACGACGGGCTGGGATTCCTGCCGACGTTTGGGCCCTGTTACATAAACCTTTATGGCAGCCCGAGGGAATTTACCGGGTTTCCAGATCCCTACGAGGAACTCAACATGGGAAAGGTGAAGTTGTGGTTGTTCAGTTTTCAAAAATTCTTCTTTGCAAAGTGAAACACTCTCGTTATCCCGAACTTTCATTAATCATTACTAGGATTGGAGCTGGGCGAGATTTTTCGGAAGAATAGTTTGCCAAATGCAGCTTTGGTCAACATAAAACTATTCACGAACTGGATGCAAATCGGTTCAGCCACTCACAATGCGGCGGCGGCGGTGCTGCTTCTGTTGCTACCTCCTTGCCCCGTTCCCCCAAATAGCCTTTAGCTGCGTGCTTAGGATACTTACCCCGGATGTGGGAAAGCCATGTTCGAATCCCCACTCTGGAACAGACCCCAAACGGACATTTTCATTTCACAAAAAATTCCCAACATTAGCAGAGTCGGTTTGACCCTGATGGAAACTCTCTTGATTTTTCCCAACTGCTACTGAATCGAAAAAGGTTTCAGAGGGGCAGCCGTTTTAGTCTGTATCAGCAAGAACAACGAGGGGTCCTTGTGGCACCTTAGAGACTAACACATTTATTTGGGCATAAGCTGTTAGTCTTGTTAGTCTCTAAGGTGCCGCAAGGACTCCTCATTGTTTTTGCTGAATAGAAAAAGCCGCTCTTCTCCCAGATCTAAACAGGATCCGTTGCACCTACAGGAAATGATTACCCCTCTGGGCAAATACATTTTGGCATTTGAGCGTAAGCTGAGGGGCAAAAGATAACATTGTCTGCTTTACATCTGTAAGGGGCTACATAAATACCTTGCCCGATCCTGCTCCTCTTGAACTGAACTAAACGGCAGAGCTCCCATAGACTCCAGCAGGAGCATATCTGAGATGCAGCTGTCTTGGTAACAGCACTTTCTTCTTATCTAACTCTAAGGGAGAGGGAGTGGCCTTTAGGGGCAGGTTGCTGATGGAGCTGGAGACAAAACTGGTGGAACACTTTGAGCAGAAGCTGGAGGACATCCCGCCTGATGATATTCTACGGTTAGAGGTACGGGGCATCCTTGTTGCAGCACTACCGAGGACCCCAGCATCATGCCGGTTATAAATCACAGGGTGGGTAATTGGCAGAGCTGGGGCCTGAACCTGCAACCTCCAGAACTAAAGCCTGCCGCTCCACAGTTGGAGCCAAAAGGCTGCGGCTGTTAGCCAGCTGCTGTCGCAGACTTGTCTCCTCACTGACTCGGGCATTGAGGGTATACGGTGTGATCATCTGCGGCCTCTTGGCCACACTCTCATGGAGAGAGGTTGCCCTCTGGAGCCCTGTGCCCATCATGGAATCTCAGGATTGGAAGGGACCTCAGGAGGTCATCTAGTCTAACCCCCTGCTTAAAGGGGGACCAATCCCCAATTTTTGCCCCAGATCCCTAAATCGTCCCCTCAGGGATTGAACTCACAACCCTGGGTTTAGCAGGCTAATGCTCAAACCACTGAGCTATCCCTCTTCCTGGGCCCTTTGAGAACTCTCCATTGAAACGGTCTCCAGAAGGGATCCCACTTAGTCCTCAGGTGCCTACCGGCTCTCTGGGCCCCAGCCCTAGGTCAGCGTCCCTCCCTGCAATACACCCACACAATGAGTGAAATGCCAACTGGGGCAGCCTGCAGCCCGGTCTCTGCCCGGCTCCTTGGGCAGGGGGGTCTCCCAGGTCTCCCCGTCAGGAGAACTTTCTCCTGCTTCTTGGGCTTTTCCCTTGCCGACTCAGGGCCCTGTGGAACCTTCTTGCTCCCTGCGGTGCGTCTCTGGAGCAATCTGCCTCTTCCGGCTGCCTGTTGCCCCGGGGTCACCTAACTCCTCTCAGGTGGGGCTAATCTTACAGCCAGGGCTGGCGTAGCCCCACGCTCTCCCGCCCAAGGGCGGTACAAGGGGGATGTAGAGCAGCCACGTGGGTTTCACTTACATCAGGAGATTTGTTGGGTGCCTCTCCTGGCCCACTTCCTTGGGCAATCTGGGTGAGGGTCCAAACTCCTCATCCCTCCCCATCCCATCCTGTCTCCCCCTTCATGCTCTCTTGCATGCTGGCCATTAGCTGCTCCTCCTTGCCCCCCTCCATGCCATCCTGGGACCCGGAGCACGCGGGAGTGGGCGAGGGTTGGGCTGGGAGAGGCCGCAGGCTCCTCCCACGGGGCCGGCTCTGTGCCTTGCAGAAGCACCTGCGGCGGCGGAAGTACTGCCTCTTCGCCGCCTTCTACTCGGCCAGCATGCTGCAGGACGTCGACGCCGCCGTCCAGTTCGAGGTCAGCATCGGCAACTACGGCAACAAGTTCGACACCACGTGCCTGCCGCTGGCCTCCGCCACGCAGTACAGCGGGGCCGTGTTCGACGGTGAGGCGCGGGCGGGCGGGCCGGCCCGGGGAGGGGGGCGCGGCAAGGAGGCCGCTCCTCAAACCAGGTCGAGCCCAAGGCCACCATGTGACTACAGCCCCCCAGAGGCAATGCCCCTTATACGATGGGCAGAGGAAACCACCTGAATCCTGGCAGGTTTCCTGGCCTTCCTGCAAGCCTCTGTCACGGCACCTCTGTGCTGCTGTGTCCTGGGAACCAGGGTGCCCTGGCTCAGATGTAGGTTAGAGCCCTGCCAACTTTCTACTTGCACAAAACCGAACACCTTTGCCCCGCCCCTCCTCTGAGGCCCCACCCCTGCCACGCCCCTCTCTGAGGCCCTGCCCCCCTGCTCACTCCAACCCCCGTCGCTCGCTTTCCCCACCCTCACACACTTGCTCATTTTCACCAGGCTGGCTCAGGGGGTTGGGGTGCTGGGGGGATGAGGGCTCTGGCTGGTGGTGCAGACTGGGGTGGGGCTGGGGATAAGGGGTTTGGGGTGTAGGAGGGTGCTCTGGGATGGGACCGAGGGGTTCGGAGGGCAGGAGGGGGGTCAGGGCTGGGGCAGGTGGTTGGGGGACGGGGTGTGTGTGAGGGCTCCGGCTAGGGGTGTGGACTCTGGGGTAGGGCTGGGGATGAGGGATTTGGGGTGCAGGAGGGGGCTCCGGGCTGGGAGCGAGGGGTTCAGAGAGCAGGAGGGGGATCAGGGCATGGAGTTGGGGTGGGGGTGGGGTGTGTGTGTGAACGCTCTGGCTGGGGGTGTGGACTCTGGAGTGGGGCTGGGACCGAGGGGTTCAGAGGGCAGGATGGGGGTCAGGGCATGGGATTGCGGTGGGGTGTGTGTGTGAAGGCTCCGGCTGCGGGGGTGGACTCTGGAGTGGGGCTGGGATCAAGGGGTTTGGGGTGCGGGAGGGGGCTCAGGGCTGGGACCGAGGGGTTCCGAGGGTGCAGGCTTTGGGCGGCGCTTACCTCAAGCAGCTCCTGGAAGCAGCGACATGTCTGCCCTCCGGCTCCTACACGGAGGCGTGGCCAGGTGGCTCTGCATGCTGCCCCGTCCGCCAATGGCAACTGCAAAGCCTGCGCTGGGGGCAGGAGCAGTGTGCGGAGCCAGAGAGAGGGGTGACGTGCTGCTGCTTCTGGGACTCTGCCTTCCACTGTGCCACCAACTAGACTTTTAATGGTCCGATCAGCACCGCCGCCAGGGTCCCTTTTCGACTGGGCGTTCTGGTTGAAAACCAGACATCTGGCCACTCTACCACTATTGGATGTTCCTTTTTCGGTGGGATACCTTCAAGAGCTCACACCCCTGAGTAAAATGTACCTCCCCCTTCCATCTCCTCAAGCTGAGCAGAACTCCTGGAGCGCTCAGGCCCATCCAAGATGCCACGGCCATTTTTGCAGTGTTTAGGGTTCCTGTCCCGGCCTCGTTCCATCTCGGGCAATTTGCATTCTGCCTGCCTAAAATTTCCTCCCGTGGTTGTTTTAGTTGGAGGTGGTATTCCTCTTCGCTCCCCAGCCGAAACTGTTGAGTGGTGTTGCAGGGTACTCAGCTGCCCTCAGCTGCACCCCAGCAGTGGCTGCATTGCTGTGGTGGGTGGAGTGATTTCGGTGCATGTAGGATATGTGAAGGGTTCGGGGGTATAAATGGTGTGACAGATGTGTTTCAATCTTGTTGCGATCATTATTAAGATTGCAATGAACTGATGTGTGTGTGTGTGTGTGTGTGTGTGTGTGTGTGTGTGTGTGTGTGTACTGCTGCCCTCCTCCGCAGGAAATCAGAACTGTTTAAGTATGAGTCATAGGCCCAACAACGACACACAATGGAGACTCCCCTTTAGCTCCAGGGGCCCGCGCTTTTGGAGCAGAGCCTTTTCCTGTCCCCAGGAGGTCCCAGCTGGCCCCAGCATAGTGGCACCTACCTAGCTGTGGGTTTGTTACAACAGTTCGAGGTGCACTAGACATCTCGTTTCATACCAAGGCCGGTTGGATTCTAATTAATCTCATTGCTTCGCACACAGAGGGAACCAGGACTAAAACCTTTGCCCTTCAGGTCAGAGAGCACAATGCCCCTTTCTCTGTCTGTGGGCCAGTCGGTCGCAGGGGACAGCCCACACCCAGAGCCGGATACGAGTGTGTTCTGTCCCTCAGGTTGCCAGTATTACTACCTCCCCTGGGGCAACGTGAAGCCTGTGGTGGTGCTGTCGTCCTACTGGGAGGATATCAGCCACCGAACGGACGCGCAGAACCTCCTCCAGCACACTGCAGGCAGGCTGGTGAGTAAGGCGTTGAACTTGCAGCTCTGTGGGAGAGCCCCGGGCGGTCAGGCCTGCTGGCGTATTAGTGTGACCTCATGTACTCCAAGGAGGAATCTGCAGTGAGTTAATTAGTGACTCTGGGGGCATGGTATTGCGGGGGGGTGGGGTGGGGGGCATCTTTCAGCGATAGAAAACCAAGCTCCTCAAACCTTGGGCTCACTAAAGCTTGGGAAATGAATAGGGGAGTTCATGCCAGTGCCTAGGAGGCCAAATAATTATCATAATTACATGCAGCCTCTCTGAGTCCCCATTATCCAATAGTATCCTTCACGTCCGGGCTTTACACAGTGGTGCGGCACTGTTGTTAAAATAGCCTCAGTGTTCCTCCCCAGAGGAGGCTGCACTCAGACAGGTGGAGGGGTTGGTAAATGGTGGTCTGCAGGAATACAGGGTGGGATGGTGGGTGTGAGGAAAGCATAGGAGGACTGACGGTGATCCACCCAGAAAGTGGAAGAAAAGGTTCTCTCTTTTCTTTCCCCTTAGCTCTGGGGATTCCTGATTTGCAATTTGCACCACACTGTCCTAGACAGACATTACTATCCTCGTCACCTCGCTTAGTACAGGAGTGATGGTGCCCTCTGTGAGTCATGGCGGGGAGTGCCTGCTATGGCAGGGGAGGCGTTGGGTGTCTCATGGGGAGGGCACAGGTGCCTCAAGGGCAAAGATCTCAGATCTGGACTAGGCCCAGTTTAGGGGTTTGGGTTTGAGGCTCAGCCTTAGCTAGGGTTTGGAGTGGGACAGAAGGAAAACCGGCATGATTTTAGCTTGGAAATAGAGCTGAACTAAAGCTTTGTACTGAAAGCTGAAGCTTTCTCATTCTGGGAGATGCCCTGAGCAGTGGAGAGGGGCCGGCGAAAATGAAAACAACAAAATTACAGCAGGGGGAACGGAGGCTCAGAGCAGGGACGTGACTTACCCAAGGTCACAGAGTGAGCTGGTGACAGAACTGGCCATAGAAGTCAAATCTCCTGACTCCAGTCCCCCCACCTTTAACCATTAGGCAACGCTCCCTCATTAACAAGTCCCTAGATTTTAACTATTTTAGAGCATCCGAGAAGACGTGGATTTAATGTCACATCCAGGGGACTAGGTCCTGAGCAGGGAGAGAGTGACTCAGGGAGGGGCTTCGATAAATAGCCGCATACGATGGCAAACAGGAAAGACACACTGAGGGGACACAGGAGGGAACATGTCTAAAAATAAGTGAGGTGACTGTACAGTCTGCAAAGGACTAAGCAAAAAGGGCTGTTTGAAACCACGGGAATCTGCTTGACTCGCTCCCAGGCTGGCGTCCTTTGCACTTCGTACTTTCCCGTAATTTGAACTCGTTTGGAAGGGGGCTGCACTGCCAAAGCAGGAATGGTTGCACTATTCACAAATATGATGTTCCATGCAGCAACTGCAGCCCGCACAAATGCTGCGCTCAGCAACTGCAAATATCACACCACACGCACACGCTGCAACTCAGCACCTGCCGCACTGCAAGCGCTGCGCTTGGCAACTGCAAATACCGCACTGCATCCACAGACTGCGCTCAGCCACTGCAAATATCACACCACACACTGCAACTCAGCACCTGCGGCATTGCACACACTGTGCTCAGCCACCGCAAATATCACACCACATGCTGCAACTCAGCACCCTGCTGCACTGCACACTCTGCGCTCAGCAACTGCAAATACCGCACTGCATCCGCAGACTGCGCTCAGCAACTGCAAATATCACACCACACGCTGCATCTCAGCACCTGCCGCACTGCACACGCTGCGCTCAGCAACTGCAAATACTGCACTGCATCGGCAGACTGCGCTCAGCAACTGCAAATATCACACCACACGCTGCATCTCAGCACCTGCCGCACTGCACACGCTGCGCTCAGCAACTGCAAATACTGCACTGCATCGGCAGACTGCACTCAGCTACTGCAAATATCACACCACACGCTGCAACTCAGCACCTGCTGCACTGCACACGCTGTGCTCAGCCACCGCAAATATCACACCATGCTGCAACTCAGCACCTGCTGCACTGCACACGCTGCGCTCAGCAACTGCAAATACCGCACTGCATCGGCAGACTGCACTCAGCTACTGCAAATATCACACCACGCACTGCAACACAGCACCTGCCGCACTGCACGCGCTGCGCTTAGCAACTGCAAATACCGCACTGCATCTGCAGACTGCGCTCATCCACTGCAAATATCACACCACACACTGCAACTCAGCACCTGCTGCACTGCACACGCTGTGCTCAGCCACCGCAAATATCACACCATGCTGCAACTCAGCACCTGCCACACTGCACGCGCTGCGCTCAGCAACTGCAAATACCGCACTGCATCGGCAGACTGCACTCAGCTACTGCAAATATCACACCACATGCTGCAACTCAGCACCTGCCGCACTGCACGCGCTGCACTTAGCAACTGCAAATACCTCACTGCATCTGCAGACTGCGCTCATCCACTGCAAATATCACACCACACACTGCAACTCAGCACCTGCTGCACTGCACACGCTGTGCTCAGCCACCGCAAATATCACACCATGCTGCAACTCAGCACCTGCTGCACTGCACGCGCTGCGCTCAGCAACTGCAAATACCGCACCTCATCCGCAGACTGTGTTCAGCAACTGCAACTATCACACCACACGCTGCAAGTCAGCACCTGCCGCACTGCACACGCTGCACTCGGCAACTGCAAATACCGCACTGCATCCGCAGACTGCGCCCAGCAACTGCAAATATCACACCACGCGCTGCAACACAGCACCTGCCGCACTGCACACGCTGCACTCAGCAACTGCAAATACTGCACTGCATCCACAGACTGCACTCAGCAACTGCAAATATCACACCACACACTGCAACTCAGCACCTGCTGCATTGCACACGCTGTGCTCAGCCACTGCAAATATCACACCACGCTGCAACTCAGCACCTGCCGCACTGCACATGCTGCGCTCAGCCACTGCAAATATCACACCACATACTGCAACTCAGCACCTGCCGCACTGCACATGCTTCACTCGGCAACTGGAAATACTGCACCACATCTGCTACTATGCTCAGCAACTGCAAATACCGCACTGCATCTGCAGACTGCGCTCACCAACTGCAAATACCGCACCACACACTGCAACTCAGCACCTGCTGCACTGCACATGCTGAGCTCAGCAACTGCAAATACCGCACTGCATCTGCAGACTGCGCTCAGTGACTGCAAATATCACACCACACGCACATGTTGCAACTCCACACCTGCCACACCGCTGGCGCACACGCTGTGCTCAGCAGCTGCAAGTACCACACTGCACATGCACACGCTGTGCTCAGCAGCTGCAACGACTGCACCGTACGTTGGGGTCTCCAGCAGGAATGGAACCCTGGTGCTTCAACACTAAGAACACAGGCTAAAAGAGTAGCTCCGTTAACTGGTAGTGGTAGTAGGCTCTTATCTTCTGTGTGGACCAGCAATTAAAGGGGGGAGTGACACACAGATTCATAAGCACACCCAGGAGGCTATGAAAATTGGGGCCTCCCATTGGCCGCAGGAGGGGAGGCCCTTGGGATATGTTGGGCCTTCAAATGACATAGCACTTTTGTGCAGCGCTGGTCTGCAGGGTGCGGGTTCGGGGAAGGCCGGGAGGTGCCATAATCTGTGCGTGAGTTCTCCGCTCTGTGTGTTGTGTAGGAAGCAGGCTTGGAGCTCGTCCACCTCGCGCTCAAGGCCAAGTGCTCATCAAATGACTTGGATTCATTGGTTTCCCAGTTGATTGATGACATCATCGCAGACTGCAGGTATTTCTGCCAAATTCAACTGGGAGCCTTTTCATGCGCTTATTGCGAGAACATTTATTTATGTTGGAAGGGGCCTTGTGCTGAAAAATCCTGGTCCTTTGCTAATGTTTACTTCAAAGGTTGTTGAGCCAAGGCACGGAGTTGAAAAGGTGACATTTAAAGCAGATCATAAATTTCCACTCTTTATGCAAGGGCTGCAGCCCGGCATACCTGAATAAGCCTCATTGTATCGCAGTTTGAGCCATTGCAATAGATAGGCTTCCAGCTGGAATCGAGGGCTAGAAAAAAAGAGCCGCCTAGAATTTACATTTGCAGATACTGATGCGGTAGGAATGAACTTTTCTGAAGCAGTGACTTCTCCTCTGGATGTATTGTGTGTGAGAGAGAGATTCTTGACTCACAGGAATGTGGGAATTGCCAGACTGGATCCGACAAGTGTCCCTTTAGCCCAGTATCCTTCCTTCGACAGGGGTCAATGCTAGGTGCTTCAGAGGAAGGTGTAAGGACCCCATCACTAGGCAGATGTGGGAGAATCTGCCCCCATGAAGGTCTTGTCTTGATCTCTAATAATAGGAGACGGGTTGAAGCCCCGAAAAAGGTTTATCTCCCTTTCAATACTCTTTTTTTGTATTATGTATTATAATTTTGGATATTCTTATCCATATAAACATCCAATCCGTCTTTGATGCATCCTAAATTCTTAACAACATCCCGTAGCAAGGAGTTCCACAGGTTAATTTACAGCTGGAATGAAAAAGTATCTATAGTTTTCACAAATTTCTGCCAGGGGAGGATATACTTGGTTTCCACCCCCTTAACCCTGCCCTGTTTCAGGTGACACCAAACCGAACACTCTGTTATGCTATCAATACAGGTAGGTCAAGATTTTCACAAATAAGGGCCCAGAGTTTGGCTCCTTACTCTTTATTTAGGTGCCTAAATACAGTAAGTGCTAAGCACCCAACTGCCCCCATTGACTCTGGTGGGGGATGCTGGTGCTTCATATATTTGAAGATGAGGCCACTTCATGTGGATTGAGGAGTCTAACTGTAGGTTCCTACTTTTGAAAATCTTGGTCTTTCTATACTTTTTCAAGGACAAAGTCCAAATATTGCCAGAGGAAGTCCTGTTAATGGAATCACCTTGTCCCAGAGGTGCTGGCTCTTCCCTTGGCAGTGGTTACAAAAAAGAGGCTTTTGTTTAAGTGAGTAAAGAAAATGAATAGATTTCCCCGGTCCCTTATTGCCCCTCTGCATAGCTCACACAGCCCGGGGAGAATATTAACAGCACATCACTGTATGGTCAGTTTCTGGCTCTCTGGCACTTGCAGGCTGTTTCATTACTGATGCTACAGCCAAGCAAAAAGCTGATGTACTATCCCCAGATCTGCCCCTGACTTGCTATGGGACCTTGGGCAAGACACTCTGTGCATCTTGTCTCTTCAGACCGTAAGCTCTTTGGATCAGAAACTGTCTCTGTGTTTGTACAGCATCTAGCAAAATGGGGACGGGCCCTTAGTCAGGCTTGGAGGTGCCCCTGAAATACAAATAATAATGGAAAGAGATCAATTCACATTCTGTTTTTAAAACAGAGCCTGAAACTGGGGCCTAACCGGCCCTTAATCTCCCCGTCAAAGGGAGGGAATCCAATATTATGCACGCATTTGAAAACCCTAACCTTTCCCATTGAAGCATCTGATTTATATCATAATCAGGGAAGGCAAAGAGTCCATATGTTTTCCCTTAACAATGTATCCTAGGTCCTGTGATCTGGACCTATTGCAGGTAGGCACCAGTAGCAGAAAGGTCTGTCGGAAGAGCATTGGTGCAATATGAATGTCTGGCACAAACTTTTGTTGAATTTTCTTTTCCAATATGATTTGACTCTCTGTCTAAGTAGGTTTTTCCATGGCCCACATCACCATGGAGTTCCCAGGCTTTATCACCATATCTCAAGTCACCTCCCCTCCTGTTCCCAACCACATATCCTCCCAACTCCAGCAATTGCTCACAGGGGAATCGTTAATATGGTTTTAGTTGTTGAGTAGGGTGTGAGGATAAGCCTTGGCCAAAGGGAATTGTTACCATCTTGTGGCCTATTCTGAAGAAGGTGGCAGCTATTAGCTGTTGCTGCTTTCCATAAAGCTTTCCCGGTTTAAAATACCCAGGGGTACAAAAATAGTCAGTCTTCGTATTGAAAAGTGCTGGAGAAAGGCGCCAATGGACGCCCCCCAGTGACTGAACAGTGACAGCCCTGCCCCACTCACGTATCTGAATCCTCAACCCAGAGGCACCATTTCTACGGAGAAAAGGAGAGTTTGGCCTCTGTGTCTATCCCCAGCCTTGGTTGAGACAAACGTGTTCAGTTGCAGATGCTAGTTCACTGGGAAATGGACCAAGCCCCATGAACTCATTCTACACAGGCTCACCCCCGCGATGATATTGACTCACTCTACCAAGCGATGTTGGATTTGAACCAGTAACCGAATGGCAAAAGACACCATTGGAGCCTATTGCTGGGCCTTTGAGCCACCTGGGCCGGGTTGCTCTTTGCTAAGACGCACGTAGGTCACTAGTAAGAGGTGTTTGGACGCCGACGGCGTTCACTCACATCCTGTGGGGTTTGTTCGATGGCCAGTCGCTTGTCCTTTCCGGGGGCAGGCGATGGAACGGAATAACGTGCCCCGCGGGTGGCATGCAGACGAGCCAAGTCTGCTGCTCAGGAAATGCTCCATCAACCAACGCGGATGGCAGCTTTTAAGGATGCTCTTTTCAAAACCGATGTATTTGATTTTAAGTCTCACCAGGGAGACGTGAAACTTAAAATCCCCGCCCCCGCCTTCCCCCCCGCGCTCCTTGGAAAAGGTCAGAGCCATTGTAAGGGTTGTAAATATTCCATTGCTCCTGTGTGTGCCATACGTGACCTGAGGATAATCCCAGGATTTAGGTTTTCCAGAGATGCTGCTCCCTCCAAAACAAATTCAATTAAATGAGGAAAAAAATGTTGCTGGGGGAGCTGCCAAGCCGGTGGTTAGTTCTGGCTCTGTTTCCTCCTCTGTGCTAAGCTCCTGTGGTAAATTGCTTCTGCATAGCTGAGAGAAATTGGCCTAAATAAATCAGCGAGGAGCACTACCACGTGTTCTGAAAAGAAAGCAGAATTTTGCTAAACTAATTAGGATAATATCCAAATGGATGGGCTTGCCGATACCAACCACGTGGGCCTTGTGGGGAGTCCTGTGCGTTGCAGCAGTGTCTGCCAGCAGGCCGAACCCAAGAGGGACTGGTTAGGCTCTAAAATTGGGCCACTGAGTTGCTTGTTTCATTAGAAATCTGACTGAGCTAGTCATTGGTGAGTTGAACACTCTTTGGGATCCTTTTCCATTTAAGGCCAGAAGGACCTATTACGATCGTCTAGTTTGACCTTCTGCGCAGCACAGGCTGGAGAATCTTGCCCAATAATTTTGGCTTCTAGCCCATAGCTTCTGTTTGAGCTAGAGCAGATCTTTTAAAGAGACATCTAGTTTTGATTTAAAGACTCCCAAGTGGTGGAGAATCCATCACTTCCCTAGGTAAGTTGTTGTGATGGTTAATTACCTTCACTGTTCATAATGAGCACCTTATTTCTAGTCTGAATGTATCTAGCTTCACCTGCCAGCCATTGGATCTCATTCTGCCTTTTGTAGCTAGAATAGCTACATCTATTCTACATCTAGAGCCATCTGCTATCAGAAATCTCTTCTACATGTAATACTTGGAGACTGTGATCAAGTCACCTGTTGACCTTCTCTTGGATAATAGTCTATCACAGTGAGGCATGTTTTCAAGACCTCCATAGCAGTGTTTTCCTTTCCCAGAGGGTTGGTATTGACTCTAGCCATTCTTGGGGTAACAGGAAAGGTACCATTGCCTGGAATGGAGTGGTGTTCTTGCTACTTCATTTTAAACTCCTGGGGGTCCCTAAGTACACTGGAGGGAGACACTTTAGAAATGTAGATATTTATCCTTGTAAATCCATGTTGTTATTGTGGTAGTGCCTAGGAATCCCGATCATGGATCAGGGCCCCTTGTTCTAGGTGCTGTACAAACACAGAACAAGAAGAGGTTTCTTGTCCCAAGAAACTTACAGTCCCAGTATAAATACACTATGGATTCCAAGGCCCGAAGGAATGAAAGTGATCATAGTGTCTGACATCCAGTATAACAGAGTCTAGGACTTCCCGGAATTGATAACAGAATCTCCGTATAATTAAAAAGTAAAGACCTGTATCTATGCCATGCTAAGAGTCCTCGACCATTCTGATAACAGAGGTATCTCAACCAGCCACCGCACTGACATTACAGCTAATCTGCATGCGAGTCAGTGCGACGAAGGGGACTGTTCTGAGTGGGGATTACCTAGTCCAGCTGCCACAGTTCTTCAAAGGTTGATTCGCCACCTGTACAACCCAACACAAAGTTGCCAGCGCAACCCACCCATAACCCCCTATTCACAAATCAGTACAACCAGCATACGCAATAACAACACACACTCCCGGCCTCTTACTGCAATGCCCACGCCTCAATGGCTCATCCAGAGCCTTCCCCCCAGTACCCCATAACTGCCAGCCTGTGCCCCCATACAGACAGCGCCCTGCTCCTCCAGAACCTACCCTCCGCCACCTCCCCAACTGCCAGCCTGTGCCCCCATACAGACATCGCCCTGCTCCTCCAGAACCTACCCTCCGCCACCTCCCCAACTGCCAGCCTGTGCCCCATACAGACAGCGCCCCGCTCCTCCAGAACCTTCCCCCCAGTACCTCCATAACTGCCAGCCTGTGCCCCATACAGACAGCGCCCCGCTTCTTCAGAGCCTTCCCCCAGTACCCCCATAACTGCCAGCCTGTGCCCCCATACAGACAGTGCCCTGCTCCTCCAGAACCTTCCCCCTAGTACCTCCATAACTGCCAGCCTGTGCCCCCATACAGACAGCACCCTGCTTCTCCAGAACCTTCCCCCAGTACCCCCATAACTGCCAGCCTGTGCCCCATATAAACAGTGCCCCGCTCCTCCAGAGCCTTCCCCCAGTACCCCCATAACTGCCAGCCTGTGCCCCATACAGACAGTGCCCCGCTTCTCCAGAACCTTCCCCCTAGTACCTCCATAACTGCCAGCCTGTGCCCCCATACAGACAGTGCCCTGCTCCTCCAGAGCCTTCCCCCTAGTACCCCCATAACTGCCAGTCTGTGCCCCCATACAGACAGCACCCCGCTCCTCCAGAACCTTCCCCCAGTACCCCCATAACTGCCAGCCTGTGCCCCCATACAGACAGCGCCCCGCTTCTTCAGAACCTTCCCCCTAGTACCTCCATAACTGCCAGCCTGTGCCCCATACAGACAGTGCCCCGCTTCTCCAGAGCCTTCCCCCAGTACCCCCATAACTGCCAGCCTGTGCCCCATACAGACAGCGCCCTGCTCCTCCAGAGCCTTCCCCCAGTACCCCCATAACTGCCTGTCTGTGCCCCCATACAGACAGTGCCCTGCTCCTCCAGAGCCTTCCCCCAGTACCCCCATAACTGCCAGGCTGTGCCTCCATACAGACAGTGCCCCGCTTCTTCAGAGCCTTCCCCCTAGTACCTCCATAACTGCCAGCCTGTGCCCCCATACAGACAGCGCCCCGCTTCTTCAGAACCTTCCCCCAGTACCCCCATAACTGCCAGCCTGTGCCCCCATACAGACAGCGCTCTGCTTCTTCAGAGCCTTCCCCTTAGTACCCCCATAACTGCCAGCCTGTGCCCCCATACAGACAGTGCCCTGCTCCTCCAGTACCTACCCTCCGCCACCTCCCCAACTGCCAGCCTGTGCCCCATACAGACAGTGCCCCGCTCCTCCAGAGCCTTCCCCCAGTACCCCCATAACTGCCAGGCTGTGCCTCCATACAGACAGTGCCCTGCTCCTCCAGAGCCTTCCCCCAGTACCCCCATAACTGCCAGGCTGTGCCTCCATACAGACAGTGCCCCGCTTCTTCAGAGCCTTCCCCCTAGTACCTCCATAACTGCCAGCCTGTGCCCCATACAGACAGTGCCCTGCTTCTCCAGAACCTTCCCTCTGCCACCTCCCCAACTGCCAGCCTGTGCCCCCATACAGACAGCGCCTTGCTCCTCGAGAGCCTTGCCCCAGCCACCCACCTAACTGCCAGTCTGTGCCCCATACAGACAGCGCCCCGCTCCTCCAGAACCTTCCCCCAGTACCCCCATAACTGCCAGCCTGTGCCCCCATACAGACAGTGCCCCGCTTCTCCAGAACCTACCCCCAGTACCCCCATAACTACCAGCCTGTGCCCCCATACAGACAGTGCCCCGCTCCTCCAGAACTTTCCCCCAGTACCCCCATAACTGCCAGCCTGTGCCCCATACAGACAGTGCCCCGCTCTTCCAGAATCTTCCCCCTGCCACCTTCCCAACTGCCAGCCTGTGCCCCCATACAGACAGTGCCCTGCTCCTCCAGAACCTTCCCCCAGTACCCCCATAACTGCCAGCCTGTGCCCCCATACAGACAGTGCCCTGCTCCTCCAGAACCTTCCCCCAGTACCCCCATAACTGCCTGTCTGTGCCCCCATACAGACAGCGCCCTGCTCCTCCAGAACCTACCCCCAGTACCCCCGTAACTGCCAGTCTGTGCCCCATACAGACAGCGCTCCGCTCTTCCAGAACCTTCCCCCAGTACCCCCATAACTGCCAGTCTGTGCCCCATACAGACAGCGCCCCGCTCCTCCAGAACCTTCCCCCAGTACCCCCATAACTGCCAGCCTGTGCCCCCATACAGACAGCGCCCCGCTCCTCCAGAGCCTTCCCCCCGCCACCCACCTAACTGCCAGCCTGTGCCCCCATACAGACAGTGCCCCGCTCCTCCAGAACCTACCCTCCGCCACCTCCCCAACTGCCAGCCTGTGCCCCCATACAGACAGTGCCCTGCTCCTCCAGAACCTTCCCCCAGTACCCCCATAACTGCCAGCCTGTGCCCCCATACAGACAGTGCCCTGCTCCTCCAGAACCTTCCCCCAGTACCCCCATAACTGCCAGCCTGTGCCCCCATACAGACAGTGCCCCGCTCCTCCAGAACCTTCCCCCAGTACCCCCATAACTGCCAGCCTGTGCCCCATACAGACAGCACCCCGCTCCTCCAGAACCTTCCCCCAATAGCCCCATAACTGCCAGCCTGTGCCCCCATACAGACAACGCTAGTGCTTTTTATGTAGCCTGTTGTAAAACTAGGAAAATATCTAGATGAGTTGATGTACTCCCTGTAAGAGCTCTGCATACCCCCAGGGGTACGCGTACCCCTGATTGAGAGCCACTGATCTGTGTTATTGCCCTTCTTTCATATCTCAAAGCTATTATATTCCGTTACAGATAGAGTGGTGGAGGAAGCTAGCAGGACTCCTGGGTTCTGTTTGTGGCTCGGCCACTTTCTGTACCAGACTAAGCAACTAATAGCACCACCCTGAGGCAGAGTTTTCCTATCTGTAAAATGGGGATTATAATTCCTATCTGACAAGGACATTGGGTGGGAGGGATGTTTGTCAAATGCCTTTATTATCTGTACTATGGTAGCCCTGAGATTGCGCCCCCATCAGGATAGGTATTGTACAACCATAGTGAGAGACAGTCCCTGCCCCAAAGAGTTTATATTTTAATCAGACAAAAGGTGGGAGAGGAAATAACTTGTCCAAGTTCACCCAGCAAGTCAATGGTCAAGTCCCGTCCCTGCTCTGTGCCTCAGTTTCCTGAATGTTAGCCTAGTTCCCCAGCCACATCACTACACTGTCTTTCAGGCTATGTGTTGTCTACTTGCAAAAAGCCATTTGTTTTAGTTCCACAGTCTCTCCTAAAGTGATTGCTAATGGTTCTACCATCAGCATCCACCATGGTTGGGAAGAGGTATGGAGCATTCCTGTGAGGAGCCCAGTGCTTCTGGATTAGCTGTATGTCTATCCCTAGGGAGGTTACTTTACCTCTGTATTTGGCTCTGCTGTGACCTCTGCTGTTTTCCATAATTCAAGAAGGATGTTGATACATTGGAGAGGGTTCAGAGAAGAGCCACGAAAATGATGAAAGGATTAGAAAACCTGCCTTATAGCGATAGACTCAAGGAATTATAGAGATGTTTAAGGGGGTGACTTGATCACAGCCTATATGTATCTACATAGGGACCAGAAATTTGATAACAGGCTCTTCAGTCTGGCAGAGAAAGGTGTAACATGAGCCAATGGCTGGAAGCTGAAGGGAGACAAATTGAGATGGGACAGAAGGAGTACATTTTTAACAGTGAGGGAAATTAGCTGTTGGAATAATTTCTCAAGAGCAGTTCGTGCAGCAACCACCCAGGACTAGGTAGAGGGTGAAGGCTCTCTTAACAAAATGTATGGCAGACTTCAACTATTCACTCTCGAGTGGTTACTCCTGCCCCACTTGTCTATCTTGGGCAGATGATTGAATCCTATGCAGTTTGCGGTGTTGGAGTCTTTCATATGAGATCTTAAACACCATGGCTGCAGAATCATGGAGGCCACACGGCCCTGGCTGAGATGACTGGGGCAGTTCACACCTCTCAGAGATGTTGTTTCAGACTGTGTGGACTCAGGCAGGACGTCCTGCATTGGCTGACTCTTGGCTCACCTCTGTGAGGTTATCTCTGCAGCCCTCTGGGCAAGAACTGGAATTATATTTTTACAATGAAAGTGGAAATCCTGGAGCAAGGGATGAATTCATTGGGGCCCTGACTTTAAATCGAGATACAGTTCTGATGACCCTTTTGTCACGGTGCCAGGCTTAACTACCCCTCTGCCATCTTCATGGTCTCTTCCATGGCACGCCCTTAGATCTCAAGTCTCAGGCTGTCATCTTATTCGGGGTGGGAACTTGTTCCTTTCCCCCCAGACCAGGGAACTAAGCTGCAATTTCTCCTTCCATTCACTGTGATCACCTTAGTAAGTCTGAGTTTAGCCCAGCAATTGCTGTCCTGTGATCTCCTAGCGGCAATGGCAGGATTTACCAGTGTGCAGCCAGCCTTCGTAAAGCAAAGTATTTATTCAGAACCAAAAGCATTACAGAGAAAGCAGATCTTGACAACAGCAAACCACTTATATGTATGCCTAGCTCCCCAGGTGTCACCCATGGTGCACAAGACCTGATAGGTCTCAAAGCCCCTCAGACCCTTCTAGTAACTTTGTTCCTGTTGGTTACCGTCTCGTGTAAGTTCTTAGACCCAGTGTGAGTGACCCTTCCTCTATAGCTGTCCGCCTATTTTATGTATTTCTCTGTTCCTTGTCTGCTGGATCTCTTGAATGTGGTCAAAACCAGCCTATGCCATTCCGCCCCAGGGGGTGGTACTTCTGAAAACCTGCTTATCTGTCTAGGGCAGTGGTTTTCAACCTGTGGTCCGTGGACCCCTGGGTGGCTGCAGTCTTTGTCTAAGATTTCCAAAGAGGTGCACACCTCCATTCAAATTTTCTGGAAAAGAAAAAAGGTTGAAAATCACTGGTCTAGGGATTTGCAGTAATTACCTCTTACTGACAGGTACTTTCTGATGGTTCATTCATGCTTAGTGATTTCCCCGCAGTCCCTGCATTGCTTGTCATGTTTCAAGAAAGAAGGTAACCCCTTCACGCCCGGCAAGGTGAGAGGGGAAACTGAGTCATGCCTAGCCTTTTGTAAAAATAAATCAGACGTTTCCCCGGTCTCCACATCCAGCACAGTTTGTCAGTGGGAACAGAGCCCACGATGTTCAATGCCAGAATCATAGGCCTCTACCATTTGAACTTGAAAAACGAACTTGTAATTTGTACTGGTAGGAGGCATTTAGCCTATATGTGGCACGGCCACTAGAGAGAGACATCACCCCCCGCAAGTTGCACAAATTATTGGAATTATTAAACAACATTCTTGCTGCAAGGTTTACTAAACCCGAGAAGACTGTGAGAGAGATAATAGACTATCAGTCTGTCTGCCTTCTCATTTTATAGATGGGGAAGAAAAAGTACAGCGAGGTTAAGGGATTTGCTCAGCGTCACTCTGGAAGGGCTGGGAATTGAATCCGGATCTCATTCTGTTTCAGTTGGACTTTTGTTTTTTAATACGTCTATAAGGGTCGCTCATAAACCACTGAGTTTTGACATGAAAATTCTTAAACACCTCAGCACGATGAAGATGCTGTTGAGCTTCTGTAATATTTATCTTGCTGCTTGAGCCAACGTGTGTGTGTGTGTAGTGATGCACGACGCTGAGTTACAACTCCTTTTTGGAACTCGTTGCAATAGCGTCTCAGGGCTGTACGTGTGGTTTGAACCGTCCTTGCGCCTGGTGCTCGTTCGCTCACCAAATCTCTCTTTGGTGGCTTGTTATTTTGGCATAAACTTGCTCGTAAAAAGAAAGTCCCCCGTGAAGCCGTTGCTTCACAATGCACTGCTAACGTTGGCCTGTTTCTCCGTGCTCCTTTTTCCTGCAGCCAGCCGCTAGTCGATGTCAGCGACAAGACAGCCAGCACCCATCTGGATCAGTACATGTACAGATTCCGCAGCACCAACCTGAACCAGATTGTCCAGGCAGCGCTGAACCTGAAGCATGAGGATTCTGACCTCCAGACAGTGCTGGACCAGGCTGAGGACTGGCTCTTGAGACTGAAAGCCATGGCAGAGGAGGTAAAAGTGGGGGCGAATTGCTTTTGCCCTGATGGCTCTTTATCTTTCCCACCCAGCCCATCGTGGTGCTATTACAGGCTTGTTTGAGGGAAGCCATCCTAGCTGGGAGCAACTCCGTAGGATTTGTATACTTAGGGAATGTTAGGGGGTGTCTACACTTAAAACACTACAGCTATGCCGCTATACCACGGCAGCGTTTCAGAACAGATACTGCCCACCTCCCCGAGAGGCGGTAGCTAGGTTGATGGAAGAATTCTTCCATCGACCTAGTGCCCATAGGCGCTGACTTTTGTCGGCGCCGGTGGGTGCTCGCGCCCCCGGCCCCGCCCCAACTCCACCCCGGCCCGCCCCTTCCCCAAATCCCTGCCCCTGCCTCCTCCCCCCGGGAAAAAATTGGTGGGTGCTGAGCACCCACCGGCAGCTCCCCGCTAGCCCCGCCCCGCCACGCGCCCAACTCACCTGGCTTCCAGGTTCCCACCGGAGGTGCCTCCCGCCGAAGGTGCTTTTTTTAGCGCAGCCAGCCGCCTGCCTCTCAGCTGTTCGGCAAGGGGGTGGGGCGGGGGAAAGCGCAGCGGGGCGGCGCCTCAGGGGAGAGGTATGGGGAGATACCCCTCCCTCGAGGCGCTGCGCTTTCCCCCGCGGCGCCCCCACCCTTGCCGAACAGCTGAGAGGCGGGCGGCTGGCTGCGCTAAAAAAAGCGCCTTCGGCGGGAACCCGGGTGAGTTGGGCGCATGGTGGTGGGGGCTGGCGGGGAGCTGCCAGTGGGTGCTCAGCACCCACCAATTTTTCCCCATGGGTGCTCCAGCGCCGGAGCACCCACGGAGTCGGCGCGTATGCTAGCGCCTACAAAGGGACTTAGGTTTTTTTAACACCCCCAAACGATGTAGTTACGCCGACTTAATTTTCTAGCGTAGCTCAGGCCTTAATCTAAAGGAACGGTTGAAGTGGATTAGTTAAACCCCATTAAAACCTTGTGTGGATGCTCTCGTTGAGAATTAACATGGCCTTAACTTGGTTTAGTTATATTCACTTTGGAAGCAAATGAAGTTAAATCAAATTAAGGCCACGTTCATTCTGAATGAACATCTGCATCAGAATTTAATGTGATTTCAGTAATCCACTTTACGTCGACACCTTTAGTTAATTCGGATTAATTTTTCAGAGTGTCCCCTTAGCAAATTTAACATTAGAACTTTCCAAAACCGATTCACGCTAGGAATTGCGCTCTTTGAGACTCGGCAGGTTACCGACCCACCAGAGGAACAGACGATGATCTGGAAATTAATGATCCCCACCAAGCCTTCGGCACTAGGCTGTCTGCTTCATCAGAAATGAGATAGTTTAGGACTTCCTTGGGATCTGTGGCCACTCAACTCTTGCCAGGAACTTCGAGGTACAATAAACTCTTCTCTAGTTGAAGCAAATGGTGATATTGACGCAGATTATCAACGCCCGTTAGGTGCCTATGGGTGTTAGGCACTTAAATTCGTTTGAGGATCTGTTTCAGAGTAGCAGCCGTGTTAGTCTGTGTCAGCAAAAAGAACAGGAGGACTTGTGGCACCTTAGAGACTAACAAATTTATTTCAGCATAAGCTTTCGTGGGCTACAGCCCACTTCATCGGATGCATATGTTCCATTCTGTGCATCCAATGAAGTGGGCTGTAGCCCACGAAAGCTTATGCTGAAATAAATGTGTTAGTCTCTAAGGTGCCACAAGTCCTCCTGTTCTTTTTGAGAGTCTGGGCCATTATCCTGTACAGCAAAACCTGCCTAAGTGCTCATTCCAGACCAGTGAAAAGCAGTCACCTCTTAGCAGCTGGTCCTTAACGAAAAGCAGATCAAAACTGCATTGGGCACCTGTGCCCGTTCAAGTGGTTGCTCCAGGACAGGGGTAACCCTTCACCCATCCATGCAGACTCCCACTGGGATCTGAGGACCAAACTGGGTCCTTTCCATTCCACACCTCATCATCTCGAGTAGCAAGGGCGCTCCAGGAGAGATTTTTCCTTCGGTAACCCCTGTGCAGTCCCACTTCCTTCAGAGGGTTTGCAGAGGTGTCGCTACACTTCAAAACGTTTACCGGTATAACTGTGACAGTGAGGGGGGGTGATTTTCACCTATGTGGTTATGCCGGCCAAGCCTGCCTGGTGTAGATACAGTTATGCCGGGATAAGGTGCTTTATACCTGGATAACTTATTTCACTTCACTGGATTGGAATACGCTATACCGATGTAACGGCACGTCGTGCTGGTGTAACTGCATCCCTGCTAGCCTGGCCGTTCTGCTTTAATTATGCCATTAAATAATTAAAGGGGCAAACTTGTAAGCGCAGCGAAGGCCTGGGGGGATTCTAGTAAGCAATTCTGTTGCTGAGGCCCAAGCCAGAGGAGATGTCTAGCTCGCCCTCCCATAGTGGGGCTGGTTCTGGAGGGCTAAGGGCTTGTCTGTCTAGGGAAGGTATTCCGGAATAAGGTAGGGAGTGGAATTAAAGCGCTATCGCTATTCCAGAGTAAGGGCTGGTCTACACTGAAAACTTATATTGGCACTTTCTGATCTCCACAAAGGTTTTGTTGGGGGTTTCATTAAGGGCAGTGGCTGGCTGGGTTTCTAACCTCCGAAGAAATACACCATATGGACAATGTCGCCCCGGTCAGGTTTGCTTTTAAGCCTGCTGGCTTCCCGTAGGGCGAAGGTCACCGCTGTGCAGAACACCAGTGCAAGGACCCGTGCATCCCACCTAAGCTCTTGATATACGGAGTCCATAGGCCTTCGACTGATCCTTTACACAGGGGTGAATTTTATCCCTCAGCTTCGGTAGCAATGGGTTTGGCTCCTCTTTGCCACACTCTGTTCTAGAGGGGGGTGGGGGTGTGCGAGGGGCATCCAGCTCTGGATCCAAATGTCCCTAAAGTTCAGGGGTGCTGGGGAATCTGGAGGTTTGGGGTCAGCCCATTATCCAAGGTAGGGCCCAGCCCCCCTGTTTGGACCCCGACTCCCGGAAATCTGGGCGGTGTTTGGCTCTAGGCTGGCAGTCAGGCTTGGCTTTATCCCTTATATGGCAGGATTTAGAACATCCACAGTCTAGCCTGTTAATTTGGGGTGCAGCCTCTGGTTTCCAAACCATCAAGGCTTTCTAAGGCCTGATTTTCAAACCGAGGGGAATTTGCCGGCTCAGCTGCCAACTCCGACATCAAAGGCAGGAGTTTGGAAGCCCCCGTAAAACGCCCGGGTTTGAAAACTGGGCGTGGCGGATGCCGGGGTGATGTCCCTGATTATGGGATGCTCCTTAAAATGAAGCCATGACATTTGGTAGCAAGGTGCCAGAGATGGAGCTTTATTAATTCCCTCTGCATTCAACCTGTGCCGCGCTTATCCCTGTAGGGTGTGAGACCCTCCACCCCCCCGCCCCCCCCCCCCGCCCACGAGCCATGGCCCAGGCGATTTGACCATTGATTTCAGTGGGAGAGTGATTTGGGTTTAAATGCCCAGAACTAGAACCTCGCTGCTGGAAATGGCCACTGACTTCAGCGGAGTGATGCTGATTTGTACCAGATGGGGGGCTGCTGACCCCCAGAGTCCACGCCCCGCCAGCAGCATGGTGTAAAACCTGGGCTGGATTCTCTGGAAGGGGGAGCTCCATCTCTTCTTCGGTTATTCCAAGACCCTGGTCAGGCAGTTAGGGGCGGGGGGGTGATGATGCAGCCTGGTGACTGTTTCTGTGCTCTTTAAAGCCACCCACAGTGAAAGCACAGAAGAGAAGGCGTTGGCCTCCCTGCCTGGGGATCGGAGCCACAGGGGGGGGTTTGTGGTGTTCCTCCCTTAATGGGATCTAAAGTCCCTCGCTCCCCTTTGGGGACAGGCTGTTTTCACCCCCCAACAGCCCTTTAGCATGGAGGTCAGCGCAGGAGGCAGCGGGCGCCCTTGCCAGCCGCTGTGATTGTGGAGACAGAGACTCTCTCTCGAGGGAGAGGGAGGTACATTTCAGAGTGTGGGCCAGCCGCCGCGGTGGTTTCTGGTTTGCGACTCTGCCAGCCCCAGCTTTGAGCTAGAACATTTGGTCCTGAAGTCACAGGGCTGGCAGGGCGGGCGCAGTCTGCCTCCAGACGAGCGAAGGGAGTCGGCTGCCCTCGCTCGCCTACCTCCTGCTGGCTGGGGCCGGGCATCCCTCTGGCTGCTGTGGCCCTCCCCTCTTGGCTGGAGGGGCTGTGCTGCAGAGGAACCACCGGAGGGACGGGAGGGAGAAATACGGCTTTCCAAACAAGTCCTCATAGGTTTCCTTAGACATCAGTGGCCCGATCCTGTTCCCTGACACTGGGGGAGCGTCTGCTGAAGCAAACAGGACGCTCGGTGCTGAGGATAATCGTCTAGGCTGTTCTGCTGCTGTTTCCTGCACTGGATTTCTCTTTGCTTCCTCATTCCCAGCCTCACTCTCTGCATTCACCCTTCGTCCCCACTCCGTCCCCCTCTCACATCTCCTAAGCGGAACCCAATAACGTCAGCCTCTGAGCTACAATTTCAAATGCACGGTGGTTGGGTGGGCTTGAAAGTTCCCCCCGAGCCTTGAGCGTTAGCATCGTCCTGCCGGCTGGGGCTCGCTGGGGAATGGGCAGGGGAACAGCGGGGTCGCATGATTTCTGCGCTCCCAAGTTAGGACAGGCCACAGGACAGGCGCTATTTCTGTCTTGATTTGAAGCTGATGAAAGGTACCAAAAGGGCAGCCCCGCGGAACGACCTCTAGTGATGGACAGAAACTACACAGCACTGACACCGACGGTGCCAGTGTAACTCCTCCCCCATAGCATCAGCGGGGCGTGGGCCGGCAGCACCAGAGCACAGAGCGTTACTACCTGAGCTAAAGGAGTCAGTCCATTAGCTGGCTGCAGCAGTAGGCTGTTATCCTTTTTCTGGAGCCGCCACCAGAGAAGGATGTGACACACATTGCGCAGGCTACGCAAACCCAGTTATGGGCCTCACTCATGATTGTAGGGTGCGGGGGGTTCAGTGTTCATGTCTATGTCCCTCCTTTCCTTCTCTGCTGGGTCTGTCAGCAAGGGGGCCGGGCACAACGGTGGTTCTTGGGAGAAGGCCACTGTGACGGGTTGGGTCACAGAAAACCCCTTGGGAACGGCCAACTGATGTGCTGAGACGACTTCTAACCCGTTTTCCCTGCCAGCTTGGGACTCCAGAACCTTGCCAGTGTGAGCCAGACACGCTAGCCTGTTACAAACCCAGACCCAGGTCTGAACCATGTCCCCCAACAGCTGCAGGCTTAACTGAAAACAGTGTAAGAAGTGTTCCTGTCTCTACCACTCAGATGCCCAGCTCCCAATGGGGTTCAAACCCCAAATAAATGCGTTTTACCCCGTATAAAGCTTATACAGGGCAAACTCATAAATTGTTCGCCCTCTATAACACTTATAGAGAGATATGCACAGCTGTTTGCCCCGCCCCAGATATTAATCATAGAATCATAGAATACCAGGGTTGGAAGGGACCTTAGTAGGTCATCTAGTCCAACCCCCTGCTCAAAGCAGGACCAATCCCCAATTTTTGCCCCAGATCCCCAAATGGCCCCCTCAAGGATTGAACTCACAACCCTGGGTTTAGCAGGCCAATGCTCAAACCACTGAGCTATCCCTCCCCCCCATACTACATACTACCATAATACATACTCTGGGTTAATTAATAAGTAAAAAGTGATTTTATTAACTACAAAAAGTAGGATGTAAGTGGTTCCAAGTAATAACAGACAGAACAAAGTAAATTACCAAACAAAATAAAATAAGACATGCAAGTCTAAACCTAATACAGTAAGAAAGTGATTACAGACAAATCTCACCCTCAGAGAAGTTTCAATAAGTTTATTTCACAGACCGGACACCTTCCTAGTCTGGGCACAATCCTTTCCCCTGGTACAGCCCTTGTTCCAGCTCAGATGGTAGCTAGGGGATTTCTCATGACTGAAGCCCCCTTTGTTCTGTTCCACCCCCTTATATAGCTTTTGCACAAGGTGGGAATCCTTTGTCTCAATCTGGGTTCCCACCCCTGCTTCTAAATGGAAAAGCACCACGTTTAAGATGGATTCCAGTTCAGGTGACATGGTCACATGTCCTGTGAGCCCCCAAGCCTTCATTCCTCCCAGCCTGACTCTCAGGAAGGCCTGCAAGCAAATAGAGCCATCCACAGTCAATTGTCCTGGTTGATGGGAGCCATCAAGATTACAAACCACCCTTAATGGCCCACACTTTGTATAACTACAGTAGGCCCTCAGAGTTGTATTTCATATTTCTAGTTTCAGATACAAGAATGATACATTCATACAGGTAGGATGACCACACTCAGTAGATTATAAGCTTTGTAATGATACCTTATAAGAGACCTTTTGCATGAAGCATTTTCCAGTTCCATTATATTCACACTCATTAGCACGTTTTCATAAAATCATGTAGAGTGCAACGTCACAGCCACCAAATAACCCCGGGGCACGAACGGCTTGTGATCAGTTCTGATCTTGTGCTGGGTCCTGACCTTTGACTAACAGGCCTTTGAGATACCCAGCCCCTGCTTGGGAGCTACACTTAGCGCACGTGCTGAAGGTTTGCTGATGCACTGAATCCCACCATGTGCCTTCGTCAGCGTGTGGATCCAGGACCTTCGCACCGAAAGCTCACTCCGCTACCACTTGAGCTGAAGGAGTGACAGCCGCAGACGCTGGGTTTTCTTTTTCCCCCGGGAGTGCTCCACCCCCGCTGGGCCCCAAGACCCCCCACTCAATCCCCCCCAAAGGCCCCGCCCACCTGCCGCTCCCTGCTCTCTGCCCTCCCCCAGCTGCCAAACAGCTGATCGGTGGCAGCTACCCAAACAGCTGTGGCTGGTGGGCGCTGAGCACCCACTGTTTTTTTCTGTGGGTAGGCGCCCACATCACTTGGCAGCAGACGGTGTGCTTGTTGGTGCCACCAGGAGAGACCAGCTAAACCATGGAGACTAAACTGCTGAGATGAAGCCCCTCACAGGAATGCACTAGCCATGCCATGCTGTCTTTGCTCTGTTCACAGCAGTGGCCTTCAGCCTCCAGGGCTGTCCTCCTCGGCGCTGGCCACCAGGCCAGGAGGAGGAAGCCGCAAGGGGTGTGTGTGGTGTCTCCGTGACTCTGGGACAGAGTTTGTTTGGTTCCTTGGACTCCTCCTCGGGGCAGTGGGCCCTATCTGGGGTCCTCTGCCCGGTGTCCCCTTCTGGACCCCTTGTTTGGGCCCTGGGACCGGCACCCCTATCTCTGTGTTCAATTCTGGGGTCTGTGTCCTCCTCCTTTTGTTGGTATTGTGAGTGCCACCTACTACCCCCACATTTAGACGGGCTGACACCACCCCTGATGCTTTTGTGGGCGAGGGCTTTTGGAGACTAGGGGGCTTTTGGAGACCTCCTTCTGGCTGAGGTCAAGAAGCCTGACCCCTTTCATGGGCAATAACATTCACACACAGCAAAACACCCCCCAAAAACCAGCAGCTGATTCTGAGGGTCTGCAACTACAGAAGGCTGGAGTGGGTCTAGCTGCCTAACAATGGGGCAGGGTGGTCGAGTGGGTAGGGCCCTGGGTTCAGACTTGGGTTCGGTTCCTGACTCTGCCCTGCTGTGTGATCTTGGACAAGTCCCATCCCTGTTTGGTGCCTCAGTTTCCCCTCCCACCCTTTGTCCATATGGTGTATTTTGATGGTATGCTCTTTGGGGCGAGGATTGTCTGACTCTGTGTTTACACAGTGCCTAGCATAATGGGGCCCTGTTCTCCACCGGGGCACGTAAGCGTTACTGTAATACATGAATAATGATGGGTCTTTCCCGTCTCTGCTTTCCGTGACCCTGCCAGCTACCTTGCAGCTGCCTGCTCTGTGGTGAGCCCTGCTGCGATTCCACCGCTCCCCCTCCGCGGCTCACTTTTCAGCCTGGATTTTTGTTGACTCATGGTATTGATTTGGGGCGGCTGAATAGATGCGATGTGTCTGCCACCCTGTTTTCCAGCCCCAGAACAGCCTGCCAGACATAGTGATCTGGATGCTTCGAGGAGACAAGCGCGTGGCTTACGCCCGGGTGCCAGCCCATGAAGTGCTTTTCTCCAGGACCGGCACCAATTGCTGTGGCAAGAACTGTGGGAAACTTCAGACGATATTTTTGAAAGTAGGTTGGGTTTTTCTTTTTGAATGTATATTTGTTTTTCACAACATTTTTTTCTCCCCTTCAAAAATAACCAGCAAAACCCAGCAGGGAAATCTGTAAACAGGGAAAAAATAAACCCAGCAGTGCCTGTAAAAATAGCAGATGTTTAGGGTTTGGATTCCGCTCCTGTTCGGGATTGCAAGGTGAGGGGGTGAGGAGAATGCGCTGGTGTTTGTCTTTGCTCCCCAGCTGTGCAGAGGACCCCCCTGCTTGTGGTGTTTATCCATAGTGGGCAAAGTTTGCCCCCCAGTAGTCACCTGGGAGTCAAGAGATTTGGGTCTAATCCTGGCTTGCTTGGTGTGCTTGGGTAAGTTGTGTTGCCCCTCTGTGACTCAGTTTCCCCATCTGTAAATGGGGAACGTGGTACTTGGCCTCTGATGTCGGAACGAAATATACTAAAAATAATTAGCTTTCTGGAGGAGGTGGATTCCACACCCCTCCCAAAGGCACATAGAAGTGTTAGTGTCAACTGCTTCACTACACCCGCTTCATAGGCATAGAATCATAGAAGATTAGGGTTGAAGGAGACCTCAGGAGGTCATCTAGTCCAACCCCCTGCTCAAAGCAGGACCAATCCCCAACTAAATCATCCCAGCCAGGGCTTTGTCAAGCCAGGCCTTAAAAACCTCTCAGGAAGGAGATTCCACCACCTCCCTAGGTAACCCATTCCAGTGCTTCACCACCCTACTAGTGAAATATTGTTTCCTAATAGCCAACCTAGACCTCCCCCACTGCAACTTGAGACCATTGCTCCTAGTTCTGTCATCTGCCACCACTGAGAACAGCTGAGCTCCGTACTCTTTGGAACCCCCCTTCAGGTAGTTGAAGGCTGCTATCAAATCCCCCCTCATTCTTCTCTTCTGCAGACTAAATAACCCCTGTTCCCTCAGTCTCTCCTTGTAAGTGATGTGCCCCAGCCCCCTGATCATTTTCGTTGCCCTTCGCTGGACTCTCTCCAATTTGTCCACATTCTTTCTGTAGCGAGTGGCCCCAAACTGGATGCAATACTCCAGGTGTGGGCTCACCAGTGCCGAATAGACGGGAATAATCACTTCCCTCAATCTGCTGGCAATGCTCCTGCTAATGCAGCCCAATATGCCATTAGCCTTCTTGGCAAGGAGGGCACACTGCTGACTCATATCCAGCTTCTCGTCCACTGTAATCCCCAGGTCCTTTTCTGCAGAACTGCTGCTTAGCCAGGCGGTCCCCAGCCTGTAGCAGTGCATGGGATTCTCCCATCCTAAGTGCAGGACTCTGCACTTGTCCTTGTTGGACCTCATCAGATTTATTTTGGCCCAATCCTCCAATTTGTCTAGGTCACTCTGGACCCTATCCCTACCCTCCAGCGTATCAACCACTCCTCCCAGTTTAGTGTCATCTGTGAACTTGCTGAGGGTGCAGTCCATCCCATCATCCAGATCATTAATAAAGATGTTGAACAAAACCGGCCCCAGGACCGACCCCTGGGGCACTCCGCTTGATACCGGCTGCCAACCAGACATCGAGCCGTTGATCACTACCCGTTGAGCCCGACGATCTAGCCAGCTTTCTGTCCACCTTATAGTTCATTCATCCAGCCCATACTTCTTTAACTTGCTGGCAAGAATCTGCTGTTCACCGGGGAGCTGCTCCTGCTCATACTCGCGAGGGGAAAATGTCTCCTGGTGCAGTGCTTCTCCACCGCAGCCACAGGGCTCGCTTCCACAGCAACAGTGAAAGCATTCCCGGGGGCTGGCTGTCGTTAGCAACAGAACCTGCTTTCACACCCCCAGCAGGTCCTGGGAGCTGTCGTGGAGAACCCACTCCAGAATGGCACTGATTTGTGTCCCCAACACCAAAGTTTTCACTGCCTCCCTCTTTCCGTGCAAAGGCTTTTCCCCATGGGGCAGAGCCAGCCACAGGACTTTGTGTTACTTCGGGCGGGACTGCGACACCTACTGGCCACGGTTAGCCAGACCTGGTTTGACGTCACTCGCTGGTTTGAAGTAGAGTCAATGGTGGACGCTCTGCCACTTGAAGTCTTTTAAAATCCTGATTTGAGGATGTCAGTGACTCAGCCAATCTAGTATCGGAGCGAATGGGTGAGGTGCTGTGGCCTGCAATATGGAGGAGGTCAGACTAGATGATCCCGATGGTCCCTTCCGGCTTTGAAGTCTATGAGTAACACAGGAGGTGATCAGACAGTTAGGCCAAAGCATAGTCATTCTCCAGCTGACCATCTGTCTTCCTCATCACTGTGGTGTCCCTCAATACTGCTGGGATACAGGGACATACAATTCTTCCCCTCTTACAGATGAGCGGAGGCAGAGAGAGAGATGAAGTAACTTTCCCTAGGCCTCAGCTGGTCTGTTTCCTGAGACTTGCAGCCACGGGTCTTTTATTGCAGTGTAGACGTACCCAGAGTCCCTTCCTCACAATTTCTGTCCTCAGTTACTTCTGTTCAAAGATAACCTCCTGGTTCGGCGTGGGTTAGGTTCCTCTGTAGCTTCCAGCTCACAAAGGGGATAAGAGCCTACTAGTGCTACCAGCTAGCTATTCTTGTAGCTCCTGTGCTAGAAGCTTGGCTTTTTAGCACAGAAGCTTCTGGGTCCGATTTCCACTAAGGGCCAGCATTTTGGGATTGTTTCACCACCCCATTGCGGTCAGCGGGATTACCCCGTTGTAAACGAGGACAGAATTTGGCTGAGGGGTTTTTAAATTCCTAACCCGCAGCTACCCAAATGAACTGAAGGTATGATCCCCTTTGCCAAAGAAAGCTTCTCGTGTCTCGAATGAAATGTCTTCTCTCCCGTCCTCCCCATTTGGGAGCTGCAGCTCTAAAAAACAGCTGGCAGGAAAGGAAGAACCAAAATATTTTGTTTTTTTCTCAACTTCAGCTACGGATGGAAAACTAGCATCACTTAAAGAAAAAAAAAAGCAAGTGAGAGCGAAGAAACCAAACGAGACATTTCACTGTTTATTTTTTCTATTTTTGTTCAAATATGTTGGCCGCTTTCAGTGTCTTAGTCTTGAAGGTCGTCTCACCAGTAGATAAACAGCATCAAGAGCTCTGCAGAGAGTCGTATCCTGTCCCCTGCTCTTTGCTGGGTGAAAATAGGTCAGAAGCCCGGAAGACTGCTGTCTCATGGTTTAACTGCAAGCTGGGACACCTGGGTTCTATCCCTAGCTTGCTGCGGGACCTGGGGCAAGTCACTTAACTGTGCTCTGCCTCAGTTTCCCCTGCCTACCTCGCTCACAGGGGTGTTGTGAGGAATGGTATGGAACAGCTAGATCTGGTCTGGAGGTTTTCCGAATAGTTTTTTGTTGGAAGTATCTCGATTCACCAAAACTTTTCACAGGAAAGGGTCAGTCAAAACGAGAGAGAGAGAGCTAGTGAGCACTTTCCGCTTCAGTGTAGCCTGTTGTCTAGAGGATAGGATGCTCATGTGGAAGACCTGGGTTCAAACCCTTGCTTTGCCTGAGTCACAATGGGGGCCATAGTATTGATTATTCTGCAGAGGGTTTGTCTCTTTGGCTTTTCACCAAAATATTCCAAAGGTCTTGGTTTTATCCCGATGCAAAGCAGGCAAGATTTTGAAAGCTTGAAAATTTTCATAGGACAGGAAAACCGTTTCCCGCCTGGCGATCGTAACAACTCCTCCCCTCCCAAAGAGCCAGTCCTCATCAGAGTTTGAGCCCTGGAGCACAGGCCTCCACCACTTGTGCTGATGGAGTAACTCCACTACCTGGCTGCAGTAGGAGGCTGTTACCCTCTAGTGGCAGGGCACGCAACCTGGTTGGCCAGTTGGGAAGCCGTTTGATGTTGTCAGATGCGATGCACGTGCTGAGTGTTATTGTGCATCTCCCTGGCTACATAAAGAGCACAGAGCAGATCTATTTACCCCTGAGAGGTACCCGCCTATGCAGTTAATTACACAGTTTAGAAGCTTTTTAAAGCGAAGGGACCAGATTCTGCTCTCATTTACTCAGGTGTCACCCTGGAGGTGTCCCTGGCTTCCATGGGGCCACTCTGGATTTACACCAGCGTCACGGGACAGAATTTGGCCTCAGCACATGGCCACATGCTGTATGATTAGCCAAGGCAGGGTTAGCGGGTCCAGACTGCTGGGCTCATGGGGGGAACTTGCAATCTTTGATGCCAGCATCTGAGGCCTCCCGGCATGGCAATGCATGGAGTGGCGCATGTGCTTCCGGCCAACACCCCCTTGTGTCCGTCAGTCCCCTTTGCGCGTTGGGGATGTTGCACAGGGGTTCCAGGCCCATTGGCAGTGGCTCGGGGCCTTCTCAGGCAGCTGTGCCCGTCGGTCAGACTCACGCTTTGGCTGTTCCTGCTGCTTCCCATTCCTGGGGGCTCAGAGCTGGCGCGGAACCGGGGCTGCTTCACAGCCCCGCCTGCTGGTAGGCTGGTGTTTGGCACAGACCAGCTCCAGGGCACGCAGCCGGGAGCGGAGGGCGCTGGTGGTGCTTTGGGACCCATCACATGTGCTCATCGCACGACTGTGGGCACTGGTGGAAAATCAGGGCCTTCCAGCTCACCTTACCCACCCCCTAATCCAGAGCGACCCTCCACAGGGGAGCTGCAACCGCAGAGAGCGCTTAGGGGGCAGAGTCCCTAGACCCTCGGGGCTCCGTCCCCAGAGCAACCAGCACTGGCTAGAGGGTGCAGCGGGGAAGTCAGGGCCTGCCAGAGAGGACTTCATGGCCTCTTGACATCATCCTGTCACTCAGCATTTGCTGCATTGTCATTGGCTCTGGGACCCGGCCTTCATCCTGCCCCTTGCTGGCCATAGTCACCCTTCAGCTGCCCAGCCTCTCTCTACCCCACCCCTTTCTCTGCCTCAGTTTCCCTTTGCCTGCCCCCTTTGCCTGTTGACTGTAAGATCTTTGGGCTATGGGCAGGCAGCTCCCCGCCCCCAATGCATGCAGCCCCCTGCCCAGTCTGGGCACTACTCCAGCTAAAGGACGGAGGGAGCTCAGCATCCCAGGCACAAAAAACGGAATCACCAGCACCAGCCTGTTTTTGAGGGGCAGGCTGCTGCTGCTGTCTGGAGAGTAGGGACCTGGTTGTGCCCACAGGGCATGGCAGAGACCGGGGTGTGGGGCAGTCATGCCCAATGGTTGGAGCAGGAGACAGGCCCAGTGGTGGGAGCAGAAATAGGAGCCCAGGGTCAGAGCCGAAGTCAAGAATCAGAGCTGGGTTACCTGGAGTAAAGCAGAAGCAGCCGTGGGCAAGTCCTTTGAGCACCCACTGAACTGCTGCTGGGCTTAAGACCTGGTCTGCTGACAGGTGGAGCCAATCAGGCCACTGACTATAAGCCAGCTGCACCCGTTCGGTTGCCCGGAGATTGGCTTTGCCACAGGCCCTGGTCCCTAAGAGGGCACAGCGTGTCAGGGGCAGCGTGGGGTTCTGTTGTCCGAGAGCAGGTTCTAGGCAGTGCCGCCACTACAGGGCACACCACACGCGCCTTTCCATGCCTGGGTGGCCATGCCACTGGGTGCAGAGGAGTGAGTAGGGCGCTGCTTCCACCTTCTCTCAACCTTATTGGACAGGCGTTAGCCCGGAGCAGCCCTTCCCCTTGACGGGCAACCGCTGCTCATTGGGTTCCCTTTCTTTGGCAGTACCCACAGGAGGAGGCCATGGGCCCCAGGATCCCGGCCCAGTTGCGGGTTCAGCTCTGGTTTGGGCTGGCTGTGGACGAGAAGGAGTTTAACAAGTACGCGGAAGGGAAGCTCTCCGTCTTTGCAGAAACCGTGAGTGGACACCAGTGTGCCCCCTAATTTCCCCCACCCGTGTGCGGAATGAATTTTGTGACGTGCCCCAAGATGGAGGTGATGTGGGACACATCAATTGAAATTCATGTGGCGGGGTGGGGCCGAGGGGTTCGGCGTGTGGGAGGGGCAGAGGGTTGGGGGATGAGGGTTCTGACTGGGGTGGGGCTGGGGATGAGGGGTTTGGGGTGCAGGCTGCCCCAGGGCTACGGCGGGGAGAGAGGACTCCACCCAGATCTCTCTCTCTCCACACCTTGACTGTGGGGGGAGAGTGCCTCTCCCCGCCACAGGCGGACCAGGGCACCTATCCCTCGGTCACGGCAGGTCCAGGCCGGGCCTGGGTTCGGGCTGGGGGAGGGGCGCCTGTCTCCTGGCCACGGCAGGTCTGCAGGGCTGGGTTCCCTGAGCGCCTGCCCGTCACTTAATAGGCTGCTGCGCAGTCGTGCGGCCGCGCAGTTTACAGGGAACTTAGGTTGACGCTGAGTTTGGGATCCTTGAGTCCTCCCCCTTCTTCCCGCTAGGGGCGCTAGTGTGGCAGGTAAGCGTCCTGCCCAGGAAGGAAGTGAATTCAGGGCTTTGCTGCGCGTTGGTGCAGTTATTCATGGCAGGAAGGACAGCCACGGTTCAGCTGTAAACACAATCATTCGAAGCAGACCCTGAGCCAGGGGCCTGGAGCAGGGGGTTGGGTCCTTCACCTCTGGGTCACTAATTCAAATCTCGCTCATGCCAACAGCCACTGAAGATCGTGGCCATGCTCTTTGGTGGCCTGCCCGGAGTCGGCTTTTCAGGCCACTCCTTCGAGGATATCCCTCAAACTGCCTCTGTGATGGAGTGCTCTTCCCTGTAGTGAATTTACTCCCAAGTAGCTGGTCTCTGGGAGTCTCTTTCCATGGTCTCACTATTCCCATCAACCCAACTGTTATCCTGAAAGCGTCTCTCATTTTGATGTCTAAGTACGAGAACCAGGTGAAGCTGGCGTTGGTTGGGAACTGGGGGACGACTGGCCTGACCTACCCCAAATACAGCGACGTGACCAGCAAAATCAAACTGCCTAAGGACAGCTTCCGTCCCTCCGTCGGCTGGACGTGGGCCGGGGACTGGTTCATCAGCCCGGAGAAGACGTGAGTAGATTGCGTGATGTTATCTTACTGGGTCCAGTCTGGTGCCCACAACTCAAGACGGAGGTTGGTCAGCTGCAGAGGGTTCAGAGAAGAACCACGAGAATGATTAAAGAAAACCTGCCTTATAGCGGTAGACTCAAGGAGCTCAATCTGCTTAGCCTAACAAAGAGCAGACATGGGGTGATTTCATCACAGTTTATAAGTACTTTCATGGGAAGAAATATTTGATTATGGGATTTTCAGGCTAGCAGACAAAGGTTTAACAAGGTCCAATGTCTGCAAGCTGAGGCTAGGAAAATTCGGAAGTAAAGTGCAGTAAAATGTTTTAACAGTGAGGGTAATTAGTCATTGGAACAGTTGACCAATTTACCAGTTTAATATGGAGATACGCCTATCTCATAGAACTGGAAGGACCTTGAAACGTCATCGAGTCCAGTCCCCTGCCTTCACTAGCGGGACCAAGTACTGTCCCTGACAGATTTTTGCACCAGTTCCCTAAATGGCCCCCTCAAGGATTGAACTCACAACCCTGGGTTTAGCAGGCCAATGTCAGTTCTCCATCACTGACAATTTTAAAATCAGGATGGGATGTTTAGCTAAAAGCTCGGCTCTAGGAATTACCGAGGGGAAGTTCTCTGGCCTGTGTTGCACAGAAGATGATTACAGTGGACTCTTCTGGCCTTCAGATCTATGAACCTGTCCCTCAGCAAGGGGCATGGGAGCTCCCTGTTTAAATAGCATTTGTCAATTACAAGACGTGTCATTTAACGGCCCATAAACACCTAAGGACATGTAGCGACCTGATAGCAAACCATCCCCGGCAGCCTAGAGGGATGTGGGTCTGGGGCCCAGCTCTTCCCCTGACAGCTGTTGAGAATTCAGTGCGCTTCCTAAACTATTACATTAAGATGATTTGTGTTACAGTAGCATCTAGCCGCTCCCGGTGTGGACCAGGCCCGATGTGCTAGGTGCTGTACAAATACAGACAAAAAAGATGGTCCCTGCTGAAAAGAGCTTCCAAGCTAACAAGCTGCTGGCCCCCAGTGTAGAGCCCAAGTAAAAGAGCTTTGGGTGTGGGACCCACCTGGGGGATTTGAGGGGCTGGACCTGGAAGCAGGTTGCGGGGAATTTCTGCAGCCCAAGAGCTGCAAGAGTGGCCTGTGGTGGCCAGTGGATCCACTCACTGCACGTATCCTGGTACCCACCGGTCTGTCCATTCCCCTGGTCTGCAGCCGGATAGGGCTCAAGGGGATAAGCTGTGGCCTTTGATCCTGACCCACCTCGCCCATGTCTTGAGGTCAGACTGGATGATCACAGTGCTCCCTTCTGGCCCTGGAATCTGTGACTCTCTGAACTCCACCTGTCCCATACTTTCATAGAAAGCGCCATTGCAGAGCTAAGCTGTACGCTGCACAGGGCTGGGAGATCCCTTTGCACCATCTTCCCACTGCCTGGGGCCTCCGGGCAATGGGACCACGATCCATGGTATGTCAGGCCTCCCATAGCTCTTGAACTGCGAGGAGACAGTGGCCCTGCATAAGCAGGTGTTACTTCACCCACCGTGGAAATGCAGCCACCTCTGGGGTGGGACATGGCAGCTGTGGAATGGTGCACTGCAACACAGGTTCGCACAAGAAGCGAATCCAGCTGGAATAGTGTGTCTGGCTGAAACAGCAGTGGGGATCCTGCAGCTCAGGCTCATGTCTGCTTTGGAAGAGCCTATAACTAGAGTAGTCCACAATCCAGCTGTATTTTCTAGGCATCTGTTCAGAGGCCTTGGTGAGCATTTTCCGTTCTGTGGGTAACACGATGGGATCTAGGAGGCAGCAGCTGGCTGAAAGGAGGAGTGTTTATGGAGACTGTCATAAACATATAACTAAGGGTAGCGTAAAATCCTTCCTTTGCCTGTAAGGGGTTAATCAGTTCAATTAACCTAGTTGGCACCTGACCAGAAGGACCAATGGGGAAGAAAGATACTTTCAAATGGAGGGAGGGGAGGAAGGTTTTGTTTGTGCTCTTTGTGTGTTCTCTCTTGGATGAGAGAGGGATCAGGCAGGAAAAAAAATCTCCTAAAGACATACCTGAAACGAGCCCCTAATACAGAAATTGTAAGTAATAACAAGGAAATGTGTTTGATTATCTTTTGTTTTAGCTTGTGAATTTTCCCTATGCTAAGAGCGAGGTTTATTCCTGTTTTTGTAACTTTGAAGCTAAGCCTAGAGGGGAATCCTCTGTGTTTTACATCTTTTTATTTACCCTGTAAAGTTACCTTCCATCCTGATTTTGCAGGTGTGATTCTTTTCTTTTTTTTTTTAAATAAAATTATTCTTTTAAGAACCCGATTGATTTTCAGTGTCCTAAAAACCCAGGGGTTTGGTCTGTGCTCACATTGTAACAACTGGTGAGGATATTATTCTCAAGCCTCCCCAGGAAAGAGGGTGAAGGGGCTTGGGGGGAATATTTTGAGGAAACAGGGACTCCACGTGGCCCTTTTTCCTGGGTTTTTATCTAAATCACTTGGTGGTGGCAGCAATACTGTCCAAGGACAAGGAAAGGATTTGTGCCTTGGGGAAGTTTTAACCTAAGCTGGTAGAAATAAGCTTAGGGGGCCTTTCATGCGGGTCTCCACATCTGTACCCCAGAGTTTAGAGTGGGGAAGGAACCCTGACAGAGACGATGTGGGGGAATTCTCAGTCGCTTTTCTTTCCCTCTCATCCTCCCCGGATGCAGGTTACTTTACGACACGGACGCCGGTCACATGAGCTTTGTAGAGGAAGTGTTTGAGAACCAAGTCCGGCTTCCTGGAGGCCAGTGGATCCACATGGCTGACGCCTACACGGATGTGGTGAGAACTTCCCCCACTGGAGATTGCTGTATTCCTTTAGAGGGCAAACCCCCTGATTGGGCCTGGGACTCTGTTCCCGGCTCTGCCACTGGCCAGCTGGGTGATCTTGGGCAAGCCACTTCCCCGCTCTGCGCCTCAGTTTCCCCATCTGCCAAATGAGGATAATGATACTGGCTTGCTTTGCAGAGCGTTTTGAGATCTATTGGTGAAAAGAGCTAGGTTATTTATTAATAGTGTCTGTCAAACCACGCCCGCAATAACCGAGTGAAAAAGTAGCCTGTGTCTTAGATTTTGGAATCACCTACACATGAGTCAGTTTTCACATCTCAGACTTCAGGAATGTATTTGCTCAGAGGGATCTCAAAAAAAAGTGTAGATTCACTGAAGCCATTTCACAGAGGGGTCACGGGAAATGCCTGCACTGACCAACAGATCCCCTGGTGCATTCTCAGGGAATCCGTTCTGCACTGTCTGGCCAAGTGCTGTCAGTCTGGGGAGGGCTCCCTGCCTCATTGGTCCATATCTAGCACAGCAAGCAAGTCCCTGCTGGGAGTCTCAGCACAACCCCAACAATGGAGCTATTGCAGCATTTCCATCGGTAGGTACTGTTTACAAAGCATCAGGATGGAGCCTGGCGCTGAGTGTTCGGTGCTCCAGGGAGCCCACAGGTTAAAAGCAGAACTGATACAAGTCAGGCTTTGTCTCTGAGAGCCTGATCCGGATAAGTGCCTAGCCCTAACCATCTTGGAAGTCAGCGTGGGCTGTGGGTGCGCTCATAGGCCGAGTATTGCTCAGTAAACGCTCCCTGTGTCTTCCAGAATGGGGAGAAAGTGCTTCCTAAGGAGGAGATCGAGTGTCCCCCCGGATGGAAATGGGAAGACGTGGAATGGGACACGGATCTCAACCGAGCGGTGGATGAGAGAGGTATGCCAGAACCTGATGTATATCTCAGCTTCCCTCCCCATCTCCCATCCCCCTTTACTCTGCCCACCGTGGCCATTGTCTCTCCAGGGAGCTGTACAGCTTCCCCATCCCAGCCTACCTGTCCCCCTTTGTCCACTAGAGCTACAAAAACATTCCCTCCCTCTCTACTCCGGTGCCCCCCGGCAGTGCTTCCTAGGGTGACCAGACAGCAAGTGTGAACAATCGGGACGGGGGTGGGGGGTAAGAGGAGGCTATATAAGAAAAAGACCTAAAAATCGGGACTGTCCCTATAAAATCGGGACATCTGGTCACCCTAGTGCTTCCATTCACGTCCGTGGGAGCTGATGGATCCCAGGATGCATCTTGCTGGGAGTTCTCTCCCGCATTGGTCTAGCATGAGGACAGCACCCCTGACATTAGCAGGGATGGGCGCGCTTGTGCCGGCAGGGCGAAGGCGTTTTTATCCCTCTGTTCATGCTGGACCAGCGATGGGGAAAGGGCCAGTGTAGAAGAAGCCAGCAGATCCCTAATGCAGCCATAGCCAGGGTTCCTCACCAGAAAGATACCGACAAGCGGGAGAGAGAGCATCAAAAGTCCCCTAGAGGGACTGCCCCTGCTTTGACAGAGCCAAGCTAAAAGGGGGAACATGCCAATGGCTGCCGAGCCTTGGAAAGGTGTGAATGCCGAGGAGGAAAGGAATGTGTAGGGACATAAGGAGGAGGGTGAGATGCAACTGGGCTGGATCTGAGCTTCCTGATAGTGCGAAGGGCGGGGGAGGCACCCCATCACATAATTTCTTATTGAAGGGACCATCAGCTTACTTAACCCGGCAGCCAAACCAGAGTTGCTGCGAATGGGACTCGAGGCAGCACCGGGGCACCCCACTGGAGGTCAAGACAGGCTTAACAGTGAAATCCTTGCTCGTCTTAAACACAAAAAAGCAGCTTACAAGAAGTGGAAGATTGGACAAGTGACCAGGGAGGAGTATATAAATATTGTTCAGGCATGCAGGAGTGAAATTAGGAAGGCCAAATCACACTTGGAGTTGCGGCTAGCCGGAGATGTTAGGAGTAACAAGAAGGGTTTCTTCAGGTATGTGAGCAACAAGAAGAAAGTCAAGGAAAGTGTGGGCCCCTTGCTGAATGAGGGAGGGAACCTAGTGACAGAGGATGTGGAGAAAGCTAGTGTACTCAATGCTTTTTTTGCCTCTGTCTTCACAGACAAGGTCAGCTCCCAGGCGGCTGCACTCCGCAGCACGGTATGGGGAGGAGGTGACCAGCCCTCTGTGGAGAAAGAAGTAGTTCGGGACTATTTAGAAAAGCTGGACGAGCACAAGTCCATGGGGCCGGATGCACTGCATCCGAGGGTGCTAAAGGAGTTGGCCGATGTGATTGCAGAGCCATTGGCCATTATCTTTGACAAATCATGGCAATCGGGGGAGGTCCCGGATGACTGGAAAAAAGCTAATGTAGTGCCCATCTTTAAAAAAGGGAAGAAGGAAGATCCGGGGAACTACAGGCCAGTCAGTGTCACCTCAGTCCCTGGAAAAATCATGGAACAGGTCCTCAAGGAATCCATTCTGAACCACTTAAAGGAGGGGAAAGTGATCAGGAACAGTCAGCATGGATTCACCAAGGGCAAGTCATGCCTGACTAACCTAATTGCCTTCTATGATGAGATAACTGGCTCTGTGGATGAGGGGAAAGCAGTGGATGTGCTATTTCTTGACTTTAGCAAAGCTTTTGATACAGTCTCCCACAGTGTTCTTGCCAGCAAGTTAAGGAAGTATGGGCTGGATGAATGGACGGTAAGGTGGATAGAAAACTGGCTGGATGGTCGTGCTCAACGGGTAGTGATCAATGGCTCCATGTCTAGTTGGCAGCCGGTATCAAGTGGAGTGCCCCAAGGGTCGGTGCTGGGGCCGGTTTTGTTCAATATCTTCATCAACGATCTGGAGGATGGTGTGGACTGCACCCTTAGCAAGTTTGCAGATGACACTAAACTGGGAGGAGTGGTTGATACGCTGGAGGGTAGGGACAGGATACAGAGGGACCTAGACAAATTAGAGGATTGGGCCAAAAGAAATCTGATGAGGTTCAACAAGGACAAGTGCAGAGTCCTGCACTTAGGACGCAAGAATCCCCTGCACTGCTACAGACTAGGGAGCGAATGGCTGGGCAGCAGTTCTGCAGAAAAGGACCTAGGGGTTACGGTGGACGAAAAGCTGAATATGAGTCAACAGTGTGCCCTTGTTGCCAAGAAGGCTAACGGCATTTTGGGCTGTATAAGTAGGGGCATTTCCAGCAGATCGAGGGATGTGATTATTCCCCTCTATTCGGCACTGGTGAGGCCTCATTTGGAGTACTGTGTCCAGTTTTGGGCCCCACGCTACAAGAAGGATGTGGATAAATTGGAAAGAGTCCAACGGAGGGCAACAAAAATGATTAGGGGGCTGGAGCACATGACTTATGAGGAGAGGCTGAGGGAACTGGGATTGTTTAGCCTGCAGAAGAGAAGAATGAGGGGGGATTTGATAGCTGCTTTCAACTACCTGAAAGGGGGTTCCAAAGAGGATGGATCTAGACTGTTCTCAGTGGTAGAAGATGACAGAACAAGGAGTAATGGTCTCAAGTTGCAGAGGGGGAGGTTTAGGTTGGATATTAGGAAAAACTTTTTCACTAGTAGGGTGGTGAAGCACTGGAATGGGTTACCTAGGGAGGTGGTGGAATCTCCTTCCTTAGATGTTTTTAAGGTCAGGCTTGACAAAGCCCTGGCTGGGATGATCTAATTGGGTTTGGTCCTGCTTTGAGCAGGGGGTTGGACTAGATGACCTCCTGAGGTCCCTTCCAACCCTGAGATTCTATGATTCTATGATTCTATGATTCTAAGACCAGCCCGGTAACCACTCAGCCATCCCAGAGGGACAAAACCAGCCTGGACAAATGACTGGAAATGCTGGGAAGCATCTGGATGACCTAGAGGGATTTTCACACCCTAGAGTCGAATGTCCCCAGAGCAGCCCCCTGCATGGATCAGCAGTAGGGCATGCACACCCAGGGCCATCTGATCCAAAGCACGGTGCCTCTAGCACTTGAGCAAAAGGGGTAACTCTGGCCCCTGGCAGCAGTAGTAGGCTGCTATTCTCTGTGTGGCCAGCCACTCGAGGGGGAAGCGCCACACACTTTACAAGCATGTTGCAGGCAGGGGCTGGAAAGCGAGCTGCGTTATTCAGGAAAACCCCAACTGAACTTGATTTTGAAATGACTTAGTGGCTGTATGCAAAGGCAGCTGCCCTATCCCTGCGTTCACCCTGGTATCTCCTTTCCTCGGAGGCTGGGAGTACGGCATCGCTATCCCGCCAGACCGCAAGCCCAAGGCCTGGGTGCCGGCAGAGAAGATGTACCACACTAGCCGGCGGCGGCGGTGGGTGCGGCTCCGCAGGAGGGACCTTCAGCAGATGGAGGCTCTGAAAAAGGTATGGCGATCCCAGAGGAGAATAATACCTAGGGCCAGATCCCCAAATGGGGTCCATTGGTGTTGCGCTGTTCCCAGCTCTGCCACTGGGCTGCCGGGTGACCTTGGGCAAGTCACTTTGCCTCCAGTTCACAGTCTAAAATGGGTGTGATGCTACTGACCTCCTTTCCAAAGCACTTTGAGATCTGATGGAAAGCCCTGTTTGAGAGCTACATGGTATGGCTTCTGAGGTGGGGTATGACTCTACCTGCGTAGGGGGAGAGAATTTGGCCCTTGGATAGTATGCTTTTCTGGGCAGGGACCTTGGCTTCCCCTCGGCCTCAGAAGCACCTGGAACACTGACACAATAGGAATAATTGTGAGGTTATTGCTGTTGTTTTAATAAGTCAATGGGGCAGGTCCCCAGCTGATGTCAGTCGGCCGTAGCTCCATTGGAGTCAATGGGGCAGGTCCCCAGCTGGTGTCAGTCGGCCGTAGCTCCATTGGAGTCAACGGGGCAGGTCCCCAGCTGATGTCAGTCGGCCGTAGCTCCATTGGAGTCAATGGGGCAGGTCCCCACCTGGTGTCAGTCGGCCGTAGCTCCATTGGAGTCAATGGGGCAGGTCCCCAGCTGGCGTCAGTCAGCCGTAGCTCCATTGGAGTCAATGGGGCAGGTCCCCAGCTGGTGTCAGTTGGCCGTAGCTCCATTGGAGTCAATGGGGCAGATCCCCAGCTGGTGTTCCTCGGTGTTGCTCAGTTGAAGATGATGGAACTCCTCCAATTCGCTCCAGCCGAGGAGCCGGCCCATTGTCTCCGAGCAGCTGACAAAGACCAGTTATTCCAGTCCCCGGTGAGGTGGATCAGGGTGGTTGTCCCTCGCTGCACAGATGGGGCAATTGCAGAAGAGAGGTCCGGGGTCAGACGTGCACGAATAGCTGCCATGCCGGTGTGCCTCCGTTTTCGGCTGAGCCGCTTGAGACGCTGGAGTGGAATGGTGTTTTAAACGGAATTAAAAACCAGAACGCCCCTCAGCAAGGATTCCCACAGGCGTCTCTGCTGGGAATGATGCAGGGACCCCTGCCCCTCAGGCTGTAGGTTTAACCCATCACAGGCCGGGAGTGGCTGAGAGGCGTGGCTCAGGTCCCAGTGAGGAAGGAGAAGCTTTACCGGCAGGCTCAGGAGAGAAGCCAAGGGTTGACCGAGGCATGGACGGTGACCTCGTCTTTGACTCCCGAGCCCCATTGGGCGAGGGCGTGTCGGCAGGGCAGTGAGCACAGGAAGAGAAGCACAGGACCCCGTTTCCAGTGCTGGCACTTTTCACTAGCACCCAGTTCCTTCTCACACGCGGTACCCCCCACCTCATGTGCATGCCCGCCCAAGCTGTCCTGGCTAGGGTGAAATACGCACAGCAGGCTGTTCGGCGAGGGTGAGATCCACCCCCATGCAGAGAGGCTAGCCCAAGGACTTAGACCAGGGGTAGGCAACCTATGGCACGCGTGCGAGCTGATTTTCAGTGGCACTCACACTGCCCAGGTCTTGGACACCGGTCTGGGGGGCTCTGCATTTTAATTTAATTTTAAATGAAGCTTCTTAAGCATTTTAAAAACCTTATTTACTTTTACATACAACAATAGTTGAGTTCTATATTACAGACTTATAGAAAGAGACCTTCTAAAAATGTTAAAATGTATGACTGGCACGTGAAACCTTAAATTAGAGTGAATAAATGAAGACTCGGCACACCGCTTCTGAAAGGTTGCCGACCCCTGACTTAGACACTACTGGAGCCCTGAGGGGGCGATAACCCATTTAGCCCATACATTCACGGCTGGAGATCAGACCCTATGGGCGTGGGGGATCCAGGCTTTGTGCCGGTGTCTCTGCCCCGGGCTGGCTTTCCGCCTCCCTGCCTCATTTCTGAAATACTCCCGGCATCCCGCTGCCTCGCTGCTCCCCGCTAGGTGTCGCCCTTGGCCCAGGAATGGAGCTGAAACGGCTGCAGCCTGGAGGCTCGTGACAGTCAAACTCCCCCGAGATTTTCTCTTTTGCTCTTTCACTGGGAAACGCAGGGAGACCCGACCGCCAAACCACGGCGCAGCGGGCGATCGGGCCCCCGCGGCTTTCCATAGGCTCCGATTGGATAGCGACATGGCACGGCAGCCTCTGAAATCATACCAGGGCACCTAAGCTCTGCCAGCCAGCACCGCAGGGGAAGGGCCTGCCCCTTTAGTATTATCTGATGAAGAGAACTCGGTGCTGGTGAACGGTCCCAGCTCTGTCACACGCCTCCTGGGGGACCTTGGTCAAGTCACTTAGGATCTCTACACCCACTCTTCCCCCTCTGGCGAATTGGGGTAGGAATCCTGCCTTTGTCTGGTTAGATTGTAAACTCACTGGGGACATGGACTGTCTATTACCTATTTGTTTGTCCAGCTCCCAGCACAATGGGGCCTGATCACAGCCGGCTCCTACCACCATACAAATACATGAGTGATAATACCACAGCGGATGCCGATGTCGTCTCCTTAGCCAGAAGACAGGCAAAAGCCAAACAGCGTTTCCCTCCCCGTCCCGATCAGCTGTAATCCAAAGAGAGGGGGACTCGTCTCCAGGGTCCCGTCGATCCTCCAAGGAGCTCAGACTCGCTGGGCAAGGGGCTGAGTTGCCTGACCCATTTTACAGACCTGTCACGTGGGAAGGACTTTCTGATCCCCAGCCACGTGTGAAACAGTGACCTAGAGGTGAGAGCCTCCAGCTCCCATTACCAGTTCCGCCCCGCTTTCCATCTCAGTGTAAATCCAGTGCAGAGGGTCCAGGGAGAAAGTATCTACCATGTTTACCAGCGAGGAAACCCATCAGGAGCCCCTCCTCATGGGTGAATAACCAAAGAGGGGCAGGGGAGGAAACGTACTGTCAAGCTCTGAAGTAGCAGACGCAGGCAGAGACACATGAGGGATGAGGACAGCTGGGAGAGAAACTGACCTGATCCTTTTTTCCTTAACAATGGCAAAGTCTGTCGTGTCAGTGCCTCAGCCTACAACTGCAGCAGCTCCCCAGCTTTGAGCTTGTCCAGAGCTTGGAGGGGAGACCTCCAAGGAAAAGAGGGTGCTGCGGGTGACTCGGTAGGTGGTGCCCTTCCCCTCGAGGCATAGCTGAGCCGGTGCTCTGCATCAGATGAGGTGTAAAGCAAAGCGCTTGGCCAGTCTGTGGTCAGAATCAGGGTGTTAGCTGCATTAGAATGGGGGTCACTTACTTTCTGCCTAGCTCCGTTCCCCTGCAGTGTCAAGTGCAGATGATCTTCTTTATCTCTTTCCCACTGCTCCTACGAGGGGTGCTAAACACTTACTGGTCGTATTTATTATTTGTAGTGGGGCCAGGTCTAAAGACCCCAGTCCAGAGTCAGGGACCCATTGCGCTAGGTGCTGTACACACATACAATGAACAGACGGTCCTTGCCATTCAGAGCTTACAGGCTAAGACCCAGCTTTTCAAAGGTATTTAGGCACTTAAAATCAATGGGAATTAGGCTCCTAAATACCTCTGAAGAGCTGGGCCTACGTAAACAGCGGCCTTGTTTCACCCCAGAGGTGGCTGCACATCAGTAGTGGGTAAATTATCCCCATTTGGGGTGCAAAGGAGATGGCAGTGAATGAAAGGCTGTACTCTGGATGGCTCTGCAGTGCCGTCAGATTAATTTGGGGGTCTCTGCACAGTTCCTGATCGATGCCAAAGAACCACCAGCAACTGGACCAATGGGGTACCCGTTCGAACTACCAGTGATGAATGGGTCTGGGGGGGATGGGACAGCTCAGTGGCACTATGGGGGAAGCTTGCCCTGTGGCTGCGTGTCCTCGGCCCGCTCTGTGGATACGTGGCACCACTCTCCAGAGGTCAGTCCAGCTCCTGGCATCGGTGTTAACGAGAAGGGGGCTGGGAAGCGGATCTGTCCCCCTGCAGACGGCCCTTCCTTGCCACGCTGTGATTTCCCTGCTCTCTGCCCCCCGCAGCACAAGCAGGAGGAGTTGGAAGGTGAGGGCTGGGAATACGCCTCTCTCTTTGGCTGGAAGTTCCACCTCCACTACCGCAAGACGGACGCCTTCCGCCGCCGGCGCTGGAGGCGCCGCATGGAGCCGCTGGAGCGCACCGGAGCGGCCGCCGTCTTTGCCCTGGAGGGCGCTTTGGTAGGTACCTGGGCAGGTTTTATGGTCAAGTCCTGGGGTTTCGGGAGGCTGTGGGTAGAAAGGGGCTTGAGCCAGGAAATTCAGATCCAAATTATTTGATCGGTTGCGAGGCCAGATGGGACCCTCGGGGTCATCCAGTCTGACCTCCCGCAAACCACGGGCCACGGAGTTTTGCTCAGTGATTCCTACAGCAAGCCAGTAACGCCTGGCTGAGCCAGAGCAGATCTTTCAGAAGAACATCCAGTAACCACTCCAAGCGACGGAGAACCCTGGCCCTCGGCAGCGGTTCCAGTGGTTAATCAACCTCCCTGTACCTTATTTCCAGTACGAATATTTCCACTTCCCAGCCACTGCCTTTGGCTGCTAGATTAAAGGCAGCTGCAGGGGGTGAGGCTGGCTCTGTCTCTACCACCCCAACTCCAGTTGGCTCCACCAAGGTGCCACTCTCCTTTTGGCTGCTCCTGGTGTCGTGGGAACATGTGCTTCCCGGTTCAGGTCTGGTGCTGCTGCAACATGCACCACGAACACACAGGTGGGTCAGAGTCATCCTTGTCTCTCTGTGGAGTTACACCAGGGCTGGATTTAGCCCGGTGAGTCCGGCTTCCAGGCTCAGGGGGACTGCTCAGCAGACTTGTTCAGCGCACCTGTACGGGCTAGTGAGAGAGGATGCTGAAGAGGGCTCTCCAGCTGGGACAAAGGCAGCGCGGGTCTTATCAGCATGGCTTGGGAGAGAGCTGCTGCTTAAGGACTGTAAGGCCCCAGTTCAAGTCCCAGCTGCACGGGCAGTGAATCTGGCCATCGGCCAGGGCAGGGATCCCACTCAACTAGTTGAATCTACTCTAGAATCTTGCCAAAGTCAACAAGGAAACCCAGATATTCTCCCGAATCATAAACTGTGGCTCCAACCGTCCTTGGATCTCCGGGTGCATCTCAGCCCTTTATTATTGATACAGAGATCAGCCCGGACGCTTGGATCCAGATCTGAATTTCCCTAGAGTTGGGTAGGGGTGGTGGTGTGGGCCCAGGCTCTAATGCAGCACAGGCCCATGTAGAAGGAGAAATCTGGTAAACCACTGTAATATCGGACTCATCCCCCTAGGCTCAGAGACACATCCCCATCAAAGGAGCCGGCAGAGTTCGCACAGTCCATTTCGAATAGCTGTGAGTCCCACCTCGGGGCTCAGGCTTGCAAACAGCCTCGTTATCTGCTCTCTAGGCTCTTCTATTATTTGTTTAACTAATAGGCTGGCTTTCTTTATACCTTGGATTTCATAATAGGTTGGCTTTTCCAATAGCTAAATGGGAAACAACCACGGCAGCACAAAGCCCCTATTATAGGTTTTTTTTCCCCTTTGGATTTTTCTTCTTCATGCTACATTTTGTCCTTCCTTTTGTCTGACCGTTGAACTCGGTGGTAAGTTTTAAACAACATGGAATTCAATCAGGTCGGGTGTTTTATATTCACATCGACCCTGCGAGCTCTCCGGGTTTTTCCAGAGAGTAATTTTAACTCTTGCATGCCCCGAAGAGACGCACGCTCTGAATGCAAGCTCAGGAGTCAGGACTCCTGGGTTCTATTCCTAGTGCTGCTGCTCGCTCTCTCTGACGTGGGGCCACTCACTTAATTCCTGTGGGTCTTGGTTTCTCCATGTATAGAATGGGAGGATGATACCTCGCCAGAGAGTTGCGAGGGTTAGCTAGTTATCTAATGTTGGAAAAGTGCTGTAAAGTGTTGCATTATTATTCCAGATAACAATAAGGTGCAAAACATTCACACTGGTGCACTGATGTCATGGCTTTTAGCCTGTTGCCGACTGGGTTCACTAGGGGGCGCCATGATCGCTGGCACTTGAGCAGGTCCAATTCCGTCCCGTAGAGCAGTGGTTTTCAAACTTTTTTTCTGGGGACCCAGCTGAAGAAAATTGTTGATTCCAACGGAGCTGGGGATGAGGGTTTTGGGGTGTGGGAGGGGCTCAGGGCAGGGGCAGAAGGTTGCGGTGTGGGAGGGGCTCAGGGCTCTGGGCTGGGGATGCAGGCTCTGGGGTGGGGCCAGGGACGAGGGTGGGGTGGGCTCTGGGCTGGGGCTGGGGCTGAAGGGTTTGGGGTGCAGGAGGGGCTCTGGGTTGGGGGGCTCAGGGCTGGGGCAGGGGATTGGGGTGCAGGAAGGGGTCAGGGCTCTGGGCTGGGGGTGCAGGTTCTGGGGTGGGGTTGGGGATGAGGGATTTGGGGTGCAGGAAGGGGTTCCAGGTTTGGGGGCGCTCAGGGCTGGGGCAGGGGATTGGGGCACGGTGTTGGGGCGCAGACTTACCTCCGGTGGCTCCCAGTCAGCGGCGCAGCGGGGGGGCACTGTGGACTGCGCTACATCCCGGAAGCAGCCAGCAGCAGGTCTGGCTCCTAGGCGGAGGCACACAAGTGGCTCCGTGCGACTCTCACCCGCAGGCACCACCCCCCAGTTCCCATTGGCTGGTTGCCGGCCAATGGGAGTACAGAGCCGGTGCTTGGGGCGGGGGCAGCACGCGCAACCCTGTGGTCCCCCTGCCTAGAAGCCAGACCCGCTACTGGCCACTTCCAGGGCGCAGCGCGATGTCAAAACAGGCAGGCACTAGCCTAGTCCCGGTCGGCGGTGCTGACCAGAGCAAGGCGACCCAGCGCCTTACATACCGCAACTACCTAGTGGGTCGCGACCCACGGTTTGAAAAACACTGCCGTAGAGGGCAGTGGTATCACACACGTACAGGGGTAGTAAAGCATGATGGCCTGCCATTAACTTGCTTTGTGACCTTGGCCAGGTCCTTTTCCCTCTCTGTGCCTCAGTGTCCCCTCCAGCGCAATGGGGATACCGATATGGACATTCCTTTGTTGTTTTCAGGAGGGTTTCCTTAGAGATTGACCCAAGTTGCAGAATTTGGATCCAGTTTAGGTTTGATGGGCAGGAGAAGAGTGCCACATTTTTGATTAGGGTTCAGCTCACTTTGAAGACCGGAGTAGGGCTGGTTGGGAAACAGGTTCCCTGCCCGGGGAGATTGTTTGTGATTTCCAGAGTTTTCCCATCCAGACCTGGGAGTTTAACATGATTTGTTAGCGCCCCCCTGTGTCCTCACCAGTCTTGCGCCGTCTTCCGCTATTCGGCCACACCCGACTCTGCATTTGTCAAGTCCTTGTCAAGGAGTGACCCCTCCTGGCCAGGTTCTTGGTAGTCTGTCCCCGTTAGGATAACAGGGAAGCAGCAGATCCGTGGCGCCAGGAGGGTATAGCAGTTTTCCCTCTCTTGGTATTGACACCTCCTCATCAATTATTGGGAGTGGATCACATCCACCCTGACTGAATTGGCCTTGTCAACACTGGTTCTCCACTTGTAAGGTAACTCCCTTCTCTTCATGTGCCAGTATATTTATGCCTGCATCTGTAATTTTCGCTCCATGCAGCTGAAGTGGGTTTTTTACACACGAAAGCTTATGCCCAAATAAATCTGTTAGACTTTAAGGTGCCACCGGACTCCTTGTTGTTTTTGTGGATACAGACTAACACAGCTACCCCTCTGATACTTTTCTCCTAAGTCACACACTGAGTTAATGGCAGATTGGGGGCTAGGATCCAGTTCTCCTGCCTCCCTAAGGGACCCTCCACATAGGGTCTACATGAGCTGGGAGAATCACCATCTTGTAGGCTGTACTCTCCCTGCCTTTACTATTGTGGATGTGTGTATCACTACCCTTTTCTGAATCGGAGCTGCTCAACTTTGTATCATATGCTCTATACTGCTTGCAGTTTGATAGAGATTCTCCTTTAGCATCATTGGCAGGATCCTGAACTTTTGAGGCAGCAGTTCTAGCCCCACTGTTGCACTGAAAAATTTGGGGTACAACAAAGAGACAACAGTGATGTCCCCGGATAACTGTGGATTAAAATTAAAGCAAGAAAACAGAACTAGTTTCAGTGCATTTTATTCCTGATGGATTTTACAGCCCAGTCTTTGATGCTCTGGGTGCTTGCTAAACATCTGGGCAGGGGCAGCCCTTGCCTTGTGGAGCCTCACAATCTACAGATAGACTGGGAGCCGAGAGAAGGCGAAGGAGAGCAATAGTGGGTCGCATGTCTCTAGGTCAGCTCAGTTCACTGAATGCAGCATGGCAAAAGAGGGTCCTGTGTGTGTGTGTACTGCCATTGTAGCTGTGTGTGTGTGTGTGTGCACTGCCATTGTAACTGTGCCTTGGAGAGTGTGTGTGTGTGTGTGTGTGTGTGTGTGTGCGCGCGCGCGCACTGCCGTTGTAACTGTGCCTTGGAGAGTGTGTGTGCGTGTGCGCACACTGCCGTTGTAACTGTGCCTTGGAGTGTGTGTGTGTGTGTGCGCGCGCACTGCCATTGTAACTGTCAGTGTGCCGTTGGAGGGTGTGCATGCGCACCATTGTAACTGAGCTTGGGGGTGGGGGGTTCACATGCCGTTGTAACTGCACCCTGCTGCTCCCCAATCAACCCTCTCCTGTTTCCCCTTTCCCCAGCGGGAGGCGAGGCGTAGACCTCCAGCCTTGTTTCTTTCGGTCTCATTTCGACCCCCAGCAGCCCTCCCTGCCTGAGCGCTGAAGTTTTACGAGGGCTTTACCAGCCGCACTAAGGCCCTGATTTCAGATTCATTAGCCTGTAAATAAAATGAGTCTGCCTACATGCCGGCTACGGCGCTGGGGGTGAAGGAATCAACAGAGACGACTGCTCTGGGGGGACTGTACTGTGTCGTAGACCCAACCCCCCTGCCCCTGCGCTGCCGGTGAACGCCCTCAGCTCCCCCTGACCGCAGCTGGAATGGTGGGTGGTGGGAACGTCTTCAAATCAGGCCTCAAAGTTGGGCTTCTGGAGACCAAGGGGCCCAAAGGTAGAACAGAGACCCACGCCCCGTGATTCCTGCATCAAGCCCCTACCTTCTGGCTGAGCTGCAGCACATCTCTTAGAAAGACATCCAGTCTTGACTTGGACTCCCAGTGATGGACAACCATCACGTCTCTACGGAAACCGTTCCAGGGTTGCCTCCTAGACTCCGTCATGATCTAGAGGCAATCTCATTCCTCCAGAGTTCCTGTTCGCAGCGGGGAAGACGGTGCCTTCTCTTCGGGCACCAGCTCCTTGTGCGGCTGGGTTGTGTGTATTTGTGTTGGGACCCCCCTGATGGTGAGAAGAGTGGGCACGGTCCTGCTGTCGGATCTGAGCTGTTCTGCGCATGCCGTGAAGAGCCCAGCAGGTGAATTACACCCCAGCTATGGGTCTGGCTCCGAGACAGGCCTAATAGCTCAAAGCAAACTCTCCAAGTCTTTGGGCTCAGCTCTCTGAATTCCCATCCGCAGTAGGTCATTCTGGTTTGCCTTTATGCCCTCATAGTTTGGGGTTAGTTGCCACATTTTTCTGTGGTTACTTGGGTTTTTTTTGCAGATTGCTTTATAAATGATCTTGCCATACTTTATGGTTTTGCAGATTCATGCCTTTTCCAGCACTCCTCACTAACTGGGTCTCATTCCTTCGTGACTTATGTGTTTTCCAGGATGCTCTGTGCCACAATAATACCTTATATTTATATAGTGTCTTCCACCCAGAAAGCTCAGAGCCCCTGGGTGCTTTCGGGTTCATTCCCCTGCCACTCAAATGCAGCTATCTCTGGGGAGGAGTACGGATGATGTCATGCCAGGAAGAGGCAGTGTCATCACCATGAAGTGCAGTTGTGGTATTTGCTTCCTACAGAAAAAAGCCAAACGTAGGCAGCCCTGCTCCAGGAGGATCAACTTTTGGACCCAAATCAACCAGACAGAATTCCTGCTGTAGCTTTTCTGTGCCAAACTGAGGAAACAAGTCTGCACATGTTTGAAGGGGAAAGACCGCAAGTAGAAAGAGGGATTTAGTGTGATACAGCAGAGAATAAATAAGCGTAATGGGGTAAAGTTAAAGGAAGAAAAGGAAAGCTGAGGTGGAATATGAGGAAGACTCTGAAGGCGGCGAGGAGATGTAGGCTGTGGAACAGTCTCCCCAAAAGAAATTTTGGAGGCTTCATTTTTTAAACCACCCTGGACAGAACATTAGTAAATGCCCCGTGGAAACCATCCACCATGGGCCGGGTTGGATGACCTTGTAGATCTTTTCCAGCTCTGATTTCTGTGGTTTCTTCACCTGGTCAGAGGGGTCGCTGTTGTAAAACGAAAGGCGGAAATACAGCGGAGGAGGAAGCCAGGACTGGGAACTGAACTTGGCTCCCCTACAGGGCACGGTAGAGCGTTAGGATGATCCACAGCCCATTGGAGCCAATAGGCGTTAGCTGCTGGGCCAGCGGTGGAGATGCATCTGCTAACTTTGGTTTTACCCTGGCTGCCTGCCAGCGATGGAACTGGGCAGGGACTTGACTATGGTGCCTCCCAAAGGCCTTCTGCCCGTTCCATCAAATTCCCGCTACCTGCTGTGTGCTTCGCACCATGCTTCTGTGCCCTGCTGTGGTTGTGGTGTAGCTTCCCTGAGACGGTCAAATTACAGAGTCATGTTGTTGCAGGGAAACCAAAGCCCAGTGAGCACTGAAGTGCAGAGGGGAACGAAACAAGCCAGCTCCCGGCACGGATTTACTGAACTATTTACAAGGGTTGTTTTCCAACAGGAAGGTCATACCAAACATGACCAGAAGGAATTTGTCTTGGATACAAGAATGTGTGTATGATACTTTGGGGTTTCTGGGCCACAGTCTTCCCTGCTCTAGCCGATTTGCTTGCAGCGTAGTCTCGCTGTGCGTCACTTTGGCCCGTTACCACCCTGTCTGCCTTGGTGAGCTGGATAATCATCTGCATCGTCATTGAAACCACATTAAACACCAGGGCTGGGACCGCAAAGGGAACTAAGGGAGTTTGGTTCCCAATTGGGGCTGGAATTCATCGGAGCTGGCAGCTGTCTCCCTTAGACTCCTGTGGGAAATTCCAACCCAATGGTGGGTGCTGAATTCCTCAGCCTCATGGCACCCCACCGGCCATACTCAGCATGTTGGAGGATCGGGAGCAGCCCGGTCCTTGGTCCTGGAGATGTTCACCTCCAGGTCACCGGTTCTAATCCCTTGCCCACTTTGTGGTGACCAAAAGCCACAAGTAGCTACTGGGTGACCTCACTCCATTTCCTAGCAGCCACGCTTCTGCCTCCAAAGCCCTTCTGCTGCAGCTGATAATAACTGGCTGACATAGCCGAAAGCACATGCTTTGAATGGGCCTCTGAGGTGCATGAGCTGCCTTCTCATGGCAGGACATATGGTAGAGCCACGCTGGCCGGGGGCAGTGAGGAAAACGCACCAGCGAGAGGTCTCCAGGGCTGGGAAGCCTGCTTTCAGAAAGGCCGTTAATTGTACTGTGTGCAAAAGAGCTCAAGGAACAACTCTGCACAAGCTGCCTTCCCTACACGTTTGTCAGCGAACGCATGTTTCAAGGCTGCTTTGACAAACCAGCCTTGCCATTTCCTGCCGTTTTATGGCAGTTCCATCTCTGGGAGAAAAGCAAAAAAAGAATTCCCCTTCGATCCGGACACTAATGGTGTGAACAGGCAATGGTGCGGTTAGTGGACCAGCTTCTTAGCACGGAGCCAGGCAGGGTGTGTCAAGGAAACAACTCCTGTGAGTGATGGTAGAGGGTCAATCAGCCGGGCTGGTTAGCTCCTTCCTACTGCTCCAGTGTGCTTCTAGAGATCTGTGTCCGTAGGTTACCCGGCCAACTGGAAATTACGCTGAGCTCTCAGTTCATATAGGGCCTGGGAGTTAATGGGACCTGTTCATTTGAGCTCACTGGGAACGGGACTGGCCCTGTACATGGCTCTCAGCTGTGGGCAATGATCCTAATCCTGACACTCCAATCAGACAAGCGTGCCGCTGAAGTCAGGGGGCAGTGAGCAAAAGCAGGAACGGGGGCCTGGCTGGTTTCATCCTGGGGAGTTTCTGGCTTATTCTTTCATTGGGTGGGGCAGGTTGGGGGTGGGGGGTTGTCCCCATAGTCTGCCAATCCCACGAGTTCCAGGCGGATCTCAGGGTGGAAGAGGGGGCTGTGACAGGTTGGGAACACAGAGACCTGCTTGGTGCTGCCACCTGGTGTGCCAAGGCTACTTCTGCCCCTGCTTCCAGGCCTTTTCCAGCTTGGGACTCCCGAGTCCTGTCTGTTTTGAGCCAGATTCCCCTGATCTGCTGCAAACACAGACCCAGGTCCACACCAAGTCCACACACAACTGTAAGGCTCCTGGAAGCGCTCTTGCCTTTGACACCCAGGTGCCCAACTCCCAAGGAGGTTCAAACCCTTAATAAATCCGTTTTACCCCGTATAAAGCTTATACAGGGTAAACTCATAAATAGTTCTATCTTCTATTTCAAAGATAGAAAGATATGCACAGCTGTTTGCCCCCCCCCTTCCAGGTACCAACTCGCACTCCAGGTAACTTAATAAGTAAAAAGTGATTTTAATAAGTACAGAAAGTAGGATTTAAGTGATTCCAAGTAGTGACAGACAGAACAAAGTGAATTACTAAATAAAATAAAATAGAACACGCAGTTCTATGTCTAATCACCCTGTGTACAGATAAAAACCTCACTAGGTCCAGTAAACAGGCCATCTTCCTCCTAGCCTGGGTCCAGCAATCACTCACTCCCCTAATGTCTTTGTCCTTTGTTCAGTCTCTTTCAGGTGTGTCCTCGGGGGGTGGAGAGTCTCTCTCTTTAGCCAGCTGAAGACAAAATGGTGGGGTCTTCCCAGGGCTTTTATAGCCTTCCCCCCCCCACTCCCTGAGTACATTATGTTGCCCTGGAGTTGTGGGATCACATGGGCAAGTCACCTGTCCAAGCACCCTAACCGGTCCAGCCAGGTGCATTCCTGACCAGGCCCCGATGTGGATTGGGGTCTGCAACTTCTTTTGTCTGTTAAGTGCTTGTACTTAACTTGCACATTCTTTTCTCCAAACATGATCCCATGCACTTACAAAGGCTATGTACAAAACCAGCAAATATAAAACCAATCTTCATAACTCCAACTACAACAATGATACATGCATACAAACAGGAGGAATAGATTCAGTAGATCATAACTTTCACAGAGATATGTTACATGGCACATGTAGCATAAAACATATTCTAGTTACATATATACATTTATAAGCATCTCCCCATAAAGCTTTATGGGGTACACCATCACAGGGGCATCAGCAGGAGGAAAGTGGCATCTGTGTAACAGAAATTGGCAGTGACTGATAGAAACCAAAAGAGGCCAGTCTCAGGATTTTAATGCTACTGGGCTTCTCCCCACGCAGCCCCCTGGGTCTGCACCTTCCACTTGTCTGGGATGTGGCTCACTTATTGATGAAGCCAGGTCAGTACACGAGACAGACGGATGATGGGCCCGGTAGGCATGCGCAGTAAGACAAAGCCCACCCTGCTCCGCTCTCTCCAGGTCACCGTGCAGCTTGTGTTCTGCCTCCTGCTCCAGCCTCGGTGCCAGGTTAATTTACCCTGCAGAACGACCCCTCGGTGAAAGGCAAGAAGCTGCCACGCAGGGCACAGAATAGCGCCCGGGGCCTTTGCCCCAGGAAGCCTAATCCAGACCCACACTGGGCAACTGCCTGCAGGAAATGCCTCCGCTTGTGGACAGCGGCTGCTCCGCCTTTGGGATGGAAGCAGCTCCCCGGGCTACCTGGGAGCGGTGCCCTGGCCACTGCTGGCCGACGGGCCACGGCTCCGGAGCCTGAGGCCTGTGAAAGGCCAGGCAGCCATTGCTGAGCCCAGGAGTAGCCACGGCAACTCCAGCTCCCTCCGCCTCATGCTGAGGCGGGAAACATGCCTCATTACGCTAGAAGGCCGGGAGAGCCAGATTGTATCCTCACTAATGTGCTTTCCTTGGATCCTCTCGCTCTCTGTGTAACACACACACGTTTCTATGCACTGCCTCCGATTTCACACCTGCACACCCATCCTAACCACTTCCGATGGCCATTAAAGAGAGGCGCAGGCCGCTCCACCTCGGCGCCCCCTCAGACTCGTGCCGGGGCCGGCGGCTCCGGCCACACACAGGGCGCTGTTGGCCAGAGCCGGGCCGCATGCTCCCGCTGGAGGGACTGTTTCACTGCGTGGCGCTGGCTTCTGGCTGCTCCGGCCCTCGCCTGCCGGCCGTTAGGCTGACAGATGGAGGGCTCCCGTTGGGCCTGTCTCACGATGCTGCCTCTCACTCACGCAAAGCACTGATCCATCTTCCCGCCGATGGACTCGCCCCTGTGCTTTCCACTCCGCCAGGGGCTCTTTTCTGGGGGGCCCGGCCTGTTTTCCCAGCACCCGTGTCTTGGGACGAGGTCCCCTCAGCCACCTCAGGAACAGGACGTTCCGCCAAGGCCTCAGAAAAATACATTCGCACAGCGCAGACGGAGCCAGCTGTTTCCTTGAGAGGCAAAACGTACCCTCCTTTGGGCCACTCTGCTCGCTGGGACAATCCCTGACGAGACCTCCTGGCCCCTGGATTACCCATTAATCCAGCACCTCCAGCTGTGACCCGGGGAGGTGCCTGCTTCAATCTCCGGTGGCAAAGAGGGCAGCTGCCCCGTAAGCTTCTTCTGCTAAGAGAACACTTGCCCAGAGTGGCCGAGGCCCTCAACTGCCCATCTTGGCTGACTCACCGGGGCGTTCTGTAAGTAACGATACGTGCTGTCGGCTTGGGCTTGTTGTCTGCAAGGACGCTGGACAGTCAGGGGGACTAGGGACCTGTTTGTCTCTTTACCCATTTTTCTATGCATCCTCCACTACTAACCCCATAAGCGGATTCAGAGAGGATGACACACCTTCAGCAGCACTTTACGGGGCAACTGATGGCTGCTGATACGGTATCATTTCCCACTAACCGCCCGGAACCTGCTCCCATTGCAAGCTCCTGCAAGGGTCTGAGAAGTCGGAGATGGAAAAGGCCAACTGGCTCATTCCAATCCTTCCCTTCCCAGCCAATGCAGGATTGTTCCCTACAGGGCATTCTCCAGAACCGCTCTCCAATGGAGTTATACAGATCTGAAGCAATGGTGCTTCAGAGTGGACAGGCGTGTGACCTGCAATAAGGCTGGAGGGTCAGGCCCTTGAATTTAGTGATGGAAAAGGCCTGGTGGGTCCTACCCAATGCTGTCCCCCCCGGGCCTGTATAGCATTGTTCTATACAGAACTACAGTATATATTCTCCAGTGCTTCTGTGATGATGATGTCATATCATATGATAACACACTTTCCATTCCACTAGTATCTCTTGGAGGGTGTTAAACAGCAGCTACTAATGTTAGACATTTTAAAAGCAGCAGATCTGGTTAATTTGCACCCAAGAGTTTTAAAAGAGCTGGCTGAGGTGCTCACTGGACTGTGAATGCTGATTTTCACTATGTCTTGGAGCACTAGGGAAGTTCCAGACGACTGGAAGAAAGTTAATGTTGTGCCAATATTTAAAGAGGGTAAACAGAGTGACCCGGGTAATTATAGGCCTGTCAATCTGACCTCAATCTCAGACCAGATAATGGAGTGGCTGGTACTGGGCATGATTAATAATAAATTAAAGGAGGGTAATATAATTAATGCCAGTCAACATGGGTTTATGGAAAATAGATCCCGTCAAACGACCTTTTTTGGATGAGATTACAAGTTTGGTTTATCACAGTTCAGAGCAGAAGCACCTGTATTCCCCCTCTGTTGTCCAGCAAGGGGATCCTTTTTCAGGCTTCTGGTTCCCCAGCCATCACCTTTTCTGGGCGGAGACACGTGTCTCTCTCCCTCCTAACTGGGGTTTTTCCAGGCTGCACAGTTCCTTGCCTGCACTACGAATTCCCCAGCAACACAGACTGCCTCAGCTGCTCGGCTTTACCTTCCTTCCTCAGAGGTTAATAATAGCCTAGTTACCCACAGTTAAGTTACCGCTTTTTGCACATTCATTCTTAAGGGTGTCTTTCCATTGGATGAGGCCCATGTCCGTGGCCTTCCTCTGACCCACACCAGACCCTCCTCCCTGTGTTGGGGTACAGGGGACCTCTTGCCATTTTCACAGAGCTTGCCCTTCCTGCGTGGGCTCCCCAGTTCCCTCTGCCCTGCTGCAGACCTTGCTTGGCTCAGGGCCTGCTACGTCCCTGGAACAGAGATGGGCTGGGGGCGGAACGGTGCTGTGTGGATTGGGAACTTTTGCCGCGTGTAGCTTTCGAATGGCAGGACACGGGCCAGGCCGTCCTGCATGTTTGGTGAAAAGCTCATAAAAATTGTGGAACTATTCAGCTCCCAGCAAATTCCTTAGACCCAGGCTGGGGCTCTGCGTTTTTCTCCACGCTAAGGAAACCTGGCTGGGGAAGGGGGTTGAGAGAGATGGGGGTGGGGGGTAAAAGGGAAAGAAAAGAAGGCAAGCTTTTAAAAACTCGGCATGACCTAATTATTGTAAATACATCGCACCGCAAACCCCAGCCCTTCCTCTGCAGACAATGCCCTGGTAATTACTATTCCTGCCCTGGAGCTTTCGGGAAAGCAGAAAGGGCTCTGCAGACCACCTAAGTTCTTTGACGCATTTTTGGGCCCGGGCGGCCCATGGCTCTGGAAAATCCATCTCAGCCCTATTTTCAAATATCTCCCTCCTGTCTTTCCCAAACATTTGATGATTGGAAATATTTAAAGATCCCATTGACGCTAGCCAGGAAGTCATCTTTATGCACCTTTTCCTGCAACTAAATATTTCAAGTCACATATGGCAATTAGGAGGTGATAAAGGGCCGGTGCGTGCACGCGAAAACAAGAAGAGGAAAAAGCATTGGCCCAGGTTAGGCGAGGATCCTTTCAAGCGGCGAGCGGAGTATTTCACTGCGTTTGACACCATCTGTATCACCATTAACAAAATTTATACTCCATTAATTTTACTCACAGGGGGACTTAGTGAAACACTTTAACTACCCGTGCTGTGAGATCTTTCAAACAGAACAATGCAACTGAAGGGCCGCTTACGTGCATTGCTTTTTTTCTGGGTTGCTGGATGGGGTCAGAGCTGCTCCTCTGTGTGTCATAGGCCTTATACTGCCATCTGTGATTTTCTGTTTGCTCAAGGGTTGGGGCCGGTGCTCCAGAAATAAGAGAATCTGGGTTCTATCCCTGCTTTAGCTGTCGAGTTCGAAGTGATTGCAGTGTGCAGGATAGTGACATTCAGGAAGTTTGGGAAGCAGCAGGGTGCAGGGGCTAAGGTGTTGGATTGCATCTCAATAGACCTGGGATCTGTTCCTGGCTCTGACACTGACTTGCTCTGGGACCTTGAGCAAGTCATTTTCCTTCCTACCTCTGATCTATTTAGGTTGTAGGCTCTTGGGGCAATGACTCTTTCTTACTATGCACCTATGTAGTGTCTAGCAGAGTGAGGCCGTGATCTGAGGCGAGGCCTCTAAGCCGTGCTACTCTAAATTATAGCAACGAAGTCCTAGGTATGTCGCCAGCTGGTTACAAATGCTCACTTTGGGCCAGCTGGTTTGGGTGAGATTTGAACCAACGACAAGGCCGTTTGGAGGTCTGACTCAATTCTGTTCACTATATTCTCTCATTTTCATACATCTTCATGTTTCATTGTCTCCAATGAGGAAGGAAGCAGAAATCTTTGGAGAAATGCTATTCTCTTTGTTCTCCAACCCCAACCGAAGCCACAAAGTGCCAGAAACCTGCTGAGAAAACTTATTTGTGTGAGGGAGAGTCCAGCCTGATTTCTAGAGTAAAGAAGGTTCTGGGTAGAGTCAAATAAGCAGCCGGACTTCGGTAAGCACGACCCGGCTGGAGCCCGCCCCCTGGACCTCCTCCTGCACCCCAACCTCCTGCCCCAGCTTTGAGCCCCCTCCCAGAGCCCGCACCCCCTCCCACGCCCCAACCCCCTACCCCAGCCCTGAGACCCCTCCTGCATCCAAATTCCTTCCTGGAGCCCGCACCTCCTCCCACACCTGAACCCCAGCCCTTAGCCTCCTCTTACACCCAAACTCCCTCCTGGAGCCTGGACCCCGCAGCCCCTCCCACACCCCAATCCCCTGCCCAAGCCCAGAGCCCCCTCCTGCACCTCAAACTCCTCATCCCCAGCCCCACCCCAGAGCCCATGCCCCACAGATGGAGTCCGCACCCCCTCCCACACCCTATCCCTTTGCCCCAGCCCTGAGCCCACTCTCACACTCTGAACCCCTCAGCTCCAGCCCATAGCCCCCTCCTGCACCCCAAACCCTTCATCCCTGGCCCCACCCCAGAGCCTGCCCCCCAGATGGAGCCCTCAACCCCTCCCACATCCCAACCCACTGCCCCAGCCCGGAGCCCCCTCCTGCACCCTGAACCCCTCATTCTTGGCCCCACCCCAGAGCCCTTACCCCCTCCCTCACACCAGCCCCCTGCCCAGTGAAAGGGAGTGAGGGTGGGGGACAGCAAGCGACGGAGGGAGGGGGGATGGAGTGAGTGGGGGCGGGGCAGGAGTGGGGTAAGGGTGTTCGGTTTTGTGCAATTAGAAAGTTGGCAAACCTACTTCTTAGATATCTATATTTACATTTAGCTATATTAAAGCAGATATTGTTTGCTTGCGCCCAGCTTACCAAGTGATCAGATCGCTCTGCATCACTAACATGTCCTTCCCACTGTTTACCACTTTCCCAATTTTTGTGTCCTCTGCCAACTCTATCGGTGATGATTTCATGTTCTCTTCCAGGTCATTACTAAGCATGTTAAATGGTGTAGGGACAAGAACCAATCCCTGGGGGATCCCATTAGAAACACACCTCCTTGATAATGATTCCCTGTTTACAATTCGTTTTGAGACCTATTAGCTAGCCAATTTTTAATCTATTTAATGTGAGCCATCTTCATTCGATACCTTCCTCATCCAAATGTCGTGCCGGTCCAAGGCAAATGCTTTATGGAAGTCTACGTTGTGGCAAATTGCCGGCACTACTATGATGGGTTCCGCACTTTCTCTTCTTGTGGGGGCTTCAGGGTGCCATTTCTTGCCCCTGAACTGGGGTAACAGCTATCCTACTAGTATCCCAGGGAAGGGGAGTGGAGAGGGAGGGACCCAGGCCCGCCCTCTACTCTGGGTCCCAGCCCAGGGGCCCTATGATAGCAGGTGAACCACTTGTACCAGTGATTCTTTCCCCTGGGCTACTTCCCTCTCCTGACCTTCAGCTTGTGGGGCTTCCTGCCTTCCCTCTGCACAAGCCAGGTGTCCCTTTACCTAGGATCTTGGTCTTCTTCGCCCGCTGCAGCACTTCTCAAAACTCTCCTCCACTTTCCTTTGAACTGCTCTTTGTTCCACCACCAATTCACTCTGCTTCACTCCTCCAAACTGCTCTCTGCTCCACCACCAAACCACTCTGCTCCAGCTCCTCCTCACTCTGCTCCAGCTCCTCCTCTGGCTGATTGAAGCAGGGGGATTTTATCAGGTGACTGGTTTCAGATGCTCTCATTGGTTTCAGGTGCTTTTAATTAATCTACAGGGAATAAGGCTTCTCCTCACCCTAGATCACTCTCCTGCTGCCTTCTGGCCATGCTGTATCACATATCCTCCCCCCCTGCTCAACACCATGGGGTTGGGCAACTTGGGACGAGAGGCCATGCTTTCGTGACAAGCCATCTGCGTTGCCGTGTTGGCTTCCGGCCCTATGCTGTACTCGGAAATGAAAAGGTTGCAGAGATAGGAACCATCTAGTCACTCTTGCATTCTTCTCCTTGTTTCTGTGCATCCACTGGAGCGGGGCATGGTCTGTCACCAGGGTAAATCGCCGCCCCCGTAGGTAGTAACGGAGAGTTTCCATGGCCCATTTTATCGCCAGACATTCCTTTTCAACGACGGCGTACTTTTGTTCCCTGGGGAGGAGCTTCCGGCTGAGGTACAGGATCGGGTGTTCCTCCTCCCCTACCATCTGCGAAAGGACGGCTCCTAGCCCTACCTCCGAGGCATCTGTTTGTAGAAAGAATTCTTTCCTGAAGTCTGGGGCTATAAGTACAGGATGGCAGCAAAGGGCTGTCCTTAAATCTGCGAATGCTCCTTCTGCTGCATCAGACCACTTTACTATCTCGGGGCCCCGAGCCTTTATCAGGTCAGTCAATGGCCCTGCTCTTGTGGCAAAATGAGGGATGAATCTCCGATAGTACCCTACTAACCCGAGAAATGCTCTGACCTGCTTTTTACGGATTGACCGAGGCCAATCTTGTATTGCCTCCACTTTGTTCCATTGGGGTTTTACTAAACCTCTCCCTACTACATACCCAAGGTATCTGGCTTCAGCTAGTCCTATCACGCACTTGAGAGGGTTGGCAGTGAGGCCAGCCTTCCTCAGGGTGTCTAGTACTGCTTCTACTTTTACTAGGTGCATTTCCCAGTCAGGGCTATGGATGACTATATCGTCTAAATAGGCGGCGGCATACCTGGCATGGGGTCGCAGCAATTTATCCATAAGTCGTTGGAATGTTGCTGGAGCCCCATGGAGTCCGAAAGGGAGGACAGTGTATTGGAACAGGCCATCAGGTGTAGAGAAAGCGGTCTTCTCCTTGGCGTTCTTGGCCAGGGGAATTTGCCAATAATCTTTAGTCAGGTCCAGAGTGGTTAGGTATCGGGCCTTGCCTAACTGATCAACTAGCTCATCGACACATGGTATTGGATAGGCATCGAATTGGGATACTTCATTCAACTTCCGGAAGTCATTACAAAACCTCCAGGTGACGTCAGGCTTGGGTACTAAGACGATAGGACTGGACCACTGGCTGTGGGATTCTTCAATAACCCCAAGTTCCAACATCTTCTTCACTTCTGTCCTAATTTCCTCTCTTTTAGCTTCCGGTATCCGGTATGGTCTTATCATCACCCTTATTCCGGGCTTGGTGACGATATGATGTTGGACCAGTGTCGTACGGCCCGGCTGTGTACAGAACACATCTTGGTTCCGTTGGATCATATCAATGACCTCTGTTCGTTGTTCTGGGGCTAACTCAAGGGATATCCTCACCTGCCCCTGTCGGTCGTCCGTCTGGGATGGAGCTCTCTGAATGACCAGGCACGTCTCTCGGTCACGCCAGGGCTTCAGCAAGTTTGCATGGTAGATCTGCTCTGGTCTTCGGCGGTCTGGTTGTCTGACCTTATAGTCCACTTCCCCAATGGCTTCCACTATCTCATACGGCCCATGCCAGCTGGCTAGGAGTTTGCTTTCTGCTGTCGGCACTAGCACCATCACCCGTTCTCCTGGCTGAAATTTCCGTACTTTCGCCTGGCGGTTGTAATATGTGCGCTGGGTCTCTTGTGCTTTTTCCAAATGTTCCCGTACTATAGGGGTTACTCGAGCTATTCGCTCTCTCATCTGTGTCACGTGCTCAAAGAAATTCTTTCCTGGGTTGGGTTGTTCTTCCCAGTCCTCCTTGGCGATGTCTAATATTCCGCGTGGGTGGCGTCCGTATAGTAGCTCAAAGGGAGAGAAACCGGTGGATGCCTGGGGGACTTCCCGTATTGCAAACATTAGGTATGGTAGAAGGGTATCCCAGTCTTTTCCATCCTGTGCTACCACCTTCCGGATCATACCTTTAAGGGTGAGGTTAAACCGCTCGACCAGGCCGTCTGTTTGAGGATGGTAGACTGAGGTCCTTATGGCATGGATGCGGAGCAGGGTACATAAGTCCTTCATTAATTTCGACATGAAAGGGGTTCCTTGGTCAGTCAGGATCTCCTTAGGGATGCCCACTCTGGCAAAAACCTGGAGTAGTTCTTTTGCTATTGCCTTGGATGTGGGGTTTCTTAAAGGAATGGCTTCTGGATACTGTGTGGCATAGTCAAGGATGACTAGTACGTTTCGGTGACCTCGTGCTGATCTTTCCAGCGGGCCCACAAGGTCCATGGCTATCCTTTCGAACGGGACTTCAATAATAGGCAAAGGCACTAATGGGGCCCGCAAGTGAGGTCGAGGGCTATGCAACTGGCATTCTGGGCAGGAGGCACAATAGCGTTGGACCTCTGCACGTATTCCTGGCCAATAAAATCTTCTTAGGACTCTGTCCAGTGTCTTGTCTATTCCTAGATGTCCCCCAAATAAATGACTGTGAGCTAGCTCTAGTACTGCCCTTGTGTGTTTCCGTGGGACTAAGAGCTGCTCTACTTCTTCCCCTCGGATCTGCACTATTCGGTACAACAGATCACGTTTGATCACATAATACGGCCCCGGGCCTTTGGTCTTTCCTTCCACCGGTACGCCATTTACTTCCACTACCTCCTCCCTCACATTCGCATATAGCGGGTCATTGGCTTGGTCCTGCCTGAAATTCTCACGGGCGGTACCGATCTGACCTAATTCCAGGGGGCCTATTTCTACTCCGCCCCCTGGGTTGCCCCTACTTGGGCTAGGAACTGACTCTGAGTCCTCACTGGCCTGAATTGTCTCCTGGCCTCCTGAACGGGTTCGCTTACCACCACGGGAGGCTTTCTGGTTCTCTGCTAGAATCCTGGTCCCTAGCCTTTTATCTGCCCTCCTTTCCCGCCTAGACTTTCGGGGTTTCCCAGGAGATGAGAATAGCTCTGGGGCAAATTCAGCAAAAATTGGGGTGAAGCTATCTATAGGTGCCTCCATTTCAGCCCGGGGGTTGCTACCCTCCCTTGGCTCTACTGGGGGGAGTAAGTTCTCAAACCCAGGGAAGTCTCTACCAATTAAGACCGGGTAGGGGAGCCTAGGGACCACTGCTGCAGTTACCCTGGTAGTGTTCCCCTGGATCTCAATCCGTACTGGGATTGTGGGGTAGAAATTTACGGTGCCATGAACGCACGTTACCCCTGTGGTTTTGGCCCGGGTTAGTTGGTCTTGCCCCACCAACTTCCCCGAGACCAGCGTGACAGCACTCCCGGAATCTACTAATGCTGTGGTCACAATACCATTCATTTTTACTGACCTTGTATACCCATGTGGGGTGGTTGCGACCCCTACCAGGCCAATTAGGCCACATTGTTCCCCAGGATCCCCCAGATTGCACTGGATAGGCTCTTCCCTGTTGGGGCATTGGGCTGCTATATGCCCCAATTCCCCATACTCGTAACACCGACCCCTTATCCCGGTTGCCGCCCTCTGCCTGGGGCTATTTGGTCGGCCCCCCCCAGCCCTCTCTTCCCAAACCCCCAGGTCCCTTCTTGGACTCGGGCCATTCCTCAATGTCTTTCCTCCCAGTTATAGTTCTCTTGTAGTTCTCGGCGGTCCGGGACCTTGGGTTTGGGGCTGGCTTCCTGGATTGCCGTGTTTCACCCCCTGGGGTCTGGAACAGTTCACGGGCTGCTAGCTGTCTTTCCATGAGGGAGACCAACTCATCATAGGTGGAGGGGTCATTCTGGCCAACCCAAGCCAGGAGGCCTGGTGGTAGCCCCCTCATATACCGGTCCAGTACCAGGAGCTCCATAATCTTCTCAGAGCTGAGGGCCTCAGGGCACAGCCATTTCCGGGTCAGGTGGATCAGGTCAAACAATTGCGATCTGGGTGTCTTGTCCTCTGTATACTGCCACTCATGGAACCTCTGGGCTCGCAATGCCGTAGTTACTCCGGATCTGGCCAGGATCTCTGCCTTCAGCTGAGGGTAGTCTGCTGCAGTCTCTGCGGCCATATCGTAGTATACCTTCTGGGCCTCCCCACACAGGAATGGGGCAAGGATACCGGACCACTGGTCTTGGGGCCAGGCCTCCCGCAGGGCTGCTCTCTCAAAAGCCAGGAGGTATGCCTCCACATCATCCTCCCGTGTCATTTTCTGTAGGCAGTGGCTGGCCCGTATAGTCCGGGTCCCATCGCCGTTCTGGCTTCGCTCCATAAGGGCCTTCATCTGGTTCACCAGCTCCTGCAGCAGGGCTCAGTCCTGGGCAGCCTGACTCATCAATAGATGATTAGTCTCTTGCTGTACCCTAGTTGCCTCCTGTTGGGTGGTTGCTTGGACCCGGGTAGCCTCCTGCTGGGCCGCGGTGGCTTGTATTAGGGCCTTGATTACGTCGTCCATCTTAAGGACTGGATTGTTTTGGCTAACCCTGGTTTAAGTCCCAGTGCGGAGATCCCACCCCGGACACCACGTGTGGCAAATTGCCGGCACTACTATGATGGGTTCCACACTTTCTCTTCTTGTGGGGGTTTCAGGGTGCCATTTCTTGCCCCTGAACTGGGGTAACAGCTATCCTACTAGTATCCCAGGGAAGGGGAGTGGAGAGGGAGGGACCCAGGCCCGCCCTCTACTCTGGGTCCCAGCCCAGGGGCCCTATGATAGTAGGTGAACCACTTGTACCAGTGATTCTTTCCCCTGGGCTACTTCCCTCTCCTGACCTTCAGCTTGTGGGGCTTCCTGCCTTCCCTCTGCACAAGCCAGGTGTCCCTTTACCTAGGATCTTGGTCTTCTTCGCCCGCTGCAGCACTTCTCAAAACTCTCCTCCACTTTCCTTCGAACTGCTCTTTGTTCCACCACCAATCCACTCTGCTTCACTCCTCCAAACTGCTCTCTGCTCCACCACCAAACCACTCTGCTCCAGCTCCTCCTCACTCTGCTCCAGCTCCTCCCCTGGCTGATTGAAGCAGGGGGATTTTATCAGGCGACTGGTTTCAGGTGCTCTAATTGGTTTCAGGTGCTCTAATTGGTTTCAGGTGCTTTTAATTAATCTACAGGGAATAAGGCTTCTCCTCACCCTAGATCACTCTCCTGCTGCCTTGTGGCCATGCTGTATCACAAAGTCTATTACGTCAACGCTGTTACCATTATCAACCAAACGTAATTTCAGCAGAAAAAGAAAGCAAGTTAGTTTGACAGGATCTGTTTTCCATACATCTGTGTTGAGTGGCATGAATTATATTACCTTCCTTTAGTTCTTTATTAATCAAGTCCTATGTCAATTGCTCTATAGATCGTCTGGTGGATAGAGTGGTAGCCTAGCAGTGGGGAGACCTGGGTTTAAGTCCTTGCTTCTCCTCAGTGTTTCTTTGTGCAAGTTGCTTAACCTCTCTATATGTCCGTAAAATGAGATTAAGAGCACTGCCTTATCTCGCGGAGAGGTTAAAGACCTTAAAAATAATGAGGTACTAAGATACTGCCATAAGGAGGGGCAGTACTTGAGGTAGATGTGAGCCATCTAGCCTAGATCCTTTCTCAAGGCATGGCCCATTTAGACTGTAACCTCTTCCGGGCAGCGGCTGTCCTTGTTTTGTCATGGACCACCACGTCCAACCAGAGCCGTCCCTTGGGTACGGAGAATTGGGGCATCCGCCCCATGCTCTGGGGGGCCTCACGCTGCTATAAAATTGTGAGGAGGCAGGCGGGGAGGTGAGCAGCTAACGGCAGGTGGGCAGGTGGGTGGGGGGCAAGGAGGAGCCCCCCTACCAGAACCTTTCCCTCTCCCAGCACCTCCTGCCCGCCGGCGGGCCCCACTGATCAGCGCCTCCCCGTCCATTTCAGCGCCTACCGCCTGCCGCGGATCAGATGTTTCGTGGCGTCAGGAGGCGCTGGGGGAGGGGGGAGAGGGGAGAGAAGCACGCTCAGGGGAGGGAGCGGAACTGGGCGGGGAAGAGGCAGGGTGGGAGCGGGAAGGGGTGGGGGCAGAGCGGGGGTGGGAAGAAGCAGGGCAGGGGTGGGGCCTTGGGGGAAAGGGTGGAGTGGGGGTGAGGCCTGGGCGGAACCAGGAGGGAGCCCTCCCCCCGCAGTAGTGTAGCCGGGGGGGAGCAGGGGGAGCAGCCGCTCCCCCTGTAAGGAGAAGCGGCGCTAAGGCGCCCCCCAAGCCCCGCTGCGGGAGGCGCTTTAAAAGGGCAGCAGCTCCTGCCGCTGCGGGAGCCACGGGCCCTTTAAAGCGCCCCCCCCAGCCTTGCTGCCGGGCTCGGGCGGGGATTTAAAAGGCCGGGGACTCCTGCCGCTGCGGGGAGCCGCGGGCCCTTTAAAGCACCCCCCCCAGCCCTGCTGCCGGAGCCGGGCTCGGGCAGGGATTTAAAAGGCCCAGGGGCTCCACAGCGGCTGGAGCCCCGGGCCCTTTAAAGCGCCGCCAGGTGAGTACAGGGGGAGCGGGGAGGCGCCTTTTTATAGCGCTGCTCCCCCTGTGCTCTAAACCTGGCTACGCCACTGCCCCCCCGCAGATTAGAAACTTGGCACCTATGTCCCAGGCCCCGCATCCCACTAGGGACGGCCCTGCATCCAACAGAGGGTTATTCAAAAGCTGGGCTCTGCGGGGACTCACGTTATGTCTATTTCTCCTCCAGGGAGGCGTGACAGACGACAAGAGCGACGACGGCAAATCGGTTTCGACCTTGAGCTTCGGCGTGAACAGACCCACCATCTCCTGCATATTCGACTGTAAGTCATCCAGGATGTAGGGGTGACATTCACAAGGCCCAGGTACCACCTGAGACCCAGTGAAGCCCCAGAGGGTGCCTGGGCTTTGTGCTTGTCTCTCTGCACAGGGGTGAATGTCACCCTAGGTGTAAATACCCCAGTTTACCTCACGTCTGTTCCCCTTTCCATCCTGAGCAGAGCAACCCAGCAGTCTTGATTGGGCCTCGACGCAGGTGTGTCCAACATGCTGGTGTATCGTATGTGTTTATCTAAACGAGATCCTCTTTCCATGACGTACAATACTGAGGGTGCGGATGGGAATTTTTGTTTCTGTGGTGGTTTTTGCCACTTGTAATATCTGCTCCCTGGGGACTTACCCTCTGTCAGGATGAGTCGAGGCACCAGAGGACGCAGACCAAAAGGAAGAGGTTTGGGATTGAATGTAGATTTGTTTATATAAGGGTTAATGAGACCAGGATCCACGTTTTTAAAAGGTGCCTAGGGCCAGGTCTACGCTACAAAGTTATGTTGGCACAGCTATGTCAGTCAGAGGTGTTAAGAAAACCACTCACGCTCTGGTGACATAGATGCCAGGAAACCTCAACCCCCCACTGTAGACGCAGTTATGTCAACAGAAGAGTTTTTCTGTCAACTCAGATAATGTCCCTCAGTGTGGTGGGGGTATTCTGCTGGCAGAAAAACTCTTTCTGTCAGCATACATTGTGTTTGCACTAGGGGGCTCTGCTGGTGTAGCTGTTGGCATTTGTAGTATAGATGAGGCGTAGATATAGGGTGACCAGATGTTCCGATTTTATAGGGACAGTCCTGATTTTTGGGTCTTTTTCTTATATCGGCTCCTATTACCCTCCACCCCGTCCCGATTTTTCATACTTGCTGTCTGGTCACCCTACCTAGATATTCATCATGACAGCAAGACTTCCAAGGGAGGTTGTGGAATCCCCATTGTTGAAGGTTTCAAAGAACTGATTAGACAAACAGCTGTCAGGGATGGTTTAGGTTTACTTGGTCCTACCTCAGCACAGGAGGCTGGGCTAGATGACTCCTCGAGGTCCCTTCCAGCCCAACATTTCTATGCTTCTGTGATCCCGAAGCTTGCGGTGAAGATGCTGAAAGTGGATCTAGGTGGGACACTGGGAAAAATTTTGAGATTTCAAAAAAGTTTCCTGTCAGCTCCCAGTGCAACGCTGTGGCCAAAGGGCCAATGGGATCCTTGGATGTGTAAACAGGGGCATCTCGTGTAGAAGTAGAGTGATTATATTACCTCTGTATTTGGCACCTGCTGCTGGAATCCTGTGTCCAGCTCTGGTTCCCACAGCTAAAGGGTGTCGATGAACTGGAGAGAGTTCAGAGAAGAGTCACGAGAATGATGGAAGGATTAGAAACATGCCTTATTGTCAATGTTCCCTCTAATTTTTGACAGGCCATGTGCGCAAAAAAATTTCTTCTGTGTAAATTTTTGACAGGCCATGTGCGCAAAAAAATTCTTCTATGCAAATTGTTGTGCTTCTGTGCAAATTTTTGTGTGTGCGGTGTTTTGCTGTGTGCACGGGGTTTAGGATCTGTGTGCACGCGCACACGCGCACAGCTTAGAGGGAACAGTGCTTATGGTGATAGACTAAATAGTTTGAGCTCTTTGAGTCTAATAAAGGGAAGGTTAAGGGGTGACTTGATCACAGTCTGTAAATACCTCCATGGGGAGCAAATATTTAACAATGGGCTCTTCAGTCTAGCAGACAAAGATCTAACATGGTCCAATGGCTGGAAGTTGAAGCTAGACAAATTAAAGTAAAATAAAATGTAAATTTATAACACTGAGGGTAATTAACAAGTTGGAGCAGCTTACCAAGAGGTGGATTCTCCATCACTGGCAATTTTTCGATCAAGACTGGATGTTTTTCTAGAAGATCTGCTCTAGTTGAAACAGGAATTATTTGGGGGAGTTGTAAGCTCTGCAGGTGGTCGGACTAGGTGATCACAGTGGCCCCTTCTGGCCTTAGCGTCTATGAATCTATGAACGTCGGCCGAATTGTTCAGTGACGTGCTGCTATGGTGTCCCCTACTGGAATGTTCATGACAGAGCCTCTGCCACGCAGGGGTCCTGTGCCTGGAAGGATGTTTTTGTTCGGTGAAAAAGCTGGGAACAGCAAAGGGAATGGGGACGGGGGTGAGACCTATGTCATTACATACACAGCTAGGTGGATGCACCGACTCGCAGGATGTGTGCGATGTGCAACCAACTCTGAGGCCTTAGGGGAGAGGCTCCCTCTATGGAGCACCTCCTTCTGCTCCCTGCAGGTACACAGCCCAGCTCCTAAGGCTGAGTATTGGAGACAAGATTTGCCTCAATGAGCATCAACGTGTGGTCCACCGGGATTGCAGTGGGACCAAAAATATGGTTTTCACAACTCAAAGGCTAGAACAGACCATGCACCAGATAATATCCAATAGGCAGGCCAGATTCTGCTCTGGTGTAAATCTGGAGTAACTCCATTGCTTTGAATGGCGCTACTCTTGATTGGCTTCCTTAGGCCCAAGACCTGACACTCTGGGTCCAAGGAAACATTCAAGCCTCTTCTGTAGATTTTCCAGCACTTCAGCAGTGCAGAACTGAATGCTTTCCTCTCTCTCTGTTTCTCAATAAAGATGGAAGCAGATACCACCTGCGTTGCTACATATACCAAGCTCGGGATCTGATCGCCATGGACAAGGACAGTTTTTCAGGTAAGCACAGATGCTTATATGGGCACACAGTTTAATTCCGGGTTAGCATGGTAGCTTAGACCAGAGAGCCATAAGGCAGACTTCGGTGCTCTCTGGGTAATTGTTGGTACAGATTGAAATAAAAAGGGGCTTGTGTTGCTGTGAAACAGGAGACAGAGGCAGGAGGTTTTTCCAAGGAAACGGGAGTGAGTGAGTAGCCGGATTCCCATCAGAGAAGGAGTCAGACTTTCAAGAACTCTTCTGTGAGAAAGCAGCCAAAACCACAGTGACCCGGGTCACTCCTGAGTCATGTGGCGTTTGCTTTGCTAACGGTCCCTGCTCAGGGATGCAGGCTGATGTCAGAAGCCTATGGCACAGCTGGAAAGCAGAGAGCTTGGTGGCTTTAAGCAGAACCGAAGACAGGGGTGTTTAAAGCGGCGCGCTACCTTGATTCTACCTTGATTCTGTGTGTGTGCCTGGACCAGTGTGGATAGGAGTCTACACGTGAACGCAAATAAGACGGAGAGCTGGTGATAGCCCCCTCTGCACTGACCAGTAATAAGTGTCAGGCTCCCCTGATGCGCATGGAGGAAATGAAAGGATACAGGGCAGATTATGAGCATTTCTGCGCAGACATGGGTTTATGCTTGATCCTCTCCAGTCTAAAAGAGGCTCTGATTTCGGTGCTCCTCTCTTGGGCTTCCCACATCCTGTGATCTAGTATTGTTCTGTATTGTGAGGCACAAAGAGCCATGGAAGCAGCAAGGAGAGAGCTCCCTAATCAGGAAGTTCCTATGTTTAAGCTCCCTGCTGCAACACATCCTGATCCTCTCCGGTAACTGTACAAGACCAGGAACTCTGTAACCACTTCACACCTCCCGTGCTTCATAATAAACGATTGAAACTTAAATTATAAACCAAAGTATATGCACACGAGTCCAAAATAAACGTCAGATTCCTTAAAACTATTTACACTACCATGTCCCCTTATCAATGGCATTTATATGGTCTGGAGCAGTATTCTAAAGATCAAGTCTTTGCAGGGGTCTGATCAGTCTTCCAGACCATTAACTCACGTGTATTGAGATTGTGCATAAAGTTCCCTGTGGACAGGACTCACTTCCGGACAGTGTAGGTGCCAGATTCCTTCTTTGTTGTGTTGGGAAATATTGAAGAGGAATCCAAAGTCCTTTTGGAGTCTCCACTAGGTAGGAACTGGGAGCATCTGCCAAGTTCTAAACAGCTCCAAATGTCAGAGCTTTTCAGCCAAACTTTGTGTCCGGCTCTCAGTTCAAGTAGCACTTTTATTCTGTGTGGAACAATGATGTTTTGTGATTTGGCACATTTTTATTTCCGCCGCCAGTTTTCCAAATTCCTTCAGATCGGGCCACTTAGGGCTAAGCTGTATTGGTGCCACAGGTGAAGACGCCGTTACTCATCTTCCCATTAGAAGTTCTGCTGGAGATAGTCCATACGCAAGCGGTGTTGGCTGATATACCAGGAGTGCTTTATACAGGTCCCCTGATTTTTGCAGGCATCCTTTTAAAGTCTGCCCTGCTCTCTCCACCTCCCCATTGCTCTGGGGGGTAATATGGGCTACTAGTGTGATGTTCAAAATCCAAGTTCTCTGCAAATGCTAGGAATCTTTCAGAGGTAAACTGAGGCCCGTTATCAGATATAAGGACTTCAGAAACTCCATGTCTTGCGAATATTGACTTTAGTTTCTGGATGACCTGTGCCAATGAGGTCTGTGTACGTAAAGCCAAGTCAATATATCTGGAGAAGCAATCAACTACAATAACGTATGTGTGTCCTTTACAGAAAAACAAATCTCTGGCTAGTCACTGCCAAGGTCTGTCGGAGGGTTCTTTGGAGAGTAGCGGTTCTGGTGATTGTTTCCCCCACTTGTTACATATCTTGCCCTTGCAGCCCTCTACTAAGGTCTGAATTTGCCTACTCAGACTGGGCCACCATATAGATTCTTGGCCTCTTGCCCTGCACTTGTTTATACCTTGCTGTCCCTCGTGGATTTGGAGAGCATCTCTTTCTGAAATACTGTGGGGATAAGAATGCACCATCCCTGCAGAAGTAGGCTGTGCTGCTTCAGGGTTTAAGCCGATCTCTATCTATTAGGGATAAAGATGAGGCCTTCGTGGGGTACAGATGTAGATCTGCTACAGTGAGTTTAGTCACACCTTCGTCTGCAGCATCTGCTGCTGGCGTCTGTCAGTGGTGGGATACTGGAGCAGGTGGACGTCAGGGCTGATCCAGTCTGGTGATTCCCATGTGGTGCTTGCCACGTATTTTGGGACTCTCAGCTGGGATGTCCCATATGCAGTAATAATCAGCTATTGAAGAAGAGCAGAGCAGCAGCCTTTACAGGGGCGGAAAGTCAGACTGGGCGAGTTACAGGGGAAATCTTCAGGGTCCTTCTCTGGCTGAGCCCATGTGGCTGAGAGCCCCAGCTGTGACAAAACAGCAGGGCATTTGAGTGAAGGAGCCCATTGCCTGCACCTTCCTTAAACTGATCGATAACCGTTAACACTGTGGGCATGCAGGTGGCTGTTATTCAGCTTCAGAGTTTAACAGCACTGAGATTAATGGCGAGACCATGCATGGATCCCTTCATTGTGCTGCTGCGGACACTCACCGTCTCCCATTTTCAGTGTCTTTCTGCAGAGGAAGGAGAGAGCCTGGCATGGGCAGGGCTTAGAGCTAGCTTCAGAAGCTGAATGTGGAACGCCCACAGCGGGGCTCCTTTGTCTGGGAGGGCTGGCAGGGGTGCAGTGATCGGCGGTTAGGCAATGGAGGTTGGAGTCTTTCGGTCTCTCATGTGGATCTGGCCAGTGTCTGTGGCGAGCCCACTGGATGGTCTGAGAGGAGTTTCATGGGTCTTGGAGCTCTTTTGAACAGACCACAAACTCCCATCTCAGATGATGCCGACAGAAGCAGAGAACTTGGCTCTTTGGACTTTTCCCCAGAGGCCTGAGTTCAGGGCTGCCACTTACTTACTGCGTAACCTCAGGTAAGTCACTTACCCTCTCTGTGGCTCAGCACACCCCATCTGTAAGACAGGAGAAATGATACTGACCCCCCACAGTGTATAATTAGACGGTGGAACTCACTGCCACAAGCTGTCACCGATCCCCAGAACAATGAGAGGAGAGGAGAGGTAAAACCAGGCACTGGTGCCACAGGAAGAGTTAGGACACAGGAAGAGTTGGGACAGAGGAAGAGCACGTCTCTCGGCGTCATCCTGCCGAGGAGCTGTCATGATGCCTGCAGTGGACTTTGGAGTAGCTGCTGAGTGAACCAGCCAGCTGTCTGGTAGCAGGAAGCCTCTCCGGGGTGCCCCAGGGACCCAATGCTGTTCTCAGAGATGCTGGCCAGTGCAAATCCAGAGAAATTCAATTAGCTTCCGTGGAGTTACCACCAAGGTAACAGAGATCACAGCCCGGCCCTTGGTATCAGCTGTGATTTTCGCTCAGCGATTTGCCAAATTCTCATTTTATTTACCCCAGTGGGACAGAGTGCTGAGAGCCAGTAGCTGACCCAGCTCGTTGGCCACTTCAGCACTAATTAGGTCCACCAGGAAAGGCTTGATGGAGATGGAGAGTATTTAATTGCCTAAGCAGACTGGGGGTTGATGAGCTAAGGAGCTAATTATCCCACCAGCCGGGGAGGCTAGTTAAAAGCACAGGAAGGATGTGCAAGGGGAGGGGGTGCTAGCAGAGGCTGTTGGAGGCTGTGAAGAAGAGCGCTCCCACTCCCTGGGGGACGGGCTGAGGGTCGAAGGACCCAGTAGTTAGACACGCTGCACAGGGATTGTGATGGGGATTTGGTGGTGGTAACACCAATAAAACAAAACGCCCAGAGTGTTGACAAGCAAGAAGTGTCCAAGGCTCTAAGGGACCCCAGAGTGGGAGAGAGCCTGTCCTGTGACACCTGCATGAATTGGACTGGCTGGGTTTACAGTGGTGTGAACAGGAGCAGACTTTTGACCCTGTGCGTCTGTAGAACAGGGCTCTGATTCCCCTCGCCCGTAACCCGCTGTGGGTCGGAAATGACTCCAGCTCCCTTATAGCTGCCTGAGAAGAATGAGGAGGGGAGAAGGAGGCGCAGGATGCTAACAGAGTACATCTAATCGTGTCAGAGACCCCACAGCACATGCAGGCAGCGTGCCCCTCACAGGGGGGGAGGGGGGACAGTCATTCAAAAGAGGTTTAACAAAGCGTTCTCGGTGCAAACAAGAAGCTCCTAGCAGCTGCTGACACCAACCCGAGACCTGCCGATGATCTCTCCAGAGAGGCGCCATGACCTTTTTGTTAATGTATCATGTGAGAGCTGCACTAGGCCTATGGTTGCCAATTCTGGTTGGACATATTCGTGGCGATTTCATCACATGACATAATCTTTAATTAACGATTAACCTTTAATTCCTGGAGACTCCAGGCCAATCCTGGAGGGTTGACAACCCGAGCTAGGCCCCATCTTTCATAACGGGCAGGAATATTGGTATCTCGGTTTTCTCCTCTTCCATCCATCTTCCTTTTTCTTTTCCTTTCTTTCTTTTTGTTTGTTTAATAGCGTTGAGGGAGATCTGAAAGGGAATTCCTTCTGGAAGTCTGGCCCGGTAACTTTAATGTTAACAAAACACCAGCGACTGTACAAAATAAGCTCAGATTGAAGTGGGATGAAGAAAGAACATCACTTTTTCCATTCCCCGCCTAACCCCTGAATCCCTCCTCTGCTCTCTTCCCTCTGACCATCCTCCTCTTCCTTCCCACAAAGAAACAGGGCGTTTAAGTTCCAGGGCTCGTTGTGAACCAAAGAACCTTTCTGAAGGAGAGACCCAGCTCGCGTCATGTTTATTGTGAATGAAAGAATTGAGCGAAAAGCCAGTTGGAAAAGAAAATACCTGCCACTGGCACATCTATAAAATATTTAGTATTTATGTTCACTACTAAACACTAAATCAGGGCAGGCCTTCCACCCTGGAAACTTCCGGAAAGGGGGTGGGCGAATTGAAAGGCTAGGGGTGTTTTTCTTAACGGACCCGGGACTCAAACCAGATTTTCGTGGGAGTAAGAGCATCTGTATCCTGTCTTTTGAAATGTATTAAAACGTGCCTACCGTGAAAGATTTCATCCCAACTAGAAGCCAGATGAGTGGTGTTTTATATCCCGAGAAATATGGAGCATTTTATGCGATAATAAACCCCGGTCTGTATTCTCAGCGGCGCTGGTAGCACAGACTATCATTAAGGTTGCCCAACACTTCCCATTACAAGGCCCTGTTTTCAGTTCTTATACATTTGCCAAATCTTAACTGTTTTGGCTGAAGTTTTCCATTCTGGATGTCTGCCTCGGGGTGAATTTTTTGTGTGTGGAAAGTTTCTGCAAAAATGTTTTTTTTTCCAGAACAAGGTTAGGGAAAGAGAGCCATGTTGCAGGGTTTCTTTTAATGATCATTTCATTGAGATGCTTCCATGTTTTGGGGCAAGGACTTGAGAATGGCCATGGGGTCGTCCTGGTGTCAGGGATGTGCCGTTGGCCATCTCTGTGATCATGCACCCAAATATGGCTGAGTTATAAGTCTCCGTTTGCACATGCTCAGTAGAGACTTGTTAGAGTTTGGCAGCTGAATTCTCTGATGATTCCATCTGACTGAGCATGCTCCAGGGCAGGGCTGCAGCGTCACTGTGATGTTGGGCATGGGAGCTCAGAGTAGAGAGACTGTCCTGTGCTCTCAATACCCCTTCTCCCTCCCAATGCACAGCCAGCTTTAATCCTGGCATGTCTTAACTTTTGCATGCTTGACTTTGCAGCCACAGTGATCTACAGTTTTTTTGTAATGTAGTTTAGGGTGACAGCATCCTCTGAGCTGTGCTTATCACACAGAGATGGTACAGAGGCAAAGGCACTTAGATTTGACATACCACTGCTTACCCCTATATTTAGAGTAGGCAATAACTTGCAGTATTTCACAGACACTGTGCTGTAACCGATAGTAAATATTGACTTTTTATGGTGACCACTGAATCACTGGCTTTGGAACCCTGTCAGCCTCATGGCAATTAACTGCACCAAACTGGAGTCTGATGGTTTTGAGGTTAAGATACTGGGCTAGTATTCAGATTTGCTGTTAATTTATCTGTGTGATATTAATTTCTCTATGCTGCAGTTACCTTGGACAGTAGTGGCAAAAATCCTTTCTTTGTTTTGCCTATTTAGATTGTAAGTTCTTAAGGGCAGGGACTGTCTCGTCCTACGTATCTGTACAACAGTAGAATTAGAAGTAGAACCCAGGAGTCTTGACACCCAGTCCCCAGTGCTCACCATTAGACAAGAGACACTCACTGCCTTTGTATTAAGACACAAACCTGGGTTCTCTGGCAGCTGTTGAAGCCAGAAGGCTGCGGTAGCCCTCCACTGAACCACCAACATATTTCTTCTATTCCTTTTGCAGCTTTCTGACTCATTTGACTCTGGTAGGGGGAAGAGTGGGGATCTTCGGTGTTATTTCACCCTTTATTTTGAAACGGGGGGAGAGGTGGGAAAGAGCAAACAATCAAATAGTGTCCGAGTCCACCCAAATCTTTTCTCCTCTCTGCCTCCACAATGAGTTTGTTGTTTTAAATGAAACTCAGACCAGCTTTGAGAGGGGGTGATTTCGTGTCTCCTGATTGGCTGGGGAGAGAGGGAGTCCCTTCCTTAGGAAAAACGCAGCCAAAGACAACATGAGCAACAAACTGTTACAATGCGGACTTATGATTTCGTTTGCTTTAACAAAGCAGAGTTCATTAAGGGTGCTTTACACAGTTACAAAAATAAACCCTCCCGCGCACACAAGGGTCCAAACAAAAGGGCTTTATAAAGACAATTCCACCCCCCCCACCCCCGCACTTTTTTTAAACCCAGGCCTAAACACATGGTTTTTTGTTTATTGTAATGAATTCTGCTGCCTTCCTCGTCCTGGAAAAAAGTGCACACGTGGAAAATGTTCTGCCCATGCTGTAGAGTAGCCCGTGGCATCCCAAACAGCCCAGCTCATTAAACACAGCTGCATCAGCTGGGAATTCAACAAAGGGGGGGAAATACCCATGGAGCGTGTGGGGGAGAGAGTGCAGAACACACAGTGCTGCTTTCTGGTGGGTGAGTGGGTGAAGCTGGGGGCTTAGAAAGCTGTCACTTCCTGCCTCTCTGGGTTGGATTCACCGGGGTGACTTACTCAGTCCTTTCGAGGTAGATAAATTGATTTGCAAGCAAGTTAGAGCGTGAGCTTGCGGGGTCTGTCTTTTTTGTTGTATGCGTGGTCAAGCACAATGGGGGCCTGGCCCCCTGGCTGGGGTCTCTTGGTGTTACCAGATAATGAATAATAGCGTTTGCTCTAAGTTCCTACAGGGGAGACCTGAAAAGGCACTCGTCCTGCTCTGCTCTCCATGGAGGCTGAGAATCCCTTGGCGAGTTTCCCATCCATCAGGGAGCCCTTGGCCAAAAGACTCTTCCCGGTTGTATTCCCATGGCACTGTAATTATAATATATGGAGATATGCCTATCTCTTAGAACTAGAAGGACCTTGAAAGGTCATCGAGTCCAGTCCCCTGCCTTCACTAGCAGGACCAAGTACTGTCCCCTGACAGATTTTTGCCCCAGATCCCTAAATGGCCCCCTCAAGGATTGAACTCACAGCCCTGGGTTTAGCAGGCCAATGCTTAAACCACTGAGCTATCCCTCCCCCTGTTGATGATGGGGAGGCGTTTCCCCAGAGCTGGCTGCATTTCAGGGGGAAAGTTTGGAATATGGACTCTGTGAAGCTGCTTGGGAGGGATGATGCCACAGTGGTGACAAATAACACGTTTCAGGTGTTGATTCCCTTGCTTGCTGTCTGGCCTGCTAGGCACTCCTTACCTCCTTCTCCCAGTCCTGCAGGCTAAGGGTGCAGGTCACAGCGGGACGTGTCTTCACACCTGATCTCACCAATGCACTGCACTAGGCAAATGGGGTGAGGCCGTATGCTAGAGCGTCTGTCGCCTGCATGCTCAGCCGAGGTACCTTCTGCCCCTTTTGGGGTAGGGTGACCAGATGTCCCGATTTTATAGGGACAGTCCCGATTTTTGGGTGTTTTTCTTATATGGGCTCCTATTACCCCCCCACCCCCTGTCCCGATTTTTCACATTTGCTGTCTGGTCACCCTATTTTGGGGGCCCTTTCCAAGAAGGAAGTCCATGCTTCGAAAGTCTAGGCGCTTAGCCCGGGGTTCTCAAACATTTTTTTGCTGGGCCTCCTTTTGAAAATATTTCAGGCTGTGACCCCCTCCCCCGCCACACTCTTGGTACCGGACATAGCTTTTGCGGCATCAGTGCAGCTCCTTCCAGAGCTAAGTAACTGTGCCACGCTGCCCTCACTTCTGCGGCGCTGCCTCCAGACCTGGGCGGCCGGAGAATGGCTGCTGCTGGCCGGCCACCCAGCTCTGAAGGCAGAACTGCCGCCATCTTAGCCGATGCCAATTTACCCAATCTCAGTGAGACATAGCCACATGGGAGCTAGTGACTGTTCTGCTGACCCGCGTGGCTGCCGCAGTCTGACTCACCACTTGGTTAAAGGGTTATAAGCCCTGATGTACTGGATGAGAGACATAGAACTACCTCTGTCTTCATAGCCAGCTTTAATGACTTGTCAGTTTTAAGGCCAGAAGGGAACCTTAGGGTCATCTGAGCTTCCACATAACACAGGCGTCGTTTTTACTTCTGCCAACCCAGGGCCTCAGGCCCAAGCCGCACGTCTGTGCCGGCAGACCAGCTGCTAATCACCGCCTCACCCCGATGGGACCCGAAGCCGCACTTCCTAGCGTAGGCAGCCACTGTTAGAGCCATTAAGCTGTTGGAGCTAGATAATAGCATCCCCTAGCACTTTTCGTCCATCGATCTCAAAGCACCTTACTAAAGAAGGTGACCATCATTACAGAGGGGGAAACTGAGGCACGGAGTGGTGGCTTGCCCAGGTTCATGTGAGCAGCAGAGCTGGGTCGAGCCCAGGTCTCCTCACGCCCAGTCAGGTGCCCTACCCACTGGGCTGGGCTATGCTGCCTCAGGTTAGTTCTCAGTGCCAGTGGAGTACTTTCAGATCCTTGGATGAGAGGCGCTAGTGCTACAATAGATACCGGAGATCTTTGGCCAGCAGCATTTTGGCCTTTGTGGAGCCAGGAGAGATGGGAGCAGCCTAGGGCTTTCTAAAGGACTGTGATACTCAGTGGCTCATCACTGATTCTGCTGCACCTTTTACCTCGTATTGTCCTTCCCGTTTCCAGTGTGGCCAGACATAGCCCTGCCTATATGCTCCTGTGATTTCCCTAACTCCCCACCTCCCTTCACTGCAGATCCGTATGCCACCGTCTCCTTCCTCCACCAAAGCCAGAAGACGGTGGTGGTGAAGAACACCTTGAATCCCACCTGGGACCAGACGCTCATCTTCTACGAGATCGAGATCTTCGGGGATCCCCAGCATGTTGCTGACGTCCCCCCCAACATCGTTGTGGAGATTTACGACCACGACACCTATGTAAGTGTGTTGTTGTGCACCGTGCGCACCTGTCCGCAGGGCTGGATTAAGGCATAGGCAAACTCGGCATGTGCCTTGCACCCAAATTTTGAGGGGGCCCCCAATTTGGCCCGACCACCCCTGTCATAATGGAGCAGAGGGGCTGGGCCAAACCTGAGTGGCGCTGTGACCACATGCGCCGGGTCACAACGCCACTCGCTCAAATTTGGCCTGGCTGTCCCTCCATCATGATGGAGCCCCGGGGCCATATGGGGAAGTAGGGCCCAGATGTGTGTGTCTGACTAGGCCTGAGTGATGGGTTATTCTGTCCCTCTGCACCCGCGTGTGCTGTCAGCCAGAGAGACTCGCGATCTCTGTAACATTTCATGGGCAATGCCTTTGCTAGGGCGGCCTCCTCCTCATCTCTCTGCAGCTCTTCAAGGGCGGGGGACCGGGTCTGTGGTTAGAGCACTGGACTGGGGATCAGGAGACATGGGCCCAATTCCTGGTGACGTTGGGCGCGTCATGCTCTCTGCCTTAGTGCCCCCTGTGCAAAGCGGGGATGGTGGTAATTGAATTCCTCCCGCCCTTATTATTTTTGTTTAGAGCTGAAGTTCTTTGAGTTCAGGGACTGTCTCTCACTAGGTGTTTGTACAGCACCTTGCACAGTGGGGTTTCAGCTAGAGCCTCTGGGCATGGCCTAAATATGACTAATAATGGCTGCCTTGTGTTCCAGCTGTTGTGACCCTTCTCTCCCTGTTTTGTGTTCTATACCCTGCTCACATCTTCGTGCTATTAAGGCTGGAAGGCCCAGATGCTCAAAGAGCTTTAGGCTCCTAACGTCCATTGTAATACCTTTCAGGATCTGGGCTGACACTCTTTAGGGGCAGGGACTGTCTTTTGTATTATGTTTGTACAGCACCTAGCGCAACGGGTGTCCTCTGCTCCTGATTAAGGCCTCTAGGTGTTACTATATAGATCTCAAAAACTGCCCAGCACTGCCGCTTCTTACTTCCTGAAACCCCCTCCTCCTGCACGCCCCCCCCCCGCCAAATAATATTGGGAGAAAACAGAAAACCCTGTTCAAAGCCTAAATGTCACGCACATTCCCATGGTCCTGGACTTTCTAGCTTGGGAGTCCCTGCAGACAGTTCAACAGTGTGGCTGACTCTTGTGATTTTATTGCACATCGCCGATGGTGATATTTTACTCAAAGCACCAGCTCCTGGAGTCAGGTGCTTCTGTGACAATTTCACCTTTTGTTTAAAAAATGTAAGTTTCTAGCCATGATGGTTACAGAAAGAAGCTTAAAAACATGACCCCTAAAGACTCCAAAGCCAGAAGGCATATTTAAAAATCCCCAAATTTATGATTTAAAAAAATCTCATGATTTTTTAACCCAATCTCATGATTGTTTTGCCCCGACTCCCGATGTTGGAACGAAAGGGGTTAGCCGTAGCAAGTGAGACAAGTGGGGGGTAGCCACCTAAGCCAAGAAGTAGGACTATGAGTGAGGCCTCCATGACCACCATGACAGCAAGAGTGTTGCTTTCAGGGTGCGGACGAGTTCATGGGCCGCTGCATTTGCAAACCCAGCTTGGAGCGCTCCCCGAGACTGTCCTGGCACCCTGTCGCTAGGGGGAACAGAAATGCAGGAGAGCTGCTCGCCGCCTTTGAACTGATCCAGAGAGAGAAGGTGAGGCATGGAAAGGACTTCACCTGGAATTATGAGACCGGATCTCATTGGAATCTATGGGTGCTCAGCAGGGTCAAGCTTCGAGCGTGCAGGTGCTGGGAACCAATTTGGGCCAGTCCACACAGGCCAGTCTGCTGGCTAAAATAGCTCTCCTGCAACCAGCTTTAACCGATGAGGATATTCCAAGGACGCGGGTCGTCTCAGCGGTTCCTTTCCATGGTCTTGGCTGCCACGTTCAGACGGGGCTGCTGCTGTCTAGCCCAGCAGCCACCTGAAGGGAGGAACTTCCTGCCGTTTGAGGCCAGCTGTTCCTTCATTCAGCTTTTGCGAAACCAGAGCATTGGCTGCCCGGTGCCCCTAGCTCAGTCTCTCTGACTCCTGAAGGGTCCAGCTCAGGCTGTGGAGGTGTTGGTCACTGCTCCAGAGCTAGGGTTGAGCTGGGATTCGGCTCTGTGGAGAACACAGTGGATCCTCCCTACTAGGGTGACCAGACAGCAAGTGTAAAAAATCGGGACGGGGGTGGGGGGTAATAGGAGCCTATATAAGAAAAATACCCCAAAATCGGGACTGTCCCTATAAAATCAGGACATCTGGTCACCCTACTCCCTACAGTTGCGGGGCTCACCCCAAGAGCCCGGAATGAGCTTCTGGAGGGTTTGTGTGTATAGATGGGAAGAGCAGGCTGAGCAGCAAGCGACCGTGTCGAGTGTCTGCCCTTTAACAAGCTGATGGGAAAGCGACCGGTCTTTGGCCCCAAACCAGTTGGGAGAGACTCTTCTTTGGCCCCGTACATGCTTATCTTACCCCCCACCACGTGTAAGCCACCTCCTTGCCATCCTCACCTCCATGTGCTGTTCCACTCACCCGAGTTTGGCTGCTCCCCAGGATGGTCCCGGTGCCAGGGAGAGTGGGTGGGATGGAAGGCGAGGGAAGTGGCTGCTTCCCCGGGAAACGTTAAGGTCGCTCGTTGAGTTCCCTCCTCCCTGCGGCTTCTCTCCCGCTCCCTGCTCCAGGATCTAAGCGGGGGACACGGGACAGTCAGGCCCGGCTGTTCTAGAGCCCAGGGTCTGCACTTGTGATGACATTACCAGGGTGGGCTAAGGGACGTAGCTTGGGGCTGTGGGTGGGTACAGGGCATCCCCCACATAGGGTAGGCTCATGCGTGGTGGAGTGGAAGAAGCAAGGAGGAGCTGTGCGGTTGGGAAAAACACCTTGGGGAACGAGACAGGCTGCCCAGTGCGTGGGCCCCCCGAGCCAGCTGGCCAACGAGAGCTATTGACCTTGGCAAGCGCCAGGGTAACATTGCTGGCTGGAAAGAACAGCGTGGGTGAGTGGCTGCCAGTAGAGGAAGGGGGGAAACTGGTGGCGGGGGACCAGTGGAGGATAGTGAATTTGACACTCTCATTGGCCTTGCCGCGTGTTAACGTCTCCAGCGATAAGGCAGGTATCTGTGACTTATACAGTGGCCGGACCACATAGGTGCGTATGAGTCTCTGAAGGCGTGACCTGAACAGAGCCAGCTTTGGCAGCTCAGCCCGTAGAGACTCGTGCACTCTGATCTAGCCGTCCCGGGTTCAGTCCCCACAGACAATGACCCGCCCAGGGACGTGGCCTTACCATAGGTCCCCAGAGGCCTGGGAAGTCAGCTGGCTTTGCTGGGAGCAGGACCTGGCTGTGAGGGTGTGAACGTTCTCGCAGATAACAGAGCAGGGGCTCTCTGGTGACTTAATGCAGGGATCACCCACTGACTGTTTGTGTTTTGCTCTCCACAGCCGGCTGTCCACCATCTCCCTGGCTTCGAGGTAACACTCGCATCACAGTGACAACGCTGAGGGCCTGAAACACCCCCTCAATGGGCCAGATCCCCCAGCCCCAGCTCCAGCAAACTCCCATTAATGTCCTGGGAGCTTTCCTGAGTCAGGCGCCTGTGATCTGTCTTGCTCAGTTTGATTTCACTGCTGACGTTCCCTCTACCGTGGAGCATAGGCGCTGACTCCATGGGTGCTCCAGGGCTGGAGCACCCACGGGGAAAAATTGGTGGGTGCAGAGCACCCACCGGCAGCTCCCTGCCAAACCCGGGGCCCGCGCCCAGCTCCCTGCCAGTCCCGGGATCCGCGGCAAGCTCAGCTCAGCACCGGGAGACGTTGCGGGGCCCCGCCCCCGACGCTGGGCGACGTTGCATCGGCGTCGGGGGTGGGGCCCCGCAACATCACCCGGTGTTGGGGGAGGGGCCCCGCAACGTCACCCAGCGTCGGGGGCGGGGCCCGGCATCGGGGGTAGGACGCCGGGCGTCAGCCCCCACCGGCGCCGCCGGAAGTCGGCGCCTGTGCCGTGGAGCTCAGCCCCCGGGCTTGGAGCCCTGGGACCTGTCCCCAGAGCGGTGGTGTACATCTCTGAGAGACGCCAGAGAGGTCCCCGCTCTCTGTCTGCCGGCTGCCTGCCTCTGCAGCCCGGGCCCCACAGGTTCTAGCGATGGCTGGGTTTAACCCTTTCATCGCAACCCGCCGTGTTAACGGCGCCACGGCACTGCCCCCAGATCAAAGGGTTGTGGTGTCCCCATCAGCACAGTCGCCTTTCACTCCCTCCCTGGCCTGGCAGGCTCCATCTACCCAACCTACCACCCGCTGCTCCTGTCCCCCTGGCATCCTCACCCACCCACCCCCCTCTGTGCCCTTTATACACTCCTGCTACACCCGCCCCCTTCTCCCGCCATCCTCCTACCTGATCCCTTCCCCACTGCAGCCTCTCCTTTCCGCTCCACACACAGCCTTTCCTGCTCTCCCCGCTCTCAGTGCCAGGGTACGCTTGGCCTGGCTTCTCTCTTCCCCTCCATGGCAGCTGTGCTGGAGGGGAGGCCCCGGAGATACTACCTGCAGGATGGAGAGGAAGGGGCAGCAAGTGTGGTTCCCCCATCCCGGAGGGGCAGTGCTGGTTGGCAGGGAACAAGCTGGCAAGGGGGTCTTGGGATCGAGGAGGCCTGGTGAAGCTACATGCAATGTTTTCGTAGTCTGAGCATGGACAGCCAGGTTTCACCCTGAAAACAGATGCCGGTGTGATGTGTCTCATGCCCCTGATGCTACACGGGAGAGCTGGCCAGAAAATCAACAAATCCTTTTGGAAACAATTGAAATTTCAAAGTTGGTTCCATTTCATGAGGTTCGAAAAAGAGAAAATTTGTCATTTTTCTGACTTTTTTGGTAAATTTTCAAACTTTTGAATCTTCATTTATCTCCTTCCCATCCTTTTCCTTCTTGCTACTAAGTGCAATTAAATACATGATGTCCAAGATTTTATTTTCCCCTTCGTTGTTAGCTCCCTCACCCCCAACATTTTACTACTCTAAAATTGTTAAAAACGTCTCCACTTTTTGTAAAGTTACAGAGCAGCAAAAGGAAAAAAATGAAACTAATTCTGCCACCTGTAAAGCTTCAAAACTTCTCCAACTTTGGAAAGGTAGAGGAGTAGCAGAATGATAGTGTGTCATTTTTCCTTTAGCTATTTTGTAACTTTTCTAAAGTTGAGGTAGTTTTGAAAAAGTTAGAGTGGAAAAAGAAAAGAGAAACAAATAAATAAAAAAGCAAAAAATTAGGCCTGTCAAGCGATTAAAAAATGAATTGTGATTAAAAAAAATTAATCATGCAATCATGATTAATTGCATGATTAATCATGCTGTTAAACAATAATAGAATACCATTTCTTTCTTTATTTAAATATTATTCTGTGTTGTAATAGAAATCAATATATTTGAAAATGTAGAAAAACATCAAAAATATGAAATACATTTCAATTGGTATTCTATTGTTTAACAGTGCGATTAAAACTGCGATTGTGATTAATTCTTTTAATCACGATTAATTTTTTTGAGTTAATCGCGTGAATTAACTGCGATCAACAGCCCTACAAAACCCCCTCAAACCCTAGATATTCAGTCTATAGCGCTCAGAGGTGAAAAGAAATAAGGGGAAAAGTGGGAGAAAGGGACAAATAGAAAAAAGTTACATTTTTAAAATGCGGAGATTTTCATTTTTGATGAGAAAATGAACAAGTGCAGAGAAATGAAAACTTTTCACAAAAGTTTTGAGTTGTGAATAAAGGCAGGTTTTCACTGGACAAAGATTCAAATGAAATTTTTTTGGATCAGCTCTATTATGAGCAGATAAAAGATCAGCGAATGATAGCTGTGCTCTACATGTATGGAGTCACCTCTCTCTTCAGCTCTGAGACCCGTCCATGGCCCTCCTGCCCCTTCTAGGAATCCCACTGTGCAACAGTGGGGAGCCTGGGGAATCCCTACCTAAAGGGAGAAAGGGACTGAGCTGGGGCAAGATGGCCAGTAGGTAAGGACACAATAAATAGGACCCCAGGAGCAGAATGTTTCAATCACCTGGGAAAATGGTAGCAGGGCACCACAGAGACCTTGTGGGCAGGCATCCTGCCCCTGTTAGCTGCTTTTTGTGTACCTTGTAGGAACTCCACACAGTCTCTCTTCTGGCTCAGGGCACCCCCCGCCTCGGGCTGGTTTAATAACAGAAATCCTCAGCGTGCAAATCAAAGTCCCTAACCTGAACATGAAGGGTCACACCCAGCGCTGGTGCTTCTGCCACACATAGAGCCCTAGCTCTGTCCAGATCCGCTCCACCCAAAGGGGCCAGTCCCAGCCTTTTCTGGCTGGAGCGCTAGCCTAGACTTCCTCTCCCGGACAGCCGGGGCCCGTGCTTTTCTGCTGCTTTTTATAAGGGAGCCCCTGATCTGACCCAGGGCTCTTTTGTAATCAGGGTTGGCTGGCCTAGGCCCCCCAGCCCTTAAAACCAAGCCACCCTGTTACACATGCATTACGCTAGGCAGCTTGCTGTAAGAGTGGCTGGCTCTCAGCTGCATCGTTGTCTGTATTGCCCTGAGCCATAGCGCCAGTATTACTTTCATAAAGGGGCTTATTTCCAAACGGCTGCCGGATGTTTCCTGCGGTGCCCGGGGAGTGCATGTTAGATAATGATATTTGAATGTCCTTTCTCTTTTCCTCCTCCAGAGCGAGCTGTCCGCCAGTCTGGATGAGGTGAGCTTACCGTGTCTGCAAAGTGGTTTGTCTCTTCCCCATATATTTAGTTAGGATTTTCTACAAAATTCTGCCCAACGCCGGCAAGCGACCGTTTTGATGGGCGAGCCCAATGAATAGCACCAGCTTTTTACTTCTATTAGCCCTGGTCTACGCTACGACTTTTAGTCGAATTTATCGGCGTTACCATTCACCCATGCACACAACGAAGCCATTTACTCACACTTGAAGGGCTTTTAAAATCGATTTCTGCACTCCACCCCCCATGAGGGGATTAGCGCTGAAATCGACCTTGCCGGGTCGAATTTGGGGTAGCGTGGTCACAATTCGATGGTATTGGCCTCTGGGAGCTGTCCCACAGTGCTCCAGAGGAAAGAGAGGGACGTGGATTTCGTGTCTGATCTGGGATAGTTTTCGAACAGCAAGGCAAGTAGGGTGAAATTCACTCCGGCGCGGAGGACTGGCATGACGCCTCTGCACCCTTAAGGCTTAAGTAGATCCTAAGTGATGTCTGGGCTTTGTACAGGGCACCTGCCCTGGGGTGAATTCCGTCCTTAGTTAGGTGCTGACGGGCACGAGGGGTTTGGGAAGTTGCAAGATGGTGGTAGCTGGAGAGCGGTTCGAGCTGTGAAGTTTAGATCGACAATCCCCAAGATGTGGAGTGTTTGGGTCCGTTGGGCTGCCTTACACCTGCTGCAGCGATTAAAGGCCAGACGCACAGTTTGGTCTCAGATCAGAACTGTCCCATAACATGAGTGTCCTTGGGTCTGGTGATTTGGTTCTGGCCCGTTATAGAGATAGGGAGCTAGCTGCAGAGTTCAGAGATCAGGACTTTCCCCCAAGTGTGGGTGATCTTTAGATCTGGTTTGGGCCCATCTCTAGTTGCAAGAGGAGTTAGAGTTATGCATGCCTCAGTTAACAGATGCGGTCCTGTCACTTAGTCAATCAAGGTTCATGCTCTTGGATCCTTAGGTCCTGGGTTCGCTTTCTGTCGCTGGCCCTCCTGGTTACCCCACACTAGGGTGGGTTGCATTTTCACATGGCCATATTCAGCCCCAGTGCAAGCATGTGCAACTCTGCTGGGCTGAACAGCTGCACCTGCTTGCACCAGGGATGAAACAGCGCCAATGTCCATGTCACCACTCTTGGTTGCCTTTTTCAGCAGCCTCAGCAGACAGGCCAAAGAGCTGAGTGGGGGATGGAGATTCCCTTCCACCCTCCCCCCCCCAGCCCGCCAAGGGCAGGGTGGGGCACTGTTTGGAAACAGAATTCCATCTTGCGAAAGGTTTTGAGTTTTCATCCCAAATCCAGAACAAAAACCCCAAACAGCTGGAACAGAAATTCCACAAGGTTCTGTTTTGGAAACACTGGTGGGCAGCCAGCCAGGGAGCCAGCCAGCCAGGGAAACTGGTAGCCCGGGGAGCTGGCCACCCAGGAAGCCAGCCAGCCAGGGAAACTGATAGCCCAGGAGCTGGAGACCTGGCGGCTCGGGGATCCCAGGAACCAGGCAGTCACCAAGCAGGTAGCCTGGGGAGCTGGGAAGTTGGCCACCTTGGGAGCCTGGCAGCTGACCAGGAGGGCTGCAGGAGAAGTGAGCAGCCCAGGGAGCCGGGTGACTGGCAGGCCAGGCTTCCATCAAAAGTTTCAACAGTCGACCCATTCTCGCAGAATGTTTCACTTCTGTCTAATCAGCATTTTCCGATGGAAGAGTTTTGACCAGCTCTGTTTTCAATCCAGCTCTTTTCTCCAGCGCCAAATACCCCTGGGCTTGGTGCTTCCTCTCTGGAGGAGAGGGACTTACCCTCGTGCTTTGCAGGCGCTGCACTGAACTCTGCCAGGGAAATGTAACCATCTCTTTGCTTTTTCTCCCCCTTCCTCCCCCACGGCCATTTCTGGGATTGGCACTCCACAGCTGGGCACGCCTGCCCTCTTCTACGAAGGGCTCCTGCAATGGGTACCATTCAGTCTCTAACCCTTGACCCTCCCGTTCCTCTCTGCACGTGGCTGGGAACTAAGCAAAGTCCCAACAGAGCTTCCCGGTGTGGAAACCAGCTCCTTCTCCACTGTCTGGCCTGCCCAGACCAGCCAGCCGAGCCGCCATGTGAAACACCCAACGGCAGCACACATGTCTGTGCTGAATTCTCCATGACCCTTCCTCTGGGGAGTTTTCTCACCCACGTGGCCGGTGTAAATGGCCACCCCATGGCTACGGGAGAGCCATGCCCATGGGGTTAATGATGGAGCTGAACCACAATGCTGGAGCCAAACCTGGTATTGTGCCACTGGAGTTGTGGGTCAGATCACCAGCGACTGTAAATCAGAGTTGGTCCATCAAAGTCAATGGACCAGATTCCCACCCGATGTAAATTGGTGTAGCTCCACTGGGGCCAGATCCCCAATGGGTGTAAATTGGTGTAGCTCCATTGGTGTTAATGGGCCAGATGCCCGGGTGGTGTAAATTGATTATAGCCCCACCGGAGTCAGTGGGCCAGATGCCCCGGTGGTGTAAATTGATTATAGCCCCACTGGAGTCAGTGGGCCAGATGCCCCAGTGGTGTAAATTGATTACAGCTGCAGTCCAATTGTGTACCAACGGAGAGTTGATGGGAAGGGAAGTAAATTGCCTTGTCTCTGTCAGGCCTGATCTGCATCCGCTTCCCAAGACGTCTCCTCCTGCATGTTCCAATGAAAAAAATCAAGTCCCTGCAATCTCCCGCATTAAAACTGCCCTGGCCTGTCAGCAAACCCTGCCTTGATGCTTTTCACACCAGGGGAAGCTCTGTTTGGTGACTGCTTGTGCCCTGCCCACAGCTCTGTAACCCCTTTCACCACATCCCCACCCATGAGCTGCTCACTGATCTTTTCTCTCCACCTGCTCCTGACAGAGGTTAAAGGTCAAAGTGCTTGTAGAGTCAGCCGATGGAACACCCCTGCCAACAGCGTTGGACGGGAAAACTGTTCCCATCAGATGGGACTGTTGGATTTTTTGGGACTTGGCTCCCACCAGTCACCCACTGACATTTCAGGCACCGCTCTGCCAACTTCCAGCGCTGCCACTTTAATTGATGGGTTTGTTCCCCTCCCCTAATTTTGCTGTCAGAGTTTGAGTCCAAAATCTGAAAACTCAATAAACTCACCCAAAGGTCAGGCTTAAGGCCCGGCTTGACAAAGCCCTGGCTGGGATGATTTAGTTGGGGTTGGTCCTGCTTTGAGCAGGGGGTTGGACTAGATGACCTCCTGAGGTCCCTTCCAACCCTGAGATTCTATGATTCTATGAAAGCCACTGAGTTTGCCTGGTTCTAGATAACTGGCTTGATTTCGGGCTCCCTGGCTCTACTTTCAGATAAACAAGCAACGCTTTCCTCTTCGTTTTACCCTTCTAGGATCTTTAGATTATTTTTCTTTCTATTGTGAGGTGGGCCCTGGCACAATCTTCTGCTTATGGCTTCTTCTCTCGTCGCAGGTTCAGGGCAAGAGAGTGCTGCATTGGATGCGAGGCATCCGGACTCCTGGGTTCCATTCCCAGCTCTGTCATTCAGCCTGGACAAGTCACTTATGATCAGAATTTCAGAGGTGCTGTAGTTCCTGTTGAGTTAAATGGGAGCTGCACATGCTCAGTTCCTCTGACAGTCAAGCCATGAACCATTCTGCCTCTCAGCTTTACCCGTACAAACGGAATCTCAGTCCAGAGCTTTCTCAGAGTGTGGGACGACTAAAACATAATGGGAGAAGGGTCTGATTCAGCAGAGCATTTCTAGATATGCTTAGCTTCAAGCGTATGCTTTAGGCCATCCCTGTTCAGCAAAGCACGTGAGCATGTCTTTACATCATAGAATCATAGAATCTCAGGGTTGGAAGGGTCCTCAGGAGGTCATCTAGTCCAACCCCCTGCTCAAAGCAGGACCAACCCCAACTAGATCATCCCAGCCAGGGCTTTGTCAAGCCTGACCTTAAAAACCTCTAAGGAAGGAGATTCCACCACCTCCCTAGGTAACCCATTCCAGTGCTTCACCACCCTACTAGTGAAAAAGTTTTTCCTAATATCCAACCTAAACCTCCCCCTCTGCAACTTGAGACCATTACTCCTTGTTCTGTCATCTTCTACCACTGAGAACAGTCTAGATCCATCCTCTTTGGAACCCCCTTTTAGGTAGTTGAAAGCAGCTATCAAATCCCCCCTCACTCTTCTCTTCTGCAGGCTAAACAATCCCAGTTCCCTCAGCCTCTCCTCATAAGTCATGTGCTCGAGCCCCCTAATCATTTTTGTTGCCCTCCGTTGGACTCTTTCCAATTTATCCACATCCTTCTTGTAGTGTGGGGCCCAAAACTGGACACAGTACTCCAAATGAGGCCTCACCAGTGCCGAATAGAGGGGAATAATCACATCCCTCGATCTGCTGGAAATGCCCCTACTTATACAGCCCAAAATGCCGTTAGCCTTCTTGGCAACAAGGGCACACTGTTGACTCATATTCAGCTTTTCGTCCACCGTAACCCCTAGGTCCTTTTCTGCAGAACTGCTGCCCAGCCATTCGCTCCCTAGTCTGTAGCAGTGCATGGGATTCTTCCGTCCTAAGTGCAGGACTCTGCACTTGTCCTTGTTGAACCTCATCAGATTTCTTTTGGCCCAATCCTCTAATTTGTCTAGGTCCCTCTGTATCCTGTCCCTACCCTCCAGCGTATCAACCACTCCTCCCAGTTTAGTGTCATCTGCAAACTTGCTAAGGGTGCAGTCCACACCATCCTCCAGATCGTTGATGAAGATATTGAACAAAACCGGCCCCAGCACCGACCCTTGGGGCACTCCACTTGATACCGGCTGCCAACTAGACATGGAGCCATTGATCACTACCCGTTGAGCGCGACCATCCAGCCAGTTTTCTATCCACCTTACCATCCATTCATCCAGCCCATACTTCTTTAACTTGCTAGCAAGAACACTGTGGGAGACTGTATCAAAAGCTTTGCTAAAGTCAAGAAATAGCACATCCACTGCTTTCCCCTCATCCACAGAACCGGTTATCTCATCATAGAAGGCAATTAGGTTAGTCAGGCATGACTTGCCCTTGGTGAATCCATGCTGACTGTTCCTGATCACTTTCCCCTCCTTTAAGTGGTTCAGAATTGATTCCTTGAGGATCTGTTCCATGATTTTTCCAGGGACTGAGGTGAGACTGACTGGCCTGTCGTTCCCCGGATCTTCCTTCTTCCCTTTTTTAAAGGTGGGCACTACATTAGCTTTTTTCCAGTCATCCGGGACCTCCCCCGATTGCCATGATTTGTCAAAGATAATGGCCAATGGCTCTGCAATCACATCGGCCAACTCCTTTAGCACCCTCGGATGCAGTGCATCCGGCCCCATGGACTTGTGTTCATCCAGCTTTTCTAAATAGTCCCAAACTACTTCTTTCTCCACAGAGGGCTGGTCACCTCCTCCCCATACCGTGCTGCAGAGTGCAGCCACCTGGGAGCTGACATCCAATTGAAATCGATGCAACTTAAGCACCTGCTTGAAATTAAGCATGTGCTTCGCTAAACAAGGATGGACTTAAGCACGTGCTTAACGTTAAGCATGTACTTAGGTGATTTGCTGAATTGGGGTGCATGTTACCATGCTGCCCCTTAGTGACTGTTCCAACGAGGCTAAGAGCCCTACTACTAGTGACAGCTAATGAAGATTCTCTGGAAATGGTGGAGGCCAGAGTGCCAGATACTGAAGTCCCTGGGTTCTGTCCCCACTGAAGACTATAGGAACATTACATCTTCTGCACCTGTAGAACGCTCATGATGAAATCTTGGGACCCTAAAGTCAGGCACCTAAATAAGTGCCTTGATTTCTAGAGGTGCTGAGCACCCACTGGCTCCCATTCAAAAGTTGAGGGTGCTCAGTGCTTCTCAGGAGCAGACATTGATCTTCGCCCGTGAAATGATTGCGTGTCTCCAGGTTGTAAGCCTGGCCAACTGTGTATGTGCCCAAGACACTCAGGGACAGGGGTGTGTGGGGAGATATTTACTATCTGCCCTGTGTTGAAAGCCAGATGCTCCCACCATCCCGCCTGCCCCAGAATGGAATGAGCAAAGTCTTCAGCTAACAAGCTGCTTTGATTTGGCAGCCACCGGCAGTTGCCAATGAAAATCAAGCTCAGTGTACAATCTATCCGATATGCCACCAAGAAACATTTCTGTGTGGTGCTTTTAAATATATAAATATAAATCTGATCCAATCCTATACTTGAAATATATATATCCACTTAATTTAATGCAATAACCCTGAGGTCTGGAAAGAATGACGGACTTCTAAATTAGTTCCAACTGCCCTTGGTCGAGGGGCGCATTTTTAGAGATTTTGCTTTCATTCCCATTTTTGGTGACTCTGAACTCGGAGATCAAGGTCAGGAGGAACCAGAGCTCCAGTGTCCTGCTCTCGTTCCAATGCAAGTAATTACAGTCCACCTATCTCAGGGGTTCTCAAACTTCATTGCACCACGACTGCCTGCTGCCAACAAAAATTACTACATGACCCCGGGAGGGCGGCAGCGGGGGGACCAAAGCCTGAGCCCGCTCAAGCCCCACTGTCCTGGGTTGGGGGGCCAAAGCCCGAGCCCCACTGAGGCAGGGGGCCTGCGAACAGAGTCCTGCCTCTCAGGGCTAAAGACCCTTGGGCTTTGGCTTCGACCCTGCGTAGTGGGGCTCAGGCTTCAGCCCCGGGCCCCTGCAAGTCTAAGCCAGCCCTGGTGACCCCATTCAAAAGGGGTTGCGATCCACTTTGGGGTCCCGACCCACAGTTTGAGAACCGCTGGCCTATCTCAGTCCGCCCCCCCACTGCAGTTCCAGTGGATCCCTTAGGCTTCATTTCTTCTCCTAGACTACTGGGCAGCGTTGCGGGCCTAGAATGGATGCCGTTGTCTCCTGCAGAAGTGGCTGCATTTCAGTGGTGGGCAAGCAATCCCTTTAAAGACCTAGGGAACAAAAACCAACATGGAACAGTAGGTTATTGTTTGCACCAGACACTGGGGCAGGGGGAGAGAAGTGGTTTGCACGTGACCTTTCTCCCCATCAGCCCTTCTCTCTGGCTAGGAGCTAGCGGACTCTGAAATCTGTTCCCTGTGCGGTGGTGGGCGCGGGGGGGAAGTGAGGCGATAGGAGGCGCGTGATCTGTGGCCGGTAACAACCCAAGCTGACGTTCTCCTTCGATATCCCCCTGCAGTCTGCAGACTCGGACCTGCCCTACCCTCCGCCCCAGCGGGAGCCCAACATTTACATGGTCCCTCAAGGGATCAAACCGGTGCTCCAGCGCACTGCCATTGAGGTGAGCGGTTCGGGGGGGTGGGGGGGGAGCGAATAGGGGAATATATTGGCTAACAGCTGCCCTCGACGAGATCGGATCCGAACTGCTCAACTGTGCATCCCAGACCCTTACAACGGGGGGCTGCTGCTGAAGAGTGGTTCTCCCTGGAGAGGGCACCTAGTCTTAAAGCCTTCCTCCCCCTCTGAGCACTGCCTCTCAACTGACCAACGGGTAGGGTGACCAGACAGCAAGTGTGAAAAATCGGGATGGGGTGGGGGGTAATAGGAGTCTATATAAGAAAAAGCCCTGAATATCGGGACTGTCCCTATAAAATCGGGACATCTGGTCACCCTACCCACGGCCTTCCCTTTGATCATGTGCTCCTGTCACATGACTGCCGCCTGACCTTATTTCCCAGAAGGACCTCCTGCTTCAGCTTAGCCATGTGATCCTTTTGGGAGAACGAGGACTCCCAGAATGCCTGGCCTCAAAGAGGCTTAAACCCTTAGAAGAGGGCAAACGGGCCCTGGGCCACAGCTACCCGTAAAGGGGACCGTTCGCCCTGTGTTCAGGGCAGCCCTTCAGAACGAGACTCTCCTCTCCCCAGCTGGAGAGAGAGGAGAATCAGGTCCTTTTTGTTTGGTGGGGGGAGTTTTCCTGGTGCAGCTATATCAGTGCGAAAAACGCAGTGTAGACAAGGTCTGGGCTCAGCCTGGCTTCTTATCTGTCATCGCCTCCCCTCATCCCGGTGTCCTCCTTCATCTCCTCCTGCCTCTTCACCCTGCAGATCTTGGCCTGGGGGCTGAGGAACCTGAAGTCCTATCAGCTGGCCAGCATCACCTCCCCCAGCCTCCAGGTGGAGTGCGGGGGCCAGACGGTCCAGTCCTGCGTCATCAGGAGCGTCAAGAAGAACCCCAACTTCGACGTCTGCGTGCTCTTCATGGAAGTGGTGAGGGCTCCCTCCCTGCGCGCCTGCCACCCGGCTTGCAGGGCAATGGCTGCACCCGCTGGGTTAACCGGCGTGTCTGCTTCCGGGCTGCCCCGCCTTTTCGCTCTGAACATCGGAGCCGTTCCCAGTGGGAATGAGGCCACCCGCTTCCTGGGGGAGGCTGCCGCCAGCTCAGCCAAGATGGGGGCGGATCTGTATTCCCGTCCTTGCTTGCTTAGGCTCACGCATGCTCCTAGAGTCGGGAGATGGGGGGTTTGCTGTCATTTGTCAGCAAGGGGATCTAATGACCTACCACCCGAGCCTGTGATTCTGAATTGCAACTCTGCAGAAATCTCATGGTCCACCCCAACGTTAATCAGCCTGTAAGCAGCTGGAATAGCTTTGCTGACTGTCAGGCAAAGAACCGTGGATGCTAACCATGCTCCACGGGCCCTTTGCCCCATGGGGCAAAGTGCAGTGACGTGAGGCTGTGAGTTCTGATAAGAATCAGACCCTCAGAGAATCCGGTGCCTCATTTCAGCTGAAATCCAGGGGTTCTTGAGGATGAGGGCCCAAGCCCCTAGTGAGGAGCTCTGACATGACTCTCAGGGGCTGCTCCTGCTCCCGTTAAAATCAGGGGGGGGTTAGCTCATTAAGGGAGCAGGACTGGGTCCCTACATGGCGGGTTGAGGGCTCTCCGTGTCTTTCAGGAGGTGCTCAGACCCCTGCTGAATTGGTTTTTTTCTGAGAGACTGAGAGTCTTGCTAGCCTGTTTTCCCAGTGCGACCCGCCTGCCTCTGTCTGCAGAGAGAAACGAGGGGTGATGCTTGGCCCTGACGTACACCCCCCTTCGGTGGCATTGCACAGGGTATAATTAAAGGAAACATTTGCCTCAGCTGCTCAGATGGGTGTCAACAGCCTCTTCCCAGCTCAATGCTGTTAACTCGGGTGTCTAATGAGGAGAGGCTGAACCACCACCTTGTTGGTTATCTGCTGCGCACGTTAGCAGAACCCCCCAGCCCTTCTGGGACTGTGGGCGGGGCTTGGGTTTGTAGGAGGAGCTTGAGGAGTGCATAAAGCAGCCCGGCTTTAGCTCCAGTCTGCCTGCGGGTTTATTCTACGTGCTTCTGCCAGCCGTGGGAAAGCTGCCCTTTGCCCTTCTCCCCGGCTATGCAGTGCTCAGTGTGCACTTCCCTCGCTGCAGCGCCTACCCAAGGAAGCTCTGTACTGCCCTCCTGTCATCATCAAAGTCATCGACAACAGGCAGTTTGGCCGCAAGCCCGTGGTGGGCCAGTGCACCATCCGGTCCCTTGAGGCGTTCTACTGCGACCCGTACGGACAGGAGACCGACACCCCCGAAGAACAGCCAGGTACGGGAGGGGAGAGGCTCGCTCCTTTGTCCTCCTCCCTTCCCTGCTTCGGCCACTGAGGGAAGTGAGAGACACTCTGGTCGAGCGGACAGAGCACAGGACGCTGAGCCTGGAACTCTGTGCCTCCGTTCTCCTGAGACAGCACACCGAGCTTTGGTCAGTGCAGGGCTGACTCACCCTGGTAGTCAGAGCAGGTGGGCCTCATCAGAAACAGCGGAGGAGGAGACTCAGTCTGTCTGAGGGCTTGGCTACACTTGCAAGTTAGAGCGCATTAAAGCAGCCCCAGGTGCACTAACTCCTGATGTGTCCACACTGGCAAGGCATTTAGGGAGCCTGGATTCTGCAGCTGGAGCGCTCCTGGTAATCCACCTCCACGAGAAGCATAACGCTTGCTGCACCCCGGCTGAAACGCCCAGGAGTCAGTGTGGACGAGGTGTTGCATTACTGCGCTGTGATTGGCCTCTGGAAACGTCCCATAATCTCCTGAAGTCAAGTGGCCACTCTTCTCATTGTTTTGAAAGCTCCGTTTCTGACAGCCGGCATGCTTATCTGACAAAGCAAGCCATTAGTGTGGAATGCTTGTTGTGAGGTGGGGGGGAGGGGAGGGGGGTCTGCTGCTGTCTCAACTTACAAGACAGCACGCTGACACACTCTCTGCCCCCCAAAACACACTGTCTCTCCCCTCACAGACACACAACACACTCCCTGTCACACTCCACGCCCCCCATTTGAAAAGTACGTTGCAGCCACTAGCACACTGGGGTAGCTACCACAATGCACTGCTCTTTGTGGTGTTGCAAGAGCTGCTAATGTGGCCACGCCAATGCGCTTGCAGCTGACAGTGTAAACACATGGCAGTGTTTTCCGTGCTGCGGTCTCTGGAGGCTGGCTTAACTCCCAGCGCTCTACATCTGCAAGTGTAGCCATGCCCTAAGGCCAGATAGAGCTAGAGGGAAGGGCAGTGAGAAATCCTGATCAGTCCACCGAGGAGATGCCTCTCTGTGCCTCGGTTCCTCATCTGCAACAGCGGGATGATAGCACTTCTCTTCCTCGCTGTGGGTTGTGAGAATAAATACATTAAACACAGAGAGCCGCTCAGGTGATGGAGGCCATATAAGCATCCTGGATAGATAATAAAATAATAATAATAAAAAATGGATATATGCCAATCTCCTAGAACTGGAAGGACCTTGAAAGGTCATTGAGTCCAGTCCCCTGCCTTCACTAGCAGGACCAAGTACTGTCCCCTGACAGATTTTTGCCCCAGATCCCTAAGTGGCCTCCTCAAGGATTGAACTCACAGCCCTGGGTTTAGCAGGCCAATGCTCAAACCACTGAGGTATTCCTCCCCCCTCATGATCTATCATGTGTGGTCAGCAAGCCACAGATTTACATTTTCCATCAGTATGTTGGTGGCAATAATACTTATGAACAGGGCAATTGCCAGATTGGATCCGACTCCAAGGTCCATCGGTTCCAGTATCCTGTCTCTGACAGTGGCCAGTCCCAGCTATTTCAGAGGAAGAGGTGAGAAACCCCTCAGTGGACAGTTATAGAATAACCTGCCCCTATGGGGAATTTATTCCTGACCCCTAGTAGTCAGAGGTTGATTTATGCTCTGGAGCATGGGGGTTTATATCTCTATTATTTGCGTTAATGTAACTGTGGAGGGGCTCATTATTCCTGTAAAAATGCTGAATCCTGTTTTTGAATCCTGCTGAGCTCTTGGCCTCAGTGATACCTCGTGGCAATGAGTTCCACAGGTTCTCAAGTCTCATTGTTTGGTGAATAATTTTGAGATTATCATCAAAGGGAACCAATTAGTGCCATTTGTGCCGGTGGTTTTGTGAGATACTTTTAGTGGTACTCCCATTGATGCTTGCGCAGTAGCAAAGCACAACATAGTGTAGGTCCTACATAAACAGTGGCAATGTGTGTATAAATGTGTATCAATTGCTCAGTGACAGGGTGGTAGATTAAAACATTAAAGAAGCAGATGGACACAATCTCAGTGGATAATAAAGTTAGAATGTCGGTCCTCAAGCTGCTGGCCGCTGTGTTCTATGAAGCATCAATTTCCTAGTTAGATCCACTCTTCTTCTCTTTGCAGATGGGGTGAGCCTCACCCCCAGAGACGACGTCCTCATTGATATTGACGACAAGGAGCCTCTGATTCCTGTCCAGGTAGGGAAGGAGTGATAACGGCAGAAAGAAAATAGGTTTCTCCATGGGTTTGGGGACGGGGGGTGGGCTTTGTGATGTATTGTGAACTGTACCGACCCTGCAACACGGCACATTGCACCCGATAAACGGCCTTTCCTTTCCCAGCTTCCAACATCTCTGAGTAGGGACAGGTGCTTGGTCCCCCAGAGCAGGGCAAAGGATCCCAGCCTCCTCCTCCTCCCCTCCATTTGAACACGAGACAGGGGTGGTGGGGTCGATCAGGCCTCCTCTGCTGGCGGCATCAGTGCCCGGGCACCCCCCTGCTTAAGGAAAACCCACGCAGGCCGGGCTAGCAATGAAACTTAGTCCTCTGCAGGCCTACAGGGGCCAGGAGCAGACACTGGCCAATAGGGAGCCAGCAGGCCAGTTAAGAAGGCGTCCAGCTTCTTCTGAGGGGCCGTGCTGAGTGGGGCTAGGGCAGAAGCGGAGTTTCCCTGCACTAGCCCAGAACGCCAGGGCCCGGTCAGGACCCAGGCTTAACCCCTGCAGCTGAGCGCTCACGTCCGGTGTGTGTCTGTTTGGCTTAAAGGGGCAGGCAGCCAATTCTGGAGTTTGGGTAGCCTTCGCCGTTTGAAATCTATGCTGAGCTGACGGCCTGGGCCCTTCTGCTCCAGCCTGGCTGCCACAGCAGCAGGTAGCTTCCTTGCTGAGCCTGTCCCTACACTGAATGATCCCTTTGGCGCTCACCCAGGTTCCCTTGGTTAGCCATCGATTGTTGCTCTACAGTAAAGATCTACAGCAGCCTATTATTGTGTGTGTTCCAATAGCCCCTAGAGGGTCCCTCCTAAGCCCCCGGTGCCGCCATGCTGGGTGCTGTACATACACCTAGCAAGTGACGCCCCCTGCCCCGAAGAGTTTATGGTCTGAGTGGATGAGACAGATGCTTGTCACTTTCCAGATGGGGGATCTGAGAAACTGAGTGGCCCAAGGTCATACAGGGAGGCCGGGGTAGAGCTGGGAGCTGGACCCAGGTCTCTTGAGTCCTACGCCGGTGCACAAAGCCTCTCTCTTTTCCTGGCTAGTCCTGCTGGGCGCCTTTGGGGCCCAGCCTAGAATTTTGTGGTGGTCCTTCGCTCAGGCTCCTTCTTTCTGCGGTGCCTGCACCCACGCTCTGGCCCCCAGGCTCTGACTGCTCCCGCCGGTGGAAAACAGCAGAGTGGTCCTTGCTCCTAAAGGAAACAGGCGGTGGATTTCCGTCCAGTGGAAACAAAGGATAACTCCAGCCTTTTTCAGTTTTTATTGGCTTTGCTCTCTAAGTGGAGCTGGAAGCAGAGGTGCAGTGTAGATAGCAGCAGTGGCTGCTGATTTCCAGATCTGCGGGGACCAACCCTCTGTCTCTGGCTGTTATCTGAAAGGGCAGTTTTCAGAAAACCCAGTTCCGGGCAGGTAGTGACAGGCGGTGGCATTTTCTGGGATTCCGGCGATCCGGGGGGATTTGACTCGCACTAGTGGAGGTGCCGAAGGAAGAACATGTTGCTGCGTCCCCTTCCCGAGCTGCCCACCTGGCGCGGCTCGCTGGCATTCCATCCCTGCACACGCGGTCGAGAAGACGGTGGTCTCCAGAGGGCACCGTTTATGAGCTCAGCTCCCGAACATGAGGCTTCCCAGCTCCGTCACCGTTTGGCCTTCTTAGCTGCTGTCAAACATGTGCAAACGGTTAAGCCCGTGTGTTTGAGGCACAGGGCTGCATGTGAACTCGATTGCTAAGAAACCCCAAGATGAGGGGTTCCAGGAAGGTCAGTGGAGCATTTTAATCGTCTCCTGCTTTTCTCCCCTCTGGTGTGCTAAGTGCCCGCTTTGCCAATCCCGCAGATTCCTCACTGCCTACTTTAAAGAGCCCTGGGAATGGAAAGCCCTTGTTCCCTGGAAACAATGCTGCTTTTTTACAGTCTCTCTTCTGTTTCTCATCATCCCTTGTATTCTCTTGCTGTGGAAAGCAGGGTCTCCCGTTTCTTCTGTTCCTGCTGCTTGTTCCTCACCTTAGCTGGGTATCGGTCACCTCCTCCTGTAATGCTCCTGGGGACTCTGCAATCCAGCAAGTCTCCTGCCCCTAACTTATAGGATCCTCCCTGGAAATGGGTCCACACCAGCACCCCAGGAACAGTTTCCCGGAACTTGGGGGAAGTTCTGATTCAGATCCTGGTTTGAAGAGGAACGTCATGCTTCGGTACCATCTCTAATCCTAATTCACCACCCACTCTGTGTGTGCATCACACTGCTTCCCCTGCAGCTAATGTGGCATCTTAGTGCAACCTACCCACCAGTGTGTGTCATGTGTGCTCGATCCGCAGCATCCTTGCACACCCGGGCCTTTGACTAGGTGGCTTGAAAGTTTGGGTCAAAGTGCAGCAGTAAAAGTTGTCGGCATAAAACGAGAATCCTTGCCTACGGCTCATACCTGCTAATCCACACCCCTGGCAAGGAAGCCCATTGCAAAGGGCTGACATTTGCAAAGCTAGGGAATAAGGGTAACATTTTGAAATGCAGCTGCCCTAAGATTACGCTCCTAAATCCATGGTTAGGAACCTAAATAAAAGTGGTTTGGCTTCTCCAAAGTACTGGGCCCTCACAACCACTGGGAGTGGCAGGGGCTCAGAACTTGCAAAAATCAAGCTAAATATGGAGGTAGCAGATGAACTTGACACCCAGATTTGAAAATGTTGGTCTAAGTGAACATTCATAATCAAAGGGCGGGGGGGACCCAAAGGATCATGCAATAAATCTGTACTCGGTTCTCTGTTTGCCATTTGTGGATTCATTTGAATTATTTATGATAATGTTTCATAATGTACCAGGAAAGGCACTGGAACATGTCTTGGAAAAGACTGAAAGTTTAGTAATAGGATACTGTGATGCTCTGTTCAGGAAACCCAGAACCTTAAGCCACTGTGTCAGCAGGGGTGAGCTTTGCTGGAGGTTAGACTGTGTGTCCGCTCCCTGCCACACCAGTCTGTGCTCCCCCAGCAAACTCCTCCAGACTCTGCCCGTCTTCAACTAGCCCGTCTTCAACTAGCCTGGCAAGTAACAATCAGGGAGCCCCAGTTCCTGAGTTCCCTAGAGACATGTCTCTGTGGTGGCCAGTCCCTCTCACTGGATGCTCGTGGAAATAATTCAGTTTTGCTGTCTCCAAAGAGACAGAACCCACACCTGCCTGTTGGTTGAGCTGCAGACTCACTCTTTACGTCAATATAACAGTACTGCATGGGTTACAGTGAAACTAAGAAAAACTCTGTATTAATAAAGAACAGTGTTTTAAGTGACACTAAGCAAGAGAAAAAGAAATGGGTATGGTCACAAACAAACAAAAATAGCATGTTTTGTAGTGCCCAAAACTTGATCCTAGCAAGCTATGGCTTTGCTCACTTCCATCAAGCTAACAGCATCTCCAGCCTTTCCTGGTCAGAAGATCCAACATTCTCAGAATCAGAGGGTGTTGTCCCCTAGCGTCTAGATAACTAGAATGTCTTTTGGCTCCTCTGGTATTTCCCAGAGTCCATTGTCTTGGCCTCGAGAGCCAGGAAGATGTCCTGGAGTGCAAACTCTGTTCCCCGGCATGCTCACTAAGCTGTTTCTTCCACCTCCTGTTCGCTAAATTGCTTTGTTTACCTTATATGTAAATGTATTGCCATTGTCCATGGCTTACAAAGCTTGACCCAGACAGGTAAATGCACATTCCTTTGTGTAAGGCAGGCTTCTTTATCAAGTCTGCCCCCCAAACATATTATAGGAACATATTTCCAGCACATAACATAACTCTTTACACACCATACATCCGTAGATCACATACATATATTCATGACCAGCGTGTCACCAGTTTTTATATGATACCTTACTTGATACACTTTGTATGCAATATTATTATGCTATAAATTAATTGATTCAATACTTATTCTTTGGGATTCAGACCCCCTGTTCTCCCTCTGTGGAGTCACAGAGACCTCGCTGAGACTCAGAATGATAAAACCACTCTTCTGTAGAATTCAAAGTGCTTTATGCCAAAGGAGAGACAGTGTGGTGGAATAAGGGACTGGTCTGGTACTCAGGAGGCCTGGGTTCTGTTCCAGCTTTGCTAGTGACCCCCTGAGCAAGTCCTGTCCCCTTTCTATACCTAATCTGTAAAATGCAGGATCTCCTTTGAAGAGCACTTGGAGATCTACTCATGAAAAGCACTACAGAAGAGCTAGGTGCTATTATTAGATGTAGTAAAAAATGTTCATGAAACTGTCATCCTGTTTTTTGTCTGGCTGTAACAGATGTTATTCTCCCCACTCCACAGAGGGGGGAAACCGAGGCAGGCAGTGGTGAAGTAATTTGCCCAGTGCCACACAGTAAGCTAGTGGCAGACTGCTGATTCCGAGATCTGTGCCTAATCTGCTGGACCATGCTACCTCTGCCCAGGGATTGCTGTTAAATCTTCGCTGAGGGGCCAGGGGCGGTGGCCGGGTTATAAGGTGTGTGTTAGCAAAGGGTGGATTGATACTAAAGACGCCCGTTGAGAAGAACCCCACAGAACACCTGGAGACTGGGCTGGGTTGTTTGAGCATTTTCTTTTGAGCATGTCCTTCAAAGTTCAGGTCAAAGCCCAGTCAATAATCTGATTAGGGAGTGCTTGTTGTTTGCTTGACTAGCATTTCAGAAGGCCGTTTCCAGGAATTTGTGAGCACAGTATTTGCCCTGGGCGAGGGATGGGGGCGGTCCAGTGTTGATTGGCTTTGTAAGAGATGTGGGGGAAGGGGGGACGACGACCTTTGTTTAGGCATGAGATGATGCCTAGAGGGATGGGGGATTTGGGGAGGGAGCCGATCAATGTTCCCTCTGATTTTTGACAGGCCGTGTGAGCAAAAAATTTCTTCTGTGCAAATTTTTGAAGCAGAGTTCAAATTTGTGCGCCACGAGGCAAATGCGCCCAAGCGAGTAAAATGCTTATACAAGGAGATGGGTGGGTCCTGACGTGATCAGCGTTCCACGTTTGAAATGCTGGCGGGGAGGGGTATGATTCATTGCCCTCCTTTCCCTTTCCCCCCGTTGCCAGCTAGTAGAATCTGGCTGTGTTGATAGGTGGCGGGCGAACAGTGTCAAAAGTTGGCCGTCAATGATATTTCGGCCTGGCTCCGATGTAGAATTTCCCTTTTTGTGCGCGCGGTGTTTCACCGTGTGCGCGGGGTTTCGGATCTGTGTGTACGTGCACAGCTGAGAGAGAACAGTGGAGCCGATGCTGGGGGAAACCCTGGCTTCAGTTCTGCAGCGCGTCTGGCAGTCTCTTCTCAGTACCTCCTAGGCAACAGTGAGGCAAGCTCTGAATTCACTCACATGGTTTAATTTCGGAGCACCTCTGTCCGAGTCTCTCTGGATTTACCCCAGGATAGCTAAGAATTCAGCTCCGACTGTCTGCTTCATCAGTCATGAGGCGGCGTCTCCGGCTCCTGCGCATGGAGAAGGTGCCGTTCACATGGGCACCTGGCGCCAGATTCATTCTTGCAGTCACTCCACTTACTTCGCTGGACAGATTTTACCCCTGACTGTGTACTGCACCCAGCAAGGTTGGCTGTCCCAGGACGGGACTTGGGCCAGTGGTAGGGTGATCTGGAGAAATTGTTCTCTATGTGCTTCCAATGACCTGCGAGTAAAAGCAGATGAAGATCTTCACTAGAGCTGGCCAGAGAACCAGGAATTTTCCTGCTCAAGTTCTCTTGGGGAAAATCCCCTTTTGCAATGGTTCCATTGGGACGTTCTGGTTTTGCTGCTGGGAAATTGGGAAATGGGGGAAATTAGGTTTTCCCCTCATTTTTCCTGTGCTGTTACTGCTTCCCGACTGATAAATGTTGGGGGAACAGTCAGAAAAGGGGGGATAATGGGGGGCAAACACTTTAATTTTAAAGTAACACAGTTGAGTGACGAAAAAGGTGGCTTTTAAAAGTGAAAGTGTTAGTGGTTTCCAGCTGGCCAAAATTGGGAAACTGACTGAAAGGAGGGAAACCCACCATTTTGAAAGCAAAAAATGTAAAAATTACAAAAAAAAAGAAAAGAAAAAAGAATAAAAGAAAGTCAGTCCCCCATCCCCATCCCCAAAATTGTTTGCTTTGAAAAACTTCCAGGAAAATGAGTTTTTTTGTCAAAAATGAATATTTTGTTTTTGATTAAACCCTCTTTTCCAATTACCCCCTCCCCCGCCCCGTTTTCCTTGGAAAATGTGGGACCAGCTCTAGTCTGTGCTGCTGGCAGCATGTTTGGATTTTGCAGGAGGCCAGCCCAAGCCGAACGGCCTCCTAATGAGACGGATCACAGCTGGCGGGGTAGACGTCCAAACACAGCAACGGCGAAACTGGCTGCACGCACGCTGCCCCGTGCACCAGGAGACAAGGTCCCTGATCCCCAGTGGGATTCTCTTTGTTGTACAGCGGTTGCCCTGAGGTTTCTCTTTACTGCCAGCTGTGGGGAAATAAACCCCTTCCCCAAACTGTGGGCAGCGTTGCTATCGGCTAGGTGGGTAGGAACCGCAGACCGTTGCCAGTCTGGGTGCGAGGTGAGAGCCTGCGGTCCTGTGATTATTGCTGGTGGGAAGGGTTTGGAGTGGTGTTCAGGGGCCCTGTGGAGGTGGGGTCTGTGGCTGTGTTTGAAGCAATGGTCTCTGGTAGCCCCTGCATCAGGGGCTGCGACACACAGTCCTTTGGCACCTAGATCCCTCTGCATGGTTTCCCAGTTCATCCCATTTGTCACGGGCTTTGTTTGCAAGCCACCAGAAATGAGTGATGCCTCCAAGCGAGGAAAGGTCTCGTAATAGGGTGGCCAGCCCCTTTAAGGGCCTGGGAGCAACCAGCCAGTTCTGCTCTTTGGAGCCTGGCAGGCAAGTGCTGGGAATCATCAGACCCAGCGGGGCAGCGTCAGGTGACTAGGCCTGGTGATTACCAGCTGGGGGTTACGGATGAGGGGCCCAGCCCCATTAGGGAGCCTGGGACCCAGAGAGGAAATAGGAGAATGGTCTCCTATCGCTACAGTCCAGGCTGCAGGCTGTGGGCGGATGGCTCTGTGGACCAGCCCCAGGCTGAGGGGAGACCCCGACCACTAAACTGCCAGAGGCCCACAAGCCATGCTGGGAGCAGGACAATTGCTTTCTGGTGTCAGTGCACACGGACAATAAACTGAGCCCCGAGGCCAGGACTGAGAGTGAGCTGATTGGGGGTGGCTGGTTATTGCCCCAGGCAGGTGAGCGAGCCCTCCAGCTCACTATCCTCCAGAGGTAACAGGGCATCATCGACTCGGAGCCTAAAGACACCGAAGGTTCCAGCCCGGCAAGGTGCCCATCGACTTCAGTGGGAGCTGAGCTTCTCAGGTTGGGCCAGAGTTGGCCCCTGTAAAGTGGCAAGATTCCAGTACTGATAGGCGGCCATCCAAGATGCTGTGGTTCTGTTCAAGGAAGCATGCCCCCAAATAGGGATCGTCACTGCCAGAGTCTGGGGAAACATGCCGCACGCTCAAGCCGTGCCAGGCCGCAAAGGGGGGGTAGGCGGGTGATGGGAGTTTGCGAGACAGCTATCAAACACAATTGCTTCTAGATCCCAATGTGGCAGTCTGAGGGCCAACCCGTGTTAGCGAGACATTTCTGGAAATGGAGAGGCGAGTAGCTGCATGGCGCGGTTGTTACTAATTACTATATATAGCAGATCGGGCCAGAGAGCGCTCAAGAACAGGCCTCCGAGGGAGATGGCCAGTATTCCCTGATTCTGCCTCAGCAGCATTGCTAGAGCCAGGGAAGCCCAGAAGTGAGAGAGAATGGCAGGGGGTGAGGAAGGCGTGAACAGAACTCTTCCAAACCATAATGCAGAGTGCCGAGTTCGAGCTTGGGAGAGAGGTTCAAATAGTTCCTTGCATTAGGAATATAGGAACTGCCAGACTGGCTCAGTCGTGGATCTGTCTAGTTCAATATCCTGTCTCCAGTAGTAGCTGGTAGGAACTGCTTCAGTGAAAGAGGCAAGAAACCCAACAATGAATGGAATAACCTGCCCACAGAAAAAGGTTTCTTCCTGACCACCCATTAATCAGAGGTTGGGCTATGCCCTGAAGCAGGAGGGTTTATATCCCTTCCAAAGCACTTGTTAATTATTTTTTTAACATCTACTGTTTTACTTGGATATTTCTGTTATCCACACCAATGTCCACTCCTGCTAATCTCTTGGCTTCAGTGGCACGTTGTGGCGTAGAGTTCCCCAGGCGCATTATGAGATAAAGCATTTCCTTTGATCCGTTTTTAAAGCTGCTCCCTTTCATCTTCCCTGGCCATCCCCTCAGTCTGGTGTTCTGAGCCTGGGCAAACAGACGCACCCGGGCGATCCAAGCCACTTCACTAATTGCCCTCTTTCTCTCGTTAATGGAAATTCCTAAACTTTATTTTGCCGGCGGTTTATTATTCCAATTGCTGCCTTTGTGTGGGGAAAAAATATTTCCTCTTATAAACGCTCATTATGAGAGCGGCACGCTGGGAATCTTGTGGGCACGGAGACAAGGCTGCAGCTGCGCTGGGAGTTTCTGCCCGGCACGCTAAGCGAGGCCTCTGTGCCCGTTCCTGTTGGCCCAGTTGCTCAAGGGCTCTGTTCTGCAGCCTTTCCATTGCGAGGCCCAGAGCTACAGACAAGCCCCTTTCAGATCTAGATGGGTCACAGACCCTGACCTGGGGGTAGGACGAGTGGCAAGCGTTAAGGAGTTGTGGCCCGGGCAAGTTGCTGTCCTCATTGCAGTCTGCAAAATGCTCCTGTCTCTCAGGCTGGTTCTAGAGCTCCTCATGGGGGGACTTTTCTCAGACTAGTGACTAAATGCTGCAGGCTGGCCCTTGCGGCACTAGAAGGTAGCGGCCGTAATCCCAGCGGCGGTCAGGAAGCACGGCCGAGGGAGAGGAACTCTGCTCCCTTTCCCCACTGATGAAGGCCTCCTAGTGAGGAGGAATCGCACCTCGGTGGTGTTCTTCCTGGAGTCTTTAGTGCGGTGGGGGCTGGGCTCTCATGATGGCCACCAGCGTAAAGACCCCTGCCCCCCCCCCAGTGCCTCCAGCAGCACTTCACGAGCAAGCATGGATGGGGCAAGAGTATCGGCGGCACCGTCACTCACAGGTCGCTGCCCCGATAGAACCGCCCTCAGGGCCTCCTGGATCATTGTCCCGGGGGCAGTCTCTGAAACGTCCGGCTGTGTCGGCCATTTTCCCCCCTCATTTGCCTTGGGTTGGTAAGAAGCTCCCCACGAGGGCAGAATGTCCCTTGAGGCGTGGGTGGCCGCCGCCCATAAAGCCTGATTCTCCCGTCTGTCCGCAGACAGCACGCCTGTTGCCCATGTTATTCATATTTAAAGGAGCCCCCCACCAAATTCATGGCCCCGTTGTGGTAGGCTCTGCAGAGACGCACCGCGAGAGTCGGCCCCTGTGCGGAAGAGCTGACCATATCAACAGGGGAGGCAGACAAATGGGAGGAGTGAGGATTACAGTCCCCATTTTACAGATGTGGAATTGAGGCATGGGGAGATAAAGGCCCAGATCCTCAAAGGTTTCAGGCACTTAACTCCCATTGAGTTCAGTGGAGGAGCCTAAATACCTTTGAGGGTCTGGCCCTAAGTGACTTGTCCCGGGTCACACAGGGAGTCTGTGAAGAGTTGGAAGTTGAATCCAGAGCTCCTGAGTCCCGGTCCACAAAACCAGCCTCGTCTCATTGGAGTTGCTGCCCTTTATGCCGACAGTGGACTCTGGCTCATTATAGTCTAGCGTGTGCAGAGCTGGATGAAATTGTTAAGAATTAATTTTTTTTTAGTCTGAAAAATGGCCTTTTTAAAAAAAAAGTCCGGAAGATTTTCATTCCTTTGTGATTTCTCCTGATTTTTTTTTCAATGGGAAAAACAGAAAAAAGTGTTGATTGTTAATTTCCGCTTCTCTCTCCTTTCTCACAGTATTCCCCTGCTCCTTCTTTTTTGCTTTCTCTGCTCTTTTCCCTCCCCAAGTTGCTACTGAAAAATGGGGGGGGGGGGAGGGGAAGAAAACGAGGGAGTAGATCCCGTTCTTCTCACTGACATCAATGGGAGTTTTGCCATTGACATCAGCAGCAGCAGGCTCCATACCCGAACGCTCCCATTTCCGCCTGCCGTGGAGCCGTAGAAGCGATAAATAGTAATAATGGCACCCTCTCAGTGGGGGTTGCGTCGGAGGCCTCTTTGGAAGCGTGTTTGATTCCCCATCACCACGAGCCTGGTGCAGCCGTTTCCGCCAGTGTCATAGAGTCATAGAATCTCAGGGACCTCAGGAGGTCATCTCGTCCGACCCCCAGGATGTCAAGTGAATGGAAAATGCTGCTGAAGGCGTGGGGCAAACGAGAGCCGGAGGTTTGGAGCAGAATCAGCCCCTTGGCACGCGCCACGCGTGAGTGTGTATCTATTTAATTTGAGTCTATGCAGCCGCTATCTCTACTGATCTATCTGTCATCACTGCGCTGAGTTTATTTTTTCCAGCTGATCTCTACCAAGTCCCCAGAGCGCTAGGGCTGAAACAGCTGCTGGGAGACGGACACGCCGCATCAGACTACAGACCGTTTCTTCTCCAAGCCGATCCCGAAGCCTGCTCCTAATTAGGCTAATTTGGAGCGGGGCTGGGAGGCTCCGCTATTGTGTATACAGAATGCGCTGGCATCGCGCGAGTGTTTAAATGGCAAAAATTAATCCTGTTTAGATGTGGTGGATCATCATGGGCAAATAATTATTCTGTTTGCCGCACGCTGTCACCGCTGGCGCCACAAGATCCACCCCCCTGCTCCCCCCACCCCCCAGCATGCTGTTCCAGCCAGGAACGGAGAGAACAAACATTAATTTTACTTAGGGCCAGAGAGCAGCAGGGGGTTGGGGGGGGAGAAAAGAGGGATCAATAGTTAACTGCTTCAAACCTCGGCGTTCATCCAGCATTGAGGGGGGCTGCTACCGCATGTGGAAGCATAACAAGGGATCCAAACCCCAGCTCTGAACCCCTCCAACGTTGGAGGAGTTTGAGGTCCGGGTCTGACTGCAGAAGCTCACATGTGAATCCTGGATCAAAACCCAGAGAAAGTTGGGTTCGGAATCTGGCCTCTGTGCTTCACTTCCTCCATTGGCTAAATAAGAATAATACTTAACGACTCCTGCAGAGGCCATGAGCTCTTCGGATACAAGGGGTTAAGGTTATTACTGCACTAATCATGGGAAGGGATCCCCCCCAAAATGTAGAAGGTGTCTCCTCCGGTATCATCAAATCCCAAATCTTAGCTGAGATTAGGCTGACCAGATGGCAAATGTGAAAAATCAGGACGGGATGGGGGATAATAGGAGCCTATATAAGAGAGAGCCCCAAATATCGGGACTGTCCCTATAAAATCAGGGCATCTGGTCACCCTAGCTGAGATTTGCATGGTTTCTGGCTTCATTGCGGAAGCTTCCTGCAGAGCTAAGCACTCAATCCTGCAGGCTCTGAATATGACCTTCATCTCCATTGACTTCCAAGGGAAGTGAGGACTCTCAATGCAGAACCGGGTGATTCCTTGCCAGGATTTGGCCAGAAAATGCTGAAACCACAAAGGAAAGCAGTCATTTCCATCCCAGCTGAGAGTAGGGTGTCTATTAGGGTTATTAGAGTAGGGTGTCTATTGATTTAGTTGGTGTTGGTCCTGTTTTGAGCAGGGGATTGGAGCCCCTGCAGTGCTGGGCCATCTGTTCCTGCTATGTCATGTCGGGCGGATTAGCAGTATAGGGGCAGGCAAAATGCTGGAGAGGATGTAGTGAAATGGGAGCATACATGGTGGCCCTGCCCCAAAATTAAGATATTTTGGAAAACTGTTGGCGACTCCATACAGGAGATAATGGTGTCAGCTGTCAAATAACCCCTTAGTGTTTTTGTTAAATTGTCCTAAAAACTCTGCATCTTATAAAAGCCCGAAAGAATTGATCACTCATCTCCTGGGTGCTGCTAAAATTGCCATAGCAAGATGGTGGAGGAGGAGTGACTCCCCTAAATTTATTGACTGGTATCAAAAAGTGTGGGAAATTCTGGCACTAGAAAAATTAACTCATCAAGTCAGAGTTTTACAAAGGAGAAAGAAAAAAGCCAACTCCTGTACTGAGAAATCTGGTGGAACTTTTTGGAGTTTGCTGGAGGAATCACTGTCACCAAATCAGATAGTTTGAGAACTTTCTTTGAATACTATGGGAGAGAGAAACCCCTTCAACAATAGTGAAACTCAAAATTAAGATATTAAGACAAAGAAAATAGGAAGAAAAAGGAGAAAAGCTTAATATTGTGTAGAGTTTTGATAGGACAACTAATGAACAGGTTACACATCTAAATGTAAGAAAAACAGAAGTTTGGACCTGAACATGAGATAATGAAAGGTCTCATCAGTTCAGCTGTAGGGACTCCCATAGGCCGATTTATAATTGTGTATTTGTGTATACTACGTTCATTTCTATTTAATGTTGTAAAACAAGTGTTATATGACTTCTGTTGTAAAAGAATGGATCTGTTAATAAATCAAATCAAATAAAAAAATACACTTCACTGAAATCGCCCCAAATCCAGGAGCCCAGAAAATAATAATAAAAACTCCCGACAGCCAACCAACCTTCCCATTCTCACCCCAAAAAGCCCATGAAAATTGACACTGTTAGGCAAAAGTCCTGTGGAATTTAATTTGTGTGAAACAAATAAAGGACTACGGAAACAATTCTAGTCCTATAGAATTTAATAGAAAATGACAACCTTTCTGTAGTTGTATGCAGTGCAATTCTAGCTGTGTTGGTCCCAGGTTATTAGAGAGACGAGGTGGATGAAGTAATATCACTTATTGGACCAACATCTGTTGGTGAGAGAGACAAGCTTTCGAGCCACACGGAGCTCTTCCTCAGGTCTGGGAAAGGTACTGAGAATGTCATAGCTAAACACAACGATCTCAGTAAATACACTCGCGGTACCTTTCCCAGACCTGAAGAACAGCTCTGTGTAGCTCGAAAGCTTGTCTTACTAACAGAAGTTGGTCCAATACAAGATATTACCTCACCCGCTGTCTCTCTCTAACCTTTCTGTAGGGTGTTTGACTATCCTATAGAATTCTATAGGCCTCTATAGGTCCCTAGCCTCTGTTTGCCAGAAGCTGGGACTGGGCGACGGGATGGATCACTTGATGATCACCTGTTCTGTTCGTTCCCTCTGGGGCACCTGGCACTGGCCACTGTTGGAAAACAGGAGACTGGGCTAGATGGACCTTTGGTCTGACCCAATATGGCCGCTCCTATGTTCTGTAGCTGGGGTATCATTTTCTGGTCCTTAAGGTGGTCCGGTAAACTGAGAGAACAATTGTGCATCCTGTGACCCTTCTGTAAAGATGGTCCCCTCCAGCGCCACAGATATGGGCAAGTTCAGAAGAAGGCGTGGGGATGAGTTCCAAAGCTGGGGGCTCCTCTTGGAGATCACCCTGCCAGCCGTCCCCTCCCCTTTGAAGCCTTGGGAGGAAGCATGGTGCAACGGACAGAGAGTCAGGCAAAGACTGGGTTCTATCCCCACCGTGACCTTGAGTGGGGCCCGGATTTTGTGTTGGGGCCTTAGCTGCTACTGCAATATGAGTCATATTAGCCATCGGGCCTTCAGCTCAGGCGCCCCCAATGGTTGCAATGAGCAGTGTCCCATGTATGGGAGAAGTGATCTCTCAAGCAGTCAGGTCCCAAACTGCTTTGGGCATTTTTCTGTCTTGTCTTTGGCAAATGGAAACTTTACCCGGCCATGTAGGGACTCCCCGTCTGCCTCACGCTTGCACACACGTGTGGAGGGGAGTGGATGCCAGCATTGCTCTGTACTGATTGTCCGATTGTGTCTGAAGAGAGGGAAAGGGTTATTTTCCCCCATCCTCTTGAGTGCCTTGTGTATTCTTCGGCGTGTCTAAGCCGTTTGCTCCCCTTCTTGCCAAGTCTGGTTTTGGTTCCGTGCACATCAGATTAATGTAATTTGGGAACAGGATTGCGTTGTTGTCTTTGTTTTAAAAAACGGCCTCTGATGCCGCTGAGCTGAGGTGCACCCTTCTCTCTAGCAGGGGTGGGACAGTAAGTTTGTTTAAAAAAATGTGTGCGGAATGTGCCCATTGTTACCGTGTACATAATGCATTAGAAATGTCGTGGTTAATAACGTAGAGCAAGAAATGCACCGCCTGAGTCCCACAAGAAGGGAACTCGACTCGACCCAGGCTCTCCAGCGCTCTCCTGTAGGGTTCCTGAACAACACCTTGGCACCTAGTCACACTAAACCCTTCTGCCAGATGCCCGTGGGCCCGAACTTTGACGAGGACTCAACACCCACATTTGTCAGCCAGGTTTTCCAGAAGAGCCCAGCGCCCATTTAGACACTTGGTAGAGCAGCCAGATTTCCAGCCCCCGGCAGCTCTTGTTCTCAATGGGCTCTTCTAAAAGTCACCTAAGGTCCCTCAATGGGAGCTGAAATCTGCCCCCTTGGTATGGGCACTGAGCACGTTTGGAAATCTGAGCCCCATGGTGCTTTTCAGCTGAGACGCGCTCCGACCACCAGCCCAGCCAGGTGGGAAAGAGGATCTTGGCTCCCCTGGTGGAGCTGATGGGTAACAGATCACAAGGCTCCCAGGCTGAGTTTCATCTGCCATAAACCTGCAGGGTGCTCGTGGGGGCTGGGCTGAAATCAAAGCCCAAATCTGGGCCCCTGCTCGCAGCAGCGGTGATTTTCCAGTCGAGAACCGGGGGATGGGCTCCCTCTTTGTGCCAGACCTCTGGATCCTGAACAGCTCCTGACACTCTGGGTTTGGATCCAAACTTTGTGGCTTGAGCCCTGACAGTGGGATTCCACTCTAGAGTCTGGCTCTAGAATCAGCCTCACGCAACTTGTCAGAGTTATTACAATCTGCCCCCCTTTACAGCACCCTGGAGGCTTCACTCTGTGGATGGTGAGGGGCCATTGGCAACGATCCGTAACTGGGTTTAAACCATGAGCTTGATGGGAAACGTGTCAAGTTCGGCTTGATGTTCAAGTCCATACATTGTCTCTTGGTGAGCATCTCCCATTGCTTGTCCCACCGTGTCTCACCCCCCAAACGAAATGTGCAGTTCAGACAGTTCCTCCTTTTGAGATGGTCCAGTTTTAACCTGCTGCAGTAGCTATGGTGGAGAAGAGACAATCTAAACGACCAGCCAGGCAGCTGTTTGTTGGCCAAGGACAGGCAGTTCCATTCAGCGCTTGTTTAGAACAGATCCGGCTCATGAGTTTCCTAATCGCCTGTGCTAAAACACATTAGACCTGATTCATTCCTGCTGACAGCATTGGCCTCAGCAGTGAAAGTAGCTCATTGCATTTCAGGTTCTGTACATACGTGCTGGAACTTGGGGTGCTGACTTGAAGTGGTTTCCATCAGATACAGGATTTGCAGTTTGGTTCAATGGCTCTCAATAAAAATTGCTCCAACCTCCCTGGTTCTGTGCGTTGACAGGGTGAGCTGCCATCTTGTTTCATGCGTGAGACAGTATTTCCAGCCTCGTTCATGGCCTCTACATAGCATGAGTCTCAGTGCAGTTTCCAGTGGACTGTCACACAAAACCCCACTACCACTGGCCCCCAATCTCAGCAGAGAAGCCAAGGATACTGGGCCTTGGAGACCGAACGCTTGTCCCTCACACTCAGGCCTCGTCTGTGCTAGAAATGTAGGTGACGCTAGATGACAAGCTCAAGAGGTCGTGTTAACTAACATGATGTTAACCACGACTCAGCTCTCAGCATAGACAGGAACTGAGCCCCGTGTCAGCTGGTCAGGAGAACACACCAGTCCACTGGAACCCTGGTGGTGACTGGAGACCTGAGCAGTCCTCATCCGCACTGACAGCAAAGTTGTGCTTGACGTGTTCATCACGCTCCTCTGGGCCGTGCTCTGATTTTCATAGTGAAGACAAAGAAGGCACACTGGTCAGGCAACCCTGGGGACACCTGGCCTGCAATTGTCTATGCTGTCCCTGATCTAGGTGCGGAAACTTTCAGTCTCCAGGGCTGTCAATCTGTCTATTTTCCCCAACACTAAATTCTCTTAACACTGCTCAACCCGAACACCCCCCACCCCGAACCCCTAAACCCTTCCATTTTCCTGAACATTTTAGCTTATCCTAAAAAAAGCTATGGAAATGATTACAGATCATGGCCCATATCCTCCCCTCACGCTGGCAGAGTCTTGGGAGAATGTGGCTCTGTTATTCTGTTTTTGCATTGTTTTGATTCCTTTATTTTGTTCTAAAATTTGCTTTTGCCGTTGTACGTTGAACTGTGTTTCCCTAACCCCATTGCTAACCAGTCATTTTAATTTGTAGCTTGCAGAGGGCGTGACCAGCTCCGCTCTAATTAACATGCCAGCTTCTCGGGCCGATCTCCATGTATGTATTGCTTCATTTCTAACTTACTTAAGTGGGTTGCCTGGTTTTCATAAAGACTATCATTTTTTAAAAAATCTCCAAAAATTGGACCAGGACTTTTGGTAAAAGATTCCTCTGATCTGTTAGAAAAGTGACAGTTTGTTGGTATGTTTGTCTTTGGTCAATCATTTCCCTTAAAGTCAAAGAAACCGAGGTGGGGTTAGGGAGGAAGACCAGAAAGTATCCTCCCTCCTGTTCCAATTGTAAGTGCCCAGCTATGCATGTTCTGGAGGATTAGCCTTGTGAAGAAGAAGGGATATGAGTTTGAGTCCAAGATGTGGGATTAGGTGGCTATATACAGATCCTGCATGGCAGTTCGTGGTGCTCTAGATCTTATTTACCCAGTTCATTTGTCAAAGTGGTATGTTTTCTCATCATTTGCAGGAAGAGCTTATAAACTTATCAAGCTTATAAACTGTTCAGTGGACTAGCATGAGACCTAGGGATCATTTAAGCCAGGCCTGCACAACTCGTAAAGCAGCAAGGGCCATATTACTCCAAAGAAAACAGCTGAGGGCTGAACCCCCCCAGCCCCGCGGAAACCCCCGCCCCCAGCGCCCCACAGAAACAACCCTGTAGAAGGGGAAAGAAACAGCGCGCATAGGGTGACCAGATCACAGCAGTAAAATAGGACCCACCCCCTCCCCGCCCCACCAAAAAACCCCTCTTCACCCACTCCCAGGGGTCACTATATTACTGCACACAACAGTCAATCAATGCAGTTGTAGATAAATCTCTGCATTATGCAGTTTTGTATAGCTTTTATATGACTTTGTATTGACCCTACTCACACCCCGCCCCCGCGGGCTGCACAGTGAGCCCATGCGGGCTGCATGTTGTGCAGTCCTGATTTAAGCCCTCAACATTGGTCTTAAGTGGGATATAAGCCGCGTAGAGACAAGTGGTGCTGGTTCTCTGCACTGGAGTGATTTTCAGCCCAAGTACTTCGAAGGCAGCAGCCTATAGATGGATTTTCAGGGCAACCTTGGTCCCCCGGGTCTAGAGGAGTGCTCTGAAGGCTAGAGCCTTATGGAGGGAGGACCCAGGTGGGTGTAAAATCATTCCGCCTCTCGCCCATTTGTAACAAAGTGACGTATCTTGTTCACACCTTGACTTTTTTTTTTGCAAAATCAAAAGTTTGGGCTGTTTTTCTTGCCAGACAGGGTGACAAAATTGTGTCTCTTGCCCTGTGTCGATAGCCACAAGGTGTAGCTTTGTAGACCTGCAGTGGTCCCCGTTCTACGTCAGGACGAAATTCCACCTGCTTAGACCATGGTTGAATTTGACCCATAACCTATAGGACTATTTCTGCTCCTATTGAAGTCAACAGGAGTTGCCCAGGAACCCTGAAGTCAGAATTTAGCTGCATTTTGCTTTCCTGAATTGCTTTCCATTTCCCTAATTGGAATAAATCCAATTAATTCCTCCCCACAACACTGTCCTCACTTGATTCGATCTGTGTTCATGTATACAACAAAGAAGGGCCAAACCCAATCCCAGATCCAAAGCCTGTGAAGCCATTCAGATCTGAGTCTGTATCTGAACTTTGTGTTTCTCTGGGATTAGGCACAATAAATCCCCGTGGATTTGATAAGGCTAGGTTGAAATTCTACTGCTAAAAGAGACCGAGATGGGCTTCCACAGGTACTGAACAGGTAGTTGATGGAGTATGTTACATTTGTTACATTGTAGGTTCTTGTAGCAAAAAGCCTGCGGTGGCATCTATACGGTATCTATATGGTACAATGTGCCATGTACATTGTGTTCACATCTCCTTTACACAGACCCATCTGTCCTGTTGATGAACACAGTTACCTTTAAAATCCAATATATTTCTTACATCCGGAAAATGTGTCTTTTCCCTAAAGTGGTTTCCTTTCTCCATGCAGAAAGGAGAGTGGGAGGCTTTTCTGGGATTTAGACTATGGAAACGAAGGTCCATAAATAGCCTTTTCCCTCCCCCGTTCATCAGCATCTTTAATTTAGGTGAATATGTTTTCGTTTTAGTTCAAGTAAAATTTTGAAAAGAAAAAAAAAGCCACAAGTCATTAATTTAAAATAAAAGCCACATAATATTAGGCTGCCGTAAACCGATTCCAGTGCCCTGTGCTGGAACCCTACAAGAATGTGATTAAATATAATAGCCCTCACGATCTAAAGACCTGCTGACGTCTCTTGGGGAAAACCTTGGAACCCATTCTGTTTTCAAAGCCGCACCGCTGACACCCCATGTATTTGATCCTCCTTGTCTCCCTGTTCTTTATTGCTAAGGATCTTTGCACAAAAACAGGTCCTTTTGTTGCTTAGGAATGGGGCGTAGAGGCTGCAGCTGGAAAATTTTAGTTTAAATATTTGGAAAAACTTTTATAGCCAAAAATTCCACACATGCAATGCCTCTGAAGTCCACAGGGACCCGCCGGATCTCACTGGGTCTGGATTTGGCCCCGTGGCCCCGAAGGACAGTGAGACAAGATGAGACAGGAGGCTGTGGATTTGCCACCAGTGGCCACCACGTCTTTGGGCATGTCCACATGGGGCTTTTATCTTGAGTTAACAGATTCATAGATCCCAAGTCCATTCTGATCATCTAGTCGGACCTCCTGTATAGCACAGACTAGAGACCTGCCGCAAAATAATTCCTAGAGCAGAGCTTTTAGGAAGAAAAAATGGTCAGTGATGGAGAATCCACCATGACCCTTGGTACATTGTTCCTCTGTTCTCCCTGCAGCGAGCCTTTCCGATACAGATGCCCAAGCTAGCATGTGGCAGTGGAACATTTAAAATGCAGTGATGGGGCTGGCCCAAGTAATCTACCAATGAGAACACTTGACAGCTGTGTCCCTATCTCCTGCCTACCCCAATACACTGCAACCAATAGAATTGTTCTATGCAGATTAGTTGTGAGGAAAAGTGATGTCTCAATGGGTCTACTTAAGAGTTCCACGAGCCGTGGACTTGGTCCTATCCCTAGGCTGTATAAAGCATAACAGTTACGTACAACTATCATTAGTAACTTAGCTTAATTACAATTTAATTTCTTCAAGAATAGTGGGTGCACACACAAGATTTCAGTGAATTTTAACTACATGGAAAGTTTGAAGAGTCTGTGTTATTCACTTATTATGATCATTCGGGACAAAGGGGAGACGGACACTGATGCAAAATTTGTTAAAGGATCCATTTAAAAATGTTATGTGCTAAACCAGTTAACAGATTTATTTGTAATGTCTCCGAACATTAATTATGTATTCAAAGATAAATGCTGGATGTTTGGGGGCTGGATAGTCTGTATTTTTCATACATAAGGCAGGGATTCAGCCTTCGGTTAGTGCACAGCTCAATTCAAGCTTCACTATGGAGTTGCAACTAGCACCTCCATAATGATAATCCCCATCCCTCAGGAAACTCCAATATTTCAACCTTTGCCTGGTGAAAGTCTCAGATGTATTTGTTGTTTGTAGCTATATGTAAATTTTGCCATTGAAGATTGTGCCATGTGTAAGTGTTCATTGCAGATATTCACGTAATTATTATTATTTTCAATTATCATCAGTATGGCAACAGTGCCCAGAAACACCCCAACCTTGACTGAGACCTCGTTGTACAAGGGACTGTACAGACCTTGTTGGTAGACACGGTTTCTGCCCCAAAGATCTTAAAGTCTTGCAACTTGTGCGGTTTTGGCTAGTTATTGTGGTATTGCTTCTGTTCCCTGACTGGATCATTTTTGCAACTAACTAACAGAGAAAGTAGCAAATTTTACAATCCAGTAGCTTTTGACCACAGTTCATCTCAATGCTTGCTCTTATGAGTCCTCACACCAGCACGGTGAAATTCCCAGCCGTTTTTGGGAGCCACTTAACCCTTCCGAATAGGACTTGATTGATGGAGAGTCCTTGTGCTCGTCTGTGCTGTGCAGCGGTGAATTTCCCCCACCGCTGCACAGCACAGCAAACAGAAGTGATGGGCTGGGGGCAGGAATCACTCTGTGAAATTCTCTGGGCTGTGCTATGCAGGAGGTCAGACCAAATGATCATAGTGGTTCCTTTTGGCCGTACAATCTATGAATTGTCATCTAGTGTAAAACGTCAGGGGCTGCCAATCCCTTTGGAAATGCCTGTTGGCTATGAATTCACAGACGCACACTCCTAATACAGAAGCGACAAAGGGTCCTGTGGCACCTTATAGACTAACAGAGGTATTGGAGCATAAGCTTTCATGGGTGAATACCCACTTCATCGAACTCCTAATACTTTCCTTTCAGTGTTGACAATCCTGAGCCCCTTTCCCTCTTGCTGATTTCAGTGAGGGTGCTGAGGGGAAGGAGTTCAAAGGCACAAAAGGTACCTGATTCTCACTGAAAGTCTCCAGTTTCCATTTGTGTCTTAATGGCACCTTGCAGGATTGGACCCAGAGAGAAGAGCATTTCTTTGTTTTCTTGAATGGGCCTGGTTCTCCATTCACAGCATTTTGGCACCAGTATAGCTCTATTGACTTCAGTGGAGTTATCCCAGTTTGCACTGGTGTAGGTGAGTTAAAAATGAGGCCCAATGAGCCTTCAAGGAAACACGTAAGAACATAAGAGCGGCCATAATGGGTCAGACCAAAGGTCCATCTAGCCCAGTATCCTGTCTTCTGACAGTGGCCAATGCCAGGTGCCCCAGAGGAATGAACAGAACAGGGAATCATCAAGTGATCCTTCCCCTGTCACCCATGCCCAGCTTCTGGCAAACAGAGGCTAGGGACACCATCCCTGCCCATCCTGGCTAATAGCCATTGATGGACCTATCCTCCATGAATGTATCTAGGTTTTTTTTGAACCCTGTTATAGTCTTGGCCTTCACAACATCCTCTTTCAAAGAGTTCCACAGTTTGACTGTATGTTGGGTGAAAAAATTCTTCCTTTTGTTTGTTTTAAACCTGCTGACTATTAATTTCATTTGGTGACCCCAAGTTTTTGTGTTATGAGGAGTAAATAACACTTCCTTATTTACTTTCTCCACACCAGTCATGATTTTCTAGACCTCTATCATATCATAGAATCATAGAATCATAGAATCTCAGGGTTGGAAGGGACCTCAGGAGGTCATCTAGTCCAACCCCCTGCTCAAAGCAGGACCAAACCCAATTAGATCATCCCAGCCAGGGCTTTGTCAAGCCTGACCTTAAAAACATCTAAGGAAGGAGATTCCACCACCTCCCTAGATAACCCATTCCAGTGCTTCACCACCCTACTAGTGAAAAAGTTTTTCCTAATATCCAACCTAAACCTCCCCCTCTGCAACTTGAGACCATTACTCCTTGTTCTGTCATCTTCTACCACTGAGAACAGTCTAGATCCATCCTCTTTGGAACCCCCTTTCAGGTAGTTGAAAGCAGCTATCAAATCCCCCCTCATTCTTCTCTTCTGCAGGCTAAACAATCCCAGTTCCCTCAGCCTCTCCTCATAAGTCATGTGCTCCAGCCCCCTAATCATTTTTGTTGCCCTCCGTTGGACTCTTTCCAATTTATCCACATCCTTCTTGTAGCGTGGGGCCCAAAACTGGACACAGTACTCCAAATGAGGCCTCACCAGTGCCGAATAGAGGGGAATAATCACGTCCCTCGATCTGCTGGAAATGCCCCTACTTATACAGCCCAAAATGCCGTTAGCCTTCTTGGCAACAAGGGCACACTGTTGACTCATATTCAGCTTTTCGTCCACCGTAACCCCTAGGTCCTTTTCTGCAGAACTGCTGCCCAGCCATTCGCTCCCTAGTCTGTAGCAGTGCATGGGATTCTTGCGTCCTAAGTGCAGGACTCTGCATTTGTCCTTGTTGAACCTCATCAGATTTCTTTTGGCCCAATCCTCTAATTTGTCTAGGTCCCTCTGTATCCTGTCCCTACCCTCCAGCGTATCAACCACTCCTCCCAGTTTAGTGTCATCTGCAAACTTGCTAAGGGTGCAGTCCACACCATCCTCCAGATCGTTGATGAAGATATTGAACAAAACCGGCCCCAGCACCGACCCTTGGGGCACTCCACTTGATACCGGCTGCCAACTAGACATGGAGCCATTGATCACTACCCGTTGAGCACGACCATCCAGCCAGTTTTCTATCCACCTTACCGTGCATTCATCCAGCCCATACTCCCTTAGTCATCTCTTTTCCGAGTTGAAAAGTCCCAGTCTTATTAATCTCTCCTCATACGGCAGCCATTCCATACCCCTAATAATTTTTGTTGCCCTTTTCTGAACCTTTTCCCAATTCCAATATATCTTTTTTGAGATGGGGCAACCACTTCTGCACCCAGTATTCAAGACATGGGCATATCATGGATTTATATAGAGATGAGCTGTAAAGAACATGTATCCAGAGGGGGCTCAGATTGAGAGGAAGGGTGGCTTTGTGGAGAAGGCACTGCATGCGGATTTAGGAGATCTGAATTCAGATCCTGCCTCTTTTCCACACTGCTTGTTTGATCTCAGGGTCCATCAATACTGCAGCTGTGCAGCGTGATTCCCATGAGCTGTATATATGCTAGTGCCTAAAAATAGCAGTGTGACTGCCGGGGCTCAGACTAGGTGACCAAATATGTGCCTAGAGTCTCCGATGGGCTCGCGCCGCTGTGACCACCCTGCTATTTGCAGGCGCTATCATGGGTACGTCTATGCGAACCGGGAGTGTCAGCTCCCGGCAGTTGTGTAGACGTGCCCATAGTCCCTCTGTGCCTTGCGTACCCCCCTGTAGAATGGGCCTGAGAGTGCTTCCTTTCTGCCCACCTTGGTCTGTTTAGATTGTAAGGTGTTTGGGGCCACATGGGGGCAGGGATAGCTCAGGGGTTTGAGCATTGGCCTGCTAAACCCAGGGTTGTGAGTTCAGCCCTTGAGGGGGCCATTTAGGGATCTGGGGCAAATATTGGGGATTGGTCCTGCTTTGAGCAGGGGGTTGGACTAGATGACCTACTAAGGTCCCTTCCAATCCTGAGATTCTATGATTCTATCTATGATCTGTCTCTCACTGTGCAGCTAGTGCGATGCTGAACTTGGTTGGGGCCTCTAAGCGCTACTGTAATATAAAAGAATCATGATAATTTGGAGCAGAAGGAGCGATCCCACGCTATTTGCCCAAATCCTTACAAGGCTTTTTATTTTGTTGGCTAAATACAAATAACTCATCCAATGACAAGCTAGCGAGGAGAACATGGGCCAAAAAAAAAAAAAAAAAGAAGAGCTGAAATCTGTAAACTATTTGGAATAATTGGTTATTTGCTGTGTTTGCTACTTCCAAATCAGAGCACATATTTTACGGCTTATCCTGTTACTATTAGCTGGACAAGCTGTCGGGCTCGGATATCTACAGCTGAAACTGATAGCTGATATCCCGCTCTGAAACAAAGGCCAGCCCTCCCTCGCAGCATTCCTGTGGTTGCTCCCTCGAGCATCGTGCACATCCCGGTCCCTTGTGCCACTTTGGCAGAGGACACGCTGCTGCGTGAAGCGGTGCTAGAGAATAATGGAAAATCTGGAGGGAAATGCTGCGGAGGCTCCGACACTCTGGATCGGTTTGTCGAGCAAGCGACTGGGTGCTTTATGCTTCTGGCTCACAAACGCCATCAAAGCCGGGTTGTCCAACGGAGCAGGCACAGCAGTGGCCGTCAGGGCTCGGTTTCTGGCTCTATCACTTCCGTGGTGTGTGTCCTCAGATAAGCCACTTTCCCGCTCTCACCTTCGGTTTCCCCTCCCACTTTTCTGGTTGTAAGCACACACGCGCAGCCCAAAGAAATCCTAATGCGGGGGGCAGAACCAGGACAATTATTGACCCCAGTGTGCATTGTAAACGCGGGGCCCCTGGCCTAGCTGACTTCTGGAGAGAAGCTGTTAAAACAAACAAAAGGAAGTTTAATAGGCAGCAGGTTTAAAATAAACAAAAGGAAGTATTTCTTTCACACAATGCATGGTCAACCTGTGGAACTCCTTGCCAGAGGATGTTGTGAAGGCCAAGACTATAACAGGGTTCAAAAAAGGAGCTAGATAAGTTCCTGGAGGATAGGTCCATCAATGGCTATTAGCCAGGATGGGCAGGGATGGTGTCCCTAGCTTCTGTTTGCCAGAAGCTGGGAATAGGTGACAGGGCATGGATCACTTGATGATTACCTGTTCTGTTCATTCCCTCTGGGGCACCTGGCATTGGCCCTTGTTGGAAGACAGGAAACTGGGCTAGATGGACCTTTGGTCTGACCCATTTTGGCCATTCTTATGTCCTTTCCCTCATCTGTTTCCAAATGTTTGCATTATTTAGATCCAAACAAATATCCATTTTGTCCAAATTTGGGCAAGAAAGCAAAACATTCAAGGTGGAGAACTAATGACACAGTGGGGAAGAAAAGCTGCCTGAAATTCCCCGAGATGATCATTTCACAGCTCTAGCCTTAAATAATTTGGGGGCTGGTCAAAGGCGACTCCTGTGACGGGTTGCACCCCTTCAAGGTGCCACCTGATGTGCTGAGATACCACTGAGCCCGCCTGTTCTTCCACCCCCTTTGCCCTGTCTTGCTGAGCCAGGCTCTTAAGCCTCTAGCACACACCCCACTGCAGAAAGACACAGACACTGAGATCGGCTCTGGGAAGACTCAACTTAAGGGACTTGCCCCAGCACTCAGGTGCCTATCTCCCTTGGAGTGCAGACCCAAAGGTATATTGTTTTGCACTGTATGGAAAAATCTGCAGCGTGCAAACCCATAAATTCACCCCCTCCCTCAATGTGGAGGAAGATATGCACAACTTCTTGCCCCCCCTCCCCAGTTAAAAATTACAGAAACTAGGTGTAATAATAAACAAAACAAATTTCATTAGCTATAAAAGGCAGATTTTAAGTGGCTAAAGGGGTAGCAAACTGCAAAGCAGATTACTGAACAAATAAACCAAAACATGCAAGCTAAGCTTGATTCACTAAAGAAACAGGTTACAAAATGTAATTTCTCACCCTAAATGTTGAGTTAGGCAGGTGGCAGAGTTTCTGTAGCTCAGAGTTCTAGTTATTTCTTCTTACAGACTGGACCCCTGTCTTAGTCTGGACTCACCCCTGCCTTTCCCTTCAGGTTAGTGCCTTTGGTTCTTTCAGCCGTTCTTCTTCTTGGGTAGGCCATGGAGGAGAGTCTGGAATGCCTTCCCTCCCAGCCTTAAATAGAATTCACATAGGACGGGAAGCCTTTTGTTTCCCAAACTTGACCTCCCCCTCCTGTGAGTGGAAAATTACTAGAAGTCCAACACAGAGTTTAGTACCAGGTGGCAGGACCACCTGATCTAGTAATGTCATAGCTAGTCCCAGGAGAACTCTCAGGAAGGAGAGAGATTAGTATTCTCACAGACTTGTTGTTTCTTCCTAATGGGCCATCAGCCCTGTCTGGCTTTTTCATTGTTGTATCCGAAGGACTAGTTGTGGGTGACACCCAAAGTAGCACATTTGAAATACAGGTACATGGTCAATATTCCTAACTTCAGATGCAGAAATGATACAGGCATACAAATTGGAGAATCAAATTCAGTAAACCATAACCTTTCCAATGTGTGACAAAGTTCCTCCTCTACCTCGGTGGGTCCTGCGCTTATTGGTGGATTTTGCTTGCCTCAGAGATCTTCCCCTCTAGTAGAATCCACAGTCCAGGTTAACTCCTCCTGTGTCTGATCAGGAGTTGGGAGTTTGGGGGGGAACCCGGGCCCGCCCTCTACTCCGGGTTCCAGCCCAGGGCCCTGTGGATTGCAGCTGTTTAGAGTGCCTCCTGGAACAACTGCACGACAGCTACAACTCCCTGGGCTACTTCCCCATGGACTCCTCCCAACACCACCTTTAGCCTCACCACAGGATCTTCCAGCAGTATGCCCTCTTACTCTCAGCTCCTAGTGCCTCTTGCTCCCAGCTCCTCACATGCAACCTCCTTCCACAGCTCCTGACATGTGCCCCTCACTGAGAGGCTTTTGACTAGTTTCAGCCAGCCCCTGATTGGCTGCAGGTGTCTCAATCAACCTCCCTGCCTTCTGGAAAGTTCTTAATTGGCCCCAGGTGTCTTGATTAACCTGGAGCAACTTCCATAAGGTATCAGGGATTTATTTAGCCTGGGGCTAACATACTGGTTCCTTACCACTTTCCTATAGCCCTCTGGCCTTGCCCCATCACAAATGGTACCTTACATGAGCCATCTTGCATAAAGTACATCTCAGTTCTGTCATATCCATATCATAAGCATATTTCCATAAAGAATATGGAGTGTAACGTCACAACGCCGACCCTCCCGCCACACTTTTTTCATTGACTGAAGACGGATGAGCAAGAGTTTCCTCCTCTTTAATTCTGCACCCTCATGTCCATGTTGCTGCATGTACACCACTGGCATTGCTTCATTTTCCTAAAGGATCCACCAAGGTGATATGAGAACGGGTGGAATCACCCTGTAACCGAGTGCCAGCCCTTTAAGGAGAAGCCCAGGTCCATCATAGGCCTATAATGACTGCAGCCTAGAATGGAGGTTGGGACCACAAGGAATTCTGGGATAAGGGGGCAGGGCTATACAAAGGGACACTTTCCTTCCATAGACACCTGGAGGGAGCAGGTGCCAGCCACCCTGTTACAGGCCCCAATACACTTGTGTTGTGTGCGGTGCATGATCAGCCAGAAGGGAAACCAATGGGAGCCCGTGACAGGCTGCTGCCCCTTTGCTGCTCCATGATGGGAACTGTGGGAATCTTCTGGGATCAGGGGTCTGGTCCATGGGCCAGATTCATCGCTGGTGTAACGGTATTGGCATCAATGTGGGTGATATGCCTCCATGCCCTGTCCCAGCAGTGGCTGTAACCTCCTGCCCTGTCATTTTCTCTGCATAGGGGGAACCTGCTGCATGATGCTTGAGGGTGAGGGCTGTGTGTGATGCTGCTTTTAACAGTGAATGGGAGCTTCTGGGGCGGGGGAGATTTCACACAGGGCAGTTAGCGAATTGCCTGCATGGATGATTCATTTAAAAGCAAGACACAGCATCTCCTGGCCTGGCCCTACTGAGCCCATACACAATCTGTGTTCCCATCCAGCGTTAGGTCTCACACATGTCATCCCCCATAGCGGGAAACGCAAACACCTGATGTTAGGCCTTGGTAGGCCGGAAAGCAAAGAACTGATTTTTGTCTCTTTAACGATACTGTCTACTTATTAGCACCGTAATTAAGTGTACTCATACGGGGAGGAGTGGGGGGGGGGGTCTAATGGTTAGAGCAGGGAACTGCGTATCAAGGCTCCTGGGTTGTATTGCCAGCAGTGCTACTGACTCTCTGTATGGTTTTGGGCAAGTCCCTTAGCCGGTCTATCAAAAAGCCATCCCACCAGCTCTAATACTGATCTATCTCAGAGGCGGTTGTGAGGTTCAGCTCATTCACATCTGTAGAGTGAAACACACCCCTATGCGAGGGCCTGCACAAAGACCATGTGCTCTTTTAAGTCTCTTATTTTGGGGGCTTCAGTAGGATTTAAGGGCACATATGCCTTGGGCTGGCCCTTTCCACAGGGCTGAATTTGAGCCCCGATCCAGGAAGGCATTTAAGTATAGACTTAAATCCCATAGACTTTGTCAGGGTTCCCTCCCCACTCTAAACTCTAGGGTAAAGACGTGGGGACCCGCATGAAGAGCCCCTAAGCTTATTTTTACCAGCTTAGGTTAAAACCCCCAAGGTACAAAATTCCCTGCACCCTGAGAAATGCTTCTCCCACTGCCACCATCAAGTGCTCTAAACAGGAATCCAGGAAAGGAAACCACTTGAAGTTTATCTTTCCCCCCAAAATACCCTCTCAAGCCCGTACCCCCCTGTCCTGGGAAGCTTGAGAATAATCTCCTAACCAATTGGTTACACAGTGATCTAAAAAAACCCACCCCCGGGGTTTTAACACCATAGAAAACAGTCAGCTTCTTAAAAGAAGGATTTTATTAAAACGAAGAAGGTAAAATCAGCTCTGTAAAATCAGGATGGTAACTAATTTACAGGATACTCAATTTCCAAACTCAGAGGGATTCCCCCCCCCTCTGGACAAACCCTTAAAGTTACAGAAAAAGAAAGGAGTAACCCCTCCCTCTAACACAGGGAACACACACCAAGCAAAATAAACAGAAATCTACTCGCTATGCTGACAAGACTTACTTTAGAAAAGTGAGGATTTGATGAAAAGATGACTGATTCCTTTTTACTCCAAGATCACTCTGTGTCTCACAAAGAGCCCCACACAAAGCTTTCCCCCTCCCAAGATTTGAAAGTATCTTGTCCCCTTATTGGTCAGATGCCAGCCAGGTCAGGTGTAAGTCTGGCTACCTGCATTTCTTAACCCTTTACTGGTAAGAGGATTTTATCTGCATCAGACCCTCTCCCCTTTCCCTTTATATTTATGACAGACTTCAATACTGTGATTAAAATTAAGCACATGCTTAAGCGCTTTGCTGAATCAAGGCCTTAGTCTCAAAAAGGCGTAGAGATCCTCTGGTGCAAAGTGCCATGTGTCTGTAAAACACTGTTATTTGTTAGACAGTCTTAGAATCTGAATTAATTTCTCTTAAACGTAACCCTTCGTTTTGCCTTGCCACAGTACTCCCTTCCCGTACGTCGCCTGGTAAAATAAAACAGATTGTTAGATTGTAAAGTGAGAAGGGACCGCTGTGAAAATCTAATCTGACCTCCTGCATACCACAGGCCAGGGGATTTCCCGGTATTAATTCCTAGTTGAACTAGAGCAGATCTTTTGATTTAAAAATTGCCTGGGATGGAGAATCCACCACCACCTTCGGTAAGTTGTTCCAGTGGTTAATTACACTCGCTGTGAAAAATGTCCAGTCTGAATTTGTCCAGCTTCAGCTTCCAGCCATCGGATCATGTTAGACCTTTGCCTGCTAGATTGAAGAGCCCATTATTAAATATCTGTTCCCCATGTAGGTATTTATTGACTGGGATCAAGTCACCCCGTGACCTTCTCTTTGTTAAGCTAAATAGATTGAGCTAAATAGATTCATGCGTTGCTCTTCTTTAGTGCCTCTTATGCAGGGATCTCAGCACTTTCTAGACATTAACCAATTCCCCCGAGCACCGCTGTGAGGTAGGTAAAGATTATCCCCATTTTACAGATGGGGGGGGGGGGGGCAAAATGGAGGCACAGAGCGGTGAATTCTCCTGACAGCTGTGGGAGTCGTGACTGCTCAGCATATCTGAAAAATTAAGCCACTTAGGGCTTGATCTGATGCTTGCTGGTGTCAGTGGCCAAGCTCCCATCAGAATCAGGGCCTTACTGCGGTGTCTGTGTATGGATCACGGTGCCTGACTTGAGGCACCCAGCTGTGAAAAGCCTCAGCCCAAGTGACTTGCCCATGGCCATGTCCCACTTATGTCTGCTGCCGAGTTAAGTGGTTCCTCGGCCCGGTGCTGAATCTCTGCCCAGGAGATGGATTCCACCCCCGCTGAGTCAGTAGCCCGGCTGGAAATAGAAACCCAGACTTCCAGTCCTGCCCTCTGATCAGTACACAGCCCGGCTTCCCAGATAAGACACTGAAAGTGCTTTTGGCTGGTGCCTGATGATTAAATCAAATCCCACTATCCAGTCACTTGCCTATTGGGTCCTTTGCTTTAACTGGCTTTTCCATTTGCAGGCAAAACGATTAATGTCCTTCGCTATTAACATTCCAGCTGCTTCCTCCGGCTTTTTTTCTGTTTCTTTCTTCTTCTTCTTTTTGTAACATCAGTCGAAATCAGCAAAAATATCTAACCAAATGCTTTGTCTTGGGGCTGCAGAAGATACCCTGGGTAAGTCGTGAGATTAGTTTAAGTGCTTTCTTTGTAACTTGGTACCTGTGGAATGTCATAATAAAGCCACAGTGGTTAGGCCGTAGATTTTTAAACAATAAAACAAGGGGAGTGATGAAAGGCAAGATTTGAAAGAAAGGAGGCAGTAGAGGCCTCAGAACTAATTTATGTAATATTGCTATTAAAAACAATGTCTCTTCAAGACAGCAATTTAAAGCCCGCACCGTTGGCTTAAAATCTAAATCCAATAAACCTCTACGATGGTTCCTCCATTAGGTCAGTGTGATGGAATTTTGTGGACGTCTAAAATAAGACATCATTAGTTTTCAGGAATGTTTCATGAATCACGGTCAAAGCCCCTTCATCTTTGCTTGCATAAATTTCAGAATTGTGCACTTATAATACAATAATATATATTTTCAGAACCCGACAGCTGGCTTTCTCCTTGGACTAATATCCGCAGTCCTGAAAGCCCATTATCCCTCCCAGTTTACATAACTGATGAGGTGAAATCTCCTTACTGGCCTTGAGTCTCCTGCCATTCACTTTCAAAAGTCTAAGCTTATGGGATTGGTGATTTCTGTTTATTGTATAGATCTGCATAGTTGTTACGTTCTTCTAGAGAGGTGGAATTTCTTGGGATCAGGGATATAGTTAGTATTATGGTAGTGTCTAGGAGACCCAGGCATGGACCTTGGCCCCCATGCGCTAGGCGCTGTACAAACAGAACAAAAGGGCAGTTCCAGCCCCAGAAAGTTTACAACCTAAGCTTAGAGTGGGGGGTAGGTTTTATTTATGAGATATCCCAGCACATATCCTCAGTATTCTGAGACACATGGCCCTGTTAGTCTGGGGACTATTATTCTAACCCGTCCTTCCTTCCACATGGAGATCCCCAGCGGAGGGCCACCAAGGTTGGCAAAAAGCTGTCACCTGGAAACAAATTCTGATGGCTTCTTCTCCGGAACATCTTTGACCCACTCCTGGGGTGAGATTCACCTCTGTGCAGAGAGGCCTAGGCACTACTTAGAGTCCTGAATGCTTAAGTGTTGTCTGACAACCTCTGTCGTGGTCACCACACCGGGGATTGAACCTGCAACCAGGGACCCTCAGAGCTAAAAGAAAGACTCTACACAGCTTGGGCTAAAGAGCCGGGTTCTGTAACACAATCAAGTCCACACTACTGAGTTTTTCTGGCCGGGAGTGTGTAAAAACCACACCCCCCTCTCCAACATAGCTACGGTGGCAAGGTGTAGGCGCAGCTGTGCTGACGTTTTTGGGCATAGCTAAAGTCATTTGGGGAAATGGTGTTACTATGCCGGCAGGAAAACTCCCTCTGTTGGCACACGCTGCGTCCTCACTAGGGGGCTCTGCTAGTGTAGCTATCCTGGTATAACTGTATCAGAAGAGCCTGTGTAGTGTAGACAAGGCCACAGGCTCGTTGTTCTGTGGCTCAGGTCCAAAGGGGGATGTGTAACACCCACTGGGTGCATGGGTTTTGTGCTGGCTGTCTGCACAGGGGCAAATATCAACCATAGTGATTACGTTAAATGGCGTGTTTTTTCGCCAAGGTGGTTTCCCAAGGGAGATACTTTATTTTTCCCCCCTGCTCCAGGAGGAAGAGTTCATCGACTGGTGGAGCAAGTTCTACGCTTCGACAGGGGAGAGAGAGAAATGCGGCGGCTACTTAGAGAAGGGCTTTGACACACTGAAGGTAACCTCATTTCCTTGTGGCCGAGGCCTTGTAGTGGCTGGTTGATACTGATTGTCTACGGAGTGAGATTTATTTTAAAAGGGGAGCGCCAGTAGAGGGGTGGTTTTTCCAGACCTGATTCTGAAATCAGTGGGAGTTTTGCTGTTGATTTCAACGGGAGCTGGGTTGGGTCCTTGGGACTTCAGTGGCATGACTCCCATGTGTAAAGTTAAGCACGAGTGGAGCTGGTTGTGGAGCCCTCCCCCACTCCCTCCCAAAAAAACCCCATACTTTTTTTGAACAAAATTAGAGTCCTGAACATTTTGGCCGACAACCAAAATATTTCAATTCAGAAATGCTGTCAGGGTGCCTCATGGAAGCTGTAGTTTCTGTGTCTCATGCTCCCATTCTCCTCTATAGACCCAGCTCCCTAGTCAGACTGCATCTCCCATAATGCACAGTCTCCCCTCTTGGAGAAGGGTGGCAGTGCATCATGGGAGTCCTTGGTCATGGGGGATGTAGTCTGGCTGGGGAGCCCAGCCCATAGAAGAGAAGGGGGACATGAGATAATTGAACTACAAGTCTCATGAGGCACCGAGGCATCTTCCTTAACCGAAGTATTTCTCTTTAGGGGTGTTCCCTTTTTTCTGGTGAAAAATCCACATTTCCTCCAGAAAACAAATATTGTTCAGAAAAATTTTGTTTGGTTGAAAACCCAATTTTCTGATGAAAAACAGCTTCAACCGCTGGACAATTTTTGACCAGCTGTACACACAAGTAGCTGTTCGCAGCGTCGAGGCTTATGGGCTGGGTGTGGTGGGGAGCTACCAGTCTACAAGTATTAGAGGAGTGTGGGGTGGCCACTCATGCATTCCCAGAATATTGGTCATTCTTGTACCACCAGGAATGGCATGGGCCTGCCCCCGCCGGCGTGATCTCACACGCACAGCGTCTGCGAGGTCACATCAGTGGGGGCACAGTGGCACACTTTCAAACTAGCGCCCCCCATCTGATACTGGACAAAACCATGGCTGGTTTGGTTTCAGCACTGGGCTGGGAACTAACCACCCAAGAAGAGGACTGTCTGGTTTATAACCGAATGAATGACCTGCCTAGGAGAGCGTGTACCCCAGGGAAGGAGAGGAATGAGATGAATTAAGTCCTCAATCCCACAGTGACGAGTGTAGCGTAACAACCCCCGTTGAATTTAAAACAGGGAACTCGTCGCCTGGCTGCCAGGAATGGTGTGATCCCTTGGGCTGTGGAAGACCCTCCAGGGGGAAGCAGTGGGAGCCCTGTTGGTTGAGGATAGGTCTACACTGGAATCAATAACCCACGGCTGGCCTGTGCCAATTGACTTAGGCTCAGGGGGTTCGGGCTAAGGGGCTGTTCCCCTGTTGTGTAGAGGTTCAGGCTCAGGCTGGATCCCAGGCTCTAGGCCCATGCTAGCGGGGAGGGTCTCAGAGCCCGGGCTGCAGCCCAAGCCCAAACATCTTCATCTCAGTTGGCCAGCCCCACCAGCCTGAGTCAGCTGACCTGGGCCAACCACGGAGATCTAATTGCAGTCAGGGCATACGCTGAGCCATTTCAAACCTCAGAATGCTTGGAGAGTGACAATCCCACGTTGGCCTCAAGGGACGGTCTAGGTCAGTGGTTTTCAACCTGCCAGGGGTCCGCAGACAATGTCTAAGGGATCCGTGAAAGGGTGTTGTTACCATAGTGATCTGAAAGGCCTTCTCTAGGGCCCTGGGAGTAAGGAGATACAGAGGCATCCATGGTATCCTGCAGATGGCGTGCACCCTGTGCTTTACGGATGAAATTCATCCTTTTACTCAGAGGGGTTTTCCTCCTTAGGTCTACGAGACGGAGCTGGAGAATATGGAGGAATTTGAGAAGCTGTCTGACTTCTGCCAGACCTTCAAGCTCTACCGCGGCAGAACGCAGGACGCTAACGAAGATCCCTCAGTGGTGGGGGAATTCAAGGTCCGACGGCCGCTCTATATACCCAGAGTCACTTTACCTAGTCACTTTATACTCAGAGTCACTTTAGTCAATTGGAAACTAGCAGCTAATTCCTGTAGCGCCTGCCCGTGAATATTTCTTTGCTATAAAGCAGGGAAGGATTTGTTGCACCCTGGGCCTGACAGAAGTTGGGAACGTTGCAGAGGGCAGAGCAGACAAGAGTTGGTGCTTAACATGCTGGGTGTGATGGGTGTGTCCACACTGCAAACACAGGGTGTGATTTCAGCTCATGTAGACCTACCCCATCTTGCTCTAATTTAGCTAGTGTAGGTCGCAGAGCAGTGAAGCCACGGCAGCTCGTTCAGCAAGGGCTAACCCTGTGAATAATTACCCGGAGTTCCAGGTGGGTTTGTCCAGTGGCTTCACTGCGCCCGTGTCTGAGCTCGCTAGTTCAAAGCTAGCTGGGCTATGATTGCTCGAGTTGCAATGACACCCTGTGATTACAATAGAGAGAGGCTCAGCAGAATTTGATTTTTATTTTTTTATAATTTCGGCAGCTAATATCAATGCTTATTTTGGGTCCTCCCCCCCCCCACATTTTTATTTACTGAAATGTTCACAGTTGTGTGAAATTATGGGTTTATTTTTATTTTGATCAATGTCAAGTTTCACAGTTGCAGGGAAGTATGGAGGGCCAGACAACGAGGGTGTCAGATAATTATTTAATGACAAGCCACAATGAGATGAAAAAAGTTAAACCTTTATACTCGTTAAAACACAATCTATCAACAATGTATGTCATAGAATCGTAGGGTCAGAAGGGACCACAAGGGTCATCTAGTCAAACCCCCTGCCAGGATGCAGGATTTCTTGTGTCTAAACCATCCAAGACAGATGCCACTACTGTCGTATGCAATGTAGTTGTAGCTGTTTTGGTCCCAGAATAGTAGACAGACAAGGAGGGTGAGGTAACATCTTTTATTGGACCAACTTCTGGTGGTGAGAGACAAGCTTTGGAGTCACACAGAGCTCTTCTTCAGGTCTGGGAAAAGTACGCCTAGCTTCACAGCTAAATACTAGGTGGAACAGATTGTTTAGCAGAAGTAGTTAGCACATGTTGTAAGGGACCATTCACGGTAGAATGGCCCATTAGCACCTCTGCAGTCATAGGACAAAAAGAGGGGGGTTGGTGAGTTACAGATTGTTGTAAGTATCAGAGGGGTAGCCGTGTTAGTCTGGATCTGTAGAAGCGACAAAGGGTCCTGTGGCACCTTATAGACTAACAGAGGTATTGAAGCATAAGCTTTCGTGGGTGAATACCCACTTCTTGCATCCGAAGAAGTGGGTATTCACCCACGAAAGCTTATGCTTCAATACCTCTGTTAGTCTATAAGGTGCCACAGGACCCTTTGTCGCTTCTACAGATCGTTGTAATAAGCCAGAAATCCAGTGTCTCTGGTCAGTCCATGGGTTTTTGTGTCTAGCAGAGTAATGAATCGTTGGTGTTGATCACTGTAGCTGAGGAGATATGACTGCAGGTTTTGTACCTTGTTCTAGCAAGGTCTGGTGCTGCCTTGAGTTGGTGTGTCCTGGTCTGTGGGGAGCTTGCTTCTGATGATGATCTTGCAGAGGTTGGGGGGCTTGTTTGAAGGCCAGAGGAGGGGGTTCGGGAAAGATTTCTTTCAGGATGGGGTCCCCATCGAGTATGGGTTGTAGTTGTTTGATGTTACCCTGTATAGGTTCCAGTGTGGGGTGGTACCTGACCCTGCTAGAACAACAGATGTAAAACCTGCAGACATATCTTCACTGCTACAATGATCAACACCCCCCCACAACTCACCTTTCAAGATCCCTGCATCCTACACATGCTGTACCTCATCCAGTGCACCACATGCCCCAATAACCACCACGTGGGTGAAACCAGACAATCACTGCGCTCTCGAATGAACTCACACAGAAAAATGATAAAAGACAAAAACAAGCTATCACCGGTGACTGAACACTTTTCACAGAGCAATCACTCTGTATCTGACCTCTCAGTCCTCATCCTCAAAGGAAACCTGCACAGCACTTTCGGCTGCAAAACACTAAGCCTCGGTCCCCACTTCAGACTTACTCTGAGACAGCTATGTCGCTCAGCTCAGGCGGGTGAATAATCCATGCTCCTGAGCAACGTAGTTATACCGACCTAAGCGCTGGTGTAGACTTCTCCCACCGACATAGCTACCGCCTCTCGTGGAGGTGGAGTTATTAAGCTGACGGGAGAGCTCTCTCCTGTCGGCTTGGAGTGTCTTCACTAGAGGCGCTATAGAGGCATAGCTGCATCGGTGCAGCGGCACATGATGCAAATTTCTGGCGTAGACCTGTCCTTAAAATCACAGAGGGAACAGAGACGCTGGATTTCTGGTTTATTACAACAACCGGTAACCCACTAACCCCCTCTTTTTGTCCTCTGAGGGCAGAGGTGTTAACAGGCCACTCCGCCTTGAATGATCCCTTACAATATATGCTAACTATTAATGCTAAACAATCTGTTCCACCTTGCATTTTGCTGTGACGCTGGGTGCACCTTTCCCAGACCCGAAGAAGAGCCCCGTAGGTATGTCTACACAGCAAAGAAAAACCTGTGGTTAGCCCATGCCAGCCAACTCCAGCTCACGGGACTCGGGCTGCGGGGCTGTTTCACTGCTGGGTGGACTTCAGGTTTGGGCTGGACCTTTGCAAGGTCCCAGAGCCCAGGCTCCATCCCGAGCCCAGACACCTACACAGCAAGGAAACAGCCCCACAGCCCGAGTCCCGGGAGCTCAAGTTGGCTGGCACGGGCCAGCCACGGGATGCTAGTTGCTGTGTAGACACACCCGGTGTGTCTCAAAAGCCTGTCTGTCTCACCAACAGAAGTTGGTTCAATAAAAACCTGACCCACCTTGTCTCTCTGACATCATATGTCAAAACTGGAGCCTTAAATCAACTCTCATTAGTTCTCGAGCAGCATTTTTCTTACTTGGCCTGTCTGTAAATTTTAGGTTATTATCGATGGAAATATATTGTGTTGGTTTCTGTGTGTACGGTGAAATCGACGCTTACCAGCATTTACCGATAAAAATCGAACCCTTCCACGTCTAAGTGTGGACAAACCCCAGGTCACCTTGAGAGCCCATGTTATGGATAAGATGTTAAAGTCCTGATGCAATGGCCTGTTACTATTTATTTGTATTATGGTAGCACCTTGAAGCCCTGGTCTGCTCTACCCCAGCCCACTGTGATAGGAGCTGTACAAATATAGAACAAACAGACAATCCCTGCCCCAAAGTGCTTACCATCGAAGTAAGAAGAAGTTGCACTTAACACCATTGTAGTGTGGCTGGCGGAGTGCAGCTGCTGTGTTTCACTCAGAGGGGGCAGCATTTCAGTGGTGGGCAAGTGATTCTCCATAGCATGTGTGGGAGAGACTTTGCATTGTATGCGGTCACCAGAGCACTTTGGGATCCTGCCGAATGAAAAGTCTCGTAGAAGCAGACTGTATTGGTGCTTATTAGGATGAATTATTTACTATGAGCACCCCCATGGAGAACTGGTCATAAAAGTGTACTAACAAACGCAGCCAGAGCAAGGTCTGACTGCCTTATCCCCTGGCGATGGCTACGTTCTGCACTTCAGAACTGATGCAGGCTTAGACGTAATCCATGTGGAAAATCACATCAGGAGTCAGCACTGCCTGTGGCTGACTGGGTCAAAACAATGGAGCATCTTTCTTCCCTGGGGGTGGGGCGAGCACGGGTGTGCGAGAACTGCCAGGCTGTCTACGCAAGTGCTCGGAGCCAGTCCCTTCAGGGCACTCGCTCCGCCGATCTCTCTTTGAATGGATCTGTAGCGCATGATGCTTTGTGCGTGTAAAGCACCTTTTCATCTGAGGATCTCGACTCCTTAAAAACATTAAGAGCTCAATTCGCATTTGCACTTGTGGTCCTTTACACCGTTCTGGCAGCGTAAGGGAACAAATGACCATAGTGTAAATGAGAATCAAGGCCTAAGTAATTCTGCCCCAGAAGACCCTTGCATAGTCATTAACAGCATTTAGGATATGTCTACACGGCAATTAGACACCTGTGACTGGCCCGTGCAGGCTTGCAGGGCTCTGGGCTAAGGGGCTGTTTAATTGTGGTGTAGACGTTCAGGCTCGGGCTGGCATCTGGGCTCAAGGACCCTGCTAAGGGGGAGGCCCCCCCTTGCGAGCCCGAGGCAGCCGGCACGGGGATGTCTAACTGCAGCGTAGACTTACCCAGAGGCACCACTTTACCAACCTCCTGTGAGTTGAAACACCGCAGCCGTTTAACAGCTTTAGGACAGGAAGTGAAGGATCGCTCCTCCATTCAGTGTGGCGCGCTGTCCCCCTCTGGTGGTGTGCGGGACTCAGAGAGAGGTTGTGGCGTCTGCTGGCTCTTTAGCTCAGGCAGCAGAAGGGCAAGGGTAAAGATTCTGAGGTTCCATCCTTCCTGCCGACTTCTTGCCTGGGGATGTCGTGTTACACAAGCAGCATTGCCCGGATTGCCCTGAGTTCAGTCACACCGTTGCCAGCTATTAGCATTTGTAGTGTAACTCGCCCATGTGTGCACACATGTGGATGCTCAATGTCTTTTCAGGGCTCGTTCAAAATGTACCCCCTCCCCGATGACCCAAGAGTGCCGGTCCCACCGCGCCAGTTCCATCAGCTCCCAGCCAAAGGATCCCAGGAGTGTCTCATCAGGGTCTACATCATCCGTGCCTTCGACTTGCAACCCAAGGACTCCAACGGAAAGGTATCCTTCAGGGGAGCAGCTGGGAGATGTGGCAATGGGGCTAAGGGCAGAAATCGTGGGGTGGAATTCCATGGCCTATATTAAGAGCAGCAGAAGCACCCTAAAAGTGGGGGGGCCACAGTTGCCTGAAGGGACCTCAGGGGCAAGGGACGGAACAAGGGCGGGGCAAGGGACGGAACAAGGGCGGGGCAAGGGGCGGAACAAGGGCGGGGCCCCGCCCGCCCTCGCATCACCCATTCTCCCTGAGGCCCCGCCCTTGTTCCGCCCCTTGCCCCTGAGGTCCCGCCCTTGTTCCGCCTCCTTCCCCCAAGACCCCACTCCTGCACTGCCTCTTCCTCTGAGGCCCCTCTCCCGCCCCTTCCCCCCAAGACCATGACCCCGCTCGCTCCTCTCCACCCCCTCCCCCCATCGCTCACCCTTCTGGCCTTGGCATCTAGGAAAAAACTAACACCAACTTGTTCTTCAAAGCTCACTGTGCGGCCCGTGGGGAGGTGAGTAGGGGGGCTCACTGTGCGGCCCGTGGGAGGGTGAATAGGGGGGCTCACTGTGTGGCCCAAAATCTGGGACTGTGTCCGTTGGTCCTTTTTGCTGCTTGTCTCTGGGCTGGGGGTTGTCCCAATGCTGCAAAGAGGGTGTTCCCAAAGGAGGGTGCTTGCTTCTAACCCCCGAGGCCGTCAGTATGTCTGCTCTTCTCTAGTCAGCCCACTTGACAAGTTTGATTGTCCTTGGTCTGGTTCCCATCCCCTCTCCAAGGGTTGCAGCTGTCTGGAGGTGCCTGCCTTCCACGCCTTCCTCATTCACACCTCAATCATTCAACAGGGCAATTGAATACAAAGTGGGGGGAAGATCTTATTCTACTTCTAGCAAAAAGACATTTTTCTTTTACCTTAATTATACTACCTTAGGGGCCCGCTATAACGTATTACCAAGATTCAATACAAAGTCATATAAAAGCTATACAAAAATGCATAATGCAGAGATTTATCTACAACTGCATTGATTGACTGTTGTGTGCTGTAATATAGTGACCCCTGGGAGGGTGAAGAGGGGGGTGATGGTGGGGCCGAGCGAGGAGGGGGCGGGTCCTATTTTACTGCTGTGATCTGGTCACCCTATGCGCGCTGTTTCTTTCCCCCTCTACAGGCTTCCACACCCCAGCGCTGGGGAAGGAGGGGTTGTTTCCGCGGGGCGGGCGGCGCTGTGGGGGGTGTTTCCGCGGGGCCAGGGGGTTTCATCCCTCAGCTGTTTTCTTTGGAGTAATATGGCCCTCGCCGCTTTATGAGTTGTGCAGGCCTGGAGTAAGGGGTTGATCCACATGACTAAGGGTGGCAGAATCTGCTGCTCAGGGATTAGTGTTGTTGTTGAAGATGAGTTGGTAGCAGCCCCGCCTCCTCTGTTCTTTCTTTCCTCCTGTCTCTGTAGTGTGACCCCTACGTGAAGATTTCGGTGGGAAAGAAATCCATCAATGACCAGGACAATTACATCCCGTGCACGCTGGAGCCCGTCTTCGGAAAGTACGTTTCTCTTTCGCTTCAATTCCAGATGGGGACAGTGGGACTCGCCTCCCAAGGCAGGGTCACAAGCGGACTGGAAAGAGCAGGAAAGGGAGAGGAAGGCAAAGGCTGGTGTCAGAGAGCACGGGTGGCCTTGTGGCTAAGGCAGTGCTTTGGGACTTGCAAGGTTTTAGTTCCATTCCTGACTCTGTGTGATCCTGAGCGAGTCATTGACTCTCTGTTCTTTATCTGTGAAATAGGGGTAATAATGCTACATAAGAATGGCTGTACTGAGTCAGACCAATGGTCCATCTAGCCCAGCATCCTGCCTTCCGACCGTGGCTGGTGCCAGGTCCTTCAAAGGGAATGAACAGAACAGGGCAGTTACTGAGTGATCCATCCCCTGTCATCTAGTCCCAGCGTCTGGCAGTCAGAGGTTTAGGGAGCATAGTTTTGCATCTCTGACCATCTTGGCTAATAGCCATTGATAAACCTGTCCTCTGTGAACTTATCTCATTCATTTTTGAACCCGGTTATCCTTTTGGCCTTTAAAACATTCCCTGGCAACCAGTTCCACAGGTTGGCTGTGCGTTGTGTGAAGAAGTACTGCCTTATGTTTGTTTTAAACCCACTGCCTATTCATTTCATCAGGTCACCTCTGGTTTGTGTGTTATGTGAAGGGGTAAATAGCACTTCCTTGTTCACTTTCTCCACACCTTTCATGATGTTATAGATCTCCATCACTTATCTGCATTGTCTCTTTAGGGCTATAAAGCTCATGGGCTATCCTCTTACTATGTGTTTGTATGACCCATAACACAATGCTGATCTGCTCTCAGTTCAGGCACTAGATGCTACCATGATACATGTAATAATAACGAGCTTGGCTGTCTCCAGCAAGCTCCTCAAGCCGAGGGTGGAGTCTCTTTTGCCAGGCTTGGCTTCCAGCCAAAGACCAGTCTAGACAGAGCTCTGCACCTACCACCCCGTCGCTAAGACGAGACGGAAAACCCAGGTCCCGGCTGCTCATGGCTATTAAAGCTCCCATTTCACAAGCGTAACCCTGGGATCCTGGCTGTTTTCCAGCTTGGCCAATTACGATTTGCTGACCTGAATTCCTCCTGCTGCTTTAATTGGAGGCACAATCCCTCACTTCCCCTCCTAAAAGCTGCTACACAGCGGTGGGGGCATCGCATTCCACCTTGGAGGCAGCCACGTTTTGGTAGCAGGTGAAGTGACTCCCAGACACAGTGGTTCAGATCCTGGCCATCGGTGTAAACCAGGACTGACTCCACATGGATGTCAGTGAAGATCAGCGAGGGAAGGCCACCGTGAGTGAGATAAGAACAAGGCCCGCCGTAATGCATGTGCATGTGTGTATATAACATCAAGGGAGAGTGAGGACCATCTCCATTGACTTCAGCGGAGCGCTACCAGTTTACATCAGCTGAGGATCTGTCCCCAGTGACTCCAATGGAGCTACACTGATTTACACCAGCTGCGGATCTGAGACAGAGAGTTTAGAAAATTCTTTGGGATGCTTCTGGAGGAAAGACCCTCTATTTTAAAGTAAGGTATTATAAAGACATAAGAACAGCCATACTGGGTCAGACCAAAGGTCCAGCTAGCCCAGTATCCTGTCTTCTGACAGTGACCAATGCCAGGTGCCCCAGAGGGAATGAACAGAACAGGTGATCATCAAGTGATCCATCCTCTACCACCTACTCCCAGCTTCTGGCAAACAGGCTAGGGGCACCATCCCTGCCCATCTTGGCTAATAGCCATTGATGGACCTGTCCTCCATGAACTTATCTAGTCTTTTTTGAACCCTGTTATAGCCTTGGCCTTCACAACATCCTCTGGCAAAGAGTTCCACAAGTTGACTGTGCGTTGTGTGAAGAAATACTTCCCTTTGTTTCTTTTAAACCTGCTGCCTATTCATTTCATTTGGTGACCCCTAGTTCTCATGTTATGAGAAGGAGTAAATAACACTTCCTTATTTACTTTCTCCACACCAGTCATGATTTTATAGATCTCTATCGTATCCCCCCTTAGTCATCTCTTTTCCAAGAGGAAAAGTCCAAGTCTTATTAATCTCTCCTCATAGGGAAGCCGTTCCATACCCCTAATAATTTTTGTTGCCCTTTTCTGAACCTTTTCCAATTCCAATATATCTTTTTTGAGATAGGGTGACCACATTTGCATACAGTATTCAAGGTGTGGGCATAACATCGATTTATATCGAGGCAATATGAGATTTTCTGTCTTATTCTCTATCCTTTTCTTAATGATTCCCAACATTCTGTTTGCTTATTATTCTGGGGCTGCCATTCACTGGTGATCCCCAGCTCTCATCTAGTCGCTTTCCATCCATTGATCGCAAAGCGAGTCCGGACCATTCCCATTTTGTGGATTGGGAAACTGAGGCACAGGCTTGCTGAACGTCACACAGAAAGTCAGCAGCTGACCTGGGCACAGAACCTGGGTCTCCCATGGCCCAGTCCAGTAGCTCACAGCTCTGCGTCACTTGATCAGGCACGGTGGGGCAGTAGAGAGACCGGCAGGCCGATAAGCCCTGCATCTGCATTGTTCTGTTGTGTGATGGAGGGTGGAAGACGTGAGGTCTGTTTCCATTGGCTTGTCCGTCCTAAGAGGTGATCAGCCACAGACCCCGGGGAAAGCCAGTCGCCCCCAGCTCTTCTCTCTGACATGGATGGTCGTGCTCATGGTGGGAGCAGGAGTCGCTAGTCAGGAATTGGAGCCCAGGGTCAGAGCTGGAGTCAGAGGCCAGGTGCCAGAGCCAGGGTCACAGGTGAGGAATCCGCTGAGGGTCAGGACCGGGTTACCTGTATTAAGGCTGGGAACAAGCAGGCATAGGAGTGATCACAGCCATGAGCGAGTGCTTTGAGCAGCCACTGAACTGCTGCTGCTGGGCTTACGAGCCGGTCTGCTGCCTCTTCCCACCAGTCGGGAGGTGGAGCCAATCAGGCAGCCGACTCCAGGCCAGCTGCCCAGAGACTGGCTCGGCTGCAGGCCCTGATCCCTGACGCTCTCTTGCTTTTCCCCTTTCCGCAGGATGTTTGAGCTGACCTGCACTCTGCCTTTGGAGAAGGACCTGAAGGTCACTCTCTACGACTATGACCTCTTGTCAAAGGATGAGAAGATCGGCGAGACCGTCATAGACCTGGAGAACCGGTTCCTGTCGAAATTCGGGGCCCGGTGCGGCCTGCCCCAGACCTACTGCATGTAGGTACTTCCGATAGCCCAGGTGGCACTGAGCTGCCCTGTCGGGGAGACGTGGCTGGGTCCAGGAGGGAAGGTACCCAGCACCATCCTGGGCACCTGTTGTGGTATCAGCACATCGACACGCCCGGGAGAGGCGTTGCCATGGGAGTGCTGCATGATGTGTCACAACGTCACCGTCACACCATGTGATGCCTCCTGGGCCCTGCATGGCTGGTCCCAGAACCCCAAGGGCTTCCCACGAGCACCCTGCCAAAACCAGGCTCATCCTGCAGATATTGGGATGGGAGGAGGTTTCAGGGGCGGCTGGATTAACACGCTCGGGGGGCGGGGGAGCCATGGAGGGGAGGCAGTATCCTAGCTACATGGGGGGTCCTGGAATGGGAAAGGTGGAGATCCCCTGGGCTAGGTGGCCTAACAGGGCAGGGAATAAAGGACTGGGCTGCATTTTGGCTGGACGCTCAAGCCAGAGTGCCACTGTCTGTGTAGCCGTGCTGCTGGAAGGCTTTCCCCAGCACCAGCTGCACCAAAGCAGGGAGCGGGCATCAGGGGCCCGGTACAGCTCCCGGGTTCTCTGCCCTGCCTCCCAGCAGCGGTACAGGGGAGGGCAGCTGAGGGAGAGTCGGCCCCTGGAGAGAGAAGCTGGCTCCATAGGTTCTCTCTGAGTGTAGCAGCTTGACCTGGGTGTATCAAAGGGAGGGGCCCTCAGGAGCTTTGCCCGGCTGCACCAATGTGGGAAAATGTGAACTAAGTGCCAGCCTCGTGCGGGAGGTGTGTGAAACGGGCAAGACTTTTAGGTTACTTCCTGCTAGCGTGCGATCGATCCCTACAGCTTGAAATGTCTCAGCTAAATGCCTGGAGCAGGGGGTTGGACTAGATGACCTCCTGAGGTCCCTTCCAACCCTGAGATTCTATGATTCTATGATAAAGGGGTGTAACGATGCTGGTTCTGGCGGGACCTAACTGAGAGTGCCAGTTCAGGACAAATTGCTTCAAGCAGGGCAACTACAGCCCAAGGCTGGGGTTTTTCCACCTCTAAGGCAAACCAAACCAGCCAGACAGGAGACTTTGGTTTTACCCCACTGGCTAACCACAAGTCATCCCAAGCAATCCCCTAAGACACCCCAGTTTCCCAGTCTCACCACCAGTGCCACTCGTTATGGGGACAACTGGTCATGAAAACCAATGCCCCAGTAAAAGAAAACAGGTTCTCCCGATCCCAACGGACCGAACCTCAGAGCCAGGTCAATATACAAATCAGATCTTACCCACAAATCACGCTGTTGCCAATCCTTTAGAATCTAAAATCTAAAGGTTTATTCATAAAAGGAAAAAGGTCTAGGTGAGAGCTAGAATTGGTTAAAAGGAATCAATTACATACAGTAATGGCAAAGTTCATGGTTCAGGCTTGCAGTAAAGATGAAATAAGCTGCAGGTTCAAATCAAGTCTCTGGAGTACATTCCCAGCTGGGATGGGTCCTTCAGTCCTTTGTTCAAAGCTTCCATTTGTAGCAATGTCCCTCCAGAGGTAAGAAGCAGGAAAGAAGACAAAATGGAGATGAGGCAGCTGCCTTTATAGTTTCTTCCAGGTGTAAAGACACCTCTTTGTCCTTACTGTGGAAAATCACAGCAAAATGGAGTCTGGAGTCACATGGGCAAAGTCTCTGCCTAATTTGCTGAGTCACAGGTGTGTCTGCCTTCTCTCAATGGATCCATTGTATCGCTGATGGCTCTTAATGGGCCATCCAGCAGGCCTAGCAGAGCTGATAGCTTGTCCGGGGTCCCAGAAGCCCAGCCCCAGTTTGAAATACAGACAGTATAAAGCCAATATTCATAACTTCAACTACAAAACCGATACATACATATAAATGGCATAATCATAACCAGTCAAGCATAACCTGGTCTTAGACACCTCATTTGACCCCCTTTATATAAGATTTGGTGCCACTACAGGACCTTGATTGTAACAATGATCTATATGGTCCCAGTTATTGTCAATAACGTCACAAGGGGCTCCCCCCATCTCCCCTGGGAGACAGCCATATGATGTTCAGCCTGTGGTTTCCTCTGCCTATTCTGGGGGAGATTCACCAGCAGTCAGGGAGCCAGCTGAAGAAATACGCCGCGTAAGGCCATTATCTCGTTGTGCCTAGGTCTGTCCCGGAGAACAGCTCCTCTCCCGCTGTGGCGCTTCCACCCTCAGCTCCTTGCTGACTCTTAGAGTTCGGTTTGGTTTTTTTAAAAAACTATCCCGGCCTCATTCGCCCCCGCTGTAGTTCTGCTGCAGCCCCGGCAGTGGCCCCAGGAACAGTCGTGGCCCTTGGAGGTGGGGTGTGTTTGACAACACTTTGTTCTGACTAACGTCTCGCTTCAGTTCTGGACCCAACCAGTGGCGAGACCAGCTCCGGCCTTCCCAACTGCTCCATCTCTTCTCCCTGCAACGCAACTGCAAAGCTCCCATCTACAAGCCAGACCGGGTCATCTTCAGGGAGCAGGAGTACGTCCTCTCTGAGTTTGGTAAAGGAATCTCCTCATATCCAGAAACCTTTCCCCATACCCCTTTCCTGATTATTGCACTGGAGACTGGCAGCCGGTGAAACAGGGTAGCAAAACTGATGGGTGAAGAGGAACAGTCGAGCTGATTTATAGTGACAGCTTCAGATCATGTTGTCTCTGATCTGAAAACCCCCATGGCCAGCCCAACGGAGCCGCCAGTATTATAGAATCTGTATTGCTCCTAGCAGCGCCTAGAACTGCAGCCCAGATCGAGTCTCTGCCCCAAAGAGCTCCCAGGCTAAATAGATTTGGCAGCCCAAGAATGGGAGAAAGGAAGAATTGTCCTGTTCCTTTTATAGAGATGGAACAGAGAGATGAAGTGACTTTCCCAAGGTGCTGTAGGGACTCTGTGGTATATGCAAGAATTGAACCCAGAACTCCAGTTCAATGCCTTAACCATCCTTCCATCAGTTTAATATATTCTGTAACTGGAGCAAACCATGGCCAAACCCATATAGACGCCACTCTCGTCAGTAGAAACTAGAGCCTGGGCCTTCAGCTGCACAAATCCAGGCCTCTAGCACTTGAGTTGCAGAAAATCTGCTGCAGCATGCAGGTAGCAGGCGGCTGGACTTGCTGGGTATAGCCACCAGAGGGCGACAATATCACACACACCAGGCCAGCGTAACACACCCTAGCCTTTATCATAATACAGCTTGAAAGGCAGTAGCGTTGTAGTTACAACCGTGTGTGCGAGCTAAAGCCAGGTGGGAATCTCTGATTGCGAGGGCGATCCGCTGGGGTATACACACGAATGGCATTTCTGTGCATGGCTGAAATCTACCAGGATTCCCCATCTTTCCAGGAGGGTGGAATTCCACCTCTTTGGACTCAAAACGGTGCGTTTCTGTCCAGCTGAAGAGGCGAAACCGCACCGTGCAAATAGGTAGGGGCGCCGAAAGGTGTCAGTTTCCTCATAAGCTCTGACAAGCGCAAAGGGTTGTGGGGTCACCCAGCTGCACTTTGCTTGCATGGTGGCTGATATTGTTACGGCGGCCTGGGGTATGTAGCAGAGATACAAACCAGTCCCAAATGTTTTAGGGCTTTGCCGCACACACCCCGCTTTTGGAAGGAGCTAGGAATCAGCCACTGCTTCACAGCCTCCCGTTCTGCGTCAGGGTTTCGCCAAGTGCTGGAGAGGTGTTAAGTTGAGGGGGGCTCGTCTCTCCCCACCCCAGCCTGCCTTTCACCTTGCTTTCTTTTAACGGCAATCACTTCAAAACCAGAACAAAGCTTGGGGGTTTGACCTCAGCGAGATCTGGAAACCAGCTGTGTGCACAGAGCAGTGTCAGATGTGAGCCTGGCGGGGCATAAAGTGAAGCCATTAAATACGAGAGCAGGGGTTTTACAAGCATTGTGCCCAGATCATTATTCCATAACCCCCACATTGTTGGTTTCAGAGAGAGGTTTTTATTTCTGAGCCTCACACATGTACACACCCAAGCCAGGTTTCCAGGGCTTGAGGAAAAATCCCATGTGTATGAAGTTTAACCACTTCAAGGCACTGCCAAGAAAGAAGCTGGGATCTATCACCTGAAAGCAGCAGAACTGTAATAATATTGATATAGCGCATTTCATTTCGAAGGCCCTCGGGGTGCTTTGAACCGGCTCTCAGCTCTGCTGAAATGCAGCCACCTCTGGAGTGGAGGACTCCCAACAAATCAGTGCCGAGATATGTGGCGAGGGCAAGTTTTGGCTCAGGACAATGGGATACACTCCCTCCTCTTCCATAACACAGTGTGGGATCTTTAATGTCTGCGCAGGGCAGACCAGGACCTTAGCTGTTGTTAGATCTTGTCCAATAATAGCAGACAATGCACCTTTTCCCAGGGATAAGGGACGGAGAAGGGAGCTGTGGCTGAAACGTGATTCAGAAAGTAGGAAGCTTCTGTGTGGATTGGCCAGATTGTCAGTAGAGGTTAGCACAATGGAGGAATGTTCTGAGCTGGCCTCTTGTGAACATCTGATCAGAAATATCACAGGGGGCAAATGGGTGTTTGTATGTAATCACTAGGGGCCCGATTCACCTCTCCAGTGGTTAGGACGTTAACCTGGGACTTGGGAGACCTGGGTTTGATTCCCTGATCTGCCACAGACTCCACATGTGACATTGGGCCAGTCACTTAGCCTCTTTGTTCCTCAGTTTCCCCATTTGTGCAATGGGGACAGGAGCCCTGCCCTGCCTCACGGGTGTGTGTGAGGATAAATACAGTAACACGTGTGAAATGCCGTGAGATCTACTGATGAAAAGTGCTATGGAAGAGCTGAGGTTAGTGGAGTTGCTCCTTATTCATATCGATGCTAGGAGAGAAGACCCTGGCCCGGGTCCACGCCGTGATTTCATTGGTTTCAGCAGTGCCCCTCCGCGGCCCTCGGCACGTTAGAAAGATGGGTTAAACTGACCCGTTTTGAACAATGTCGATCAAACCTTAACAAAAACATATCCCGACGGCCGAGCAAACTCCGCCAAAGGGTCCCAGTCACCCTCCCATCTCCAGCCACCTTACCCTAAACCAGCGCTGGCAGCGCGGCTTTTCGTCAGATGCGGGCCTGGGTGGGACAAAGAAGGCTGCGGCTGTCGGAGCTGAGCATCCCTCACCAAGCATGCCCCCAACTGTCCCCGTATCCAGCCAGCTCCCTCCTGGGCCAAGCAGCGGGCCGCTAGCTCGTGTGCCCCAGATTGTCACAGCGCCCATGGGACTCACGCTGACCCAGGGTAGTCCGCGGCGTGACCCAGGGGTAAGCCACAGGGTGAGATGAGAAACGGGCCTCAGGTTGGTGATGGATCCATGGAAGGCGTTCGGTAACCTCGCTCGCTGTCTCGTCTCTCTGTGGCAGAGGATGGCAAGCCCCTCAACCCGCACCTGGGAGCACCGGAGGAGCGGCTTGCCCTGTACGCGCTGCGGAAGCAGGGCCTGGTGCCTGAGCACGTGGAGACGAGGCCTCTCTACAGCCCGCTGCAGCCTGAAATTGAGCAGGTAGGAGCCGCAGGGTGTGTCAGTGACCGAGCCTGGAACAGAGCTTCTCTATGGCTCCAGCTGCAGCCTGCTCAGAAGGGGCCCCGGCAAAGGGTCTGCCATGCGGATCATACTGGGCTGCCAAGAATCAGGCTTCTGATGACCCTGGCAGTGCCTTTCTGCGCCATGAGCAGCTGCATCTTGTGCATGCTTCCACCAGGGGGTGCTAGGCTTCCCCTGTGTATCAAACAAGGACCAATCAGGGCCTGATCCCGCAAAGCCTCCCTCCTGCAGGGTGGTCCCATTGGATGGGTGGCCTTGCTGTCAGTGAGGCCTGATTGCCGTGCGGACAGGGGTTGCAGGAGGTCGCCCTGGGTGTGAGCGGGTGATGCCCGGATAGCTCCATCACACAGATTTCCACCAAACTCTTCCGACCAGCGCTGGTCTATAACCCACTAAGTAACGATGGGCACTCCCATAGCACTGAACAGACAGCGATGCCAATAACACCCTGGGAACAGACTATTGTCTTCCCTTTGCAGATGGGAAAACAGAGGCGAGGATGGGGTTACAGGCTTTCTCATGGCCACAGAGGCACTGTCAGGTTTAGGACACAGCATTTCCTGGCCCCGCTGTCTCTCCTGCCACTTTATTCCCTCTGGTGGAGGACGCTGACTACAATTGCATCTGAATCTTATTTACTGATGTGCCAATAGCGGGCTCTGCTCTGTTACAGCAGCATTTAGAGAGGCCAGCCGAGATCAGGGCCCCGTTGTGCTTGGCGCTATACAAACACACAGTGACCGACACTGTCTGCCCCAACAAGCTCACAATCTGAATAGAGAAGGATTACAGGACAAAGAGAGGTGCAGGGACTTGACCGAGGTCATGCAGCCGGTTAGTAGATGAACCAGGATTAGAACCCGGGGCTCAGTCCTCGAGGCTGCACGACATTGTTGTAGACACAGCAGCAGAAGACATGGTCCTTGGCCTGCAGAATTTATAATCAGACTAAACACTGTTCTGTTAACTCCTTTCCAAACATTGTATTGCCCGTGCGGGCGCTTCGTGCTTTTGGCTAGAACTGCAATGAGCACAGCTGTTTTTTCTGGTATCTCCTGGTGAGCAGAACCAGAAATCTTGGGAAGAAGCCTGAGCTAAAAAGGTTGGATAAGTCTTGAAGGATCCGTCAAACCTTGGGCAGTTTGCCCCTTGCCACATCCCCACAGAACTAATGGGGACCAAATCCTGAGACGCGATGGCTCCACGGAAGTCAAGCAGGTTGCGAGTACTCAGCACCTCTCAGGATTTGTACTGAAGATCAGTAGAAGGATTCACTCTGGCTCTTCTCATCAGTTAGGAAGAAACTGGGCCCAGGAAGTCCACGGGGCAGCCCCACTGGAAAAGGAAGGCCCTGGCCCACTGTTTTAAAGCTAGGAGGTAGAATTTGTGCACCTGTGAGAGTTCTCTTCCGTTGGCATAATTACTCCACCTCTGCGAGAGACGGAAGCTTGCTCAGCCGGAGAGGGTCTCCTGTCCACACCAACTGACATAGCACTGGTGTGGACAGCACTTAGGTCGCTGTAACTTGCGTTGCTCAGGAGGTGTCTTTTTCACACCCCTGAGCGATGCAAGTTAGATCTACTTACGTGATGGTGGAGACCTGCCCAAAGTTTGCTACTGTTTTCTGTTGCAAGATTTTTCTTGCCCAAAAAAACTACCATTTGTGATGGGCTGATTTTCAAAGTCAATCCGTTTTATGCCCTTGACACTGCACAGAAAGTATATCTTTATCCCCACCCACTGGTATTTAACCGTTAAAGTGACAACCTTAAAAAACAAACAAACAAAAAACCTCTTAGCAGATTTCAGTAGGCTCTCTGCAGCACGGGAATATAAAGCAACCAGAAAATGGAGTCAGGTGTCCCTAGAGTTTTTCTTGCACCCATTTCCAACAACATCAAAAAGTAACAGGCCAGATCCCCAGCCGGTGTCAATCGATGTAGCACCATTGAGTCAATGAAGCTACTACACCCTTTGACACCAGCAGAGAATCTGGCCAAATTTAGGTAGATTCAGTCATAGAATTTAAGGCCAGAACACACTGTTAGATCATCTACTTTGACCTCCTCTGTATCCCAGGCTCATACATTTCACCCAGGTACCCATGTATTGAGCCCAGTAACTTGTGTTTGGCTAACGAGTATCTTCCATAAGGAGATCCAGTCCTGACTTGAAGACATTGAGAGATGGAGGGAGAATCCATCACTTCCCTTGGTAGTTTGTTCCAATGGTTAACCACCCTTACTTCAAAATGGGAGACTTCTTTCTAATCAGAATTCGATGGCTAGAAGCTAAGCCAGACAGTTCTTGCTCTGTCTCTCTCCATTAAATTAAAGAGCCATTTCGTACCCTCCCAGAGAGGGTACTTTGCTTCAGCTCCCAGATCTGTTTGCTGAAATAACAAGTGGGCTCCCCGCCATTGTCAAAAATAAATCTCCTCCTGCCTTTGAGCTCTTTCATTGTTTCAAGTCGATATTTCCATGAACCCATCGAACAAGGAGAGTGACGTTACCCCAGTTCCTAGACCTCACGGCTGTTTGTTTCATTACAGGGAAAGCTACAGATGTGGGTGGACTTGTTTCCGAAGTCTCTGGGTCCACCTGGACCTCCGTTCAACATCATGCCGCGCAGAGCAAAGAGGTGACTTGATTCTTGTTTCTTGCGGGTGTGTGAGCTCTCTGTCTGGGATGCTGATGGACCAGACCACGTGAGCTGGTCACTTGCACAAAGAAATAGTGGCTCCTTGCACCTTCTGCCCAGGGAATGGGTTTGCACATGTCAGAGGAGATATGAGTGCTTGGAGCGTTCTTCTGCCCTAACTGCACACAGCCATATGCTTCTAAAGCATCCTTTAGCCCGAACCCTCCTGGGTAACTTTACACCCATGGAGATTTCTCACATGAGTGACAGCTACAGGATCTATTCTGCAAACAAGCTGCCTTTAAATATAGCCTTGGCTTCCTTCCATTTTAGACCATGGTTTTTATTCCATTCTGATGTCTCGGTGTGTGGTGGGGGTATATTTCAGGTTCTTCTTGCGCTGCATTATCTGGAACACCAAAGACGTGATCCTAGATGACCTCAGCATCACTGGAGAGAAGATGAGCGACATCTACGTGAAAGGGTAGGCAATCCTGCTCCCTCAGGCTATGTTAGTGCTGTGTCAATGTGTTACAGATCAGCAAGGAAACAGTTAACTCTTGCGAGATTCATATCGTCTTCATTGGGCATCTGAGTTAACCCCTCACTGAGATAAATGGGGCAAGTTCACACCTCTGCGAGCTGTTGTTCCAGGCTCTTTGCAAACACCAGTGCATTAGCTACAGTCACTTCACATTTCTGTGGTTTTCTTTGCAACCATAACAGCTGGGATTCTGAAGGACAAGATAGCAACTTGAGAGAGGTGCTGGTATGTTGTATTGCTGGATACCAGCCCAACTGAAGCCTCATCAGTGGCACGGATTATGCATGGATTGTATACAGACATAGTCCTGTTTACATAGCTGCCTTTTTAAAATTCCTTTTCCTGGACACAAATGTGGCAGCCGGCAGTAACTCCTCTGGCACATTTTCCCTTCTCTGTCTGACTCCATTTATGTTTTATCTTGTGTAAAATAGTGCGATTGCAGCCAAGGGAGTTACTTATTTTGTACGTTCTTGGTTTTATGAACAGGAAGAGGGAGGATTTTGAAACAGACTGTAAATCCCTTTTTTACAATCCCAATTTTCCTCCTGTAAATCCAAAATGCACACGGCTTACCTGGTATTCGCATCAAGTTCATTGTTGTCATTGCCAGCCAAGAGGTTCCATACGCTTCCTAGCTCGGGATTAGCAGAGTGGGGCGGGGTGGCATTGGGGAAGTGGGAATAGTTAATGTTTGATCAATCCCCGCCCCGGCCTGGTTTTTTATCATTCCCAACAAACATACAGATCACCCATTGCTGTAAACGAGCTAAACGCTTTGCCCATTTGCCGTGTCTTCCCAAGATAGGGTAATCAACATTCCTGCATGACTCTGGCTACTGTAAAGCCAATCCCACATGACACACAAGTGACTTGGCACTATGCCCTTTGGTACAAAGGCACCTCTGTCAGAAGCCAGACTAGTGACTACGTGTGACTCCTAGTTGGGCTCCTAACTAGAGCTCAGAAGCCACTGTGATGAGCTGGGTCCTTATAAGTAGGCAGATGAGATAGATCACAATCAGGGACCTAATACCTCAAATAAATAACAATGCCTTTTGTTTGCAAGAAGCTAAGCTGCTTTTTATTATCTGTATTAAAGAAGCACCTAGAGCCCCAAAAGAGCCCAGGGCCCCATCGTGCCAGGCATGGTGGTCCTGTGTTATCACTAATACAGATATGTCTACAAATACATTAAGGGCTGTTACAAAGAGGATGGTGATCATTTGTTCTCCATGTCCACTGAAGGTAGGACAAGAAGTCACGGGTTTAATCTGCAGCAAGGGGAGATTTAGGTTGGATATTAGGAAAAAACTTTTTAATTCTAAAGTTAGTTAAGCTCTGGAACAGGCTTCCAAGGGAGGTTGTGGAATCCCCATCACTGGATGTTGTGAACAACAGATTAGACAAACAGTTGTCATGGATGATCTAAGCTTACTTGGTTCTGCCTCAGCGCAGGGGGCAGGACTTGATGACCTCTGGAGGTCCCTTCCAGCCCTACAGGTCTATGATTCTATGACAAGGAGATTTTTTTTATTTCTAATTTTGTATTAAAATTTGTACTAAATAAATGTATAATTTTGTATTACAGTTTTCTACAGAAAGTTCCTTTGAAATTACTGACCAAAACTGTCAAAGCTAAAGTTAAGCTCCCTTATGTAGGTAGGTCCCAGGTCATTTAGGACTTTGTAGGTCAAAAACAACATCTTAAAATCAGTTGGAAATCAATAAGCAACCAATGGGCAATATGCCAATCATCGTTCCTTCAGTCATCTTTATATTTGCACCCATCAGTTTTGAGTGAGTTGCTCAAAGATCCTTTGTTTTCATTTCATTACACAGTGCCTTTGTATTTTTCAGCTGGATGATTGGCCATGAGGAGAACAAGCAGAAGACTGATGTGCATTACCGGTCTATGGGAGGGGAAGGGAATTTCAACTGGAGATTCGTCTTCCCCTTTGACTACCTTCCTGCTGAGCAAGTCTGTCACATTGCTAAAAAGGTGAGCCTCTTACATCCACCTAGTTATAGTCCCTGGGGGACTGACTGTACTTTTTGTTAGAGACAAGGTGGATGAGGCAATATCTTTTGTTGGACCAACATTTGTTGCTGAAAGAGACAATCTCAAAAGCGTGGTCCAGAACTGCTTGGGGGTAAAAAAAAAATATATATATATTTTTTTGTTTAAAAAGGGGGAGGGCCGTGGGGAGCCCAGCGGGCCGCAGGGAAGAGCTCCGCGGGCCGCATGGGAAGAGCTTCGCGGTTTCTGGGAGGGAGGGGGGAGGAGGCGAAGAAGGGGCGGGGCCTAATGGAAGGGGTGGAGTGGGGGCGGGGGCGGGGGGCAGCGAGGGGGCGGGGTCAGTGATGCAGCCCTCGGGCCAATGCACTAGTCCTCATGCGGCCCTCGTGGTAATTTGAGTTTGAGACCCCTGTATTACCTCATCCATCTTGTCTCTCTCGTATCCTGGAACGAACATGGCTACAACACCGCAAACAACATGTGCTTGTTCTAAGATACACAGCAAACAACACACTGAAGTTACACAATGCTATGCCTCCCATTGATATGTTTTTACATGGGAAAGATGGGGGTGAAGGGAGGATTTGGTAGGTTTTATAAATCCAGGAAACATTCATCTTTCTGTGAAAATTACTTAAAGGCACCGTTAAGAGTGATGCTTCTTCCCATCACGATAGAGTCAAATAGGAGGGTATTCAGAGAAGAGCAACTGTGACAGCCATTATCTTTGTCAACACTGGGATTGAACAAGGGACCTCTAGAGGAAAAAGCAGGAGTCTCTGCAGCTTGAACCGAAGAGCAAGCTTCTCAAGTTGCGAGCTGTAACAGACTCTCAGCTTCTGTGGAAAAGGCACACGTTGACTAGGGTGACCAGGTGTCCGGTTTTCGATCAGAATACCTGGTCGAAAAGGGATCCTACCAGCACTGCTGACCGGGCCGTTGATTGTCTGGTTGGTGGTGCCGTGCAGCGGGGCTAAGGCAGGCTCCCTGCTAGCCTCTGTGGCGCGCGGCTCCTGGGAAGCAGCCGGCATGTCCCTCCTCTGGCTCCTATGTGTAGGGGCAGCCAGGGGGCTCCGCACACTGCCCCTGCCCCAAGCGTTCCCGGGCGGTGGGGCTCGGGCTTTGGCCCCGGGCCTCAGCAAGTCTGAGCCAGCCCTGGGTTGCGACCCACTTTGGGGTCCCAACCCGCAGTTTGAGAACCGCTGGGTTAGAGGAACTGACTCTGCCGAAGGGGTTCTGGACATATGAGGCAGCAAAGTGCTAGTAAAAGACAGCCACAGGGGGGATCTAACAGACCTTCAGAGAGCACTCGACTTACCTCATGTGTGCCCAGCTGTAGCAGTGAACCCAGAGATGAGGAAATTGTCATCACATATTCCGAATTGGGGCCAAATATACAACGACGGTCCCCAGCACTGTGCTGCTGATCAAGCTACAAATAGTCAATTATCTTCATAACATGGCTAGGCAAAACTGAAGGGAGGGAAGAGCCTACAGATACTGGAAGGGGATAGGTGTCAGGGGTGTGCGGGTGGGTAGAGCTAGACATGCTGGGATTAAATTAAGAAAAATGCTGCTCTGCAGCCTTAGCTAACAGCCATATGGCTTTTAGCTCATGTGGTGGAGGCTCATGCATTTAGCTCCCGAGGTCCCAGGTTCAATCCCACCTGCCGACAGCCAGGGTCTGTCGCTGTTACAGTTATAAACTCCAATACTGAATTAATCCCCACAGAGGAGTTCCTGTCTCCATCACGCTGCCCTGCCAATAAGAACTTGGTCTCCGTGTGCATTCAGCCATTGGTCTCTCTGCCTCAGAAAGCTTATTGGGGTGTGACCATTTGCCTGGATGTGAGCTAGATTAGGAGCCGCTCTTCCAATTCCTTTCACAGCGAGAGAACTTTTTGGAGTTAGATGGATGGGAGCCAGGGCTTCGGTGTGAAAGGTTCTTTAGTTCCATTACCAATCCCCTGAGCTAGCCAGCCCCTCCCGCAAAGGTGCCCAGTTTCAATGCGAATCACTGGATTGTTAAGATGATTGACAGAATCATAGCTCTACCCATTTCACGCTTCATGTTAAACAAATCAAAAGTACAGTGTGTAGCACATTCAATTACCCCCTTTGAAAAAGCAAAGCCCCCTCCCATAAACCCTTTAAGAAAATACATCCCACTGTGCTGATATTGATTCTCCTCCGACCACATGTCTGCCAACACTGTATCAGAAAATAAACAGCTTGTAAAATAGCTCTGTAAAGGCAAAAATAACGAATGAAAAGCCATGCTTCGTGTTTGCAGGACACATTCCACTCTTGCAATTTTTGATCTCGCCATGTGCTGTTTGAACTCCAGGTTCATTACTGCTGCTGTAAAAAGCCCATGCACTGATCTTTAAATACAGCCATAGAAAGCAGAATTTAAATCAAAACGGTCAGACAGCAAATTCTAAGCAGCTAAAAGCCACCTGTACCCAGGCCTCCTGGAGGTGGCGTTTGAGCTGAGAGCACTGCAGAGAAGAGTGCTGGCATTGGCTTTTCATTCCTTTGTTTGTCCCGGGGCTACACTTTCTGATAGTTAATCCACAAAGAACCCTGAGCTCCCCATTGAGAGATGGACCTCGGAATGCAAAATTCAGATCTGGATTGCAAATATTCACCCTAAAATTCAGGGAAAATCAAATGAAGAGGTTTACTTAATGCTTGTCTCTGCTTGTAATAGCATAATGAATCATCAAAAGTAGAGATGCATAAAGATCCACTGAATCATCTTTCTCATTCCTCTGCCAATGCAAAATTGGTTCCTACAGACGTTCCTCCAGGGCTTTGGCTAGTTTTCTTTTAAACAATGAGCTTTCTGCTACTTCCCTTGGGAGAATACTCCGCAGACTAATGTATCTCACCCATAGAAAATGTCCTAATACTCACCCTGCATGTTCTTCTTCTACTTCCCCCTCATTTTGTGTGATTCTTGATTTAGTTGGGGATTGGTCCTGCTTTGAGCAGGGGATTGGACTAGATGACCACCTTACAACCCTGATATTCTATGATTCTATGATTCTTCTATAGCAGTAGGCTCCAAAGACCTAGACAAGGGCTGGGTGCTATATAAACATTTATGGAGACACCGCCCCTACTTCAGTCTTATTTAAGACAAAACACAGGAAGTGGGTATAACAAATGAGAGTGGGTAGTTGGGATGGGAGCGGGTGGATAACAGTGCTAAGAATAAGTGGTTACGTAGGATAGCCGGGAGCATGACTTGACGGTTGTGAGACATTTAAATGTAGGATGTGTGTGTAAATTAATACGTCCCGGAATTAACACTGCTCCCGGAAGTGGCCAGCATGTCTGGCAGTGGCTCCTGGGGGTGGGGTGGGGCAGGCGGCTGTAGGTAACACCCCCAAAGCTCCCATTGGCCACGATTCCCCGTTCCCTGCAAATGGAGCCTTTTGCCTCCCCCCTCCCCCAGGGGCCGCAGGGGCGTAGTGCCGGCCGCTTCCGGGAGCGGCGCGGGGCCAGGGCAGGCAGGGTTCCTGCCTTAGCCCCACTGCGCCATGGGACTGACAATCCTGCGGGCCGGATTGAAAGCCCTGACAGGACGGATCCGGCCCACGGGCCATAGTTTGCCCTCCCCTGGTCTGGAGAATAAAAATCCCAAGTCTATTATTATTATTTATAATAAATCATAGAATATCAGGGTTGGAAGGGACCTCAGGAGGTCATCTAGTCCAACCCCCTGCTCAAAGCAGGACCAGTCCCCAGTTTTTGCCCCAGATCCCTAAATGGCCCCCTCAAGGATTGAACTCACAACCCTGGGTTTAGCAGGCCAATGCTCAAACCACTGAGCTAGCCCTCCCCCCTTAATTATTTAATAATTAATTAAATAATTAATAATATATTTAACATTTAGAGAGTGATGACAACTACAGACTTCCATTAGCTCTTGGCTCCATTGTGCTAGGCACTGCACAATCATATAGTAGTAACAGTATATTACTCATAGGGTTAAGGTGCCAGCCTCCTGATCAGGGAAAGGACTTTGAGGGTAGAATTTTAATGGAGATGGTTATTACCAATCTCAGGATTTAAAAATGATGTCAGTTCCCCCCAGAAATCATGAAGTTGGCTTAAAAATCAAGAGAATTTAAAAGTAAGGACTTGTCTACACTACCCGCTGGATCGGCGGGTAACGATCGATCTTTCGGGGATCGATTTTTCGCATCTAGTGTAGACGCGATAAATCGATCCCCGATCGCTCTGCCGTTGACTCCGGCAATCCACCCCCGGCAGGAGGCGGAAGCGGAGTCGACGGGGGAGCGGCAGCAGTCGACCCTGCGGCGTCCTCACAGTCGACTGAGGTATGTCGACTTCAGCTACATTATTCACGTAGCTGAAGCTGCGTACCTTACATCGACCCCCGCCCGTAGTGTAGACCAAGGCTAAGAAATGTTGGGTTCTTTTCATCTGCGTTCTAGTTTTTGAGCCTGAAGAGGTCACGTTTCCAAGCTTTTGTTTGTTACCAGGAAGGCTAGAAACTGAATTTTTGTGAAAAGTGAAAACTGAGACTCTCTTGCAGTCACCTGACTCCAAGAGCTGGGGCTTGAAGAAGAACACCAAGGATTGTGAAACGCTGGATAAAATTGTGAGAGTTGGCAACAGTAGTCAGAGCTCAAAGAGGCAACATAGTCAAATGAAACAGTAATAATGGATGATTTCAGCTGCCTACTTATTATAAATTGATGAAATGTCCTAATGGGACAAAGTTCAGAGAAGCCGTTTCTTGACACCTTGAAGGATTGCTCCTTGGAACAGTTAGTTCTAGTTGTCACAAGAGGAGGGGCTCAGCTGCCACAAGAAAAAGCGGAAAGCCAGCCACCAATGAGATGCTCCAGGGCCTCTTGCCCAGCCACAGGGTCCCCCTCTGGAGCAGCCAGGAGGAACAAATGCAGGCTATGGGGCCAAGGAAGAACCTCTTTCCTCCAGGCACAGGCTGAAACAAGCCAGACTTTCTTCAAAGCTACAGATTGGAAACCAGCAGTCCAGGGTCACATGGCCTCAGAGAAAATGCTCTTGACTTTGTATTCCATAGAACATAAACAGCCCAGAAGAACTGCAGCCCTGTCAACACTTTGCTAGCGATAGCAACAATTTCTTATGCCTCCCTCCTGTATTATTCACAATCATAAAACATTTACACACCGCCCCCTCTCCAAACCGCTGCAAAACAAAACTGACAATAATTCACCTCCTTTTCCCTCCCGGGCTTGCAAAATTGTTGCAAAGGGTAATTTTATAGTGCACCTTCGTAGCAAGGTTTAATCATCGAGGCAAATGTCTCGCTGTTTCAAAATAGCCCATAAACTTAGCTATGCATCCAATTCCTCCTCTTTCCCCTCCACCTGATCCTTTTTCACAGCCTTGTTTCCAGATTCGCTCCGCAGTGTCCCCTGGTTCACATGGCTCCTAGGAGGAGCGTTCTCCGGCTGGCCAAACCACACTGACGGTATTTTTCCACAAGAAAGGCCAAGCTGTACCGATTGTGCAAACGCTGTGTGCTGTATCTGAATCCGCCAAGCGCCTTATCCTGCGTGAGTCATCCTTAGTCAGGCAGAGAGCCTCACCAAAGGCAGGGCTGATCATGTGAGTAAAAGCTGCCGTGTTGGACGGTGAATGTGCTTATCGCAGACCAAAAGTTGAGGGCCAGATTCTGATACCCTGGCTGAGCAGTAACTGAGTACATGAGCAATCCCATTGTGCCGGATTCTGCTGCCCAGACTCAGTAGCACCTTATACCACATGTTGTTATTGGCATTAGAGTAGCATTGAGAGGCTGAGATCAGGGCCCCATTACAGTCCCTGCCCGGAGGAGCTACAGTCTAAATCGACAAAGGATTTCGGGGGGGGGGGGGGGAAGCAGAGACAGAGAGGAGACCCTGCCTAGGTTACACAGCAGCTCAGGAGTATAGGCCAGGTCTACCAACACCCAAGTCAGTGCCCTGCCACCAGTCCATGCTGCCTCCCGCTTTCCATACGGTTGAATTCGATGGGTCTATGTGTGGAATAATGACCTGCTCGGGCCAGGTCTACACTAGCGAGCTCACAGCAGCACCGCGATACCGAAGCAGCGGCACTGCTGTAAGATGGCTCACGTAGCCGCTCTGTGCCGACGGGAGAGAGCTCTCCTGCCCACATAACAAAACCAGCTCAACAAGCAGCGGTAGCTGTGTCGGCAGGAGACGCTCTCCCACCGACATAGCGCTGTCCACACTGGTGCTTCCGCCGGTGTCACTTATGCCGCTCAGGGATGTGGGTTTTTTCACACCTCCGAGTGACGTACATGACACTGACAGAAGTGGTAGTGTAGACAAGTCCTACGTATGAATAAGGCCATTAGAATCAGGCCCACTGAAATCAAAATGGCAGCCCCCATGGAGCATGACTTAGCGTGGCGGGACTTGGCTCAGAGAAGGGGCCCCAGTGTCTAGCTTGTTGTGAATTCTTCGTGTCACCCCATGAGTTTGTGAATAGATTCTACATTTAATCCCTGTTCCCAACATCATTTTTTTGGTGGCAAAAAATATAGAATCTGCTGATGAAAGTCAATTAAATGCCACTTGCTTTTCACTGTGGCAGACACTGTGAAATTGAACACACAGCGATATCTTCGGCTTCTATGATAAGTTCACCCTTAGAGCCTGGGGACCAGTTATCCTCGTTGTCGGTCCCTCAGACTCCAAGTCTCTGCCCCTCTTGGCAGGAGCTCCGCCTCCTTCCTTCTCATGAGTAAAAGGAGGCCACTCCCACCTCCAGCATTTTGAAACTCAAGTCCCTTAAAGTTGGACCCTTCCTGTAACTGGGAGTAGCAGGTGCTCAGATCTTCCCAAAATGAGGTTGCATAGTGTAGGTCCCTAAAATATGGATTTGGGTGGCTCACTTTAAGACACCCACGTTTTAACCATATCTCTTTTGTAAGTTGGCTCTCCATATCCATAACACTTCCTAGGGGACCCTCTTCTGTGGTTTCCCCTTTGGGTAGCTAACCCCTGCAGGGTAGGACATAATCAAAATGTAGGAAAGGGAAGACTCAGGTACGGGTCCTTTTTAGCAGTTTTAATTTAGAATAAGTTATTAGCTGGGAAAATGACTCCTCTCCCCAACCCCCTTGAAAAAACACGTTTAACCAGTTTCTCGGAGGAAGAGGTGAAAAAAATGGAAGTTTCCATTTATTATTTTATAATTTTTCTGGATTCTAAAATATTTAAGATGCATAAATAAAACACCCCATTTTAAAACCATCAATGGGTTTTTATAAAGTGAGCAGAGGGTTGGAGATAAATTGAAATACAACCTTCCAGGGGGATCTCTTAAACGAAACCAGTTTCAATGGGGTTTAAATACTCTCCTCCCACCCCCGTCACCACTGGTCAATTATTTCTGTATTTATGGAGTCTGACACATTCTTTTTCTTATATTGCTTGATATAATGAATGCGAAGTTTGTCGCTCCAGTGGTGAATGTGTCATGAATAATTTCCACATTTCCTGGTTTTAATTAAGTCAAGTTCCATTTATGAGAGTGCCATGTTGAGACGGGATGGCGTGAAGCCTTGCCTATGGGATGCCCCATGGCTCTCAATGAGAACATTCAACAGAGATAGTGGTCCTGACCCTGCGTCCCCTATGCCAGCAATACTCCATTGACTAGATCCAGGAATTATGAAGCCTTCACTCTGCATGTGTCTCCATCTCGCTCTACCGATGCACCTCACTCCTCATCTGCAGGCACTTTCTAATAGCCTAGTACCAGGCCCTTTTTGAGAGGACACTGACCAATTGTACCAAATTAAGTGGCAGTTTTTTTGACGTGGGCCAATATCCATGATAAACTAGGATGATGCCACCACAAACTCGGTCTCACTTGGAGCCTACATGGGGCGTGAACCCAAGTTTCCAGAGGGGAAGATTTGCAAACAGCAAAGCTGGCTGATGGTGAATGGAGGGAGAGCACCATATCTAATGGAAAGTGCAGGGAACATTTAGATAGTCACAATGCAATTTCTTACCTCTGCATATGGCCAGAGCACCAGGACTAACATCCCAGCTCTTGCAAAAAGTGCCATGGGATCTTGAATGACTAGGTGTTCAAGGCCTAAGACTCTTCCGGTGGGACCATTGCTGGAATATTCATGGGACTGTCACGGGGTCACTCACACCACTGGCGCCTCCTGCTGGGCATTTGGGGAATTAGCTCAGCCCCAGTGGGTGCACCCTCAGCTGGTGGTGGCGCCCGTCCTCGCCTCTGCCCCTTTATGACTCCTTTCTCTCGGCGTCTGCTTCGTGGCACAGCCCTCCGGTTCCCCCCTTCCAGGGGAATCCTCCACCAAGAGTCCAGCCACTCCTCGCAGCAGCTTGGCAGTCCACAGCCAAGCCGCTCCTTCAGCGGCTAGTGGAGGGGGGGCAGGCCCGCCCACTACTCCAAGCGCTGGCCCAGGGACTCTGTAAACAGCAGCTTCCTGCTGCCTCTTCCTTCCAGCTCACTGTCTCTATTCCCTGGGCCACTTCCCCTCAGCCTCAGTTCCTTCTGCTCCTGCCTCTGGCTCCAGCTCCTTTACCCTCTTCCCAGCTCCTTTACCCTGTAAGTCCTGGCAGCCCGTCAGGAGTTCTCCCTAGCTCCCCCGGTCCCTGCTAGCACCTGCCCTTCTCCAGGTGCTGGTCTCTCTGTAGCCCCCTATGAAGCCAGTCTTCTCCCTAGGGCTCCCTGCAGCAGACTCCCTTGCTCTGGTCTGCAGCTTCCTTTTATATGGGCTGGCTGGGCCCTCATTGGCTACTTCCCCTGCAGCCACTCCTTTGGCTGCCTGCCGCTCAGCCTCCCTAGGCTGGTTTTAACCCTCTCAGGGCCAGTGCGGGGCAGGCGCCCTGTCACAGGGACCAAGACTCACCTGGTAAGACCATTACTGGAATACTGCATCCAGTTCTGTGGTTCACACTTCAAAAGATGATGAAAAATTGGAAGGGTTCAGAAAAAACTCACAAGAATGATTTGAGATCTGAAAATCGTGCCTTCCCATGAGAGGCTGAAGAAACAATCTATTTAGTTTATGAAAGAGAAGGTTAAGAGGTAGCTTGATCAAAGTCTGTAAGTATCTGTATTGACAGTAGATGGCTCTTTAATCTTGCAGAATGAGATCCAATGGTTGAAAGTGGAAGGGAAACAAATTCAGACTAGAAATAAGGCATACATTTTAAACATGGACGGTAATTTGGAATTTGGGATGAGGTGGGGTTCTCAATCACGTGCAGCCATTCAGTCAAGACTAGGTATCTTTCTATAAGATCTCCCATAGCCCAAACAGAAATTGTGGTCTTGATGCAGGAATTGTAGGGTGAGGTTCTCTGGCTTCTGTTAGGCAGGAGGTCGGACTGGATGATTATGATTGTTTCTTAAATGTATGAATCCAAAAGAGAGATCCTTCAGCAGTATGGTACCTGTTACTACCCTTTGGGGTCATTGGCACTGCGTGGTCTAGGCAGCAGGAGACACCTGCACCACCACTGAATGTCTCCCATTCATGCATTGACGAAGGCCAGTGCTTATAACACGTGAGAACTAATGAGATCACAGTCTGTGGTAGCGTGGCTGCACGCACTGAGCGAGCTAAGGACACACAGTGTATGAAATGACGATTGCCACTGTATTCCTGTTTCCTCTCAACATCTTTTCTGGTTTGTTTCCTTTCCCCTGTGACCGCAGGAGCACTTCTGGAGCTTGGACAAGACAGACAATAAGGTCCCACCCCATCTTATCCTCCAGATCTGGGACAATGACAAATTCTCCTTTGATGATTACTTGGGTAAGTTGGGACATGTCTTTAGTTCAAAGAACTGATTTCTCAGGTTGCTGTCGATTCTGAAAAATATATATATAAAAAAATCCGAGTCGACCTGAAAAGTAATTTTTAGAACATTTTTGGCAAATAGAAAAGTAAAAAAAAAATCCTTTTGAGTAGAACAAAATGTTTTGTTTGATTCAACACTAAACATTCCGTGTCGATTTAGTGTGGTTGTTTTTAACTTTAAAAAAAACGAAGGAAATTTCTGTACAAGTCATTTTGAAGTGAAAAACTGAAACATTTTGTCTTTTTTCAGAAGTTTTTTTGTTTTCTACCTGAACCGCTCGGTGAAGCCATCAGACATTTGAGAAATGTTTTGGTGTCTCAGAATCTGCATTTTTTGCGGATAAAAAGTTTCAGGCAATGAATGTCACACCCCTTTTATCCCCAGTACTGAAATAGAGAGAGAGAGAGAGCAAGATGTGGACATAGAGATCAAATCACTGTAGAATCGTTTGGATTACAGGAAAGTCCAGTGGGTCACTGAAAGTATAGTTCAGATCCCTGTATCACAGCAGGACTGATGCTAGGCAATCCCTAAACGATAGATCTCTGGTCTCTGCCTTCAGTGAACCAGGTCCTCAGCTGGTATAAATTATCAGTAGTTCCAGTAATTTCTGTAGAGCTGCTCTGATTTACATGAGTTGCGGTTCTATCCCAGGACCTCCATTAGTGCCGATTTCACAACTCTTGGTACCTGGCCCATCATCTTCAATATTCTTAAGAGTTCAAACATTTTTTCCTAGGATTCCACCTTGCTGCAGCTTTCCATTAGCCCAGAGCTGCTTGTTCTGTCTTCAATAATGAGTGAGAATTGGCTTCAAACCTCTTTCTAACACCCTTTTTATATCCTCTATTTGTAGTCACTTTTCATGTTTCCCCTCCGCCTTTTCTCCTCCAGAACAAACATGCCCGGCCTTTCAGCCCATGCCAAGGTAGATAAACTGAATTCCATTCAGTTTGCTACACATAGGTCTTTCAGACAAGACTTTAAAACACCAAGGTCCAGTCTGTTCTGCATGGACATTAAAGGTCCTGGGGCATTTTGTGTAAGAATACAGGAGCTTGGCTGCAGCATGTCTATGCTGCAGCATAAGCCCGGGCTCAAGCCTCACGCCCCTTGCGTCTACACTGCACTGGTGCTCACCCGGGGCTTTGACCCAGGGTCCCAGGGCCCTGCATGGCTGGAAGGTCCAAGTGCGAGTTAAGTCGGGACCCAGGATCCAAGGCCTATTGCAGTGTAGACACAGCCCTGCTTGACTCGGGTCCCAGGAGAGCCAGAAGTATCCCACAATTCCACGGGACAACTTCCTCAGGCCTCTCTAGCCCAACAGTCTGCAATCCACTCTATTGTGAACAGAAGTTACGTCCCCTTTGCAAACGGCAGCAGCTCAGGCCAGCCTTAACCCATTCTCTTCTGATCCCCGATCTCCAAGCACACTATCAGAGAGCCGCCTGGGTTTGCAACGGCGAGCGAACCCATCCAGCCTTTTGCAAAGCGAGCTGCTTCCTGGTAACGTGCAGGGCGGGCAGTAAAGTTATCCCACAGTGCACCATGGTCCTAGGGCTAGAGCGGCCACATTTCAGCAGGGGGTGGAAGCTAGAGACTCTGGGATATGGTGACTTTGACTTGGGTCTGAACACTGCAGTGTGGATGCCAGAGCCCTAGGTTCGAGCACGGGCAGGGCCGGTGCAAGGAAGTTTCGCACCCTAGGCCGCCCCCCAAATCCTGGCACCCTAGGCGACCGCCTAGCATCGCCTAATGGGAGCGCTGGCCCTGAGCACAGGTTGGAAAGGTCTTAACATAGCATTAAAATACAATGGGGATGTTCAAGCCCGGGTAGTGATCAATGGCTCCATGTCTAGTTGGCAGCCGGTATCAAGTGGAGTGCCCCAAGGGTCGGTGCTGGGGCCGGTTTTGTTCAATATCTTCATCAACGATCTGGAGGATGGTGTGGACTGCACCCTTAGCAAGTTTGCAGATGACACTAAACTGGGAGGAGTGGTTGATACGCTGGAGGGTAGGGACAGGATACAGAGGGACCTAGACAAACTAGAGGATTGGGCCAAAAGAAATCTGATGAGGTTCAACAAGGACAAGTGCAGAGTCCTGCACTTAGGACGGAAGAATCCCATGCACTGCTACAGACTAGGGACCGAATGGCTGGGCAGCAGTTCTGCAGAAAAGGACCTAGGGGTTACGGTGGACGAAAAGCTAAATATGAGTCAACAGTGTGCCCTTGTTGCCAAGAAGGCTAACGGCATTTTGGGCTGTATAAGTAGGGGCATTTCCAGCAGATCGAGGGACGTGATTATTCCCCTCTATTCAGCACTGGTGAGGCCTCATTTGGAGTAGTGTGTCCAGTTTTGGGCCCCACACTACAAGAAGGATGTGGATAAATTGGAAAGAGTCCAACGGAGGGCAACAAAAATGATTAGGGGGCTGGAGCACGAGACTTATGAGGAGAGGCTGAGGGAACTGGGATTGTTTAGCCTGCAGAAGAGAAGAGTGAGGGGGGATTTGATAGCTGCTTTCAACTACCTAAAGGGGTTCCAAAGAGGATGGATCTAGACTGTTCTCAGTGGTAGAAGATGACAGAACAAGGAGTAATGGTCTCAAGTTGCAGAGGGGGAGGTTTAGGTTGGATATTAGGAAAAACTTTTTCACTAGTAGGGTGGTGAAGCACTGGAATGTGTTACCTAGGGAGGTGGTGGAATCTCCTTCCTTAGAGGTTTTTAAGGTCAGGCTTGACAAAGCCCTGGCTGGGATGATCTAGTTGTGGTTGGTCCTGCTTTGAGCAGGGGGTTGGACTAGATGACCTCCTGAGGTCCCTTCCAACCCTGAGATTCTATGATTCTATGATTCTATGATTCCACTCAAGCCCCATTTCCCCTGGGCTTACATTGCAGTGTAGCCAGACTCTGAGAATGGAGAATGTTGCCGGCTGCCCCAGATGCTCCCAGCTGCCTCCCGCTCTCATACAAACCAGATGCCCCCTGACTGCCCCAGTGGCACTAGGGCACAGGGAGAGACAAGGTCTTAAATAAGTTGGTCCTAGACCATTTGGGGCCAGACGCTCCACACGTTGGGCACTAAGTTCTTTAGAAAAGCTGCCGGATGATATCACAGTGGGAGCTGAGCTCACTGGGAAATCCAGTCCTGATTTCGGTGCCCGTTACGCCACGTGTTAACGTTTATGGCTGGGGCCATGGCGTCAGGGAATCCCAGTCTCCCTCCAGATCCTGGGAAATGTGATTCATGCTCAACCTGTAAATGCTCAAAGTTGCTCCTTGCAGGTTCTGTTCAGATGGACCTCAACCGGATGCCAGCACCCGCCAAGACGGCTGAGAAGTGCTCCTTAAGCCTCCTGGATGAGACCTTGTCCTCTGATCGATTTGTGTCGCTCTTTGAGCAGAAAGCCGTCAAGGGCTGGTGGCCCTGTGTTGTGGAGGCAGAAGAGAAGAAGACAATAGCAGTAAGTCCCTTTGGCTCACTTGGCATCATCTTTGCTTTTATCTCTGTTGTACAGGTGGGGAACTGACGCTCAGAGAGACTAAGTGGCTTGCCCAAGGTCACAAAGAAAATCTGTGGCAGAGCAGGAAATTCACCTTGGGTCTAGGCTAGTGCCCTACACCCTGGTCTATCCTTCCTCTCCTAAGGGGTTTTCAAGATTTTGTCACAGCCCTGGGCAAATAATTCAGAACAAATTATTTGTTGTAGTGAACTTTGCCTTGTTTTGTATTCTCAAATTTCTCATGATTATTCATTTGTGTGCCCTAAGAACCTCAGTCATCGACCAGGGCCCCATTGTGCTTGGCACCGTAGAAACAGAGCAAAACGATGGTCCCTGAATGAGAGTTTGATAGTTGGAAAACTGAATTGTTCTGGTTTCAGAGTAGCAGCTGTGTTAATCTGTATCCACAAAAAGAACAGGAGGACTTGTGGCACCTTAGAGACTAACAAATGTATTTCAGCATAAGCTTTTGTGGGCTACAGCCCACTTCATGGGTTGCATGGAATGGAACATATAGGAGGAAGACAGATATATACATACAGAGAAAATGTGAAAAGGTGGAAGTTGCCATACTAACGCTAAGAGGCTAATTAATTAAGATGAGCTATTATCAGCAGGAGAAAAAAAACACTTTTGTCGTGATAATCAAGATGGCCCATATCAGATAGTTGTTCTGATTGGTCATTGAGGTCACGTGGTCCAGCACGTGTCTGTTCCCTGACTGGATGAGCACTTAGACCCCAGCGAACGCGCGTGATTACATATTGAAAATTCACTTTTTGCAAATCTTCTCCATTAGTGCCTCAATATTCGTTGTTTCCTCAGACATTGCAGCCCGTACGCTCATTCGTTAGCCCTTTCGTGGAAGAATAGACGGAAGGGATGTGTTCTTGGTTTAAGAAAATAGGGGTGAATTCTAGCTCAGCCTCCTAGCACAGAGTTCTAATTTGAAACAGAGGAACACAAGCATTGCCAGAGTGGATCAGACCCACGGTCCATTAGGCCAGCGTCCGGTGGCCAGCACCCGACTCCAGCAGTAGCAGATGTGGGAGAATCACCCTGATCCCTAAGAGTTAGCCATTGGCTGATGCCCGGAAGCAATTTTCCTTTCCCAAGTCAGTGTTTCGCTCCACAGAGCCAGTTACTCTATTTCCTGCCTCGTTTCCCATGCAGGGTAAGTTGGAAATGACCTTGGAGATTGTGACGGAGCAGGAGCAGGAAGAAAGGCCGGCAGGGATGGGCCGCGACGAGCCAAACATGAACCCGAAGCTGGAGGACCCCAAGTAAGAGCTTGTTGAGTCTAAACCAACCGTAGGGACCCGGGGCACTTTAGAAGCAAGTTGAAAAGACAGGCCCCTGTGCCAGGAGGTCACAATCTACAGAGGCCCAGTCCAGCAAACACTTATAGTGAGGCATTAGAGCGCACTACCATGTGTGTGTGTGTGTGTGTGTGTGTGTGTGTGCGTGTGCTCAGATGGCACGTACTGCCCGCCTGTACCCCGTGGTATCCAAAGTGGGCTTAGATGGCATGTACTGCCCGCCTGTACCCCGTGGTATCCAGGGTGTGCTCAGATGGCATGTACTGCCCGCCTGTACCCCGTGGTATCTAAGGAGGCTCAGATGGCACATACTGCCCGCCTGTACCCCGTGGTATCCAGGGTGTGCTCAGATGGCACGTACTGCTCGCCTGTACCCTGTGGCATCCAGGGTGTGCTCAGATGGCACGTACTGCCCACCTGTACCCCATGGTATCTAAGGAGGCTCAGATAGCACGTACTGCCCGCCTGTACCCTGTGGTATCTAAGGAAGCTCAGATGGCACATACTGCCTGCCTGTACCCCATGGTATCTAAGGAGGCTCAGATGGCACATACCGCCCGCCTGTACCCTATGGTATCTAAGGGGGCTCAGATGGCACATACTGCCCGCCTGTACCCCGTGGTATCTAAGGGGGCTCAGATGGCACGTATGTACTCATGGTACCCAAAGGGGCACAGATGGTACCCTGGGTACATCTGGTCAGTGCCTCTCTAGTGGGGGCTCAGCTGGCATGTTCTGCCCGGACGCAGCCAGGATCACCGTGCGGGGGTTCAGCCGGCGGGTTCCGCGGGGCGTCCGGGGGTCCGACTGGGCACAGTCCCCCTTGGAGCTCAGCAGTTGCTAAAGGCTCAGGGGGCCATCCCGTGTAGCGATCTCACAGCTAACCCTGATGGTCCCGATTGCAGGCGCCCGGAAACCTCCTTCCTGTGGTTCACCTCCCCCTACAAAACCCTGAAGTACATCCTGTGGCGCCGCTTCAAGTGGGTCTTTCTCATCGCCGTGGTGGTCTTCATCCTGCTGCTCTTCATCGGGATTTTCATCTACGCCTTCCCGGTACGATGTCGGCAGGGGCGGGAGAAACGCTGCCCCAGGCTCCCCCACAGCTATTAGAACCAGCCCCCACGCCGGGGCTACGCTGGCCTTTTACTAACCCATCTCCCACCACTGCCCTGCTGTTGGCACATCTCCGCCCATAGCCCTCGCGTGGGCCCGTCCTTGTTATTTCAGCCACACCCCGTCATGGTAGCTACGCCATTGCTAGCGCCAATGAGGCTGCCCCAGGGATAGGGGGGATTTCCAGGGTCTGTCTGTCTGGATTCTGCGGTGCGTCAAGTCATAGGCCTTTTCCGTGCCTCAGTTTCCCCAAGGTGTAGAATGGGGGTGGCGATTATACTAATCCCAGCCTCGCGGGGTAGGCGGTGAGGTTTCATTGATTTCCAAAGTGCTTTGAGATCCTCAGGTGGAAGGCCATCCAGGGACGGAAAGCCCTGCTGCTGCTGCCTTGAAGAGAAAGGCAGCTTTCCTCCGCCCCCCTGCATTGAGCAGTAGTGAAAATATGTTCAAGTGTAATTGGTTAAAGATGCAGGATAGTTTACAGGGATCCAAGCAGCCCAATCTCTCATTATCGGGGCTTGGAAGGCGTGTTCCACTGATATAATGTATGGAACAGAGGGGAAAGGATCCCACCTCATTAATCAGCACAGTGGCTTTTTCTGCCTTGTGTTCAGTTCCATTTGCAAAACAAAATAAATAAATAACCAAACCCCCAGCCTTCCAGCTTGGCCTTGGGATGGGTTTCAAATCCTCCTGTTTTTAAAACACTGAAATAATTCATGCTGTGTTTTGGATCCCATTCCACCCCTCCTCAGACTGATAGAAAAATGACCTACCTCTTTCTTTCCAGCACTTAACATATTCTGTGCCATGTACATCTATACCCCCGCTCCACACACACACACACACTCTTTTGGGGTAATTTATAACTTTATCCAAAAGAGAGGCTGCATTTGCAGATTGCTTCATGTGCAGCCATAAAGCAAAGTGCTCAATGTCTCCTAAACAGTGTAATCTCTTTCAAACCATTTGAGATCACGCACAATAGATTATTCTTGGGGCCAAAGATATGATGGGATTACAGCTCTGGAGTTCCTGGCTCTCAGCTCTAGACACGTCTCTTTATCTCTGGTTCCCCATCTTTACTAAAGGACAATAATACTTGCCTCATCTGAGAAAGGATCAGTTACATGCTAAATATTATTTAAAAAGACATAATCACACAAGTGCGAAGCACCGTCCCCTGCTGGACGGAATCAGAAATGGTCAGTTGTGTTTCATATGCCCTATACTGCAAGCAATTAATGGAGATTTTCCTTAGCTCAAGTAGCAGGGCCTCTTCTTTCTGAGCAGGAGGATCTCTGTTCTATCCCTTCTGTCTCCTTTAAGTTTCCATTGGTTTAGGATTTGTTACGATATTATGGTACTAAAACTAAGTGGAGAGAAACAAAAATCCTTTAGCTCTAAGTATTGATTTACATTAATTATTGCTTGTGTTTTTCTCTGACTGTTCCTAGCAAATTGTTGTTATATTTCATTTCACTTTGGACGGGCTTAGTCATCTTTCTTGAAAGCTAGACTGTTTCATGGAATGTTTCTGTTTTCATTTATTTGAAATGGCTTCCCCCAGATTTTTGGGTCACCGGGTTGTCTGTCCCACTCGGAGATTTAGTTCCTTTCCTGCTCTCTTAAATATCAGCCTTTGGCACTAAAGCTAGAAGAGTGGGGATGGTTTGTGTATTGGGGTTACCCCTAGGGTGATCAGACAGCAAATGTGAAAAATCGGGACACTTTCTTTCAGGGACAGGGCATAGTTGCATATATAAGACAAAGCCCCTAATGCTGGGAAGGTCCTGATAATGTTGGGATGTCTGGTCACTCTAGATACCCCTAACATACAGATCTTTGGCAAGAGTCACTGTTACAGCTCAGAGTGCGTACATTAAAGGACAATTCGTTATTATTATTATTTGGATTACAGTAGCCCATAGAGGCTTTAGCCAACATCAGGGCCTCAGTGTGCTAGGTGCGGCATATACAGGCAGTGAAAGACAGCCCCTGAAGAGTTTACAATCATATGTTCTCAGTTTGGGAGTCATGAGCAGGTGTCAGTGGGTTGTGACTGCCTTTCCTTCCCATATCAGTAATGGAAAGACAGGGGAGGGTGTTCCAGGTAAATGGGAGGGGAAGCTTGGGGAAGTCTCATTATGGAAAAGCGCCACTGATCTATACAGACAAAGGGTGGGAGAAGAAGATACAAGCTGAAAACAGAGACATGGAGAGCTATAGGCCCCAGAGCAGCAGAGAGTTTAAGGATTTTCATAGAATCATAGAAATGTCGGACTGGAAGGGACCTTGGGAGGTCATCTAGCCAATCTCCTGGTGCTGAGGCAGCATCAAATAAACCAAGATCATCCCTGACAGCTGTTTGTCCAACCTGTTCTTAAAAACCTCCAGTGATGGGGATTCCACAACCTCCTTTAGAGTTAGAAAGTTTCCCCTAATATCTAACCTAAATCTCCCTTGTGGCAGATTAAGCCCATGACTTCTTGTTCTCCCTTCAGTGGACATGGAGAGCAATTGATCACAGTTTTCTTTATAACTCCTTTGACATATTTGAAGACCATCAGGTCCCCCCTCGGTCTTCTTTTCTCAAGACTAAACATGCCCATTTTTCTAACCTTTCCTCATAAACCTTTAATCATTTCTGTTGCTCTTCTCTGGACTCCCTCCACTTTGTCCACATCTTTCCTGTGGCGCTGTAAGGTAGTGTACTCACCACCCCTAGCTCCCCCCTTGAGTCAGGTGCGATATCGCAAGGGGCCCCTGTGTCTGGTGCCTCCTGCAGGCTGTCTGCCCCTCACCAGGCCTTCCATGGCTCGGCCGTCCAGCCAAGTCCCAAAAAGTTCAGTCCCCTTCCGGGTTAACAAAAAGGTCCAATTTGAATGTTCACTAAATGTCCCAACACAAAAGAGCTTTTCACCTCCTTATGGGTTATTCCTTGGCCCTTCCTTTGAGGTCAGTCTTCAGCCACACCTTAGGCTAAATATTCCTTCGGTTGGGCTTATATGCCCCTTCCTCAGGGCTGTTAGGGGAATTCAGGCCTACCCTCTACTCTGGGTTCCAGCTCAGGGACCGTATATTAAGCAGTTAGGGCTGCTGCTTCTGATATGCTGCTGTTTCCCTGGCCCACTAGCCCCCAAGCGGCTTCTCCACAGCTTGGGTTTAACACGACCTCCCTTTGGTTCGCAGGTCTCTGGCTTCTCCCTGGAGCATCCTAGCTTCTCTTTCCTCTACTGAACCAATCACTCTTCTGCCTCTCTTGGGCTGATCCGCTCCCGGTGGGTTTCTCTGCACAGGCAACTCCTGTCCCCTCTGCAGTCTTTCCCGCTGCGGCAGCCATTTTAAATTCTGAATGCAATTTTTCTACTGACGTTTTCCTGTTACTGATTATTTATGGTATTAAACCATCTCAGTGGTTTTTATTTCTGTACATTTGTCTTCCTATTGTGTTAGGTGTCCTAAAAACTAACGGAATGGATTGCGAGGGCTTGAGATTACACAAAAATATTGAGAATTAACACGCTCTGTAGCATGTCACCACAGTGTCTTTACTAAAACATTAAGTATATAGAAAAATAACATAATAAGTTTGCAAGTTTCTCTTCACGAACAGAAAGTGACATCTCTCTTTGCTAATAATGCTAGATCAGATTGATCTGTGCATTACTGGACATTGCTGTGTCTCAAAAAGGCAGTTTATATAAAAGGCAGTTTACATAAACATGCAGCCTAAAATGAATTAAGAAACAAGAAAGTCTTTCACAGTCTTCAGTAGAATGAAACACCCCATTCCCCAGAGAGCTGCAATTTGGTCTTGAAGATCTCCTTTGCAGGAGGTCTGCTGAATAAAGGGCGTTTATTTTGCTTGATAGTTTCTGTTAACGGCTTGGTTTTGTCTTGCAATCTCTCTGTTACTGCTGCCGCCCGATCTTCTCAACCGCCTTCACAGAGACAAACACAGCAGAGTCTGCAATGTCTTTGGTGTCCAGTTTAACGAAGTCTGAGCTCTTTTCTGAGAAGGGGTGGCCCATGTCTGCTATGACCTCAACAAGTGCCTTGACGTGTCATGCAAAAGAACCCGGGGCTCCTTTCACATGCTCAAGTGCTTTGTGTTAGATCGTTTTTGGCTGGTTCCTTTCTCTGTTTGCGGCTTCAAATTCTCCTATCAATCTGGCCACCTCTGGTTCCACCATCATCCAGTGATGAAGGGCCTCTGGATTTTGTGTTAGACCAACAGCTCCACCATCCCCTTTGGTTATGCCATTATCTTGCTCATGAACTTGGTCAAGCGCGACTGCAGAAGAAACCTGGTGTGTCTTACGAGCCGTGAAGTTCCCCTTCAGGAACCCTCTCGCTGTATCTTGCGGTGGCAGTTCAGAGTAATGGTGAACGTAGATCCGGGAGTCAGGCAGCAGGTCGAGGGTGAAGCTGGAGTCAGGGTCGAGGAGCCAAGCCAAAGGTCAGAACCGGAGTCAGAATCAGGAGCAGGGCAGGGAGGCAAGGACTAGACTGGAGTGGACAGGAGTCAAGGCTGGAGTGAGGATTGGAGGAGGGGCTAGAGGCAGGCCGGAGCAGGGCTGGAACAAGACCTGGAACCAGGCCAGAGCAGGGCTGGAACACGGACTGGAACCAGGCCGGAGCAGGGCTGGAACACGGACTGGAACCAGGTCGGAGCAGGGCTAGAACGTGGACTGGAACAAGGACAGAGCAGGGCTGGAACGTGGCCTGGAACCAGGTGGGAGCAGGGCTGGAACAAGAACTGGAACCAGGCAGGAGCAGGGCTGGAACACGGACTGGAACCAGGTCGGAGCAGGGCTAGAACGTGAACTGGAACAAGGACAGAGCAGGGCTGGAACGTGGCCTGGAACCGGTGGGAGCAGGGCTGGAACAAGAACTGGAACCAGGCAGGAGCAGGGCTGGAACATGGACTGGAACCAGGCCGGAGCAGGACTGGAACGCAGACTGGAAACAGGAGCAGTGCAAGCATAGCTGCGGGCGCAGGACGTATTGAACAGCTGTGATGCCGCCGCCGCTGCCAAGCTCACACGGCTGGCTGCCGGCTCCCCTGCCCAGTGAGGAAGCACGGCCACTTGGAGACGGTTCTTTGGGCCCAGCGGAGCTCGCTGGGTTGCCTAGCGACCATGCTGAGAGCCAGCTGTGTGCCTGACCGCACCATTTATCATACCCCATGGAGGCTTCACCTTCCCTGAGACCTTCTGTGTCTGCATTTCGGAGCAAGATGTACAGACGGCTGGCCATTATTGGTGGGTATGCCTAGTACGTGCGGCATGAGACACTTTCTAGAAGGAGCCATTGCTGGGGAGGCCACTTTGGCCTGAACAAGGGTTTCTGCCCATCCACTGTCCTCTAGCCAATCTCCAATCAGCTTCAGACTTGCCATTTCCAGATGAAGACCACCCAGCATAATGATTGATTTGTCCTCTCCGTACCCAGCAGGCCAGGTCGACTGTATCTGTTTGGTTATGGGCTGACCCATAGCGATCAGGGGCACTTGGCGTGGGTTTAGGTGGTGTACAGCCCTCTTGATCACCCATGGCATGCTGAATCATTGCCACAGACTTGGAGTCACCTGGAAAGAGCAGAAACTCAGCAATGGTTGGGGTGAAATCTGGCACTGACTGTTTGCTGACGTGGTAAGCTGACCAGGAAGTGTCTTGATCTCCATTGAAGGTATCCAGGCTCGCTGCTTGTCTGTCTTGTTCAAGCCACCTGCATTCTTCTTGCAGGGCTTGGGTCATCAGCTGGTAATCAGTCTTGATTTCAACCTTTGCGGCCGGGATGGCAGCACTGGTTTTCTTCAAGATCAAGGGAGGGACAATTGTGTCAGACTCAGGAAGTGATGATATAGTCGTCTTCAGTGATGCTGCAGTCTCACGGTCTGGGCTGGGAATTCCCCAGACAGCTCCCTCCGCTTGAGTACTGGGATGCTGAAAAAATGATATCCCAGTTCTGTGGAAGAAGTCTGTGGCTGTGGTGGAGCTGGGATTGTGGTCTATGTCATCCACACATAGACCACCACACATCTTTAGAAGACAGACAACACTTCTCATCATTGAAGTGTTGGCATGCACCGTTTGCCACGTTGGGACAGATGGCCGACGCTCTGTCTTAGGAGATGCACAATCCACATTTAAAGACGGTATCCACTCACTCATTTTTTCGTGTCTGTCCATGAAATGTCAAACCAATGTCAAATGGTAAAGATCTTTCTCAAGCTGTGTTGTGGTACTTTACGGCGATGGATATTGCTGTTGTACAGCAACAGTTGTGTCAACGTAAGTGTAGTTGGATGAATGGAAATTTGTTCTGACTGAGTTTTAATGTTTGGACCATCCAATATCATGGACATCAGTGCCAATAGTGACTCAGGCGCGGATCTTGCTTGGCATCCTTGGTCAAATGATCCAGTAAACTGTGTTTCATTTCAAACATGTCCCTTTGAATAATTTTTGCTGTTGTCACAGTCTTCCTCACGTGCTTTTCGGAGGGTGTGTCCAATATCCTGGTTGAAGGCAAGGAGCACATCATGTCCTACAGTCCTTTGTGTGCTTGGACACCTGGAATAAGTGAAAGGATACAGGATTTTAGGTCATTGCTGTGAATGCTCCCAGCCAGCCAACCAACCACAGCTGTTCTAGTCTAGCTCTATAGAGCCGTGGGAGCATAGTCGCTGACTCCTTGGGTGCTCCGGGGCTGGAGCACCCATGGGGAAAAACTAGTGGGTGCTCTGCACCCACCGGCAGCCAAGCTCCCCGTCCCCCCGCCTCACCTCCGCCTCCTCCCCTGAGCGCACCGTGTCTCCGCTCCTCCCTACCTCTCAGCACTTGCCGCCGCCAAACAGCTGTAGCAAGCGCTGGGAGGGACGGGGGAGGAGCAGGAATGTGGTATGCTCAGGGAGGAGGTGGGGAAGAGGCGGGGCCGGGGCTGACCTCCTAGTTCTTGTGTTATGAGGATTAAATAATACTTCCTTATTTACTTTCTCCACCCCAGTATGATTATATAGACCTCTATCATATCCCCCCTTAGTCGTCTCTTTTTCAAGCTGAAAAGTCCCAGTCATATTAATCTCTCCTCATACAGAAGCTGTTCCATACCCCTAATCATTTTTGTTGCCCTTTTCTGAATCTTTTCTAATTCCAATCTATCTTTTTGAGATGGGACGACCACATCTGCACACAGTATTCAAGATGTGGACATACCATGGATTTATATAGAGGCAACATGATATTTTCTGTCCTATTATCTATCCCTTTCTTAATGATTTCCAACATTCTGTTCGCTTTTTTGACTGCTGCGGCACATATGGATGTTTTCAGAGAACTATCCACAATGACTCCAAGATCTCTTTCTTGAGTGCTAACAGCTAATTTAGACCCCATCATTGTATATGTAGAGTTGGGATTATGCTTTCCAAGGTGCATTACTTTGCATTTATCAACATTGAATTTCATCTGCCATTTTGTTGTCCAGTCACCCCGTTTTGAGGGATCCTTTTGTAGATCTTCGCAGTCTGCCTGGGACTTAACTATCTTCAGTGGTTTTGTATCATCTGCAAATTTTGCCACCTCACTGTTTACCCCTTTTTCCAGATCGTTTATGAATATGTTGAATGTCCCTCCAGACCTCTGGGGGACACCACTATTTAACTCTCTCCGTTCTGGAAACTGTCTATTCCCAGCCTTTCTTTCCGATCATTTAACCAGTTACCAAACCATGAGAGGACCTTCCCTCTTATCTTATGTCAGCTTGAAGAGCCCTTGAATTTCAGGCAGAAAGGAACCCGTCAGGAAACAGAAACAAGCCAGCTGACTCATGGATTGACTCCCATGCCCAATGTAATAATACCAGTTTCTGGCAGCCATTGTCATCAGACATTCCAAGAGCAAATGGCCAATCCATAGGTCTAAGCTGTGGGCTTTCTACAGTAGTAATTTGCCCTGTCATAGTTCCTGCTCTCCGTGGCTCTCACAGTTCGATTCTGCACCTCCGTGTAAGTCCAGGGGAGCTTTACAGTTGATTTAATTGGGTTCATCCTCAGCTCATTTTAGAAATGTCAATGAATTAAGCTCCACTACTAAACTGTGAGCTTGGGGAGGGATTTCACCCATTGTACAGAGGGAAGAATTGAGAAGGCCCCAGATGAGCAGAGCACCTAAGGACTTAAAGGTGGATTTAATTTAGTCAATTCAGAGGCTAAGTGACTTTTCCAAAGTCACAAAGCAAGTCTGTGATAGATCTGGGAATAGAACAAAGATCTCCCTAATCTCAAGACTTACTCACAAGAATGTCCTTCTTCCCAATGGGGCTTTGTGCAAACAGGAAATATTTTTTTGGCAATATTTAAAAGAAGAAAACCCCATTTGCACTTTCATTCCATGCTGTTTTGTGAATCCATTGCTTTTTTTCATGTTTTTTCTGCCATATACCACGTTTTCCCACGGAAATGTACCAAAATCCCAGTTTTGTGGGCTTTGCTACAGAAATGTTGATCTTTGGCAGAGGATTGGAAATTGACCTTTTTCAATTGACGATGAAACCATTTCCACGTGAAAAACATCCTGGTTTTGAGCGGAAAACTGCAAGGTTTGGCGGGTCGTCTCTAAAATTTGTCAGGTTTTGCAAAAATGGAAACAAAATATTGAGAAACTGATAGTCTGAGGTTCCTAAATATAGTGGGACTATTCCACATAGCCGGATTACTTGACAGCCTGAACTAATTTTACTTATACAGTGGTTGCCACTTATAATCTTTACCATTACCTTTGCACGTAAGGACTCTGATAGTGACGTTCCCTGGTAATTTCCTATCCTTCTATATACCCTCTACCTTGTCTGTCATCAGGGGCATCTTTAATCAGCAGGCTAAAACATAATCAAATTCAGTGGCTGGAAGCTGAAGTTAGAAACATTCAAATGGGAAATAAGATGCTATTTTTAACAGCAAGTGTAATTAACTACTGGAAAAACTTACCAAGAGCTGTGGTAAATTCATCATCTCTTGAACTCTCTAAATTGAGATTGGATGTCTTTCTAAAAGATACGCTCTAGTTCCACCACCAGTGGTCGGGCTCAATACCACTCACATGGGGCATGATCCAGTGTGCACTGAAGTCAATGGAAAGACCCCCTTTGACCTAAATGGACTTTCCGTTTGAGCTTGACTTAATAAGGACGGATATTGCCTACCACTATGCGCGTCACTAGATGAAATTCTCTAATCTTTGTTAGGCAGAAGGTCAGATTAGAGGCTCATAACAGTCCCTTCTGGCCTTCTGAATCTATGAAATGTAGGGAATACCCCGGTAAAGTTATCTACCTGACAAAGTGCTTATTGTAAAGATTTTAGCAGCCACCAAATTACAAAAATGTAACGCTACTTCCAGCTGGATTCTGCTCTGTTTTTCACACAGCTGTTTACTCCTCTTTCAAGCTCTATTTGCGCTATGCAAGCTCAGCTTTGCTTCCACTGCCATTCATTCTAATTACAGCTTGCTTTCTGCACTGATTGATAATCCTAGTTGGCTTTCAGCACTTCGTTAATAGAAATTCATAGCTGGACAGGAAACCTGCTCCCCTCCAGAATGGAACCATAAAAATAATACGATTCTGGAGGATAGACTCGGACAGACAAATGATGTGTAATTAATTAGAAAGTTCTATTCCACTGGAGGCTTTGCTAATGACTTTTGGTAAGCAGCCCTAGTTTTGCTTGCTTGATTTATGGCATTATTAGCGACGCTCAATTGGCAAACAGCCTCCTAGTCCGCTATGCGCTGTAATTTATCATGCTGCCTTTGGTCACACTTTACTTGTGCTTTTCAAAAGAGCTCACTTGCAACTTGCGTTTAGCTTTTGTTTTTTAAAAACAACAGCGTGACTCCTTGCAGAGCAGGAGTGTCGGAAGCAAGACACGAGAAGTCATAGAATCATAGAATCATAGAATCATAGAATCTCAGGGTTGGAAGGGACCTCAGGAGGTCATCTAGTCCAACCCCCTGCTCAAAGCAGGACCAACCCCAACTAAATCATCCCAGCCAGGGCTTTGTCAAGCCTGACCTTAAAAACCTCTAAGGAAGGAGATTCCACCACCTCCCTAGGTAACCCATTCCAGTGCTTCACCACCCTACTAGTGAAAAAGTTTTTCCTAATATCCAACCTAAACCTCCCCCTCTGCAACTTGAGACCATTACTCCTTGTTCTGTCATCTTCTACCACTGAGAACAGTCTAGATCCATCCTCTTTGGAACCCCCTTTTAGGTAGTTGAAAACAGCTATCAAATCCCCCCTCATTCTTCTCTTCTGCAGGCTAAACAATCCCAGTTCCCTCAGCCTCTCCTCATAAGTCATGTGCTCCAGCCCCCTAATCATTTTTGTTGCCCTCCATTGGACCCTTTCCAATTTATCCACATCCTTCTTGTAGTGTGGGGCCCAAAACTGGACACAGTACTCCAAATGAGGCCTCACCAGTGCTGAATAGAGGGGAATAATCACGTCCCTCGATCTGCTGGAAATGCCCCTACTTATACAGCCCAAAATGCCGTTAGCCTTCTTGGCAACAAGGGCACACTGTTGACTCATATTCAGTCAGTCTTCCGCTCTACACCACGCCAGTAAGACCTCACCTAGAGTGGTGTGTCCAGTTCTGGGAGCCACATTTCAGGACAGATGTGGACAAATTGGATCAAGTCCACAGGAGAGCAACAAAAATGATGAAAGGTCTAGAAAACAGGGCCTAGGAGGGAAGATTGAAAACATCGGGTTTGTTTAGTATGGGGAAGAGAAGACTGAGAAGGGGACATGAGAACAGTTTTCAAGTAAATAAAAGATTGTTACAAGGACGAGGGAGAAAAATTGTTCTTCTTAACCTCTGAGGTTAGGACCAGCAGCAATGGGCTTAAATTGCAGCAAGGATGGTTTAGGTTGAACATTAGGAAAAAATTCCTAACTGTCAGGTGGGTTAAGCACTGGAATAAATTGCCTAGAGAGGTTGTGGAATCTCCATCACTGGAGGTTTTTCAGAACAGGTTAGACAAACACCTGTCAGGGATGGTCTAGATAATACTTAGTCCTGCCTTGAGTGCAGGGGACTGGATTAGATGACCTCTCGAGGTCCCTTCCTGTTCTATGATTCTAAGATAGAACGTCCTGTACCAATTAAATGCAGTGTGTTTGGAAGAAACGGGGGGGGGGGGGGGCATGTGTGTGTGAATCAAAGCTAGTTTAAATATAGCTTTCCAGATGATATAAACATGCCTATTAACATATTTCTATTATGGTCTTGATAATCAGCCTTTAACCGGCATGTTACGCTCATCTCCTTTTTAAAGGGGGGCGTTCTGCCTACAGTAGAATGTGACATGCCCTGGCGTTATTTTGTATAGTGCCTTCCGTGCAACCTGTATCGCAAGACACTTTGCAGTATACAAATTGCCAGGGTTCGTGGAAGGTGGTCGAAATCCCAGAAAACAGTAATAGGACGATGTTGAATGCCACATTGAGGCCAATAACAGAGGGGAAATGCATTAAAAGGAACACAAGGAAGTGAGAGAGGGGAAACTTTCAGCGGAGGTCAGAGCGATACAGGGCGTCTGTTCTAGAGGGCAGGATCTGCAGAGAAGAAGGTTCTTGCATCCATGGCAGTGAGACTGGATACGAGCAGAGAGAGGGAGCAGGTGCTAAGGGGCCAGTGGGAATAGAAAGAGACAGAGTGATTGGAGCAAGTCAGAGGAGGGTTTAAAAACTCAGTTGCAGCAAGGAGGCTGGTGGTGGAGCTGTTTGAGGATGGGGCTGATGGGAGGTGACAGGGAGCAGCACCCTGCACGCGCTTGTGTGGGAAGAGGTACGACTTTGGATATCTTAAAAATAAGATGGAAGAAGAAAACAGAATTGGAAAGTAACAATGATGGTTTAGTGGCTAGTGAGTACGGACACCTCTGCTCTCTGATGGATGGAATCAGAACCACTCACCTGTGTATCATAGGCCCTGTACTGCTGCTAACCAGAGGCGAGTCCCTTTTAGCTCACATGTAATAGATTTGTCTTTTAGCAGCCTGAGGATGTGAGTTCTATACCGGTTCCTGCCATGAAGCTGGGACCGTGCAGCAATGTGAAGGAAGAACATTTTAACATATAAGTGCCATTATATTGTATCTGCTTTATGTCCGTTCTTTCCCCCCCGTCATTTTCTTCCCTGCCTTAGAACTATGCTGCTATGAAACTGGTCAAACCTTTCAGCTGAACCGGCACCGGCGAGGGCCAGAGAGTCTAGTCCATCCTGGGATACTGCACGGCACCGTTTGACATCAGTGACCACTCCCCGCCGGCCTGCATGGCAGTGCAGAGAAGGCAAAGAAACACATGCTCTCGGATGCTAGACTGTTGCCGAAAAGCAGCTATAACTTTGCAACGATGCAGTACGCACAATAACGTTTCAGAAGCAGCGTGTAACCGATACCGGTTTGGAATATTTGTTATTTTACCCTTGTTTTATATGCTGCATTCTGTATATCAATGCACCACTGAGAAAAGGCCTTGTTTGGTATGGCTTGGTTCGACTCGGCAAGGCTTTGCGGAGACAGTGTAGATGACTGATCAGGGAGTCCTTAGCAAAGGAAATGTGGGCTAGTGGTCTGCATAGGGGCCTACAAGCCAAGTGCTCTTGAGTTCCAGTCACACCTTTCTCGGTGGCCTTGCATGAGTCTCTCTGCCTTCGTTTTGCCCTCTGTGCAATGTAGATGAATTAGCTGGTATATAAAGCATATTGAAGATGAAATGCACTGTGTAGCTTAAGGCGAGTTACAATGCACATATTGCTCCTGCTGAGGTCAAGGGGTGTGATCTTTGCCTACATAGGGACTGCAGGATCAGACTGTGAAGAGTAATAGAATTAGAATCTGGAGCAACCAAATGCAAGGCAGGATTTGATTGTAATTACTGGAGCAAACCTCCCTCGCCCCTCAATGGGGGTTTTGCTTTCAGAAGAGCTACAAGGATTTGTTTCTATAGCACTCGTCATTTTCATACGCATCCCCTCCAAAACAGCTACCCTCCTCGTCCCAGCGTATCATTGCAAACACGTTACATGGAATCAGAGTGAATGCATACTGAAGGAATAAGCACATGAGTCCGGCAGTGCAATGTTAGTTTCCCGTTCCCTCCCCTCCCCCGAAGAAACACGTACGTGTCACTCAAAATGCAATGTTAAATCAAATTATGGCAACACTAATGAAATGTACAACATTACAATCAGTTTAATGCCCCTCAACTTCTAAATCAGGATTTGGGGATAAAAGGCAATAATTTAAAACACACTCACTATCTAGCCTGTGGAACTCACTGCCACATGATATTATTGAGGGAAATAGCCTAATGCGTTTTTTTCTTCTCTCTCTCTCTCTTTTAAAGGATTGGAGGCCAAATTCTATGGCTCCTACTCAGTCCAAATTCCCATTGAAGTAAGTGGCAGTTGTGCCCGAGTAAGGATCGCAATATTTGGACATGCCTGTTTCTCTGTATGAATACAGCAGTTGCATTTCCTCTCGTTGCCCATCCTCATACTCCAGGGCATAAGCTGCTCACTAGCTGGGATCAGGAATTTCACTAGCTGGGATCAGGGATAGCTAGGTGGATTAAAAAGGTTTTATATCTTTTTCTAAAGCTTCTAGCCTTGGCCACTCTTGGAGGCAGTATACTAGACTAGATGGACCTGTTCTGGTCAGGTTGTTGTCCTGTGTCCATTACCCTGGTAAGTGAGCACTTTCCAAAATAAGGCTGTGAAAGGCGAAGACTCATGTCTCTTTCTGATAAGGTTATTCCACTATTCCTATTGTCTGGGCTCAGTCTTAGCCCCACTGAAATAAACGGCAGCTTTCCCATTGACTCCAGTGGGATGAGAGTTTAGTCCACTAGGTCAGTTTCACTCAGTATCAGTACCTGAACCCTCTGTGTGTTACGCAAAGTGCACAGTGAGAGCAAGCCGCAATGAAAGGTGACCTTGTGATCCCCATCCAGCACAGTGCTTAAGCATGTGTTTAAATGGAAGCCCCGAAGAAGTGCATGATTAAATGCTTTCCTGGATCGAGAGTAGAAGGAAGCCCTAAGTCCCTTATACATTGTTATTAATTATTGCGATAGCACCAGAACATTTACAAGGGAATTACAGGCCCTGCCCTGAAGAACATACACAGCTCTGCAAAGAAATCACCAGGCTGGCTCAGATCAAGGATCCATGTAGCCCAATATCACGTCTCCAACAGCGGTCAGCCCCAACTGCTTAGAAGAAGGTGCAAGAGGCTCTGTCAAAGTCAGTGATGGAATAGCCTGCTGACGGGGGAGTTTCTTCCTAACTATAAGAGTGGCCACACTGAGTCAGACGAAAGGTCCATCTAGCCCAGTATCCTGTCTTCTGACAGTGGCCCATGCCAGGTGCAGTTCTATGGTTGCCATTCCGCTCCCCAAACACCCGCCAGCCCCACTGACAGGCATTTCAGGTCAGAAACTGCAGCCATGTTTGTTTGTAGTCATCAGATGGCTGCGTTTTAGTCAAAGCTGGGTGAAACTAGAGTCCAGCCTTTCCCCATTAAGCAGATTGGGCTGAGAAAGAGAAGTGAATCGACAAACCCCTGTGTTATTTGCACCCACTATTTCATGTCCCTTTCACATCTGTGTAGGCGCCCTATGTTTTGCAAATGCCCCTGTGTTTATGTGAGTGTCTCATTTATTCCTTCCTCCATACCCAGCCCGTGTCCACGTATTATGTGCTGGACCTTCTGCTGGCTACAGAATCGCCTTTACTCTGCGCTGATTGCAAAGAGGCTGCTGTTGGGAATCAGGCAGAAAATTCCTTTTCTTCTTGCATCTGCTTGCAGACTCCATGAGATTCCTTATCCCAGCGCACCGCTATATAACCTCCAACCCTCCCAGAAAGAAAACCTCAGTGCCAGCAACCCAGCAAGGATAAACCACCCTGCCGTAACAAACCAATGCGTACAGCCAGATGCTTATTAGCAACCCTAAACCAACCACCACTCTGTGCACCCAGCACTGACAAGCAACCCTCCCATAGCAAACCCACATTTACAGCTCAACTCTCACAAGCCGTCTTGCATTAAGAAACCACCATGTTTTTCCCAGCACTTACAAGCAACCCTACCATAACAAATCAGGGTGGCTGTTCAGGCGAAAAAACATTAATAAAGGGTACTGATTTCAGAGTCCCGGGCATCTAAATATACCATTACATGGAACAAAAATACTTGGAGGGTATTGCTTTAATTTCATCCCCATATAATACGCTCCACTTTCCCTAGTTCAAACCATAGGGCCAGATTTTACTCTCAGAAGAGTTTGCTGCTCCCACAGACGGGGCCCTAAATCGTGAAAGAAGAAAGATCAAATGAATGTTCATTGCATGTCACAACACAAAGAAGCACGTGCACCTGTCTGTCCGCCTATTGCACTTTGTATTTTTGCTGCCTCCCGTCCCATCACCAAAACAGACGAGCAGTTCGGAGTCGTGCGGAGCCTCTCCTGGGTCACGGTGTTGTTCCATGCGGGTTGGAAGGGAGGGAGCCGGAATGTGTATGTATCACCTGTTATGCCTTAGATGCAATATTGCAGATTTCACTGTGGTTACAAATGAAACGCTATGAAACCTTCTGGTTCTCGGGGTGTTTTATTGTCCGACGTGCACAGCCTGAGTGGGGTTAGTGTTCCTTCCCCCATCCTGCCCCCGACACGCCCACAACACGCATCTGCCCCTTCCGCCCCCTCGTTGCTCACTTCCGCCTGGCGACGTGTACGGCTGCTGACGCGTGTGAACCGCACAGGGACAGCGTGGGGAGCGGGAGAGGAGACCGAGACGGGGTGGGAGGTGGGAGTGGCGATTGTCTAGTACAATCCCTCTGAGCGTGCAGCTGCCAGCAGCGGCGGCGTGGCTGGGGAGGAGGCCGGGAGAGCGGATCTAGGGCAACGTTGCGTTGGAGAAGCTTGGCCTCGGTGGTGCTCTGTAAACTCTGGCAGAGCCCAGGTTGGGGTGAGGAGCCAGGGGCTTTGTCACCAGGGGTAGAAGCCATCCGGGGCTGCCCCTGGAAATGGTTCACATGGTACACACAACTACCGCTCTCTCTCTACGGGGCCTGGCGTCACTCGGGTTTGGCCCGGAAGCCCCGTGTCATGACAGAGGCCGCCGAGCCCAACTTCGGTGAGGAGCGACTGTTCGGTTGGCGGGCCCAAGGCAGCCTCCCTGGGCGGCCCGGCCCCTGCCAATGGCACGCCCCGTGCAGAACATGGGCACAGCGGCAGGCACCAAGGGGGCGGGGAAGCGTGTGCCCACGGATCTCCCGCCGTGCGCAGAGTGGGGGCTGCCTGCCTTCTCGCTTCCCCCTCCTGTCAGCGGAGGCCTGGCCTTTGGGAGGGGAGGGGGAGCTGGAGGGAGCCTTTGAATGAGCCCAGTCCCGTCAGGCACGGAGTGGTGGGTCTGCCTCAGTGCCTCCTACCAGCGGGATGTGCTAGATCTCACGCACCTGCATAGGAACTTGGCCCTACTGTGTGGCCTTACTGCTGAGCCTGATTTTTTCCCCAGCCTGCCGTCCTGGGTCCAGCCCTTTAAAAAGGGCAGAGACAAGCAGCTGCAGCCCCAGTGACGGCGGGGGGCTGCCTCTCTCATTCCCTTCCAGCGGGTGAGTAATCTCCGCTCTCTTTCCCCAGGCGATGACAGGTTCTGCCAGGGGGCTCAGCGAGCCAGCGCGAAACGTGCGTTGGGCCCAGCTCTGCCACACGCCGTCCGTGTGTTCATGGAGAGCGGCAGTGCGGGCTAATGGGTAAATGACCCCTGGGTTCAAGTCCCGGCGTGGAGCTGCTGCATGGCCGTGGGCGTGCCACGTCCCTGCTTGCCGTGCCTCGGTTTCCCCTCCCAAACCTTGTCCCTCTCATCTATATCCGTGGCAAGTTCTTTGGGGCAGGCGCTGCTGCTGGCTTTGTGTCTGTACAGCGCCCGACACAATGGGGCCTGGTGCTCCATTGGAGCCTCTAGCGGCTGCTGTGATACAGAGAATAGCAGCCCTTCCTGGCATGAGCACAAAATCAAGGGGCTGCCGTGGAGTATAGGGCCCGTCACACATGAAACTGCGTAACGGCTCGCCTGCCCCTCCATGTAATCGATGGGGAAACTGAGGCACAGAGCGGGTAAAAGGATGGCCCGAGTCTCACATGCTGCCGTTTGGAGTTCCAGGGCTGTGTCTGTAAAAGTTAATGACCAAAGGTTCCACTGCGTAAACCCTTTTTTCGATGCTTGTTTTGATATTATTTCCTCGGTCTTTAACTCGCTGTCGTGGCTAATTGAAGGCTGGAGTTATGAAGTGCCTGGGTTCTCCTTAGGGGCTGCCCGAACAGCCTGCCTTTGTGTTTGACGCCCGGGTCAGCTCAGCCCTGCGAGCCGGAGGGCCTAGGAGATTAGATGCTGGCAGGCTGCCAGACCGCAAACGGGCTGAACTTTTTAACCTCCGGCAGGCTCCTCTGCCTCCAATCGGGAGTTCAAAATAAAATCCAAGCGGGGATTTTGCAGGGGGCCGTATTCATTGCCGGCACTAAGGTGCTCAGAAGAGAGGGTTAACCCGGGCCGGTCACTGCGCTAAGATGATTTCAGCCAGGTGGGGTGTTAGAGGAGGGGGTCTGCATGCTGCAAACCTGTTTGGAGACCCTGCCCTACCGTGGTTAGAATCATAGAATCTCAGGGTTGGAAGGGACCTCAGGAGGTCATCTCGTCCAACCCCCTGCTCAAAGCAGGACCAATCCCCAATTTTTGCCCCAGATCCCTAAATGGCCCCCTCAAGGATTGAACTCACAATCTGGGTTTAGCAAACCACTGAGCTATCCCTCACCCCGAACCCAAACGCGGGGTTGCATATATCGGTTTAACTCCAGCTAATGGCCTCTGCAGTCAGCTCTACTCATTACCTGCCGACAGAACGGAAATTTCCGTGTAAGCTCCTGTTCGGAGCCAGGCAAGGCGGGCCAAGCCAGCTGTACCGGGCCTAGCGCAGAGCCCACCGCGCTCGGACCTGCTGCTGCGTCTCTGTTGTCAGCACGATACTTCTTATTTGTACTCCCCGGCTCGGTGTCTCCAGTACCACAGTGAGAGAGAGTCTCTGCCCAAAGAGGTTACACGCCGAAGGGTAGCAAAGGCATAGAGCGGGGAGGCAACTGGCCTCAGGTCATGCAGCAGAAGCAGGATTCGAACTCGGGTCTCCGGCTGCCCAGTCCGGCGCTGACGCTTGGTATATTACTGCGCCTTTAGGTGCATCTACCTTTCCAGTGGCATGTCGAGTGCAGACACCGCACATCCAGTTGGCACGGGGATCGCCAGCAGTGGAGACGCTGAGGCTCGGAGGGTGCTGGGCCCTCCTCACCTGATCCCTGAGATCTAGCCCCTGCGTTACTTTCTACACAGCCAAGCCACGCCTCCCATGTCCACCCTGGTATTTTTAGCAGCGTAGTGTCCCGCTGCCTCCCCCCGCCGGAGCCTTTCACTGCCACACGGGGTTCCACACCACAGGGACCAGCATGGACGCGGCCGGGCGTCACCACCCAGGTAGTGCCCATACTCTGCACGCTGCCCTTAGTGCAGCCATTGGAGTGACCCATGTTAGCCTGGGGCTGGGTATGTGATGATAGGCCCAGACCAACCTCGGGCGTAGGGGAATGTTTGAGCCAGCTCTGAATGACGCAGTCAGCCCCGGTCTGTGTAAAAGGCCCCGGTCGAAACACTCCTCGCCTGGGAAGGTTGGATCCGAGCCCTGTAACGTCCTGCATGGGAGCAGGGTTGGCAGTGGATGAATAGAAAGGGGATTCTCTGCTGAGGCTGAGGACACAGCCAGACCCTGGCTCCCCAAATGACTAACAGCCTGTGCTGGCTTGTGTCATGGCCCGGGGTCTCCCCACAAGCTGGCCAGACAACGTAATCATGGAAGGGGGCTGCTGGGTAAACTACAGATCCCAGCCTCACAGCTACCTCTTCTCTGTCTATCAGGCCAAACCAAAATTGCACCCGAGGTCTGGGGGAATTGAGCTTCTGCTTCAAGCACCATGTGTGATGGTCTTTGGGCTCTGATCTGCACCAAGCTCTGATGCAGACAGGCAAGCAATGGGGCGTGAAACCAGCATCTCTCCGTCTTTGCCATGAATCAGCTCCCGGGACAAACCCAAGCCATTTGCGCAGTCTGCTTTTCCCATTCACAGCCTACCGTCGCCTCGACCAGCCAGCGCTTAAACAGTCAGAGGCCAGGCACCGTGAAACATGTTCTTACCATCAAGTGCGGGAAGTGTTTGCTTTGACTCCACTTTGGGGGCTGCAGGGAGAGTCCCCAGGTGGGCCTGGAGCCTGGCATTCTCACACAAGCATAGAGGTGGCTCCTGCCGTCGGTTTGTAGGGAAACGGCCCAATCGGTACGAACTAGTCAACGTCTGAGCAGCCTGTCGAAGAGGAAATGTGCTATGCAAGTGCCATTGTACTTTGCACGTACGGTGTGTGTCACGCAGGGCCGGCTCCAGGCACCAGCAAAACAAGCTGGTGCTTGGGGCGGCACATTTCTAGGGGCGGCATTCTGGCACCGGCCATGCCGCCCCTAGAAATGTGCCCCGGCCGGCCGCCCCAGCTCACCTCCGCTCTGCGCCGCCGGCTTTCGCGCGCTGCCGCCGGCTCGGCTTCCCCCCGAGCAGTGGCGCGCAAAACTTCTCCCTCCCAGGCATGCCGCACTTGCTCCCCGCCGGCGGGGGAGCGGGGCCATGGGCATGCCGCCCGCGCTCCAAGTGTGGGGGGGTTGTTTCGGCGGGCGTCGGGGGTTGTTGTTGTTTTTTGTTTGGGGGGGCAGCGTTTGGGTGTATTTTGTTTTTGTTTTTTGCTTGGGATGGCAAAAACGTTAGAGCTGCCCCTGGTGTCATGTCGCCCTCTACTGGCTGGTCCCCGTAGAGGATAACCGCCTCCTGTGGGTTGGAGCTGCTCTTTAACCTCGGTTGGCAAGATCTGTGTTTTGGTGCAGAGGATATTGGGTGCAAACAATGCTGATGCTCGGTGGTGTCTGGGTGCTACTGTCTGATTGCAGTGTAGCTTAGGGGATAGAGCACTGGACAGGGACTCAGGCGTGGGCAGACTCTCTTCCCAGGCATCCGGTGACTCCAACCACCACCGGCACAGCCATGGGTGCGTTATTATTTATTCGTGTAACAGGGGCACCTAAAGGTCCCCGTCAGGGATCAGAGCCGCATTGTGCTTAGTTGCTGTACACGCCATATAACAAAAGGGAGGTTTCAATCCCCAAGAGTCTATACCTACCTGGGGAACAAATATTTGCTGGTGGCCTCTTCAATCTAGCAGAGCAAGGTCTGGCACGAGCCAATGGTTGGAAGGTGACACTAGACACATTTTTAATAGAGTAAATGTTTTAACCGGGAGGGTAATTATCCATTGGAACAACCTACCAAGGGCTGCGGTGGATTCTCTATCAGAGACAAGTTTTAAATCAATATTGGATGTGTTTCTAAAAGATCTGCCCCGGGAATTATGGTGGGCAAGTTCTCTGGGCTGCGTTATGCAGGAGGTCAGACTGGATGATCGCAATACTCCCGTCTGGCCTTGGAATCTATGAACCTATGTAGCTGCGCCGCTGCAAATCACGGCTTACCTTCTCTGCGCTAGGGTTTGCAATGGTGCAGCTACACTGGCTGGAATTGGGGCCAGTCCCCAGTGTAGCGAAGGCCTCGTTGTGCCCATGACAACCCCACTGCCGTCAATGAGAAGAGAAGCCAACCTGAGACTTTGAGCTCCTGGCGATGCGTCCATAGGGCACCGTCCTGCTTTGGGTGCCTGGGGCAGGCTAGATGTCTGAGTAGCTCATCTCCATCTCTCACGTCTACTCTGGACCCTCTTCCCCGGTCATGTTAAGTCTCCAAGGCACAGAGTAAGTGACTTGCCCAAAGTCACACAGGCATCTGTGTCAGAGCCACGAGCCGTACAGACCATGAGTCTCAGGCCGATGAATTAACCAAACTTCCCCAGTTGTTAGCTGTTCCATAGCTGCCCACTGGGGCGTTTCTTGTTCGTCTGGTGTTGGCCAATGTTGGAGAATGGAGCCCTGGTCTGTGTAGGTCGGTAGTTCCTGGATAAACTGTGCATCGAATTAACTGTTTCGTCCCACGTTTTGGTGAAGAGATGGGCCCTGGCTAGGGCTGCTTGGATGAGACGCTGGATTAGGTGTAGTGGTGGGGTCAGGGTCTGGGTTGGAGGCCAGCCCAGGGCTAGGATTGAATATGTTGCTCGCAAGCTCTCCTTGCACTGTAGTGTTTTGACCCCAAACCAGTCAGTCTTGCTGGGGCTAGACCTGGAGAGCTGCCCCTTTCCCAGTTTGGAGGCAGTTTGCTATTGAACCAGAACAAATAGGTGGGTCGGGATCGGGGCAGGCGGGCGGGGGAATCCGAACCCAATGAAACGGATGTGCTGGGGACTCGATGTGAGTGGTAAATATGGGGTAACATTTCTGAAGCACCTAAGCCCCATTTTCAAAAGTGAGTTGGGCAGTTAGAGTTCTAAACCACGGAGGTGCTTTTGAAATTTGTAGCCGTGATCTAAAATCCCTGCACCAACATAACTGGTCAAGAGGGAAGGAGGTGTGATCTTGTGGCTACAGCATCAGCTGGTGTGGCAGGTGTCGGGGCTCTGTTTTCATTGTGACCTGGGGCAAATCACTTCACTTATCTGTGCCTCAGTTTTCCCCACTGTATAATGGGGTAACAATGCTCCCGTTGTCACCGAGGTGTTGTGTGAGACTTAATTCATATTTATAAAGCTTGTGAGGATCCTTGGCTGGAAGGAGGAGAGCAGGACAAATTGTAAAGCTGTATCCAGCCAGTGCTTCTCTGTCAACCTTAGCACAGGACTGGTTTTTCTAGCCATCAGTTGTTTGGTTTTTATTCTCCCTGGGATGCTGACTAGCAGATCCAAAGGAAAGTTATTTTGCAAAACATGGACAGTTAATAAATGTATTTCCAAGCCTGCAACAGCATTGGGAAAAAAACCCCAAGTTTAACTATGTGCTGTCTTCTTTTTGACAAATCAGTTCTTGGCCCACGAGATAAATATTGAGTAGAAAAGGGGCAGGTTGTCTGCTGGTTCATGTGGACAATGAACTGCACAAAGAAGGAGGGCACTGGTTGTGTACCGTGAAGAAGCAGCGTGGCCTACTAGCGTACGTGATTGAGACTCTGGAGACATGGGTTCTGTTCCTGCCACTGGCCTGCTGGGTTTGTTCTTGTGCCTCAGTTTCCTCCATTTGAGCCATGAGCGTGGCCTTCTTTGTAAAGCGCTGTGAGATTTACTGATGTGAACTGCTATGTAAGAGCTTGGTGGTGGTATTAGACGACGCTTGCCGTCGCTGAGGATTGTCTGCCGCAGGGGAATTGTCCTCACTCACGGCAGCTTTATTCCAGTCCAGGTTGGCAGTGACTGAATGTTGTTACCATCTGATGACTGGCACCCTGTATATGAAATGAGTTCATTGGCCCACCTTTTGATCCTGGCGGCGGTGATGCAACTCCACTGGCGTAAGGGGCGGGGTTTCTCCAGGTCAATTGAGAAGTCTAAACAGCCGTCTGAGGCTGGTGCCTGCTGGACAGGTGTCCTTGTCACAAAAAATACCTGCTACCACCTGCCCCATTGTTGGCAGGTCAGCAAATAAATGTGCCATGAATAGTGAGCTCTCTACACGCCTAGCATGGCTTAGTGGATGGAGCACTGGTCTAGGGTGCAGGCGACCTGGATTCTATTTCCAGCTCTGCCACTGGTCTAATGAGTGACCTTGGGCATGTCACTTCTGTCCCCGTGCCTCAGTTTCCCCACCTGAAAACTGGCCAGGATAATAGGGCCCTCTTTTTTAAAGTGCTCTGAGTTTTGGATAATAGCTAAGTGTTCTTGTAAGTGACCACCCCAGGTCAGGTTTGGGGCACCATGTGGGGGAAGCTTTCATTGCCATTGATGTGTGTCATGCGGCTTACTTTCTGGCAGTCGGACGACTCCAGTCTCCCAGGTACCTTTCACTAGCAAGAAATTCAGTTCTCAGGATGCAGAGAGGTAAATAGTGGTGTCCCCCAGGGATCTGCATTGGGACCGGTGCTGTTCGACATAGTCACAAGTGATCTGGAAAAAGGGATCTCACTAAACTGGTGACTGGGCAACAAAATATCAGATGAAATTCAGTGTTGATAAATGCAAAGTAAATCACATTGGAAAACATCATCCCAACTGTACATACAAAATGATGGTGTCTAAATTAGCTGTTACCACTCAAGAAAGAGATCTTGGCGTCATTGTGGAGAGTTCTCTGGAAACATCTGCTCAATGTGCAGCGGCAGTCAAAAAAGCGAACAGAATGTTAGGAACCATTAGGAAAGGGATCAATAATCAAACTGTAAATATCATAGTGCCACTGTATAAATCCATGATACACCCACACTTTGAATATTGTGTGCAGTTCTGATCAACCCATCTCAAAAAAATATTAGAAATGGAAAAGATTCAGAGAAGGGCAACAAACATGGTTCCAAAGAGGATGGATCTAGACTGTTCTCAGTGGTAGCAGATGACAGAACAAGAAGCAATGGTTTCAAGTTGCAGTGAGGGAGGTCTAGGTTGGATGTTAGGAAAAACTTTTTCACGAGGAGGGTGGTGAAGCACTGGAATGGGTTACCTAGGGAGGTGGTGGAATCTCCTTCCTTAGAGGTTTTTAAGGTCAGGCTTGACAAAGCCCTGGCTGGGATGATTTAGTTGGGGTTGGTCCAGCTTTGAGCAGGGGGTTGGACTCGATGACCTCCTGAGGTCCCTTCCAACCCTGAGATTCTATGATTCTAAACAAGATTAGGGGAATGGAACAGAGAGCTTAAATAGACTGGGACTTTTCTGCTTGGAAAAGAGACGACTAAGGGGGGATATGATAGAGGTCTATAAAATCATGACTGGTTTGGAGAAAGTGAATAAGGAAGTGTTATTTACTCCTTCTCATAACACAAGAACCAGGGGTCACCCAGTGACTTTAATAAGCAGCAGGTTTAAAACAAACAAAAGGAAGTATTTCTTCACACAACGCACAGTTAAGCTGTGGAACTCTTTGCCAGGGGATGTTGTGAAAGCCAAAAGTATAACTGCTTTCAAAAAACGATTAGATAGCCATTCATGGACCTGTCCTCCAGGAACTATTAGCCCAAATGGTCATAGATACAACCCCACGCTCTGGGTGTTCCTAAGCCTCTGACCGCCAGAAGCTGGGACTGGATGACGGGATGGATCACTCAATAATTTCCATGTTCTGTTCATTCCCTCTGAAGCATCTGGCATTGGCCACTGTCAGAAGACAGGATACTGGGCTAGATGGACCTTTGGTCTGACCCAGTGTGGCCATTCTTATGGATTCATTATATATAATAAGAAAATGCCCCAAAGGTTCTGATCCCTCTTTCACTTACACCTGGGAACTCCATTGACCTCAGTGGAGGTACTTCCAGTTCCCACCACCACGAATGAGATCAGAATGAGGCCCGAAGGTTATTGCTGTTGCTGGTTATTATGGGACCATACCTGCATTCCTTGTGCGTCCTGTACTCCCGTTGCGAGCAGTGCAATGAAGCAATGAAAGATCCAGGCACATCTTTTCACCTGTCACAAGCAGAGATGACCCCCAGACCAAAGCCTTGCATCTGAACACCTCACATTTCTAATGGAGGATCATTATTCGTTTTTTCAATTGCCTTCCTCTAGGGATGGACGTCGATATCACTGGGTGACATCCACCCCTGTGCAAAGGGCCTACTCGCCAATGAGCTCCTGTTTTGAGGACCCAAGCAGACATCCCATGTGAGGCCGAGCATGGGAAGGCCCACTGGGAGGAAATCCGGTTCTAATATGGCATCGTCCCAATGGAAAACAAAGGGCTGCTACATTCAGCAAGGTCTAGATTAAAATGCAGGAGACCAGCTGAAGAACTGGAGATGATTGAATACGACTTTTTGGTAACAGATTGTTAAAGGCCAACAGTTTATGTTATTTTTATATATAGTTGGCTGTGCAATGAATGTTCCCCCCCCCCCCCCCCCAAAAATGGCCAAAGGGTCTCAGGATGGAAAAACATCAGCTCGTCTATCAAATGAGCTTTCCTTTCTTACATCTCAGACGCAGAAAGTGCTTAACAGCTAACTCAGGCTGCTTGTCGCCTTGAGATGATGTAGAATCCAGAGGGCACAATTTAAATGTAAACACTGTGTACAGTATGGAATGTGCTTTTTCACTTAGCGTTGTTTGGCATGCAGTAGCTAACAGGCATGGGAATCCTTAATACAGTCACTAGGGTTAATAAATAATATTAATTAGTAGAGCAGGGATCATCCAGGGATCACAAATGGGGGTAATGATCATTGTTAGTGGCCAAGCAGTCTTGATAAAGAGATCGAGCTATGCAACAAACTTCCAAAGGAGATCAGGTGAATCTAGAGTGTGATTGTCTTTTTGAAAAGGCCTTTTCATCACAGCAAGCATGACACTCATAGTATTGTTATTCCCATCTTCCAAACAGCCCCCCATGTTTTCCCCAAAGCCCCTAAATAAGTGATATCCCAGAATCTTTACCCCAGAATGGGAGACATGCCAGAGAGTCCAGAAAGTCCCTTAAGGCCTTTGCTGTTGCTATTGATTTGATGTGGAATGTGATCACCTAGACTAAGAGAGAGAAAGACACATAATGAGGATGTTCAAAAATGATATTTGCCACGACCATTTGTGCAAGAAATGAAAATGTTAATTTCATGCAAAATTTTGCACAGAATTTTTATTGGGGGTTCAACTAAATGAAATTAAAAAAATTCCACTTTGTTTTGGTTTGAAATTGAACAAAAAAGGCTGGGTTTCGGGTTTTGGATTTCTTCACCCTTTTCTCTCCCTTTTTCCTCCCTTTTCTTTAGTTGTTGAAAACCCAACTCCGAACATTTTTTTTCTTTTAAACTGAAACACGTCAATCAAATTGAAAATTTTCCACAAAAGATTTTATTGTGGTCAAAAAGCCTTTTTTGGGGTGGGGCAGGATCAAAATATGTTTCAAAGGAAAATTTTAGCTCCTCTGGGCCTCAGTTTCCCCAGCTATACAATGGGAATGATAGTAGTTCCCTACTTCACAGGGGAGTGTGAGGATACATACTTTGAAGACTATGAGGCACTCAGAAATGATGGTAATGGGGGCTATATAGGTACATTAGATAGGTGATATGCTTGTAAAGTTTGTTTTTTGTCCATTACTAGTGGCTAGTCCATACAGGATAACAGTCTACTGCTACTTCCAGCTAACAGAGTTGCTCCTTTAGCATATGTGGCAGAGATCTGTGCTGCTGTCCCAAAGGTGCCAGGTTTAGGCCCTGTGACCCACGAGGATTGTTACATTTGTATCTAGTGTTGTGATTCATCCCAGTCTCTCAGGGACCAGATTCTCTGCAGGTGGACTTCAATAGAGCTATTCTGATTTACTCTAGCTGAAGATCTCGCCCTGAGAGGGAGGTCTGGTGACATCAGACTGTCTTAGGAAATCTCTGGTATTGCCAGGGGCACATTCAGTGAGAACGGACTTTTCTGGGTTTGTTCTGATATGTCTTTGAACCGGGTGGTGCCTATTGGGTAATGAGGGGCTAGGGTCTCCTCACCACACTGGAGGTTATCCCCACAGCCCCCCCTGCAGGTAGGGAACTGCTATCTCCATTTCACACACCGAGGTTTGCCCAGGATGACAGAGGCTGAGTCAGCAATAGAACTCACGTCACCAAAGTCCTCAACCTACGCCCACACCACTAGACCATGCTTCTTAAGCTGGGGAGGTGCCTAGTATCGGGATTCAAGGGTCCCATTGATTAACAGGGTTCCCAAACTTTGCCCCACTAAACGCCACAGTGGCTACTGGACAGGACCTGCAGATGGCCATACCTGTGTCTGAATGGGACAATGTGTATGGTTAACAGGGTCTCACCCATTGACTTCTGGCTGGGGTAGCTGGGATCGGGACGAGCCACATGGATAAAGCCACCAGCACATGCTGGGAGATGTAGCCGCCCTAGGCTGCCAGCTGGCACAGTCTTGATGCATCAGGCAAATACCCCCCAAGGCTGGTGCTGTAGCGTGATTTCAAAGGACGATCAGTTGGTAGCAGCAGCAAGGGCCTGCGAGCCGCGGAGAGAGGAGGTTTGCCACTGAAAGAGTTAAACACTTTGCAGGAAAGGCCTTTTCCTACCCCCTCCGCCCCTTTACCAGATTATTCCAGTACAGTAAATCATCCAGACCTTGACGGGAAGAAAGCTGCCAACTTGGACCAAAGACTAATTGCCACGATAGAAGGTTAGCTGCTCCGGTTGGGGATTTGGGGTAATGGAAGTCAGGTCTGGGTTTATATCAATGTTATGCCAAGTTAATGCATGAATGAGGATCAGGGCTGCCCGCCTTTATTAGCTCATTGATTCGGTTGATCCCGTGCCAACACCGCCTGCCGTTCGAGCCCTGACAGGAGCGGTTGGGGGGAAGGACCCTGGCGTATTTTACAGTAACAGTAAAACTCCCTAATGAAGAAAAGAAAAGTGTAATCATTACTTTCATCAACGTAAAAACCACACAGCCCTCTGTATGATGGTTCGTGCAGGAGGGGCTTGCTGCTCTGAGGGTCTTTTGTTCCTCGGTAGCAGCTGGCTACTGTGTTAAGAACAAAAAACTTGGCTGCAGCGCTGGAGGGAGATAAAAGATGCAAATGCCACCCAAGATAGAGCTTTCTAACCGGGCTGCCACAGCTACAACATCAATTCTTCACTGGTGTTTTCGTCAGGGTCAGGAGACAGCAGGGATGGTGTCTCTCTTTCCTGTTGTTAAGCAGTTTAAACGCTGCACTGGGGGAACCCTCTTCAAGGGGATAATCCTCAGAGAATCTGAGACCCAAAATTTAGAGCTTGGAAAAACACGGAGGGGGCAAAGGGGTGTAAGGATAGAGGTGGAAAATACCTGTTAGAACTTCCAGTCCTGCCCCGCTCATCTGTTAAGGTCACAGCCTACACACAGAGAAGTCGGATAAAAAGACAACATACTCTTGTTGGACGATTGTAATGGTAACATGGCTTTATTTCTTAGAATTCAGAACATTACCACACTAGAACCCCAAAACAGAGAGAGACAAAGCAGGCTGCTCACCTCACCTTAATCTAGGCAGAACTGATTCTGATCACGTGTCTCCTGACAGAGCCACCTGCCTGCAAATAGAACCAGGAAACACCCTACACTTAAAGGGATAGCTTGTAATTTTAATACAGTTTCAATACATCGCATCACTCAATGCAGGACTGATGCTTGCAGTATATTTTTTTAGTGCTCCTTCCAGCCTTGGTTTGAAATGGCCCAAGCAGTGCAGTTCCTGCTTCTCATCAGCTGCCTTGTAGTCTAATAAGAACGGATCCATTTTTGTGCATTACTTACAACGACATCAGATTTTTTTTAAAGGAGTTAATTTGAATGATTCCCCTGCCGCGTTAGTAACCCAAACACCACAGCATCGTGGTTGGTGTGTGAGGAGCAGGAAATGTGACTGGCCACAAACAGAATGTACAAGTGAACAGGCCACTCTCAGCTGATTAACCTCATGGTATTGTGTGGTGACATTCAAATCCCAGCTCCTGGAGTCAGGTGATCACAGGAGACTCCAGGGTTTCATTTAAACCAAAAGAGGAGTAAGTTTCTAGCCTTCATGGATGTGGAGAAGGGCTTCAAAGACTCCCAAACGGGATGGCAAATAAAAAAGGATCTAATGTTTGTTTGTTTTCATTCTCATGATTGCTGGGGCCCTGAATCATAATTTCTGAATGTCTGGGGCTGGGGGTGGAAATATTGCAGTGAACGAAGCTGTATTAATGTTGAGAAATTCCTACACAGCAACAGATCGCACCTACTTGGTGCTCAGATGGTATGGTTAAGAGCTAGATCTGTACAAGACGAGACCAGGCTTTGGCAATACTTTGAAAGTCCTTGTGGCTATGGTGGAAAAACATTGTCAAGGAGGAAGGTTCTGCACCATTTTCTAGAGGTGATCAGACTCCAGATTCTCCGCTGTAGGTTTGTTACACAGCCAGATCCCCTTGACCACGGATGCTTTGTGCCCAGCTCTCATGCGTTTTATGATCTGATTTGTCCGAGAGGAGCGCAGCTGGCTTGGAGGTTCATAGTTAGAGAAGTGGTAGCAGTCTCTGGGGATGGGAATTGGGACTGCAGCTATTTCTGTAATACACGTATGAAGTATGCATAATGTTCGCCTCTAGTGTCTGGTTTACACAGAAGATAACAGCCTATGACTGCTGCCAGATAATGGAGTTACTCCTTTAGCTTTGTGCTTCAGTGCTGAAGCTCCCTGGCAGAGGTCGGTGGGGAATACTTTCCCCATCCTGTGAACATTTTCAAGATTTTGACATTTTCCCTTTTTTCATCAGGAGGAAAATGAGGCCTTTCACTTTTTTTTTTAAATGAAAAACAAGAGTGATGTTACGCTTTCCTCCTCCCCACCTGCTCGTTAGATGTGGGAGACCCAGGTTCAAGTCCGTACTTTGGTGGATTCAGAGCAGCGAGTTGAACCCAGTTTTTCCACATGCCAGGTGAGTGTTTTGCCCCTAACTGTCAGCTTATTTTGGCTCTTCTGGGAAGGGAGGTCTCTTTCTCTTTCTCTCTCTCAGACCTGAGAAACCTTCCTGAGGAAAGTTTCATCATCCCAACCCTTTGCCGCAAAAATGTTTGGCTTTGACAAATCAGAATTTTCCAGCAAAAACCCGGTTTCTTGAAACGTTCCCGAACAACTCTACTTGTGACCCAATTTATTTGTTGCTCCTAAATTTTCATGCAAATGCAGATTTGAGGTGTGGCTGGGATTTGTTCAGGTAACTTTATTCACTTGCGAGCGAGGGGTTTGGCGAGCGGACAAGTGTATCTTTTATCCACTTTTATCCTCCTGCTTAGAAAGATCACCCAATCAGTGAGCAGTGACAATATCATGTCACTTAGGTGACCCAGTTACACCCAGTGAATAGTCAAGATGAACTGTATGCAAGCTTTCCAGAGGCTGGCATTTGAGTAAACTATCCATCAAACAATTACTTTGTGAGTATCAAGGTCTGATGGTAGACTAGGCCCCAACTGAGGGCAAAGGCCTATCTTTCACTGTGTTCGTACAGCATAGCGTTGCCAACTTTATACTCACACAAAACTGAACATCCGTGCCCTGCCCCACCTCTGAGGCCCCACCCCTACTCCAAGGCCCCGCCTCTGTTCCCGCCATCCCCCCTCCCTCTGTCACTCACTGTCCCCACTCACTCTCTCATTTTCACCGGGCTGGCTCAGGGGGTTGGGGTGCAGGAGGGGGTGCAGGCTCTGGGCGTTGCTGACCTCAGGCGGCTCCTGGAAGCAACGGCATATCCTCCCTCTGGCTCCTATGTGGAAGTGCGGCCAGGTGGCTCTGCGTGCTGTCCTGTCCGCAGGCGCCACCCCCACAGCTCCCATTGGCCACGGTTCCTGGCCTGGGAGCTGGGAGCCTGCCTTAGCCCTGCTGTGCCTCTGACCAGACTTTTAATGGCCTGGTCAGCAGTGCTGACTGCAGCCGCCAGGGTCCCTTTTAAACTGGAGATTTGCCAACCCTAGTACAACACCTGGTACAATGGGCCCGGATCAGCTCAGGCCTCCAGGGCGTTCAGGAATACAAATAAGAATTAGGAACGAGGGCTATATTGTTCACATTGAACAATCCTGCCAGCTCAGATTAACCCATAATAGCCCTTGGCGTTTGTCTTTGGCAGCACATTTGTGCCCTAACCACTCCCGTGGGTATGGGACAGTGGCCCTTTTTCCTCACTGGTGCTATGGCAGAAGAGCTCCTGTCTTGCTGCTCAGAGTAAGTGCCCAGCTGGAGTGTATGGGGTGGTTAAGCGCTGGAACAAATTGCCCAGGGAGGTTGTGGAATTTCCGTCAGTGGAGATTTTTAAGAGCAGGTTGGACAAACCCCTGTCAGGGATGGTCTAGTTATTATGTAGTCCTGCCTTGCGTGCCGGGGAATGGACTAGATGACCTCTCGAGGTCCTTTCCAGTCCTACGCTTCTATGCTTCAAGTTTGTACCAACCCTAACCCTAAGCACTTAAAGGAGGGGAAAGTGATCAGGAACAGTCAGCATGGATTCACCAAGGGCAAGTCATGCCTGACTAACCTAATTGCCTTCTGTGACGAGATAGCTGGCTCTGTGGATGAGGGGAAAGCAGTGGACGTGTTATTCCTTGATTTTAGCAAAGCTTTTGATACCGTCTCCCACAGCATAGGCTCTGACTCCGTGGGTGCTCCGGGGCTGGAGCACCCACGGGGAAAAATTGATGGGTGCTCTGCACCCACCGGCAGCTCCCTGCCCGCCCCGGGGCCCGCGCCTAGCTTACCGAAGCACCGGGTGATGTTGCGGGGCCCCGCCCCCGACACCGGGCGACGTTGCATTGGCGTCGGGGGCGGGGCCCCGGACGTCACCCGGCGTCAGGGGCGGGGCCCGGCTTCGGGGGCGGGGCACCGCAACATCGCCCAGCGTCGGGGGCGGGGCCCGGTGTCGGGGCAGTGCCCCGCCCCCGACGCTGGGCGTCAGCACCCAGTATTCTTGCCAGCAAGTTAAAGAAATACGGGCTGGATGAATGGACTATAAGGTGGATAGAAAGCTGGCTAGATTGTCGGGCTCAACAGATAGTGATCAACGGCTCCATGTCTAGTTGGCAGCTGGTATCAAGTGGAGTGCCCCAAGGGTCGGTCCTGGGGCCGGTTTTGTTCAATATCTTCATCAACGATCTGGAGGATGGTGTGGACTGCACCCTTAGCAAGTTTGCAGATGACACTAAACTGGGAGGAGTGGTTGATACGCTGGAGGGTAGGGATAGGATACAGAGGGACCTAGACAAATTAGAGGATTGGGCCAAAAGAAATCTGATGAGGTTCAACAAGGACAAGTGCTGAGTCCTGCACTTAGGACGAAGAATCCCATACACTGCTACAGACAAGGGACCGAATGGCTGGGCAGCAGTTCTGCAGAAAAGGACCTAGGGGTTACAGTGGACGAGAAGTGGGATATGAGTCAGCAGTGTGCCCTTGTTTCCAAGAAGGCTAACGGCATTTTGGGCTGTATAAGTAGGGGCATTTCCAGCAGATCGAGACGGACATGATCATTCCCCTCTAGTCGGCACTGGTGAGGCCTCATTTGGAGTTCTGTGTCCAGTTTTGGGCCCCACACTACAAGAATGATGTGGACAAATTGGAAAGAGTCCAGTGGAGGGCAACAAAAATGATTAGGGGTCTGGAGCACATGACTTATGAGGAGAGGCTGAGGGAACTGGGATTGTTTAGCCTGCAGAAGAGAAGAATGAGGGGGGATTTGATAGCTGCTTTCAACTACCTGAAAGGGGGTTCCATAGAGGATGGATCTAGACTGTTCTCAGTGGTAGCAGATGACAGAACAAGGAGTAATGGTCTCAAGTTGCAGTGGGGGAGGTCTAGGTTGGATATTGGGAAACACCATTTCACTACGAGGGTGGTGAAGAACTGGAATGGGTTACCTAGGAAGGTGGTGGATTCTCCTTCCTTAGAAGTTTTTAAGGTTAGGCTTGACAAAGCCCTGGCTGGGATGATTTAGTTGGGGGTTGGTGCTGCTTTGAGCAGGGGGCTGGACTAGATGACCTCCTGAGGTCTCTTCCAACTCTGATATTCTATGATTTTATGATGACCAATGAACCAGTGCGACACCAGCTTTCATTTGAGATCTCACAAGGCATTCTTTGGTGAACCAGAATGGACGTGCCCTACTCAGGAGATTCCAGTAACCCCTTTGTACCCCCTTGTCAGATGGCGTTAAGAGATTCTTGGGTCAAAGAATTGAAACCCTCATTGGAAGCAAACCCGTCTCTTTCTCAGGCTCCCATCTGAGCACCTTCAATTTATTAGAGGGCAAGACAAGAGAAAATGGGTTCAAACTGCAGTCAGGAGGTTGTGGAAGCTCCTTCACTGGAGGCTTTCAAAAGGAGGCTGGATAGCATCTGGCTTGGATGGTTTAGACGCAACAAATCCTGCATCTTGCCAGGAGGTTAGACTAGATGACCCTTGCGGTCCTTTCTGACCCTATGATTCTATGATTAATGAGTTTATCCTCACAGCGCCTCCTATCGGAAGGCAGTATTAGCACCCCCATTTTATACACTAGGGAAACTCAGGTACAGAGAGATTACGTAAAATAGCTAGGGGGTCTGTGGCACAGTCAGGAGTTAAACCCAGATTTTCAGAGACCTAGTCCAGGCTGCTAAACACCAGCCTACATTGGCTGCCTGTGATGTCATTCCTCAGCCTTCAGGTTTGAAAACCAGAGAGAGAGACGCACACATACACACAGATATACAGGGCATGTCTCCCTCTCTGTTCAGCTGAGCGAATAGCTCTTCCGAGGTCACTCTGTGTCACTGCAGATGGGGTGGGTTTGGGTTTTATTTTTTCTCCGTCTCTTGTTATAGAATGAAAAAAACCAGATCCTGAGAATTTAGAAAACCCGTTCATGGTTTCCATCCAGCGGGCTAACTTAGAATAATAATAATAATTGTATCAATGGCCTCGGGCGTTTACTTTGGCCACGGGAACGACGGGGATGTTCCAAGCTTCAGCTGAACTGATTCGACATGTCAGGGTATGTTCCATTTCTCTGCTCCAGAGGCTTTGTCAGGAGCTCTGTAATGAACAGCGGATAAAGAGAGAGAGAAACAGCCTCCCACCCCCTCACAGCTCCCTTCCTCCATCCCTCCCTTTGCAAACCAAATGTGGGAACAGTCAGTCAGATTTTCCTTAAATAAAGCAGCCCGGCCACCCGTAACATGATGCCACGAGCTAATTACATGTTAAAGGCTACCAGGTCAAGATTGCCTTGTTAACCTTGTCAGGTTGATGAGAGAAGGAAAGCTACTGTTGGCCCCTGGGGCCTGGAGGGGGAAGGGGTGGAGGATTCATCCAGGGAGTTAGAGGATCTAACATGACAGCAGGCGTTCGGCTCTCACGTTGTGCTTTATCTCCAGGACCACCAATGTTCAGACTGAAATTAATATATTTCCACTCCTGGTTTCTCAGCCACCTGCCCAGATCTCGCCATTCTCTTCCGCAGGCCTCAGCTTGGAGCTGCCAGGCCTGAAAGGTCCTGAGATGTTTCTCCATCCCAGAAATGGTATCATCCCCTATCCCCAGGTCATGGAACCTGGCCCAGGACTCACTGGATGAGGTGCTCTGTGTTCTGCGGGAGGTCAGACTGGGTGATCATGACAGGCCCTCCTGGCCTTAATATCTAGGATCTTGGTAACAGTGAGATGGAAGAAGCGGTGGAAAGAAGGACATGGGCTAGATGATTATCACACGCTTCAGCACCAGGATTGCTCCAATTAATCTAGCTGAGGAAAAGGCCCCTTTTATTTGAGGAAACTTTATGCTCTTTCTCAGATTGTAACCGATCCTCCAATAAGCCACTATTCTGACCAATGGGCTCATTCTTCGCCATAGTTCCAGGGACATTCTGTGCTCACCAGTGTTATCCGTCTAGGGCCTGTGACACACAGTTGAGCTGTTCCGATCCCAACCAGAAGAGGGCAGCAGTAACACATGCACAGGAGGTACTTCATTGCAATTGAGGCCCCGGGTACTCCCCGGAGACTTGGACCTAAATTCTTCAAGAAGAGCCCAGGAGTCAATAATGCTCAGGAAGCCGTTCAGTTCTGCAGCAGCTTCAGATAAATCCCCCCAAAGTTGGGTTTTATTCAGTCTGACAATGAACAATGCACTCAGCACAGCATCCCCACAGTTTTTGGCTAGGCTGTGTGCAACCGGGCTTCCTTGCAGGGCGATCTATAATGGACGCTATACTCCATCTTTGCCTTTTATCTGCGATCTGTCGCAAATTCACTTGTCCTTTGGCAGCAGCACATGTAGACCTAAAGGCAGCCTTCGATTGTGTCGAGAGAACTGCCCTGTGGCAGGTCCTCCAGGGCTTTGGTGTTCCCAACATCTTCCTGAGGTTGAGTCAAGATTTATATAAAGGCTTAGAGGCATGGGTGTGATGCGGGGGACCTTGAGCTCCAATGGGTATTATACGAAAGCTGCGGTGAAGCAGGGCTGTGCCCAGACCCTGTTTTCCCACGCAATGGATTGGTTCCTGGAACACATCTCCGCAAAGACCGGTCTAATTGTCGCTTCAACCTCTTTTCTCCACCTGGATTATGCGGATGACATTGTCTTCTTTAGCCTGGACGCAAATGACCTTAAAGATGCATCAGAGAGCGTCCAGGGAGTAGGGTTTCTTGGACCAAGCAAAAATCCAGAGGGTCAGCCCCGAAGGTTTGATACGAGGGGTCTGTGCTGCTCGACAAACCACAGAAGTAGTGGATGATTTCATCTATCTAGGCAGTAAATTGTCATCACATGGGCGCAGCCAGCCAGCCATCCTAGGGAGAGGCGGTTTAGCAGCCTCCACCACGAAGGACCTGCCCAGAGTCTGGAGCCAAAAGAAGGTGAAATTATATACACAAACAGGGAGCTATCACACCTGTGAATGCCTGATCCTCTTGTATGGATCTGAAACATGGATGCTACTTAGGGTAGGTCTACACTACCCGCCCGATTCGGCGGGTAGAGATCGATCTTCTGGGATCGATTTATCGCATCTCATCTGGACGCGATAAATCGATCCCAGAAACGCTCCCCGTCGACTGCGGAACTCCTGCTCCGCGAGAGGAGGAAGCGCTGTCAACGGGGGGAGCCTGCCTGCACCGCGTGGACCCGCAGTAAGTAAACTTAGTTCGATCTAGGAAACGTCGACTTCAGCTACGCTATTCTCGTAGCTGAAGTTGCATTTCCTAGATCGATCCCCTGCCCCAGTGTAGACCAGCCCTTAAACAAGACATCGGGAGACTGGAGGCATTCCATATGCATTGCTGGCGGCAACTAGTGGGCATACGATGGTTTGATTTGATCAGTCATAGGGATATATTACAGTATTGAGAACTGGCCTCCAGAGGATTGAAGGCCTCATCAGTCACCACCGGCTGGCACTTGTTGGTCTGGCTGGTGAATCTTGCCTGCATGCTCAGGGTTCAGCTGATCGCCATATTTGGGGTCGGGAAGGAATTTTCCTCCAGGGTAGATTGGCAGAGGCCCTGGAGGTTTTTCACCTTCCTCTGCAGCGTGGGGCACGGGTCACTTGCTGGAGGATTCTCTGCATCTTGAAGTCTTTAAACCATGATTTGAGGACTTCAATAGCTGAGACATAGGTGGGAGGATTATTCCACCAGTGGGTCGGTGAGATTCTGTGGCCTGCATTGTGCAGGAGGTCAGACTAGATGATCGTAATGGTCCCTTCTGACCTTAAAGTCTATGAGTCTATGAGTCTATATAGCCCGATTCGGAGATAAAGTCCCCACACATCGACCCCTGGAGATCGGACACTGCACGGCCACAGTCATCTGTGATTAAGCTGGTGGCGCCAGGTCAGTAAAGATCTCGTGGAGCTTTTAGATGCAGGGAATTAAGCCGTGAGATGGGACCGTGGCCATTTGGTACTGTGGACCCCTGCTACCCAAGTGTCTTGTGATTGTAGAATATCGCTTTTAACTGAAACGGCTCAACTGCCTTGTAAATGTTGTACTGGGAGAAGGGCTGGGGAGTGATGGATGTTTTGGGCTCTAGAATGGTATGGGAGACAGTTTGAGCTAGCTGGGGATGCATAACGTGCTAAACCTATTATGGTGCTGACATCTGAAGAATCATCATTAGGGTTTTTGTGTGTGTTAATGCCCCATGGAAATGAATCGGGCAGTTCACAGTTCTCAGGATTTTGTTCCAGAGTATTTGCAAACTCAGGCAGGCTTCACTGCATCTGCTCACGATTGGTTCACATTTTCAATGACACTTTCACAATCCCGAGGGCTAACCACATTAAAAGACGGAGTCATTAATGTTTGTAAAGTGCTTGAAAGTCCTTGGGGGTGCATGTTATAAAGAGTCAAATATTACTCCAGTCACCAGGTGAGAACCAGGTGTTATATTTTTTCACACCTAGAGTGACCATAAACTCTATATCTGAATGACTTTTATTTTAACTTAAAGTGAACAGTGTGTGAGAACACAAGAGCACTGTGTGTATGTGTACCTGTGTGTGTGTGTGTGTCTAACATAAGAATGACCATACTGGGTTAGACAAATGGTCCATCTAGACCAGTATCCTGTCTTCCGACAGTGGCCAATACCAGGCGCTGCAGGGGGAATGAACAGGACAGGGAACTTATCAAGTGATCCATCCCCTCAATCAGTCCCAGCTTCCAGCACTCAGCTAGGGACATCCAGAGCATGGTGTTGCATCCCTGGTCATCTTGGCTTGATGGACCTATCCTCCATGAACTTACCTAATTCTTGTTTGAACCCAGTTATACTTTTGGCCTTCAAAGCATCCCCTGGCAATGAGTTCCACAGGTTAAATGTGTGTTGTGTGAAGAAATACTTCCTTTTGTTTGTTTTAAACCTGCTGCCTATTAATTTCATTGGGTGACCCCTGGTTCTTGTGTTATGTGAAGGGGTAAATAACACTTTCTTATTTACTTTCTCCATACCCGTCATGATTTTATAGACCTTTATCATATCCCGCCTTCCTCATCTCTTTTCCAAGCTGAATAGTCCCAGTCTTTTTAATCTCTCCTCATATGGAAGCTGTTCCATCCCCCTCATCATTTTTGTTGACCTTCTCTGTACATTTTCCAATATATACATGTTCTAATATAGCTTTTTTCAAGATGAGGTGACCAGAACTGCACACACACTATTGAAGATGCAGGCATACCATGGATTTATGTAGTGGCATGATGTTATTTATGGTCTTATTTTCTATCCTTTTCCTAATGGTTCCTAACATTCTGTTAACTTTTTTGACTGCTGCTGCACATTGAGCAGGTGTTTTCAGACAACTCTCCACAATGACTCCAAGATCGCTTTCTTGAGTGGTAACAGCTAATTTAGACCCCATCATTTTGTATGTATAGTTGGAGTAATGTTTTCCAATGTACACTATTTTCCATTTATAAACACTAAATTTCATCTGCCATTTTGTTGCCCAGTCACCCAGTTTGGTGAGATTATTTTGTAACTCCTTGCTCTCTGCTTTGGACTTAACTATCTTGAGTAATTTTGTATTGGCTGCAAATTTTGCCACCTCCCTGTTTAGCCCTTTCCCCCAGATCATTTATGAATATGTTGAACAAAACAGGTCCCAGTACAGATCCCTGGGGGAGACCACACTTACCTCTCTCCATTGTGAAAACTATTTATTCCTATTCTTTGTTTCCTGTTTTTTAACCAGTTACTGATCCATGAGAGGACCTTCCCTCCAGTGGCGTAGCCAGGTTTAGAGCACAGGGGGAGCGGAGCTAAAAAAAGGCGCCGGGAGCAAAAAGCATCAGGAGCAAAAAAAGGCGCCAGGAGCAAAAAAAAAAAATGCTCCGCTCCGGCTGCAGCGCAGGCGCAAAAGGTGTCGGAGCACAAAAAAGGCGCCACTTCTGCTCAGTGTGGGAGCGGCCGCTCCTCCCCTGGCTACGCTACTGCTTCCCTCTGATCCCATGACTGTTTTCTTTGCCTTTGGTGCAGGACCTGGTCAAAGGTTTTCTGAAAGTCCAAGTTCACTAAAGCCACTGGAACACCCTTGTTCACATGTTTGTTGACTCCCTCAAAAAATGTGAATGGATCGGTGAGGCGTGTGTTCCTTTTACAAAAGCTGTGTTGACTCTTCCCCAACAAATCATGTTTATCGATGTATCTGATAATTCTGTTCTTTAATATAGTTTAAACCAATTTGCCTTGTACTGAAGTTAGGCTTCCCGGCCTGTAATTGCCAGGATCACAACTAGAGACTTTCTTAAAAATTGGCGTCACATTAGCTATCCTCCAGTCATCTGGTACAGAAGCTGATTTCAATGATGGGTTACATAACTGTTAAACCAGTTAGTAGTTTTCCAGTTGCATATTTGAGTTCCTTCAGAACTCTTGGGTGAATACCATCTGGTCCCGGTGACTTATTACTGTTTAATATATCAATTTGTTCCAAAACTTCCTCTATTGACACCTCGGTTTTGGACAGTTCCTCAGATGTGTCACCTAAAAAGAATGGCTCAGGTTTGGGAATCTCCCTCACATCCTCTGCGGTGAAGACTGATGTAAAGAATTCATTTAGCTTCTCCGCAATGGCCTTGTCTCATCTAGCACCTCGATTGTTCACTGGCCCCACTGAGAGTTCAGCAGGCTTCCTGCTTCTGATGTACTTAATTTTTTTCTTTTTGCTGTTAGTTTTTGAGTCTTTTGCTAGTTGCTCTTCCAATTCCTTTTTGGCCGGCCTCATTACACTTTTACACGCAACTTGCCGGAGTTTATGCTCCTACCTATTTTCCACAGTAGGATCTGACTTCCAGTTTTTAAAGGAGGCCTTTTTGCCTCTCTCTGCCTCTTCTACTTTGTTGTTTAGCCGGGGTGACGTTTTTTTGGCCCTCTTACAATGCTGCAGCTGCAGCCACCCCAAGAATGGCTCCGCACACAGCGGCGTTGAAGTCATGGTACACGGGAAACAAACGCAGCACAATTTCCCGGCGAGGTACGAAGCTCCACTTTCATGCACTACGCCCTTCTTCCCGCGGCAAAAGTAGCTCATTCATTAACCCCTCTCATGCAACATCCCCTTATATGTCTTGCCATTCAGTGTACAGTCCAAGCTCCAGACAGGCCCCAAATCAAACATCTCAGCACCTGATCGCAGTGCTGTATATGTCTGAGACAGCACAAGCCTCTAAATAAAACCATGCGCCATGTACAGGCGGTGGGCTCTCAAATAATGATTTACAAGACATCCGAGGGTTACAATCAAATGTGATATTGTTGCCAGGCTCCGAGGCATGGCTCGTAACCTTTTATTGGCTCGACCTTAAGCGTATTGTTCTCCCTTATTGCAGAGCCCTGTTTTCTAACAGCCAGCCATCAGGAACGAGTTAAGCCAGGGCCAGGCCCTCTGGGTAACCTCGCTTGCTTCCTTTCCTTTACCCGACAGCCCCGGGGCGGCAATGACCTTTAACTTCCCCCTGCCGGGACCTGGGGTACCTCTCGACGGTAGCCTTGGGAAGCCTGAGGCAGTGACGATGGATGTTGTGGCTACTGTCCCTCACTGTCATCACGGTGCTTCTGGAACTGGCTGGATTGTCGTCCCAGGAGAATGAGGAGCTTTGCTTTAGCCGTGGGAGAGACACCTGCAGGAATGAGGCATCCCTTGGGTAGAGCACCGGCTGGAGATTCAGGCTGGAGAGAAAGGATCATCCAGTTGGTAGGCACTAGCCTGTTGTGCTATAGACTTTTGGCGTGATCTTGGGCACGTTTCTTGGGGCCATTGGAAGTTCAGTGCTTTAAAACACCTGGGCCTGAGCCTCTGTGCCTTATTTTCCCATCTGTACAATGGGGATAACAGCAGGTCTGTGCGGGTCTGCAGATACGATGGTGAGGGTAGCAGATCAGTACTGTAGCTAGATGCCCTCCTGGGGTTCTCTGCCCTGCGATCTTGGGCAAGTCACTTCCCTTTTCTGGGTCTCTCTTTCCCTTCTCACTCTTGTCTGTTTCAGTGGTGAGAGTACACGGGAAGGTCTGTTTCAGACTGTGTGTTTGTACAGCGCCTACCAAGGTGGCTGGGGCCTCGAGGTGTGACTGTGTTACAAATGACAGAGGCGGGGGCAAGCTTTTCCCCGCAGGGCCTGGCCAGTGGACCGCAATCTGGACCTGTGTGGTTCCATGTCAGGGGCCCATTCAGTCTTTCGTCGCAGCTGCGAACACAAGCAATGCTCGCCAGGTGGATTTTCTGATGCACAATCTAGGAAGCCAGTCCCCTGATCTTCCAGCCTATTTCACACAGGCCAGCCAGCGGACAGCGATGGCTTTTGCTCAAGGCTTTGTAGCCCCTCGCCAGGCCCCGAGGCATCTGCACTCGGCGTTTCACTTGAATTGGCTCCAAGTGAAAAGAGAGAAATGCCCCATCCTATGTTCCCTCTAATTTTTGACAGGCCGTGTGTGCAAAAAATGTCTTCTGTGGAAATTGTTTTTCTTCTGTGCACATTTTTGTGCACGCGGTGTTTTGCCGTGTGCGCGGGGTTTAGGATCTGTGTACCCGTGCACACGCGCACAGCTTAGAGGGAACAGTGGCCCCATCCCCACCCCTTAAAAAGGAAGACGTTGATGATGGTTTGGTGATGAGACGAGTGAGTATTCACAGATCCAGGGCTCCGGAAGAGCACAGCAAGCGACCCGGTTTGCGCTTTGGCTGCTCAAGGGTGAGGATGTTAATTGGACGAGTCCTCTGTAGCGTCTTCTGTCTGTTGACAAACCCAACGGCAGCTCTGTCTGTCTAAGGGTACGTCTTCACTACGCGCCGGATCGGCGGGCAGTGATTGATCTATTGGGGATCAATTTATCGCGTCTCATCTAGACGCGCTAAATCGATCCCTGAACGTGCTCCCCGTCGACTCCGGAACTCCACCGCCGCGGGAGGCAGAAGCGGAGTCGACGAGGGAGCGGCAGCGGTCGACTTGCCGCCGTCCTCACAGCCAGGTAAGTCGACCTACGATACGCCGACTTCAGCTGTAGTGTAGACCTGGCCTCTGGTACTTACCTGGCTCCCATCTGCGCACCTCACAAGCTCTAATATATTTACCCTCCCAAGATTGCTGGGAGATGGGGAAATAGGGCGCACGGAGACTAATTAGTAGATTATTTTATAAAGCCAGAAGGGACCGCTATGATCATCTAACCTGACCTGCACAACAGAGACCGTGGGACTTCCCTGAATGAATTCCTGTTTGAATCAGCACAGATCTTTTAGAAAATCACCTGGTCTTGATTTAAAAATTGCCCATGATGGAGAATCCACCACGACTCTTGATAAGTTGTTCCAGTGGTTAATTACCCCCACTTGCCCAGCCTTCCTCTACCTTCCTGGTTAGAAATTTTTCACCCCGGCTCGCTCAATAGGGTGTCTTCAAGTTGTATGCTCAGGAACTCTCAGTGTTCTCTGGAAGTGGGAGTGAGGGTGGAAGGGCCCCTGACTCTCTGTGACGGTTCAGACTAGGGGCCACCCAATGAAATTAGTGGGCAGCAGGTTTAACACTAATAAAAGGAAGTTCTTCTTCACACAGTGCACAGGCAAGACTGCCGGAGCGCTGGATCTGTGAATACTCGCTCGTCTCATCACCAAACAATCATCAACTTCTTTTTTTAAGGGGTGGGGATGGGGCATTTCTCTCTTTTCACTTGGAGCCAATTCAAGTGAAACGCCGAGTGCAGACGCCTTGGGGCCTGGCGAGGGGCTACAAAGCCTTAAGCAAAAGCCATCGCCGTCCACTGGCTGGCCTGTGTGAAATAGGCCGGAAGAGCAGGGGACTGGCTCCCCGGATTGTGCATCAGAAAATCCACAATCCGCAGTCCGGAAGGGTGTCGGGGCCCAGCTATGTTGCATATGTTTTGTCTTTCTCGGTAGTATCATTATCATTATCATTTGTATACCAGGCAGGGCATATTTGGGGGTGGGGGTTTCGCACATCAATACAAATCCCATGTAAAGATTTTTAGCCGGTCCGCCCTTGCTGAGGGGCCCGAAAATTTTTTTTCACCGGGGCCTGAACCCGCTCTCGGTGGCTCTGATTGCACACGGGGTTAATGACAGCTACGTCAGGAGGAACTGAGGGATGGGTTAGTAGCTCACGCTCAAAGTTACTTAGCAACAGAGTGAGCTTAGCAGCAAGTCCCCGTGCTCCTTGAACAGGAGTGGGCTTCCTTCTGGGTTACCGTGCAGCGGGCCCCGTGACCATCGCCGTGTGGCTATGCCCAGCACTTCCCATAGCTGTTATTTGGAAAACACCAGAACGATCGGCGCTGACGGTGCGTTAGAAACCGTTAAACATTGACAGCTCCCTGCCAGGAGCTGATGCTCTGTGAGCTCCCTCCCGGCGCCCCAAACTTCCGACACCACGGAGTGCATGTCATTCTTACACCCGTTTTAGGGCAGTCCCAGCGATTGTTCTGAGCAGATTTCCCCAGGCTTGATAATCGCGGGCCTAGCCTAGACACCTCTTTGTGGTGCCCAGCGGGTAGGGCCCAGGCCTGGTACTCAGGAGGGCTGGGTTCTGTAGTCACATAGGCTAACATGTTAATGGGGGGGGGGGCTTTTGGGGAGTGCAGAATCAGAGGCTAGTTTTGAAAAGTTTGGCCCTAAACCAATTTGTGCCTCAGTTTCCCTATCTGTAAAATGGCGGGTGGTGATCGCATTCAATGGAAAGTGCTTTGAGCTCTACTACTAGCACCTAGGAGTATGTCTCCATGCCACTGTAAACCCAGCCCTGTGGGACCCAGCCTTGTGGATTTGGTGTTTCCAAGTCTGTGCTTGAGCGTCCACCCTGCATTGTAAACGCGGGCTTACAGGGGCTGGACGTGGGTCTCCCAGCCGTGCTAACACGTCCATTCTGCACTGTGCAGACCGCCTGACTTGAGTTGCGTCTACACTGCAAATGACAGGGCTTGGACCCAAGTCACAACAGGACCAAGGCTCTGACCCACCCCCTTACCACGGACCTGCGTGCTTTCTGACCTGAGCCAGACTGATTTGTGTGTGGACGCAAAGGGGGCTTCAGATCAGACCTGAGTCAGAGCACGGGCTTAGCGTGCCGTGTAGGCATATACTAGAAGTCCCAACCAAAAACGGGACCCTGTTGTGCTCGGTGCTGTACAAACACAGTGAGAGACAGTCCCTGCCTTGAACAGCTTACAGTGTAAATAGACCAAGGGCAGCAGGAAAGGAACAACCACACAAACAGAAGACGGAAACTGAGGCACAAGGCGATTCAGTGAATCGCCCAAGGTCCCACAGGAAACTTGTGACAGAGCAGGGAATTGAACCCAGGTCTTCTGAGTGCTCCAGTGGGCTTTCACCACAAGACCAGTGCTAGTAAAATCAACAGCAACCAGGGTTACTGAGCACTTCACTGGATTGGGCCGTTTATACAGTGGACTCTTAGCTTCTGGTTTCAGACGTCCAAGGAAAGTAGCCGGAACAATAATCGTGTTCATATATATTGTTAACGGAGGGGGAGAGTCCGTCCCAGCCTGTGGGATGGGGCCCCTGCTTCGAGACACCCCACCTCCTTCTCTGTTTATTCCTTCCTGGCAAATGTTGATTAGCAACATTATTTACAGTGGTTGGCAAAGAGCGCTGCTTGTCGATTTGCGGTGGGGACTTCAGCCGAAAACGAAAGGCAAAGCCTGGCTTTAATTTAAAGCCAGGCTACGAGGCAGCCGTGTCTCTGGGTACAGTAGGCAGTCACTGGTGAGGCCTTGAGTTTCAAACCAACCCCAGCCTTTGAGAGGTCTGCTTGCAATTTTCCTTTTTTCCAAAAGAATGCACTTTCAAGGTAATTGAGATTGCATATAAAAGGCGAGACCCAGGCCAGACAGGCTGCGCCAGCCAGGGGGACTGGTATCCACCTTTCCCTTTAATTGCATATGGTAATATAGGGTTTGGAGGGGTATTTTTCCCTCCCTGCCTCCGAAGGGTCATAGCTTGTGAAAAAATATCACAGCTGGATACCCTGGGAATTTGGTCCATTTTCTGGCCTAGATGCCAGTCCCTGCTGCTCCATAAATACCTGTTACAAAGTAAATTATTGGGTAAATTTGCTCACAAGGCAGCTTGAGATAATTCCCACCTTCGCTCTGTTTCCCATGCCCTGCGCCTGACCTTTGGGAAAGAAGGAGGGGGGGAAAAAAGCCTGCCTCCCATCTAACAAAATTAGGAGAATGAAATATTAAATAATTATCCAGGCTTCTCCTTTCCCAGTGCATGATTTTCCCCTCAGTTCAGTTTTCAGTATGGGATTTGAGCACCCACATGTGCAATTTAATAGGGCTTAGTATAAATTCTGATATGTTGTGACTCTACTGTATTTCCAAATAGCAACTGGAAGGGAATGGCAAACTTGATACTCTGCATGAGTGGGTGTACACACACACACACACACACACACACACACACACACACACTCTCTCTCTCTCTCTCTCTCAGCTCAGTTTCATATTCCTTACACAGAAATAACTCCCATCTTAGGGTCAATAGGAGTTTTTCCTCGCGTGAGAATACTTAGTCCTGCTTCTACTGATGTTAATAGTCCCGTGCGACTGATTCGGTATCTGATCTTTATCTAAATACAAAATTCTGATGGCCCCCGTTGAGACTTGCAGCCTCACTGTGCTAGACTCTGTACGCACAGGTGGGAAGACAAATAGTCTCTGCCCTGATGATCTAAATACACAAAAGGTGGGAGGGGAAACCGAGTCACAGAGCAGTGAAGTGACTTGCCTAGGTCACGCAGCAGGACAGTGGGAGAGCCTGGAATGGGACAGAGGTCTCCTGATTCAGGGTTTAATGTGCTACCCACTGTACCCTGCTGCTGCCCTTTAAAAGTGTTCGTGGTATCTGAGAGTAAAAGATACAAATCGGACTATTTTCCATACCTTTGTTCCTGATGACAAAGGGACCAAGGCGCTGAAAGTCCCATCTTCAGAAGTGACTTCAGCAGTTAAAAGCGTAAGTCCTGTTGACGTCCTGTGAGCCGTCCGCTCCTACATGCCTAGGCCCAGAGTTGGGCACTTTAACTCTCTTTGAGGAGCTGAACCGTACATCACTTTTGAAAATGGGACTTTGGCTCCCACGTCTCATGGCGGCTTTTGAAAAATGTTACCTAACCCCCTAGTATGCAGCGTTGTTGTGGCTGTGTTGGTCCCAGGATTATAGAGAGACAAGGTGGGTGCGGTTATATCTTCTATTGGGCCAACGTCTGGTGGTGAGAGAGACACGCTTTCGAGACACACAGAGCTCTTCTTCCGCTCTGGGAAAGGTACTCCGAGCTTCCTAGCTAAATACAAGGTGGAAGAGATTCTGGGACCATTCAAGGTGAAGTAGCCCATTAATGCCCCTGTAGCCATAGGACTTTACAGGGTGTCTTTATTAAGACCGACAAAGAGTCCTGTGGCACCTTATAGAGTAACAGACGTATTGGAGCATAAGCTTTCGTGGGTGATGCATCTGAAGAAGTGGGTATTCACCCACGAAAGCTTATGCTCCAATACGTCTGTTAGTCTATAAGGTGCCACAGGACTCTTTGTCGCTTCTACAGATCCAGACTAACACGGCTACCCCTCCGATACTTGATTTATTAAGACCATGATTTCTAGTGTCTAGCAAAATTATGAATTTAAGCTCCCAGGCTCATCTTTTGAAAGTGTTGTGCAGGTTTCCTCTGAGGATGAGGAACTGAGAGGTCAGATACAGAGTGATCGCTTTGTGAAAAGTCTTCGCCCACGGGTGATAGGGTGTTTTTGTCTTTTATCATTTTTCTGTGCAAGTTCACTCAAGAGCATAGTGAGAGTCTGATTTCACCCATGTAGTTGCTATTGGGGCATTTAGTGCACTGGGTGAGGTACCCCACATGTTATGACAGTCATGTGTAGGACAGTCCCATGATCTTGAAAGGGGTGTTGTGCGGGGGTGTTCATCACTGTAGCAGGGGAGATACAGGTTTTGCATCTCATAGACTCATAGACTTTAAGGTCAGAAGGGACCATTAGGATCATCTAGTCTGACCACCTGCACAATGCAGGCCACGGAATCTCACCCACCCACTCCTGGAATAATCCTCTCACCTATGTCTCAGCTACTGAAGTCCTCAGCATCTGTTGTTCTAGGGTCTGGTACTGCTTTGAGTTGGTGGGTCTTGGTCTGTGGGGAGTTTGCTTCTGCTGATGAGGCTTGCAGAGGTTGGGGGGGGGGTTTCTTTGAAGGCCAGAGGAGGGGGTTCAGGAAAGATTTCTTTCAGGATGGGGTCCCTGTCGAGTTGTAGTTGTTTGATACCCTGTATGGGTTCCAGTGTGAGGTGGTAGGTGACAACTAGACTTGTGCAGTCAGAGGGGGTTTTATTTCTGTATTGAAGCAGGTTCTCTCGGGTCTTTGGACCATTCTGTGATGTGATCTACTTCTGTGGTGGAGCGTCCTTGTTTGGGGAAGGCAGTTTTGAGTATGTTAAGGTCTGTATCCCGAACTTTCTCCTCGGAGCATATTCTGTGATATCTGAGTGCTTGGCTGTAGAAAACAGGTTTCCGGGTGGTTGCTGGATCTGTGAAGATAAGTGGGATGATCTGGGGGTTTCTTCTATTTGGCTGTCTATAGGGGTTCCATTGTTGAAGCTGATCGTTGTATCCAGGAAGTTGATGCTGGTGCGGAAGGGTTGTAAAAAGAGTTTGAGGTGGGTGGTGGTTGTTGAAGTTGTAGTGGAAATCTATGAGGACGTTGAAGTCGTCTGTCCAGAGAATGAAACTATAATTGCTGTATCTCCGGTATATCATTGATTTTGTGGTGCATTTGTCCAGAAATTCTTCTTCAAGGTGGCCCATGAGGAAGTTGGCATATTGGGGAGCCATCCTAGTACCCATGGTTTGGACGAAATGTTTGCTGAATGTGAAATTGTTATGGGTCAGGATGAAATGGATGGGTTTGGTGGTGTGTATGGGGCTGATATCTGAGGGTTGTCCATTATCTGGTAAATATTTGAGACAGGCAGCTGTACTGTCATTGTGAGGGATGTTGATGTATAGTCTTTTCGTCCTATGACTACAAGGGTGTTAACAGGCCACTTCACTTTGAACGGTCCCTTAGAATATGTGCTATCTACTTATGCTAAACTATCTGCTCTACCTTGTATTTAGCTGTGACACTGAGAGTACCTTTCCCAGACGTGAAGAAGAGCTCTGTGTAGCTTGAAAGCTTGTGTCTCACCAACAGAAGTTGGTTCAATATCTACCTAACCCTTTTATATAGTATCTATTTCAATTAATCTGTCTTTACAAATCTGTGATTCACACCGCTGTGCAGCAGTTTAATATGTCACCAGATTGTGATATTGTTACTACCAGATTTTTTTTTGTACCTGCAATTACTTAGCTTCTCCCACTTTTGTGATATTTTCAATTCAAAATACTCTCCGTATCCATTCTGCAATGGATTTGGCCTAATGAGGCAGGTTTCTTGACAATATTGCAATGCTTATTTGACCAATATCCAACTTCATTTTGACTTGGCTTTTTCCAGTGAGGGTTTCCCCCCGTCCCACCCTCCTGCCCTATTGTCTATTATTTCCATGCCCCTGCATGACCCCCATTAATTTAAGTGTAAAAAACATTTGTCTAAAGACAAGAGTTCCTCTGGCTTTTTTCACCGTTTTCTCCAAACCTCCATTCCTGGGCTAATAATTTTTTACGAGTTAAGTGATTTCTAGTGACTAATTTGCAAGCTCCATTCATTATTTCCATGTTGGGGTTTTATTGGCAGGGAGGGTAAACAAATAACGTTTGTTACCTTGTATTCCATAGCCCCCATTAAGTGTATTTTACTCTTTACTTCTGAGCCTGGCTCCCATTTGTCTTACGTCCTGTGGCACAGTGGAAAGAGCACTTAGGCTGAGCTGCTCTCAGGAATAATAGAATCTCAGGGTTGGAAGGGACCTCAGGAGGTCATCTAGTCCATCCACCTGCTCAAAGCAGGACCAATCCCTAACTAAATCATCCCAGCCAGGGCTTTGTCAAGCCGGGCCTTAAAAACCTCTAAGGAAGGCGATTCCACCACCTGCCTAGGTAACCCATTCCAGTGCTTCACCACCCTCCTAGTGAAATAGCATTACCCAATATCCAACCTAGACGTCCCCCCACCATAGGAGCCGACTTCCGTCTGCTCCGGTGGGTTCATCGGGGTCGGGGCACCGCAACGTCAGCTGGCATCGGGGGCGGGGCACCGCAACGTCGGCCGGCGTTGGGAGCGGGGCCCCGCAACGTCACCCGGCGTCGGGGATGGAGCCCCGCAACGTCGCCCTGCGTCCGGGGCGAAGGTAAGGTGCTCCGGTCACGGGCGCGGGGCCGGCGGGGAGCTGCCGGTGGGTGCTGAGCACCCACCAATTTTTCCCATGGGTGCTCCAGCCCTGGAGCACCCACGGAGTCGGCGCCTATGCCCCCCACTGCAACTTGAGACCATTGCTCCTTGTTCTGTTATCTGCTACCACTGAGAACAGCCGAGCTCCATCCTTTTTGGAACCCCCCTTCAGGTAGTTGAAGGCTGCTATCAAATCCCCCCTCACTCTTCTCTTCTGCAGACTGTAACCCTTTTGCCAGTTAGAGTCGGCAGCAACAAGGGCCGGGTTTCGTATCTAGGGGTTTCATTTTAATAACACAATGCAAAACCGGCTCGAGCCCCCACCCAGTGACCTGGGACAAATATATATTACCCCCCCGGGCGCCTCTAAGAGGCAATACTTCCCCTCTCGCAAGCACAGAGTTTGAGTGTAGAAAAACCTTTTAATAACAGAGAGAAACGATGCGGCATTTTGCTGGGGAAATACCACATTTAGGATTTGTAAACCAAACTGTGAACAACGACCCACCCCAGCAAATTGGCCATGTCCTTTTCCTTTGGTTTTTGAGTTTAGCAACCCCCAAAATCACCCAAAGTCCCAAAAGTCCAACAACCCAAAAGTCCAGACCCAGAGTTCAAAAGTTCATCTGCAGAGTGTTACACCCCCTCCAGTTTGGGTAAAATTGGGGAGGGGAGAGGTAAGGGGCACCTTACGTGGCTCGAAGCTGACGGCCCCGTCCCTTCGTGGGGCCTCGCTCGGCTCGGCTCTGCTCTGCCATTTTACGAGTCACTCCGCTCAGCCGTTTTTCAAGCCGCTCCAGCTGTCCCGCCAACTGTTTTACTCCGCCAGCAGCCGGCCTGCAAGTCGCTTCGGCTGTTCCACCAACTGCTCCGCTTTGTTAGCAGCTTTGCTCCACCAGCCGCTTAGCAATAGATTTTTTGGCTTTCCCACTACTTAACACAGTGCTTAGTGATTTTAGCTTTTAACAATTTCAGCTTTTTAGTGATTGCAGCTTGTAGTTAGGGGAGCCTGTGTGCTCATTTGCACACTTAGTTCAGAGTAATTTTAACTTAGCAGCCTGTGATTAGACTTTTAAGGAACTTAAAATTAGCTCTGATATTTTACAGTGGAAAGAGCAAAGGAAGTGCAATTGACATTTAGGACCCTCAGAAGAGGTCCATGTCACCACATATAAATACCTGTCCCCAACCTTTTTCAATTTACTGGGTTTTGGAATTTATGTCCCTCACCTAGCAAGTGCTGCTCAGCTAATGGTAAGGCCCTTCATCATAACAAAAGCCCACTGTCCTTAATTTCCATAATCAGGGTAACAACACTTTATTCTTCCTGCCCCAATAACAAAGAGACTGGGGCTCCCACAGCAGTCAAAGTGACCATTTGGGCAAGTGGTCCATCATGCTTTGCAGGGTGGGTGTGTCCATGCAAACAAAATTAGCCCCTGACATTCCTGACATCCCTTTCCACAACTCACCACCAGATGTCAGGGTAGAGCTCATCCTGACTCTGCTTACAAGACTAAATAACCCCTGTTCCCTCAGCCTCTCCTTGTAAGTCGTGCCCCAGCTCCCTAATCATTTTTGTTGCCCTCCGCTGGACTCTCTCCAATTTGTCCACATCCTTTCTGTAGCGGGGGTCCCAAAACTGGACGCAATACTCCAGATGTGGCCTCACCAGTGCTGAATAGAGGGGAATAATCACTTCCCTCGATCTGCTGGCAATGCTGATACTAATGCAGCCCCATATGCCGTTAGCCTTCTTGGCAACAAGGGCACACTGCTGACTCATATCCAGCTTCTCGTCCACTGTAATCCCCAGGTCCTTTTCTGCAGAACTGCTGCTTAGCCAGTTGGTGCCCAGCCTGTAGCGGTGCATGGGATTCTTCCGTCTAAGTGCAGGACTCTGCACTTGTCCTTGTTGAAGCTCATCAGATTTCTTTTGGCCCAATCCTCCAATTTGTCTAGGTCACTCTGGATCCTATCCCTACCCTCCAGCATATCTACCTCTCCCACCAGGTTAGTGTCATCCGCAAACTTGCTGAGGGTGCAATCCATCCCATCATCCAGATCATTAATAAAGATGTTGAACAAAACCAGCCACAGGACCGACCCCTGGGGCACTCTGCTTGATACCGATTGCCAACTAGACATTGAGCCATTGATCACTACGTTGAGCCCGACGATCTAGCCAGCTTTTTATCCACCTTATAGTCCATTCATCCAGCCCATACTTCTTTAACTTGCTGGCAAGAATACTGTGAGAGACCGTATCAAAAGCTTTGCTAAAGTCAAGGTATATCATGTCCACCGCTTTCCCCATTTTCATGGAACCAGTTATCTCATCATAGATGGCTTGGTCAGGCACGGCTTGCCCTTGGTGAATCCATGTTGACTGTTCCTGATCACCTTCCTCTCCTCCAAGTGCTTCAAAATGGATTCCTTGAGGACCTGCTTCATGATTTTACCAGGGACTGAGGTGAGGCTGACTGGTCTGTAGTTCCCTGGATTCTCCTTCTTCCCTTTTTTAATGATGGGCACTATATTTGCCTTTTTCCAGTCATCCGGAACCTCCCTGATCACCACGAGTTTTCAAAGATAATGGCCAATGGCTCTGCAATCACATCAGCCAACTCCCTCAGCACCCTCAGATGGATTAGATCTGGACCCATGGACTTGTGTATGTCCAGCTTTTCTAAATAGTCCTTAACCTGTTATTTCATCATTAAGGGCTGCTCACTCCTCCCCATACTGTGCTGCCCAGGGCAGCAGTGTGGGAGCTGACCTTGTCTGTGAGGACCGAGGCCAAAACAGCATTGAGTACTTCAGCTTTTTCCACATCATCTGTCACTAGGTTGCCTCCCCTATTCAGTAAGGGGCCCACACTTTCCCTGACCACCTTCTTGTTGCTAACATACCTGTAGAAACCCTTCTTGTTACCCTTCACATCCCTTGCTAGCTGCAACTCCAGTTGTGCCTTGGCCTTCCTGATTACACCCCTGCATGCTCGAGCAATATTCTTATCCTCTTCCCTAGTCATCTGTCCAAGTTTCCATTTCTTGTAAGATTCCTTTTTGTGTTTAAGCTCACCGAAGATTTCTCTGTTAAGCCAATCTGGTCATCTGCCATATTTACTATTCTTTCTGCACATCGGGCTGGTTTGTTCCTGCGCCCCCAATAAGACTTCTTTAAAATACAGCCTGCTCTCCTGGACTCCTTTCCCCCTCATATTAGCCTCCCAGGGGATCCTGCCCATCAGTTCCCTGAGGGAGTCAAAGCGGAGCCGAGTTCGAAGTTCTGCGTAGTGCAATATGGACACGTTAGCATGGCTGAGAGACCCAGCACCAGCAACTACAAGCCCAGGTTTACAATGCAGTGTGGACATGCCCTTGGAAACTCCAGTGATGGGAACTCTAGACAACCGTTAGATCAGCTGTTGAAATGGCCACCGCATTACCATGCCTGTATTGTGGGATGAGCAGGCAGCTCATTCTCCAGGCCCCTCCTCTGCTGAGCGGTCCGCCAAGCAGACCGGTGGTGATGGGGTTCTTTGTAATGGGGACACCTGTCTATGCACAACTGGACAGAGCCCACCAGCTCCTGCAAACGGAGACCTATAGCCGCCGGGTTAGTAATGAGCTTCGGATGCCGCCTACCTGGTATATGTTTGAACCACTAGCCCAGAAATGCATCACATAAATAGGCCTGTCCCACTCTGGAACCATGCTATGTAACTATAACTATCCTGGGTCCCTCTGCCCTGTTTCCAACCTGAGCATGTGAACAGTTGAGCTCCTTGCTTGTGTGGGGAAAATACTGAGGGTAACATCGCCCCGATTAGCTAGATGGAACCCTGTCCCCTGGGCTGGGGAGGCATTCTCTTTCCAAGGGCAGATGGAGGTGGGCAGGGAAGGAAGGATGGCCTACTGTAGTGGATAATGCACCAGGCTGGGACTCGAGAGACCTGGGTTCAGTGTCTGGATTGACCACAGACCTTCTGGTCCTAGACTAGCCCATGTCCCTGAGGTTATTCCGAAGCAGCTGCTGCTCGTAAGGGGTTCGCATACCTCAGTGTGAAGACTTATGTGAGTGTAATGGGCAGGATCGAACCTGGGACCTCTGGAGCTAAATGCACGAGCCTCCGCTGCATGAGCTAAAAGCCATGCGGCTCTTAGCTAAGGCTGTCACACACTCATCAATCTCTAGCTGTGCTAGGTGTCATTAGAGGGGACAGAGCACCACACCAGGCCAGCATGGGTTACATGAGTGCCCTCCAGCCTAGACTTCTCTGGCTAGCCCAGGATGAGCAGGGCGTACATGCCATCCCAGCACCATGGACAAAGCAAGAATCAACCTCAGGGCTGCATTTTAGCCCCGTATCTGAGGACAGCTCCTCCAGGTTAGAGGCTGTCAAGATGCCCAATGGCCCCTGAATGATATGGCTGAGGTTAGTATGTCATAGGCCTTAGGGACCCATGAGACCAGCTGGCTTTAGCAAGTATATTCCTTCTGTTTCACCCAGCCAGGCGAGGTGAAGCACAAGAACCTGTAGAGACGAGAATCGAATCCTGCGGATGTTTAACCTGTTTCCATTTTGGATGCGATCATTACTGCAATGCTAACACTTCGCTGCCGCGTGGCTCATCTCCCCTGTGCCTTCCCTGTGTCAGAGTCTGCAGGGCAGAGAGCTCCCCCACTCTGCTTTTTCAATGTCGTCGCCCTGGGCTTCAAAACCAGAAACCTCGCTGCTGTAATCCCTCCTGGAGTCACTTTTCCAGAGTGACTGACTGACGCATCCAAGACTCTCCCTGCTAACCGCAGCCCTTTTCATATTTCAGCTGCAGACGAGTGCTGTACTTTTTGGAGGGCTTGGGGTTTAGGGTATAAAACTGTCTTTAGAATCTGGCTGGACCAAAGCAAACGTTCCTGAGCTGTTCAGTTAATAGCCTGTGCTCAATGCCTCGGCAGTCACAGGCAGAAGAGAAATGAAATGTGTCAATGCAGAGACATATCCTATTCTCTCTCTCTCTCTCTCTCTCTCTCTCTCTCTCACACACACACACACACACACACACACACCTTGCAGAGATTCTCAATCCCAGCTCCAGTTTCTTCACACCACGTGGGCTGAACAAAGCAGCTGGAAAACCGGCGTCACGGGGTGAATCCCCAGATGATGTAGGATGGGTGTAGCGGCTCCTACACTAACCCCCTTCCAGCCTCCAGTTTGGCTGAGGAAAATTGCGGGGGCCGGGGGAAGCATAGCCAGAGCTACCAGGACTGGCTTTGGGAACTAGACAGCCAGCGCAATTTAGAGCAACCCCGTGACCACTCTAAGTTGTGCCTCAAGTCTGTCCTGGTGTCCAGCAGGCCCAGGATTGGGCCATAAACTAGCTGCGAGCTTTAGGTACCCAAGCCTGACAATGTTGGCCCACATATGAGTCGCCTACAGGTAGATTATCTAGAAACATCAAATGCTGCAAGGAAGCAGAGGCATTCATAGATTCATGGCTTCCCAGGTCAGAAGGAACCACTGGGATCATCTCGTCTGACTTCCCACATGACACAGGCCATAGAACGTCCCTGGAATAATTCCTAGAGCCGAGCTTTTAGAAAAACATCCCGTCTTGACTTAAAAATGGTCCGCGCTGGCGAACCCGTTGCTGATAATGCTTCAAAGAACAAAGGTTGATGTGATGACATGAAGTGAAAGGAGAGTTTGGGCTGAACTGGGAGGGAACTGAAACGGTACATCCCACGGCACATTTTGCATTTCTGAACATTTGTTTTTCATTCCAAATTGGAACAAAACGCCAGAAAAGGCAAAATTTCCCATGAAACAGGAATTCTAAAAAAAAATAATTTTTGGAAGAACCAAAATGGATTTTTTTTTAAAGTTTCTGGCTGGCTCCCTAGCTGGGGACCCATGTACCCACCAGGCAGACAGGGGCTGCCTGGAGAGCCAGCCAACTAATAAAATAGCCACCCAGCAGCCTGGCAAGCCTGCGATTTGCTAGGGAGCAGGAGATCTAGGGGGCTGGACAAGAGGGTAGGAAACCAGGCCATCTTACCTGCCTGCCTGATTGCATCGAAAGTCTCAACAAAATCAACGTGTTCCCATGGAACGTTTTGATCCTGTGGAATCAGCATTTTCCAATGAAAGTACTGAGCATTGGAAAAATGTTGGCCAGCTCTAATCAGCAATAAAATTCCAATGGTGAAATCCATACCTTTTCCTGTGGCAATGGTGGAAGTCCCATCAGTGGAGTTATTTAAAACTGGACTGGACAAAGCCCTGGATCTGATCCTGCATTGGCCAGGAAGGGGCTGGAGGTATGGACCGGAAGGTGTCTTTCTTCTCTAATCTCTATAGGATGACTTCTGCTCTCACATACCCGTATACATCCCCACTGATCAGTGAGAGCAGAATTTGGCTTTAGGACCCTGAGTAGCAAGTTATGATGAGATGAGTCTATCATAGCCCACCCACGTACACTGATCCTACAACTGCAGGAAAGTGTTGTTAGTAATGAGGTCAGAAGAATTGATGAGGGACAGGTTAGTGTATCCTGGAATCCTTATTGGGCCTTTTGCCATTTAGACCGGCTCTCTGTGTAATCTGTATCCTGAATGAAATGCATCCGATGATTGATCTCCTGTTTCATGCCATGGAATTGTCAGCTAGTTGCCGCCCCAATGGGATTAACAGGATTTCACACTTCTCTGAGCCATTGTTTCAGGATCCCTGCAGACTCAGGAATGCAATGCTGTGTCATTTTCCCCTCAAGTCGATTTGGAAGATTTTCTTTGCAGCCATGAGGACTAGAAACTTGCTGTTTTCTTCTTAATGAAAGCGAATATTATGTGCATCCTGAATATTTCATGGTGGCCACACAAGTACATGCTTGAGACCCCTGATTTAGATGTTCAGTGCTTTGTGACTGTCACTTTGATCATGTCTATGTACAATGAATCTGTACCCGGCCTAGCACCATGGGAACCTGATCTCTGTTTTGGCCTGGAGCTGGAAGCACTAACACAACACAGCTCAAGAAGGAGGAGGAGTAAAACTGCCTGGAAGGGAAGGAAGGATGCAGAGGAGGAAGCAGGGAAAGTTGTATAAATGAATTGTTGCAAAACAACCCGTGAATGTAGGTGCCTGTGAGCAGTGCTGGAATGGATGTGACACAGACCCACTGATACTGACTGCAATGCAGTATCACTTTTTTACAAGGGTGACATACTTACCCAGTCCTTCCAAGGCTTAGCCACTCCAGGCTTTCCCCTAATAGCAGCCGGACAGATCTCTCACCATTATTTTTTGTTAGCCTTCAGACTCCTATTTATCACCGACAACCCAAAGCAACACCCCAACCTTCCTGTAGCCTTGGCTTCTGTTGTGTTGCACCCACAGCAAACCAGGTTGTTGATGGACCAGCTGCACTCAGCATTCAGGGCTGTGATTTCATCGCATCGCCCCAGGGGAGTCTCTCAGCTCCAAATGGGAGCAGCAGGCAAAAGACAATCAACCTCTCTGCAAATCAGGCCCACAATGCATCACTAGTGAGTCACGGCTGTAGCAGTTGAAGGCCAAAAGGGGTCATTATAAACATCCAGGCTGACTTCCTGGGTAACACAGATCAGAGGACTTCTCCCACTGGTTCCTGCATCCAGCCCATATCTTGTGGTTGAGCTAGAAAGACATCCAGTCTTGATTTAAAGTTCTCAAGTGATGGAGAATCCTCCACATCCCTTAGTAAATTATTCCAATGGCTAATTGCTGTCACCATTAAAAAGTGTACCTTAGCTCTAGTCTGAATTTGTCTCGCTTCAGTTTCCAGGCAATACCTCTTTTGCAAGATTAAAGAGCCCTCTACTGTTAGAATCTTCTCCGCATGCAGGTACTTACAGACTCTGATCAAGTCCTCTCTTGACCTTTCCTTGGAAAAACTATATATAATGCGCTTCTTTAGTCGCTCACAGTAAGGCAGGTTTTCCAGACCTTGTTGCTCTTTCTGAACCTTTTCCAATCTGTCAACCTCCTTTTGAAAGTGTGGGCATTGGAACTAGACACAGAAATGGTCTCACTGATGCTGTACACAGTGGTAATACAAGCCCCCTACTCCTGCTTTATATTCCTCCGTTCAGATGTCCACCTGTTAAACTGTTGCAACTTTGTGTGCAGCTCAGATTTAAGATTGCAGTGCATACACACAAGGGGCAGAGGTAAGGTTATGTGGGCAACCTTGACATTCTGTTTAGGTTTTTTTTGGTTGGAATACTAATAAAAATACTATGCATTTATATGGCAAATAGCTTTATAAACCAGAGATGGTTTGGAGTAGCAAAATTTGGATTCAGATTTCAAAAAACTCCAACAGGTTCAGAGGCCTGTCAAGCTCTGTGGTTTTGACTTAGGTCCCTCTCCATTATAAATATGAATCTAACTTCACAACATAGTTGTGGAATAAGGAAGTATTATTACTCCACTTCTATCAATGGAGAAACTGAGGCACAGAAAGGGGGCCAGTTGCCAAATGCACAGAGCAAGTGATAGAGCTGAGACCAGAGCACAAGAATCCCATTTTTGTCCTCTAGCCACCGAACCCACACTCACTGCTTCCTGTTCCTTCAGCAAATCGTTTGTGAAGGAGCTTGGACTCGTTTGGCAGTCAAGCCGTATCAATATAAGATGATGATTATTATTCACAGCAAATAAATAACATCGACCTTCTCTGAGAGGGGATGTGAATTGTCCCTTGAAGCTCAGCTACCATGGAAACCTCCAATCTCGTTATCAGTGGAACAGGCTTCCACAAAGTTTGACAAAGTGTAATTGTAAAATGAGATCAGGTTCCAGTTTCAATTGGCCTTTTTATTATTATTATTATTTTTTTTTTTTGCCAAGGGTACATAATATTTATAGTAACTCTATCCTAGCGTCTTCTGCTGCTAACATGTGGAATTTTTGAGTGACACATTCAGCAAGCCCAAGAGTTTTAAATGGCCATTTTGGCTCAGTAAGCTAAAACTTATACCATGGGACATAGCAGTATGAACCTGTGACTGAGTCACCAATGGAAACCCGTTCACCTCAAATGGCAGCCTGGAAATAGCCCCTCGGAGGCTGGTAATGATTTTAAATTGATCTTGAAATGTTTTTTAAAACCCCAGTAGCTTAGCTTGATTTTAATATATTTTTTTAATGCCCCTGGCAAGTAGCCATGATTTAAATCAGTCTCGATTTTTAGTTAAATAAAACTACTGTGCATATGCTGTGGGCTGCTGCGAAGCCACGTTCAGATTATATCTTTTCATTATTAAAAAAAAAAGCAAAGCCACAAAATTGCTCTTGTTAGGGCTTTATGGTTTATATAATATAAAAGTCTCCACTCATATTTGTCCTAGTGAGTGAAAGTAATAATGCTTTGCAGTTACGTAGCACTTCCCGGGGCTAAATAGTAATGCACCATAGAAGAAGCATTAGTCCCACGATCCTTATTGCTTTCTCACACGTGGGGAAACTGAGGCGCAACAACTTGTCCCGGGCTGCACAAGTCCGTGGCAGAGCCAAAATTCTAATCCTAGGAGCAGATCCTTAGTTGGTATCCGTTGGCATAGCGCCATTGTAGGTGAGGCTCTGCCCCTAGTCTCCTGACTCTGTCTTCTGCTCTCTCCACAGGCTCATACTGTCTCCCTTGAATTAGTGGCTTGCTGAGTAATGATCCTTTCATCGTGTCCTTGCTTTCTTAGTCCGACATGCTGCAGCTTGCGGTCTTCAGGGTATTGGACCCGAGCTGTGCTTTATTTTCAGCCACGGTCCTGTGCTCAACAGACGGGCCCTTGACATTTCCCAGCATGTTCTTTATTGTTTAGGCCATTTTCGATAGGCAGCGCTGGAGTCTGAACCCAGTTTATCTGCAGCAGAGGTATAGTGCAAGCTTACCGAGCAGAGGGTACTCAGGATACATGCTGAGCAGACACGCCCAGAGGACGAGGCAGGCCACCAAAGGGTACAGATACGCTTCTCTTCCCTGTAGAGAATTCAGGTTATCGTGCGATAAGAAAGAGGCCACTCACCGTTGGGAGAAGCTCCCATTAAAGCGAACTCGTTGTCCTCCTTCAAACCTCTCCTTGGCTGTAATGCCTGCAAAAAATTTGACCCGTGTGCTGTGACCCCACCCGTCATGCTGACCAACACTGTCTCACTGCGTCCTTGTGCTCCCCTGTCTGTCTCTCTCCCTCCATCGGTCGTCTCCTCTCGGAGACTTGGATTGCAAGTTCTTTGGGACAGAGGCTGTCACTCAGCAAGCCCAAGATTTCAGTTACTATAGAGATGCAATATAGCATGCCCACCTCCTAAGACAGCAGCTGACAAGACAATGACATGGGCTACAGTTTGATATAGAATCATAGAAGATTAGGGTCAGAAGAGACCTCAGGAGGTCATCACTAGATGACCTCCTGAGGTCCCTTCCAACCCTGAGATTCTATGATTCTATGATCTAGTCCAACCCCCTGCTCAAAGCAGGACCAACACCAACTAAACCATCCCAGCCAGGGCTTTGTCAAGCCGGGCCTTAAAAACCTCTAAGGAAGGAGATTCCACCACCTCCCTACGTAACCCATTCCAGTGCTACACCACCCTCCTACTGAAATAGTGTTTCCCAATATCCAACCCAGACCTCCCCCACTGCAACTTGAGACCATTGCTCCTTGTTCTGTCATCTGCCACCACTGAGAACAGCTGAGTTCCATCCTTACCCTTCAGGTAGTTGAAGGTTGCTATCAAATCCCCCCTCACTCTTCTCTTCTGCAGACTAAATAACCCCAGTTCCCTCAGCCTCTCCTCGTAAGTCATGTGTCCCGGGCCCCTAGTCATTTTCGTTGCCCTCTGTAGTGGGGGACCCAAAACTGGACACAATACTCCAGATGTGGCCTCACCAGTGCCGAATAGAGGGGAATAATCACTTCCCTCGATCTGCTGGCAATGCTCCTACTAATGCAGCCCAATATGCCATTGGCCTTTTTGGCAACAAGGGCACACTGCTGACTCATATCCAGCTTCTCGTCCACTGTAATCCCCAGGTCCTTTTCTGCAGAACTGCTGCTTAGCCAGTGGGTCCCCAGCCTGTAGCAGTGCCTGGGATTCTTCTGTCCTAAGTGCAGGACTCTGCACTTGCCCTTGTTGAACCTCATCAGATTTCTTTTGGCCCAATCCTCCAATTTGTCTAGGTCACTCTGGACCCTATCCCTACCCTCCAGTGTATCTACCTCTCCCCCCAGTTTAGAGTTATCCATGACCTTACTGAGGGTGCAATCCATCCCATGGTCCAGATCATTAATGAAGATGTGGAACAAAACTGGCCGCAGGACCGACCCCTGGGGCACTCCGCTTGATACCGGCTGCCAACTAGACATCGACCCATTGCTCACTACCCGTTGAGCCTGATGATCTAGCCAGCTTTCTATCCACTTTATAGTCCATTCATCCAGCCCATACCTCTTTAACTTGCTGATATCATCAGTCTGAAACTGTTTCAGATCAGATGAGGTGTTTGGTGGAAGGAAAATGGCCCGATCACTCTTTCTTCTCCAGTTAACATGGAGCTTTTATAGCAACCAGGACTCCCAGCCCCAAATGCTTAAAACGCATGACACTGGCTTAAAAATCATGAGATTTTCAAAAATAATAAACGCTGGGTTCCTATCATTTACTTTGTGGGTTCTGAGCCTTTCGGGGTCACTCAGGTCACATTTTCAAGCTTTTCTCTGCCACTACAAGGCTAGATTTGTCTTATTTTTAAAAGAATGCTGAGATTCTCACATAATCACATGATTCCCAGAGCTGGGGCTTTGAGGAAAACACCAAATATGGGGAAACTTGCAATAAAAACTGCAAGAAATTGCAGCACTGAGAAATGCAGAAGTTAGATGGTGAAGCTCAACATGGCCAATGGAAGATTATTCCTTATGGTACCTTCTCCAGCGCTCTGTCCTCTTTCAAGTAACAGGGCTTCTCTTACATCCCTGGGGGAGTATACTGCAAGGTCCTCACTTATGGGAGGTACCACAGTGAGTGGACAGCACAGAAATAAGATGGCTTTTGCATATCCTATTGTGTGTGTCTTTTGAGTGTAGGAACCAACCTCTCTAGCAGAGTCCTCCAGCCATGTGTCAGTTACACACATAGACCCGAGGGCCTCATCCGTCATTAGACCATGGATAGTTGATGTTCTGTTACCCGCCAACCTTGTATTGAAGATCATTCAGCCCGTCTCTGTTCCGGGCTTCTCTTTCACCGGACAAAGCTTAACTTCAAGCATTACCCACACAAACTGGTTCGAATCTCCCCTATAATGCCCAACCCACTTCTTCGAGAGCACACAGCGCTCCCCCAGCCTGGGGTACAAAAAGCGACCTTCCACAGTGAACTCAACTTTAGCCCACTTGTCTGCGAGCCAGGACTTAGGCAACGGTATAAATTATGCTCCCAAGTCAGCTTGTGCCAGCCCTTAATTTGTGGTAACTATCCCATAAATGCCCCATTGTTCACTGACGTAACACTTTTTTGCTTTCATTTCTATATTTATAACTTTGTTCATATCCCCACTACATTCGTTCTTTACATGAAGAAGTCAGAGTTTGCTTTTTTTCCCAACCAGGGAAGGAAAAATATCTGCTAGAAGACAGGAGACGCTTCTGGCTTGATAACAAACAGGGCCCTCCCCATTGGGTGACATTTTAATTCCATTGCATGTAAACCTCAGATACAAGCCCCAGCCAATATGGCCCAATAGGACCTTCTAGCAGGAGGTCTTGTCAACATACAGGAGAGACTGTATGCTGTAAGCATGGAAATGGACCCTTGGGGTCTCATCCCAAACTCTGTCACAGAGTCACCATGTGGTCCTGGGTGAGCCCCACTCAGTCTCTGTGCCTTGTTTTCCCCATTTGTAAGATGGGTGTAATTATTATGTGCACACAGGTGGCATGGAGTGGTGGGGCTCAGCAGGTCATCCATCAGCAAATCCACTCCCTTACACACCCCTCTGGGGTTTTATGCCGGAGGTTCCAGAGCGTGCTGGTTGCAAGAGAAACAAAGATGGTCCCACACAGGGCTAGGGGACGCCTGTACACACACAGCCCTGAGCTAGGGGTGAGGTGTAGGCTGCACCCTCTCAGGAGAGGCCCCAGGAGCGGAATGTCTCTGCAACACAGTTCCAGCCCAGTTCCCCGCTAGCTCCGGGGTTGGCGGGGATAGTAATTTACAGCTGGTAGACCAGAATGGGGGTCAAGGCCCAGCCTACGCCTCATCCCACATGCTCCTGGAGAGTTCCCCAGGGCAGCAGTGACATCCAACTCATGCTCCAGCCTATTATAGAGAAGCTGCCAGCCTCCTCCCCCTACTCCGGCCTTTCTGTCTCCTTTACTTTTGAGTGGCTTATGGCCCCTTTGCTGCTCCCCAGCCTCCGGTAGAGCGTACAGGCCACAAGGTTGCACTGCAAGGCCATGAGGTTGCGTTGCAGCGTTCTCACCTGGCACCAAAGAGCCATCTGAGCAGAAGGAAAAAAGAGAAGCTATTGGACTAGTTCTCTCCCAGGCTCAGCCAGCCCGAGCAGAGTCCGTTGGCTCACACAGGTGGAAAGGAGGAAAATCTGGGCCGTCATCTCCGATCATCTCTGAGGTGCATTCATCTGGTTCAAGTGAGGTCAGGCGCTGTAATCAGAAGTTCATGGTGGCCTCATGTGGCGGCTACAATTCACGCTTTTGGCCTGAGACGTAAGGCTTCAGAGGGATGTTTCATGTCATAGGACTGTTTCCAGAATCGTAGGACTTTTGGATGCCTAGTTGCCGTAGCTGCCTTCTAACGTCAGTTCTTTCTCCAGTAGACTCATAGACATAGACTTTAAGGTCAGAAGGGATCATTATGATCATCTAGTCTGATCTCCTGCACAATGCAGGCCACAGAATCTCACCCGTCCACTCCTGGAATAATCCTCTCACCTATGTCTCAGCTATTGAAGTCCTCAAATCAGGGTTTAAAGACTTCAAGACGCAGAGAATCCTCCAGCAAGTGACCCATGCTGCAGAGGAAGGCGAAAAACCTCCAGGGCCTCTGCCGATCAACCCTGGAGGAAAATTCCTTCCCGACCCCAAATATGGCGATCAGCTGAACCCTGAGCATGTGGGCAAGACTCACCAGCCAGACACCCAGGAAAAAGTTCTCTGTAGTAACTTCTAACATCCCATCACTGGCCATTGGGCCTATTTATCACTGATAGTCAAGGGTCAATAATTGCCAAGATCATGTTATCCCATCAAACCATCCCCTCCATAAACTTATCTAGCTTAATCTTGAAGCCAGATATGTCTCTTGCCCCCACTGCTTCCCTTGGAAGGCTGTTCCAGAACTTTACTCCTCTGATTGTTAGAAACCTTCGTCTAATTTCAAGTCTAAACTTCCTGATATCCAGTTTATATCCATTTGTTCTTGTGTCCACATGGTACTGAGCTTAAATAATTCCTCTCCCTCCCTGGTATTTATTCCTCTGATATATATGTCTCAGTAGCCCTGAGACACTCCAAAGGCCATGGCTGCTCCCATCCTATGGGGATGGGGTCCATGCATAACTGGGGAGAGAGGAGTGCGTGATCAGCTGAGAGGTGGAAAGGTGCCAGACTGCCAAGTCCCACCCCCTGCTTCTCAGCATTTGTGGGCCTCCAATCCGAGCAAACCTTGTTTGGGGGACGTTTGAACTCCAAACCTAGCTTCTGGCCAGAGTTTAGCAAATGGCCTCATTCCTTTGAGGCCTGTGCTCAAGGCACTGGCTTTGCAGAATTGGCCAGGGTCTCTAAGGCGAGCTTGCGCCTACTGGCCAGGGCATGGGGGTTTGATACCGAAGGCCCCTGGGTCAGTTCCGGCAGGGCGTCTATCTGTATGTGTGCAGCTGCTGCTCGTTATGGGCCAGACTGCGAATCCCTTCACGCGTCTGAGTTCAGCTGGACAGCTCATGAAAAGTAACGGCTCGCCAACGCGAGCAAAGGGTTTACTAGCTGGCTGCCCTGTGTTTGGCACATTTTTTTTATTTCTGGTCTCGGCAGCCGCTGGCGTCTTGCTGAGAATGAGGAATGAAGGGCTTGATTTGTCTCTCACTTTGCATCGATGCAACGTCAGGATGGGGTGCAGATGCCCTCGTTGTGCATTGGGGTGAGAGGACAAGAGGGCCTACAATACATGCATGTATACCCCCCACACACACACCCCGAGTGCTCACGGAGTTCATATGCTATGCCCTGAGCATTAGAGAGATTTACCGAAAAGGCAAGCCGTGGGAATTGAATGATTTCAGCCTCTTGCCCAGGTTTTAATCCAAGATTTTCCTTTCCACATAAACAGCTGCTCTAACCTTTCGCTCTTCCAGAACAAAAAGAAAACCCGCCCAGAGGTTCTGCAGCTTGTGTGTGACAATATAAACCAGACGCCTTTGATTAAGCGAGTGCATGTCAAAGCCACGAAGGGATGAAAGCAGGGTTTTTAAACTGCTCCCGATGTGAGCTGGCCCGCTCTGCCTCTCCATGCGATCCCCACCTCGGATCTCACACCCGCCCGTGCTCCACTCCCTGAACAATATAAAGGGGTAAGATGGCAGTGAGCAGCCAGCATGTTTAATATAAGGCAGGACACCGGGCTTGGGTTGCAATTTGTGCTCACGCCAGCAGAGGCAGACAAAGAATCTTAGAATCACAGGACTGGAAGGGACCTCGAGAGGTCATCTAGTACAGTCCCCTGTACTCATGCCAGGACTAAGCATTATCTAGACCATCCCAGACAGGTGTTTGTCTAACCGGCTCTTAAAAATCTCCAATGATGGAGATTCTACAATCTCCCTGGGCAATTTAGTCCAGTGCTTAACCACCCTGACAGTTAGGAAGTTTTTCCTAATTGTCCAACCTAAACTGCCCTTGCTGCAATTTAAACCCATTGCTTCTTCTCCTATCCTCAGAGGTTAACGAGAACAATTTTTCTCCCCCCTGCTTGTAACAACCTTTTATGTACTTGAAAACTGTTCTCACGTCCCCGCTCAGTCTTCTCTTCTCCAGACTAAACAAACCCATTTTTTTCAATCTTCCCTCACAGGTCATGTTTTCTAGACCTTTAATCATTCTTGTTGCTCTTCTCTGGACTTTTTCCAATGGGTCCACATCTTTCCTGAAATGTGGCACCCAGAACTGGACACAATACTCCAGTTGAGGCCTAATCAGCGCGAAGTAGAGCGGAAGAATTACTTCTTGTGTCTTGCTTACAACACTCCTGCTAACACATCCCAGAATGATGTTTGCTTTTTTTTCAACAGTGTTACACTGTTGACTCAGATTTAGCTTGTGATCACTATGACCCCCAGATACGTTTCTTCAGTACGCCTTCCTAGGCAGTCATTTCCCATTTTGTATGTTTGCAACCGATTGTTCCTTCCTCAGTGGAGCACTTTGCATTTGTCCTTATTGAATTTCATACTGTTTACTTCAGATCATTTCTCCAGTTTGTCCAGATCATTTTGAATTTTAATCCTATCCTCCAAAGCACTTGCAAACCCTCCCAGCTTGGTATCGTCCGCAAACTTTATCAGTGTACTTTCTATGCAATTATCTAAATCCTTGATGGAGATAATGAACAGAACCGGACCCAGGACTGATCCCTGTGGGACCCCACTTGTTATGCCCTTCCAGCCTGACTGTGAACCACTGATAACTACTCTCTGGGAATGGTTTTCCAACCAGCTATGCACCCACCTTATACTAGCTCCATCTAGGTTGTATTTGCTTATGAGAAGGTCATGCGAGACAGTATCAAAAGCATTACTAAAGTCAAGATATACCACATTTATCACTTCCCATCTATCCACAAGGCTTGTTACCATCAAAGAAAGTTATTATATTGGTTTGACATGATTTGTTCTTGACAAATCCATGCAGACTGTTACTTATCACCTTATTATCTTCTAGGTGTTTGCAAATTGATTGGTTAGTTATTTGCGCCATCATCTTTCCGGGTACTGACGTTAAGCTGACTGGTCTGTAATTCCCCGGGTTGCCTTATTTCCCTTTTTATAGATTGGCACTATATTTGTCCTTTTCCAGTCCTCTAGAATCTCTCCCATTTTCCATAACTTTTTGAAGATAATCGCTAATGGCTCAGACATCTCCTCACTCAGCTCTCTGAGTACTCTAGGAGGTATTTCTTCAGGCCCTGGTGACCTTGAAGACATCTAACTTGTCTAAGGAATTGTTAACATGTTCCATCCCTATTTTAGCCTCTGCTCCTACCTCATTTTCACTGGCATTCACTATGTTAGACGTCCAATCGCTATGTACCTTTTTGGTCAAAACTGAAACAAAAAATCATTTAGCACTTCTGCCATTTCCACATTTTCCGTTATTGTTGTTCCCCCCTCATTGATGAACGGGTCTACCCTGTCCTTCATCTTCCTCTTGCTTTGAATGCATTTGTAGAACATTTGCTTGTTACCCTTTATGTCTCTAGCTAGTTAAGTCTTGTTTTGTGCCTTGGCCTCTCTAATTTTATCCCTACAAGTACCTTCTGCAGGGGCCATCGGGCGCTGATGATGTCATCAGTCTGCTTGGAATTGTCTTTCATAGAATCATAGAATATCAGGGTTGGAAGGTCATCTAGTCTAACCCCCTGCTCAAAGCAGGACCAATCCCCAATTTTTGCCCCAGATCCCTAAATGGCCCCCTCAAGGATTGAACTTACAACCCTGGGTTTAGCAGGCCAATGCTCAAACCACTGAGCTATCCCTCCCCCTTTGAAGGCATTTGTAGAACGTTTCTCCTCTGTTGATTGGCTGCAGGCTCCAGCTCCCCCTCACCCCCTCCATGCACCTTTCCTTTCTTTCTTCCTTCCTTCCCTCATCTCTTCCTCCTCTCACCCACCCCTGCCTTGCGCTCCTGTGGTCTGTTTTTTGCATCCACCTCTCCAGTTATATTTAGATTGCAAACTCTTTAGGGGACGGACCAGTAGGAACTGAGCTGAAGGCCTCGGTCCCATTGCTAGCGGAGAAACGCTCCCCTCCCAAAGCGGCCGAGATGACAGGTGGAAATGCCTGCGAATTTGCCACGAACGGTACACGTTGCTGATTAGGGTTGCGGCTTGTTACTCCCTATTTCAGCCCCGCAAGGAGGAGCCCCCAGCTTACGCATGGTTCTGAAGCAAGACCCTCACCATGCAGGGTGCTCTGCCATCAGGCTCCCGTCTGTCTCAGAGTCTATGGGGCCGATGAGGATGCAGGTTCCATCCTGGCGAGAATAGGTTCCTCTCCAGCTTTGGGAGGTGAGCGCTTCTCTGCTAGCAATGGGACCAAGGCCTTCAGCTCAGCTCACCAGTGGTGATGGAGGCTCCTCATTTGCAGAGAGACCTGGAGGCTGAGCGGCTATCTCTTCTCTAGAGGTGATCCCGGCATATCAAGGCTGTGACTGGCAGGTCCAGGCGGGGGTTGGCGGAAGAGGCCTGAGAGGACGTCAGCCTCCAGCCCTATCAACTGACATGAGCGAGAAAATTCAGTTCAATTTCAGATGATTTCCCCGGGGAAATCCATCCGCCATACTTCCAATTAGGCTGGAGAACGCCCTAGGAAACGTCTCTTTGGAAACAGCCCCGCTCTGGTCAGGAGGCTGGACTAGCTGACCCGAAAGGCCCTTCCCCGTCTCTGATTCTCAATGTTTAAGCAAGGCGGGATCCCTCGAGCGCAACAAAACCCAGCAAGGATCAAAGCTCCATCGGGTTGCGTGGCGGGGCTATCGCAGGGGCCTGCCCTAGGGGTTTCACAGCCGATGGCGACGGGCCAGCCCGCACTTTTCCCTCGTTCCTTTCGAACAAAGAGTGTGTGTGTGTGTGTGTGTGTGTGTGTGTCAGTCAGTCAGTCTGGCAGGATTGCTCGGAGGTTAGTCAGAGTCCCCTGACGTCAGTCTGGAGAGGTGCTAATGCCCCCCCCCCCCGCCCCAACCCTCACAACCGGGAGACTCTCATTACCAGACGCAGCGTGTGCAACACGCTTTTACAAGGCTGGGCGGCTGATTTATGGAGTGTGCCGGCCTCTGACCTGGAGCGCCGCTGCGAGGGATTGCTGTTAACTCAGACCAGTGGAAAATGCGGCAGGTCCCGGGAGTTTGAGCAAGTGGAACTGTATCCCAATGGGCAGGGGGTGGGGGAGTGTAAACCCTGGAGTCAAGGTCAAAAGGTCACATATTGTATGTGCGTGTGGAGGTAGATCAATAGACAGCTGTGTGGGACCATACAGGGATGGACAGATGGGCGGAGGGATGAAATCCTGTGGGGATAGACAGAAAGATGGACAAACGGATGGAAAGGTATGGGGCTAGCTAGACAGAAGGCCCCTCCCGCTCATCTCTTTTCACAGAGAGCTTTGAACAAATGTGAGACAATACTTTGCTCAACCTCTTGCAATCGGAGCCGGATTCTAGCCGGAAACCTAACGCAGAAATGAAAAACTCTAGCCTGCTCTCCCCATCATATAAGGAGCTAATTCAATCATAGAACCACAGAAAGATCCACAAGATAGAAAAGGCTAATTAGCTCTCACCTAACGAGTACTTCAGATCCAGACCCAAATGGAGCACTGCAGGCCCATTTCTAATTAGGCCCCATCCACCCCATGTCTAGGGATTGTTCCCTGCAAGACATTGGCTCGTGTTTTGTTGATCTATATAGCCCCTTGATGTTGATGACACTGATCTGTAGAGGTCAGAGAGACCATAAGCCCATTGCCCTCCCAAGCCAAAGGCAATAGCTATGGGAAATAACTTATGATCACATTGTCATCAGGACTTTGAACAAAAAAAAAAGTCGGAAATGTTGTTGCCAAAAGATGAGCTTCTACTTAGAGGTTTTTAAGGTCAGGCTTGACAAAGCCCTGGCTGGGATGATTTAGTTGGGTTTGGTCCTGCTTTGAGCAGGGGGTTGGACTAGATGACCTCCTGAGGTCCCTTCCAACCCTGAGATTCTATGATTCTATGATACTAACATCGTGCAAGTCCCATTGCTTGACAATGTTGATCTTTTTCCTGTAGTTAAGGAAAGGCACTGAAATCCCTCTGGGATCGCGGGGAGGAGAAAAATCTGCTAGCGGTGTGGTCCGGTGAAGAACACTTGGGGCCCATATGCTCAGCGGAGAATCTGCCTTTGTTCCCAATCCTGCATCTAGCTAATCGATATCTGTTTACTGTACTTGATCTGTTATGTCCTTCCTTCTCTCTGAGCTGCCTGCATATACCTCCCATCTCTCACCCCCGTAGAGTTTTCCCGGTTATGCTATGGGCAGCCAGTCCTCATCTCTCCCCCCAAAGCGCGCCACAACCTCCAATATCAGCGACCCCAGGGGGGTTCTTTTCCTGTTGCCGTGATGATGCAGCCCAAACGCGACACAACCTGGGATGTAGTTACCGCGTCCCCACTGGAGGCAGCAACACTTGGAGAGCAAAGCAGGCAGAGTGTTGTTTTCCCAGAGACCCTTAATTACATAATGCGGTGAGTCTCTGAGGTAAAATCTAGTCCGTGGTGTAAAACGGAGCACCCGCAGGCTCCTACAGCTGATGTACTAAACTCCCCCCCCCGCAATGTACATCTAAATAAACCGAGTAGCTGATGGAGTTCAGCAAAATCTTCTCGGGTAACAGCAAGGTTAATTGCACCCGGAGGAGGACTGGTTTGCTTACTTACTATTAGTTTCATACTAGAAAAACATTTACTGGAATTTTTAGTGCCTCTGCTCAGATGTGCATGTGGTCAGTCCCCAGTCTCACCACATCGGTGTTGCCACAGTAAAAAGGAAAATAAGGTTTCCAGGGCTTCCTTTGGTCAATAAAAAAAAGCTATAAATGAAATATATGAAGCAAAACTGATAAGTGGGGAGGAACGGCTGCTCTGCTCAGTGACCTGGCTTTTCCCCCCCCTTGTTTCCTTTCCTTTACGGGCAAGAGAGTTTAACTCTCCTCTTCATGGCTGATAAAGTTTGTGGTGTGATATATAAGCTCTGAAGATTTAGACACAGTCGGGCCCTCATCGGATCTCCGTATGCTGCTCTAAGTCAGGAGTAACCGCTCTGAAGCCAGTGGAATTTCATGTGTGAGAGAGATCGGGCTGGCTGGTGGTTCGGGATTTCGATCGATAGATCTGTACTGTGCCTACCACCATGGGGCCTTGCCTGGCTGACGCCGCTAGGTCCTGTTGTGATACAAATAAATAACAAAGGGAACCTGCAGAGCCCCTTCAAAAGACGAGCCCGGGAGCTTAAATTCATAACTCTGCTAGGTGCTAAAACTCGTGGACTCCGAAATGCTGCTGGTTTTATGTCTCATTACAACAACCTGTAACCCACCAACTCTCATTTGTCCTATGACTGCAGAGTTGTTAACCAACCTCTTCATTTTGAATAGTTCCTTGCAAAGTGTTTACTTCTTATGCTTAACCATCCTTTCCACCTTGTATTTAGCTGTGACACTCCGAGTGTACACTCACAAGCTCTGCGTAGCTTGAAAGCTTCTCTTTCACCAAGAGAAGTTGGTCCAATAAAATCACCTCACCCACCTTGTATCTCTCCTATCCTAGGACTAACACGGCTACAAACAGACAGCAAACAAATAAAGAACAATACATACAGTGATAGATCTAGTTGTTTTAGACTGGCATCCATCACGCACATACCGGAAACTGATGGACTTCATTAAAGCCAGATAAATCCAAATTAGAAATGAGGCATGGATTTTTTACAGTGCAGGTGATTAACCATTGGAACAAAACCCCAAGGGAAGTGGTGGCTTTTCCACCTCTCGATGACTTCTGGATGCCTCCCTGGGAGATGTGCTTTAGCCAAACATACATTCTTGGGCCCAGTACAGGGGTAGTTGAGTGAGGTTCTATGGTTTGTGTTGTACAAGCGGTCAGAAGAGATGATCAGCTAGTCCCTTCTGGCCTTAAAATCTGTGAGTCTATGAAGGGAGATGGGCCCAAACCACAGAACCAACAGCCTCTGGGCCCTGCTTATATACTGAGCAGAACCTATTCCCCCAGTTCCAAATTACTCCTAACTTTGGACGAAGAACCAAACATGGTAGCATGGTGGTTATAAGCGGGTGTCTGCACTAGATTGTGATGGAGTTGTTATCGCTGTTGAAAAATGTTGCGGCATTACAGCAAATGAAAACCTGTTTGGCTGGTGACCTATGTCCCTCACCAGATATTAGACAATAGAGTTTGTATCTTGTGGGTAACGTGGGTGTACATGGAACCGGAGAACACAGCTAAGGAATTTGGTTTGGCTCTGCTTTGCTTTAGCCTGTTGGTAAGATAGGGGGCCTGACTCCAGGTTTGGAGTCCAAACAGCTACTCAGTTTGGCTGCGTTGGGACCTGGAATTTTAGCTCAGGGCTACCTCGCTAGTTGGCCATGCCATCCCCTTCTCTTCTTCCAGAGCTGTTCCAAGTACCAGAGTGTAGTATAAATGCCTACAAAGAGAGAGAAAGACAGAGAGATTTCTATTGCTGCAGTTGTCTTACTGGGAAAAGCAAAATTCCTTAGATGCAAATGGAAAACAGGGTTGGAAAACAGGAGACCTTGACCTATTCTTTTCTTTGCCACCGACTTTCTCTGTGACCTTGGGCAAGTCACTTGACCTCCCTGTGAAAAAGGGAATCACAGCCGAGGGCAGGGAGCACTGAACTTAGGAGCTCAGCGTTTCATTTTAGCTTCTGCCACACACATCCTGCCCAATCTTCTTGTTCCCTGTTTGTAGAACAGGGGTAATAGCACTTCCCATCTCACAGAAAGGGTTGTTGAAGGTAAATTCGTTAAATGTTAAGATTATTGGAGCCAGATGGGCTCAGAGGCAGAAAGACACTTAGCCCCTCCTTTGTAGGGTGCTGTGCAATCTGTGCTTGGAAAGAGCTATCAAAAGGCCCCAACCTTCACTCCCCTGGAAACTCCTTGGTCGCCAGGTATTTCTACCTTGAAAGAACCATAGTCTCAGTGATAGTCCGTGCATTTCTAAGGACATGTAGCTTGCTGCCTGGGGGCCTTTTAGAGCCATTCGTGAACCATTTGCTACAACGCTTTACTCTGCAGGCCAGAAGAGCCGTGGCAGTCCCCCTGCGTGTTTGCTTTTAATATTTGCTGCCACCACCACAGGGTTTCTTGGAGCAAAGGCAGGAAAACGTATGGTCTGCTGCATCCCTCTGCCTGCTGTTGACTGATGAAGCTGTCAGGTTACATCACAGAGCCCAGCGCTCCCATCGCAGAACCCAGCTCCTGCCCATCTGCTTTGGCACGGAGGACTGGCCCGGTGAAGAACTGCCTCTCAAATTCCATGGCGGGGAGGGCGGGAAAGAATCCCATTATTTATTCAGGGACTAGCACTCCCATGGCCTTATAATTATTAGCAGCTCGGTTTAGCCCTTGGGGTTTTAAACTCCCTCTTGATTCCACACAAGGTTCTTCGAGTATTTTTATTACCCCGTGCACATTTAATTACATGTGCGATCCTTCCCTTTCCAAACCCACTCGTAAACTCATTACAGAACTTGCCCTCCCGGAGCTGTTTCCAATTAAGAAGAGAGCGTTGGGCTTGGTTGGGGTTTTTTTTGCCACACATCCATGTCTGGTTCATTCCAGCTTTTATTCCACCCCCCTCCCCGCACCCCCCCATCTCCTTCCATTCTAAATTTCAGCACATTTTATGGCATGCTCAGGGGTGGCCATCTTTTTTTTCTTCTTCTTTCTTTCCATAGTTAAAGGGAATCAAAGGAACATCAAAGCCTCGGCATGACACTTCACCAACCTCCACAGAACATTTCTGTTTGCATTCCCTGCAGCAAATTGTGCTTTCCAGCAAAAAGAAAATGGAGAAGTGGGGGTAGGGAGGCTGGGAAGGAAAGGTAGAGGCGCAGCTGTGTCTGAAAAAGTGTTCCCTGTAAATGTGGAGATGTATGGCTGGAATGCAAGGCCCATTTCCCCAGGAAGTACGCCAAAATGGCTGGAGACTGGGGAGCAAGGAGCATCAGAAGCTGGCGTGAGATTTGGGCCTTGCATTCATTGTTGTTATCTTTTCACACGATTTGGTTGTTGGATTGACAGCTCTAGAGAAAACAAAGTCCTCCGGGCAGCCACAGAATGGGTACAGCGCAGGAAGATTCAGCACAAGCTTCTTTTCTGCTGCACCATCAATGAACTGCAAACTGGACCTTCAGTCTCCATGACCCATTCAACCCTCCACTGAAGCTCAACGTAAGAGGTTCAGTACGTGCCAGTTACGATGGCATTTGTCTGGCGGGTAGCAGCTGGGCCACTAACGTCTTCCATTGTCCCTTTCAGGCCATATAGAATGAGCCCAAATTGGGAAGTCAGGAGAGCGTGAGATCAAATCCCAGCTCTGCTACTAGTGTACCTTGGCCCAAGTCTACTTTCTCCTCTGTAGAATGGAGACAGATCATGAGCCTCTATCTTCTGCAGGTGTTGCAGAATATGGTTAGTTCATGCGTAGCTGGTGCTATACAAATACTGAGGATTATTATTCTGCCCATTTCGTTCTTGTTTGCTTTCTTCTGTCATTTTCAGCCCACTACTTGATAGAAGCCTTTCACATTAAGCACCGCTTTCTTCAGTCTCGCTCCCTTCCCATCCAAGCACCTCCCACCAGTTTTACCAGCTCGTCTCTCCAGCGTGCTTGCAGCCACCCTCTGTTTCGTTGGCAACCCCTGGGGAACATAATTCCCTAACCTCTTTGGACCCGCTTGTCGATGAACTTCCACTCCCTTTTCTTGGCCAGCTGCCACCTTGGTTTGTTGCTGAATTTACATGTTGGCTCTGCCGTCCGTTATATTAACTGTATTTCTCGGATTTAAGGATGCATTTAAAAACATCAGCTATGAGTAGTAACCAGTAGCTGGTGGGGTTCACAGCAGCCCCTTGGGAACATCTTGCCTTCTGTAGCAGGGTGGTCACCCGCTCCAGCCCTGACAGGGTTGGAATAGCCCCGGGAGAGGGCTGTGCCTGGGAGAAAGCAGCTACGGGGCTGATTGGGGAAGAAGCCGCAGCTGGGACAAGCCCCGATCAGGCCCCAGCTGGCTCTATAAAGGTTTGAGCCAGGAGGAAAGAGACAGGCTCCCTCTAGCTTCTGAGAGGGAGGGACCTGGCTGCAGGACCCTGAGAAGGTACCTGGGAGTGAAGCAGGGCTGGGGAAGAGCCAGAGGAGCAGGGGAGCTCCAGGCTGGCGACTCCCCAGGCTGCAGGGCCTGGTTCCAGGCCCATAGAGGTACAGGGTGGTAGAGGAAGGCAGCAGGTCAGAACCCCCTTGCCTGTGACAAGTAACTTCTACACTGCAGTCTGCCCCAGGGCGCGGGGGCTTGGTGAGGACTGGCGGTAGCCCAGACTGAGGCGGGGTGGGGATAGTGGGCGGGGGTTCCCCGGAGAGGGGAGACCCAGTGGCAGAGACCCAGAGACCAAGGAAAGGGGCACCGGGGTCCAGGAGGGACATGGGGGGCCAGTGTAAGGCGTGACACCGGCCGGCCGAGGGCGCTCCAGAGGCTGGTGAGCTAATTCCTGAGGACGACCAGCAGGAGGCGCTGCTGGGTGAGTCTACGCAAGCTTACACCTTCTTAGTGCCCAGGGAGAAGATGGCTGGGCAAACTGTTGACCCAAAAAGGGCAGATAGTCCCCGCAAACACCTTTGCTTCTAGTTCACCCAATCTCTGCAGTACTTAGGCTGGTGGATGGGGTACTGGAGAAAATGGTTCCTGATAGTCTACAAGTAATTGATCAGCTGTTCCAGGGCTGGATGAGGGATTTTCCAGCCCGAGGCATGCTAGAGGTGATGGGTCTGCATCGCCAGGGTAAGGATAAAGTTTTGCTGACTCAGCCTGAATTCCTCCTTGGAACGCTGAAAACAGAGGCACAGGAGAGGCGGTGGTGCCACCGTGCTAGAGGAGTGGTTTGGCATGCCTCCCTTGGCGCCATGTCCCTGCCCTCTTTCAGATGTCTGGGCCAGGGCACTAGCAGAGCCTGGGCCCCCCAGGGAACTGTGCATGGGGTGCAGGTGCCAAGAAAGGCTCCCTCATCCTTTCCCTCCCTTCCAAATGGAAGCGGGGCCAGCTTAGCCTTTAAGGCACATTTATTTGGGGGCTATTACGAAGGCAACTTCCGAGATGGGCCCACCTCTTGCAACTGGAATGCAGGTTTGCAGAAACAATTTAGTTTTCTCTCCACACACACACAGAGAAAGAGAGACACCTCATCTTTGTGTGCAGGGTCTGCCCTGGAACTCGGTTCTCTGGGGCAGGGCCAGTCTTTTTGTTCTGTGTTTGTACAGCACCTAGCACAATGGGGTCATGGTCCATGACTAGGGCTCTTAGGCACTAGATAATAAACAATACTAACAACTCCCTTCCCACCCTTTGGTCATGTCTGTCTGGTTATAATCATTAGTAATACTTAGCCCTGATGTTGCACTTTCCAGCAGCAGTTTTCAAAGAACGTTGCTGTCGGGGTTCCCTCCGCACTCTGAACTCTGGGGTACAGATGTGGGGACCTGCATGAAAGACCCCTTAAGCTTATATTCCACCAGCTTAGGTTAAAAACTTCCCCAAGGCACAAATTCCTTTCCTTGTCCTTGGACGGTATTGCCGCCACCACCGAGTGATTTAAACAAACATTCAGGGAGGGGCCACTTGGAGCCCTATCTCCCCCAAAATATCCCCCAAGCACCTTTATATTTATGACACGCCCCCCCCCAAATCACCGATGGTGCTGGACAGCCTGTTCCATGCTGGCTGTGATTTCTTCCTGGAGCTCTAAGAGAAAACAGAGTTAATAAGACACATGCACCTGTAGATATACTACTGATTATATAAAAACTAACAATATTTCCCACAGTTCAAGGACAATTTTAACCAGTTGATTCTGGGAAACTTTCACAGGAGAGTGCATCAGCCACTTTGTTCTAAGCTCCTGAAATGTGTTGTATTTTAAAATCAAAATCTTGGGAGCTAAACTCCACCGAAAAAGTTTTTTGTTTTTTTCCTTGACAGTATGAAGCCACTTCAGCGCAGCATGGTCAGTTTGCAGGTGGAAACGCCGTCCCCAAACGTATGGGCGTAGCTTTTCCAGAGTGTACACAATGGCATCACATTCCTTTTTGCAGATTGACCAGTGGCTTTCCCTCTCAGACAGTTTTTTGCCAAGAAACACGACAGGATGGAATTCTTGATCCGGTCCTTCCTGCATTAAAACTGCTCCCACACCACGCTCGGACGCATCTGTGGTTACTAGGAACGGTTTGTCAAAGTCTGGGGCCCTGAGCACAGGGTCAGACATGAGTGTCGCTTTAAGCTGGTTAAAGGCCTTCTGACACTCTTCAGTCCACTGGACTGCATTTGGGTGTTTCTTTTTGGTCAGGTCTGTCAGTGGGGCAGCGATTTGGCTGTAGTGCGGTACAAATCACCTGTATATCCGGCCAAGCCTAAGAAGGATTGGACCTGTTTCTTTGACTTTGGGATGGGCCACTTTTGGATGGCCTCCACCTTGGCCTGTAGGGGGTTGATAGTTCCTTGACCCACATGGTGTCCAAGGTAAGTCACTCTGTTGAGGCCTATTTGACACTTTTTAGCCTTAAGTTAGTCCTGCCTCCCTTATGCACTCGAAGACTTTCTGGAGATGCTCCAGGTGTTCGGCCCATGAGTCAGAGAATATTGCCACATTGTCAAGATAGGCAACTGCCGATTCTCCGAATCCCGCTAGGAGACTATCTACCAGTTTCTGGAATGTGGCGGGTGCATTCCGCAGCCCGAAAGGGAGCACATTAAATTCATACAGCCCTACATGGGTGATGAAGGCTGACCTTTCCTGGGTGGATTCATCTAGCGGTACTTGCCAGTACCCCTTGGTTTAGTCTAAGGTAGAGATGAACTGGGCACATCCCAGTTTCTCCAATTCATCTGTGCATTGCATTGGATAGTTGTCTGGGCGAGGCACAGCATTTAGCTTATGGTAGTCCACGCAAAAGCGTATTTCCCCATCCGGTTTGAAAACTAGAACCACTGGAGATGCCCAGGCACTGTTAGAGGGACAGATTAACCCCATCTGTAGCATGTCCTGGATCTCCCGTTCTATAGCAGTTTTGGCTTGAGGAGCCACCCGGTAAAGTTGGGCTCTAATTGGGCGAGCATTATCTGTGCCAATGGACTGCTATGCCCATTCGGTCCGTCCTGAGAATGCTGAGAACATTGGCACGAAGCTAGTGCACAGCTTCTTGATCTGCTGTACAACCAAATTACACATTCCTTCAAAGCTAGTTACACCCCTTCCTTTGACCCTTTTATCTAACAGATCCTTCATCTGGTTTACATAAGCCACATTACTTAGTCCAGCCCCTCTCTTAAGGGCTCTAAATTTTACTCTGTAAGTTTCAGGTGTAATTTGAAATTGTTTCAAAACCAAATCTTTAAATTTACCATAGTCAGAAGCATCCTCAATAGGCATCTTTTTGTCAATAGGCATCTTTTAGTCAATTTTGCTACCAATGTGGTCATCTTGTGATCTTCAGGAATCACATGGAGGGTTCACAGTCTCTCAAAGGTGATGAAATATTCAGCAATATTACTGGATTCATCATACTGTGGACATAGTCACTCCCATTTGTGGATTTTTAGGGAAGTGGAGCCAGCTGCTGAAGGGTTCCGTCTTTTCAACTCCATAACAGCCAGTTCATGGTTCTGGGCTTCAATCTGGGCCTGTATTTCTCTGTCTTTTAACTCCAGGGCTCTTTTATGGGCAGCCTCCTCTCTGGCTGTTTCTGCCTCAAAGCATTTTGCCTCCATTTCCGTCTTCAAGCGTTTTAAGACCATCTGTCTTTCATGTTCTTTCTGTCTCTCTTCAGCTTCCAATCTGGCTAATTCTAGTTTCTTTTGGACCTCACTTTCCTTCATCCTAGCCTTCCTGCACTTAGCCTAGCCTAACCCGAGAGCTAGAAAAAAACAACAACCCAGCTTGTGAATTCCCTTGCAGGAACTTAACTACTCTGCCCTCAGGCAAAGAGAAAAAACTCCAGCTGCTCTCAGCTTAAAAAAAAATTGTCCTTTGGAAAAAAAAAACCTCCCTGGTTTTCAAACCCAAAAGAAAAATACATGTCCTTTTAATATCCTGAGCTCAGTGCTTCTGGTTCAAATGATCCCACCGTGCTGCTACCATGTCAGGGTTCTCTGCCCACTCTGAACTCTGGGGTACAGTTGTGGGGACCCACATGAAATACTCCCGAAACTTATATTCCACCAGCTTCGGTTAAAACTTCCCCAAGGCACAAATTCCTTCCCTTGTCCTTGGACGGTATTGCTGCCACCACCGAGTGATTTAAACAGACATTCAGGGAGGGGCCACTTGGAGCCCTATCTCCCCCAAAATATCCCCGCAAAGCCCTTTATATTTATGACAGTTGCGAAGGGACGTATGGTTATCAACCCCTTACAGCAGGGGAAACTGAGGCACAGAGCCTAAGGGACAGATTTTTAAAGGGATATGAGTGCCAAATTCTCCTTGATTTCAGCGGGATCTAGGTGACTCCAATACCTTTAAAAAAACTGGTCCAAAGTGGATTGTCCAAGTCCATGAAAGGAGTCTTTGGAAGAGCCATGGCTAGAACCCAGTCACACGACTCCTAATCTGGGGTCCTGGCCACAGGGGTTCTGATTTGGGAACATCCATCTCACTCGTCTCTCATCTTTTGTGTAACACCCGATGTGGTTTGCTTTGCGAATGATGGTTTCCCAGCCCTTCTTGGTCAGGGATAGCAGCTCCCATCATACTGTGTAATATGAATATTTATGTAGCGCCATGGATGAATACAGCTGGCGAACTATGACATGACGTCTCTCTATCTAGGTTCCTCCTCCAGTGCTTTGCTAGGTGTATTTAAGTGCCTTTACTATGTTATCTGCCCTTGCAGCCGGCTGTGGAGCCTGGCCTTGCAGGCTGCTATGTGACCAACACTGACGCCCACGCCTGGCATCTTCCCAAGCAAGCGGTCTGTGATGGAGGATCATGCTGGGGGCCTAGATGATATCTTCTCCCCAGACCTGCCTCCTGGAATGTGGTAGGAGACGTTCTCTGCGGCATAATGAATGAAACTGGACCCTCTTTGTCCAACTCCAGCAGGGAGCTAGTTCCGAATGGTACCAGTTCAGAAAGCATATTCCTAGGGCAAATGGTTTGAATTGCACTTTCCCCAGCACAATGTGAACCTGCAGCTCTTTGCATTGGACTTCATTAAAAGTAATACCAATCAAAGCTAACATTCTATAGAAAATGTCACTTTCCACCTCTCCAACACAGTTTTGAGATTGCAAGGTAGCTCACCACTGCACTGAACAATGCTCCCGCCTCACCTATAATACACATCCTATAATAAAGATGCTAGATTATAGAGCATCTGTGATCCAAACCACTTTGCAATTACATTTGCAGATTATTTAGGTAGGGCTCACCCAGCACTGAAATGCAGCCACTTCTGGGGTGAGATGCAGCAGATGTTTAACAGCTCAGAGCAAATTAAAAGCGCAAGGGGATTTAGGTAGTGGAGTGGAATGACTGAAGCCAACCTGTGCAATAGACAGTTCCTATGTGATACATAGGGAAGGTTATAATATATTAACCTAGACAGACTACTTGGCTGTGAGGTGGGCTGCTATGTCATTGATTTTTGTCTCACCTGGAGGAGAACTGTATGGATGTTGTTCTTGGCTCTGCCACTGACCTGCTGTGTCACCCTAGGCAAGTCACTTCCTCATTGGGCCTCTCCTATACCCATGAGTGTGAATGGCTGATGCTACCATTCTGACTTGATAACATGTTACACACAGAGAATCAGCCCCTCATCTCTTTAGACTGTATGCACCTTGGGGTGGGGGACTGTCTCTCTCTGTGGGCCTGTACAGCACCCAGCGCAGCAGTTTGGTCGGGGCCCTAGGCTCTACCATATTACAAATACCTAATAATGGATTGGATAGACAAGTAGGTGCAGGGTCATTGTAGTCTGACTCTCAGACTCTGGAAATGCCATGCTAATGCTAATGAAAATGCCATGCTGCCCTACAGCACCTTCTAGCAAGGATCTCAGGATGCTTTCCAAACACAATCCCTGCCCATGGTCAGGACCCCCACCCCCATGGCCACTCAGGGCCGGAGGCCGGCCCTCCGCGGGCACAGCACTCTGCCTTCAGCTCTGGCTGGGCCGAAGCAGCTTTCCAGTCTCCCAAGAATGTTTGAAATGTCAGAACTGTTTCCCGTCCCGTCCTGTCCAGCACACGACTCACTGTCCCAGCACTTTTGCCTTTCCTGGGGGCAAGCACTGCCAGGCAGGGACTGCCTTGTGCCCAGCCCGAGGCAGCTTGGTGCCGCACGCCGCTGCGGAGAAGTTCCCCTGAGCTATAACCCATCGGTCTTGGCCAACAGCTGGAACTGTCTCGAGAAAGCACTTTTGCAGTGCTGATTGCTTCTGTTTGCGTGTGGCTGGCCCATCCCAGAGTCTCCAGCCCCACAGAGTGGCTGAGAGTGCCCCAAAACGAACAGAGCTAAAGCTAACGAACCATTTTCGAATCACTGACAGGAGCTTGCGGGGCAGGGTTGGGGGATTCTTATTTATCCAAACCAGCTGGCAGTCCCCTCGTTCGGAAGCCGCCCTCCAAGCCCTGTCTAGCTTGGAGTTGCGGTGACACAATCCGTGTATTTTACTGTGTGTGTCTGTAAGGGGGGGGATGAATCAGGCTTTTTTGCCTCAGAAGAACAGGGAACACTGGGCCCTTTCGCCTCTCCAGGGGAGGCAGAGATGTGGCAGCAAAGACGCCTCTTCTTGGACCCGGAGAAGACTCAGGACTGCAGCAGAGGGAGCCCTTTCATTGCAGATGAGAGGAAATCAGAGCCACGCTGAAGCCGAGGTGATCAAACCGTGCGCGCTCCTGCCGGCGCTTTCCCTCCCAGCTGGGTTAGCTAGGCCATGTGGAGCTACGCGGATTTACACCAGCTGAGGATCTGGCCTCTTATCGTTAACCCGTCGTATGAGAATGCCATGGGGAAGCAGGTTTAGCACAGGAGTATTAGGGAACGGGCACCAAGCACGGACCGAGACAGAACTATAATCCCTAGTGAGATTTAAGTAGAATAACCCCCCTCCCCCTTATATTTCAGCACCTGCTGCCAGTTCGCCCTTTCAGAGAGCATCCACTGGAATCGAAGGCCGCTTTGCTGGCTCACAAGCTTGCGAAGGGGACTCAGCACATTCTGAACGTCTCAGAGGTTGGGGGGGCCCGGAGACTCCCCCCCCCATTTCATCCACAAAACAAAAAACGGACCCAAAATGAAGCGGTCCCAGGTTTTACCACTAGTAGAATCATCGCGGGGATTTAAATGTGTGGGCGTGAGTCTGAAACCCTACAAAACCCCCCTTTTCACTCATCACTGCAGCTATTGCATATGTTGTTTTCTCCCCGTTCAATGGGTGGCCCTGTGGCTTATTTTACTGCACCCCATTCAAATCTTGCTTTGAGGCAGGGGCGCCGGAACAGGGGAGGCCAGGGGGCCGTGGCCCTCCCACTTCTTATCAGCTGTAAGGGTGAGCGACGGAGGGGGAAGGAGCAGAGAGGAACAAGCAGGGGACAGGGTCTTGGGAGGGAAGAGGTGGTGCAGGAGAGGGGCCTCCGGGAAAGGGGCAGTACGGGAGGTGGGGGCTTGGGAGAAGGGGCAGTGCCAGGGCAGAGGCTGGGGGGAATGCACAGTGTTGGGGCGGGGGCTCGGGGAGAAGGGGCGGGGTGGGGCCTCAGGGGGGAATGGGCAATGCGGGGTCTTGGGGGCACACTGTGGGGCGGGGCCATGGTTCGGGCACCTGTGGGGCCCCCCCCCACTTTTAGGGCACTTCCGCTGCTCCTGCTTCGAAGGCAGTTCTTAATTTCTTCCTGGCTTTCTCTGTGGCACTCATGGGTCCAGTATTGGGGTGCTTTACAAACCCTAATGAATGTATCTTCCCAACACCCCGAGAGGGGAAAGGGTGCTAGTAGGCCCATTTTACAGACACATAACTGAGGCACGGAGAGCTTAAGGTAAAAAAAGTTCACGAATTTTGGGTGCCCAGTTTGAGACCCCCAAAACCTAAGCTTCCCAGTAGTTAGCATCATAAAGCAATGTGTTCCAAGCACAGCCCCCTTTGACTTCAGCTGCAGCTGTGAGTGCTCAGCACGGCTGCGAATCAAACCCCAGGGTCTCAAGTGGGGTGCTCAAAGAATGAAGAACTCACAATTAGCAACCACCCATGCAAAGTCTGGTGTAAGTAACATGCCCACTCTCTCACGGGAACTCAGTGGCGGGGTAGAATCCAGGTCTCCAGAGCTGCATTTAACTGCCTTGACCATGAGAACGTCCTCTCTGTCCCTGCAAGCTCCTGCCTTATTCACTAGCCAACTTCGTCAACACATGAAGCAGGGGTCCGACAGAGTACGTCTGCGCAGCAAAACGAAAAAAGAGCCGTGGCCGACAGTCTCGGAGCCAGGGTCAACTGACTCGGGTTTGCACAACGCACACACACAGGGAGGCTGAATGAAGGTTTCGCAGGCCATTAACGTGTGAGAGCTTGAGCTGACAACCCCACTGTTCTTTTTAAGGCGGGGTTTGTTGCCAATAATTTCTGAGGTTTTTAAAAAGGCAAACTGAAGAAATTCCATCACGCAGCATCATTCACATCCCCTGGGCGGAATCTTTAGAGCCATCACAGGCCTCTGCCAATTAAGCTAACGGGCAGCACTATAGACTGTTATCCTCTGTGTGGACCCGCCCCGAGAGGGGGATGAAATGCACATTAGCCTTGGGTTTTAGTCCAGGCTCCGAAGGGGAGCGTGAGCTCATGGGCCCAGAACCTTTTGCCAGATTAGCAGGGACCTTTGGAGTTTTTCACCTTCCCCTGCAGCCTGGGGTGTGGTTTGCCTGCTGGGACTATCTGGGCATGTCTCTCCTAATCTATTCCATTGCAGATGCCTTGGGCACTGGGGGTACACTGGTCTCTCCTGTTCTCTGCCTGTGGCATAGTTTTATTTCCTAGGGACTAAATTGTCTTGGTCTTATTAAAGTATTTGAATGTAACATAAGAACGGCCGTACTGGGTCAGACCAAAGGTCCATCCAGCCCAGTATCCTGTCCACCAACAGTGGCCAATGCCAGGTGCCCTGGAGTGAGTGGACCTAACAGGTAATGATCAACTGATCTCTCTCCTGCCATCCATCACCCCCCTTTGACAAACAGAGGCTAAGGACACCATTCCTTACCCATCCTGGTTAATAGCCATTAATGGACTTCATCTTCTTGAATTTATCCAGTTCTCTTTTAAACCCTGTTATAGTCCTAGCCTTCACAGCCTCCTCAGGCAAGGAGTTCCACAGGTTGACTGTGAGCTGTGTGAAGAAGAACTTCCTTTTATTTGTTTTAAACCTGCTGCCCACTAATTTCATTGGGTGGCCCCTAGTTCTTCTATTATGGGAACAAGTAAATAACTTTTCCTTATTCACTTCCTCCACACCACTCATAATTTTATATACCTCCATCATATCCCCCCTTGGTCTTAATACAGGGGTAGCTGGGTGCAATTTAGTGGCCTGTGCTATACAGGAGGTCAGACTAGCTGATTTGACTATCCATTCTGGCCTTTTGTGACACTAGGAATCCAGCACAGCAACCAGATTGTGTCCACTCTCACCCCTTTGAAGGTAAATTTCATTTACCCTATTTCTATGCCCTGGAAACTAACACCTGTTTGAAAAGAGGTGCAGTAAAATAACAACCAAAAGAAGCAATCAATAGATGGCCAATACCTAGGGGTGGTGAGTGACATACCATGGGACTGGAAGTCAGGACTCTTCCGTTGTGTTCTCAGCCCCTGATTTACTGTGTCATCTTGGAGCAACACACTTAGGCCAACACTGAGAAATTTGGATGCTTAAAGCTAAACAGCTCAGTCTACATGTACGCACACAATAAAAACATATGAATGGCCATACTGGGTCAGACCAATGGTCCAAGCCAGACCAGTAGCCTGTCTTCCGACAGCAGCCAGTGCCCGATGTTTCAGAGGGAATGAACAGAACAGGGCAATTATCAAGTGATCCATCCTCTGGCATCCAGTCCCAGCTTCTGGTAGTCAGAGGCTTAAGGATACCAGGAGCATGGAGTTGTGTCCCTGACCATCTTGGCTAATAGCCATTGATGGACTTGTCCTCCATGAATTTATCTAGTTCTTTTTTGAACCCGGTGATTACTTTTGACCTTCACCACGTCCCCTGGCAATGAGTTCCACACCTTGGCTGTGCGGTGCATAAAGACGTACTTCCCTATGTTTGTTTAAAACCTGCTGCCTATTCATTTCATTGGGTGACCCCTCGTTCTTGTGTTATGTGAAAGGGTAAATAACACATCCTTATTCACAGTCTCCAAACCATTCATGAGTTTATAGACCTCTATCAGACCCCCCCATTTCCCATCCTTAGTTGGCTCTTTTTCAAGCTGAACAGTGCCTGTCTTTTTACTAACTCCTCATATGGAAGCTGTTCCATTCCCCCGAATCATTTTGTTGCCCTTCTCTGAACCTTTTCCATGTCTAATATATCTTTTTTGAGATGGGACAATCGGAACTGCACCCAGTATTCAAAGGGTGGGCGTACCCTGGGTTCAGATAGCGGCATTATGATATTTTCTGTCTCATTGTCTATCCTTTTCCTAGTGGTTCCTAACGTTCTGTCAGTAACCTGCCTTGGTATTTCAGAATTGCTGTGACCATTTCTGGCCGGCAGAGTCTGTCCTTGGCTGGGCTGGCAATGGAATCCCAGGGGGCAGAGGACCAGGTGCCAGGGACCACCTCGGCTTCTTTAATCCTGCCCCTGCATAGCTGTGGGCTCGTGTTGATTGTTCCAGGGCCCAGTGAAACCCAGAGCACAGGGCGGTCCAGGGAGCTGGGAAAAATCTTTGGTTGAGCATTGTCAGCAAGTTGCCAACTGCCATGCTAACACATCCACACTTCAGTACACTGACCTTCTGACTTGGGTCTGCAGCTTGAGCTGCGTCCACACTGCAAAATGACAAGGGTCAGACCAGTATCGCAGCCGGATTCAGGGTCTGACTCACTCCCGACTAGCAGGGTCCTAGGACCCGGGTCCTGAGTGCTTGCTGGCCCGAGTCAGACTGATTTGTATATGGATGGAAGGTGGTCTTGGGCTCAAACCTGAGTCACAGCCCAGGCTTAGGGTGTAGTGTAGACACATCCTAATGCACTGAGTTTACTGGTGGAAGGATACAAAAAATAGTCCCGGGACCATTGTTCAAAAACTTTTATAAAACATTTTTAAAGATAGTTGTGCAGAAAAGCATGTGCCGTGTATAGGCTACGCATACGTCTCTCCATCCCAAACTCACACTTGTACCTTTTGTCATGAGCCACCTTTAAATCTGGGCTCTGCTGCACCACAGCACCGAATGGTCTCACTTGAGCTAAAGTGGTAAGTCCATTAAAGAGTAGCAGTAGTAGGCTATAATCCTGTCGCTGGACCCTCCTCACACATCTACAAGCAACAGTAATGGACATGGCCAGTGATTGTGGGGAAAAAAGGTGCCGAGAGAATCGACATCACCTTGACGCTGTGTTTATTAGTAGCCACTGTGCTGAGCACCTTACAAACCAATAGTGAGAGATGGTTCCTGACCCGAGAAATCGAAGCAGACAAAGGGATGGAGGGGAAACTGCTTGCCCAACAGCAGGTCAGGAATAAAATGACCGACTTCTCAATGCAGGACCCTGCCCGCTACACCACTCTGCCTTCATGGCTTAGCTCCCATAGGATGGCAGGCGGACTGGAAAGCCATGCGGCACGCGGTGTGGGCTTTTCATTCCGTTGTTCCTAGTGGACCCCCGACTGGCTCTGTAGCAATACCTACCCTGGGCTTCTCCAACAGAGTAGATTTGTTTTGCTCTGTTCCAGTCTATCATTTCAAGTGTCTGGAAGCTCAAGCAGCTGCTGAGAATGAAATAAAACAATCCCACAACGCGAGGCTGGAATCAGGGGAACTGGCCAACACCGAGCCTGGAAAAACTGGGCTGCAGAAGCATTAAAACAGCAGGCATTCCAACAGGCTGCTTCCAAGAGACAGGCTCTTAACTGGAGGGCCGGGTTACGATATCAGCTGAAGAGAAATTCAAGGCTGGATGCTGGACGAGTCCGAGTTTGTAGGTGGGCCACAAGGCACTCCTCACTAGCTAAGCGGCTGGATTATCTCTCCTGCCCCAAAACTCCTCCTCATCGCCATCTGTTTGGCTTGGAAGCCTTGTATCTACTTCAGGCCGAGATACCTGCTCTCTGAGTTGCAGGGGAGAGGAATGCTTTGCAGCTATGCAAGTCTCCCATCCCTGGCCCTGCCTGATGGGCCGTCAACCCTCACCTGGAGGGTGAGAGGGGAAATCCCTCCCCAACTTCCATTTAATCCTCAGCCGCTCCGCAGAGACTGCCCGCTGGAGTCAGCTGCGATGTCCACTAAGAGCTGGATTGAAGCTACCGGGTCAGGTCGTGTGGCTCATCAAAGAATCAGCGCCAGTGAATTCTGTCTAGTATTGAAATGGGCCAGGTGGAAATCAATGGCAAAGTGGCTAATGGCTTGGCATGATGAGCCCCCTCCACCTCCAACCCCCCAAGGGTCCTTCCCCACCCCCCCAGGTAAATCATGACGCCACATCCTCAGGGGGTTTTGATGACTTTCTGAAAGAGACCCAGTGTCCAGCTGGGCTGGGGTCTACACGGTGGAGCTGTATCTTCTTCTGGCGACAGAACAGAAATTAGAAGCATCACACGGGAGAGGGAGAATCCGTTAAATAAAGGCTTTTCCGTCTCCCCCACTGAGCCCTGCTCCCCAGGTCAGCCCTGCAGCATCACCCATCTCTCGATCTCCCCTCTCCTCAGCTCAGACCCACTTACCGTGCAGGAGGTCCCATGCCAGTTCCCCCAGCGCACACGATCTGCTCTCTGGCTCAGCCTTGTTATTCAGCATGACGGGAATCCCCAACCTTCTTTCCTCCCCGTGGCTGGTAAACCAACAAGGCTAGAACATTTCACTTGGCTACAATTAAACAAGTGCTGGCGGCCCCATGCGCCTCAATATAGAACTTAAAAAAAAGAAGACGTTTAGCTTGAGCAGGAAATCTAATAACAAGCAGTAGCTGATATTTCAAGACCATCTTCGTTGGATTTCATTCCCGTCTTGTCCCGGTGCCATATGTGGAGCAGCGCGAGCCATTGCTCATTATTACGGAAGAAATTCATTTCGTTTGTGGATTGGGGAGTCGGAGAAGAACCCAATCGTCCTGCTGCGGGGAATATATTGTATATACTTCTGAGCAGCGCCTGACCTCTGGCTTGCTGTCTTCACAGCGTGGAAAGGAAAAATGATTAAAAAGAAGCTGCAACATTCCCCTCTAACGGGGCGATGTTATTCATTTTCTTTTGTTTTTACACGGCGGAACCAAAAATAGAGTTTTTATCCATGCAAAACATTGACTGAAAGCTTAAGATTTCTCTCTATACACATCCTTGCCTGACCTTGGCTCGGAGGAAGAAATCAGGGAGTTGGGTTTTTTAAGTTATTTATGTCTACATCTGTCAGGGAAATTAGACAATTTGATAAAAAATATATTCATGGCCTTACCTGCCTGCCAAAGGCATCCAGCTGGCCAAATAACATGTTTCTTTTTACCCCCTAGCGTTTAGAGTGGCACCTAGTCTCTTCTCCCCTCCACATGTGAAAAAAATGGCCCAGATAGACGTGGGAGTAAAAAACTGGAACCTTTGACCAAAGGCAGAGGAACTTGAACTGTCATGAGGAGGTCAGCAGGGTTATCTCATTACAGATGGTTGTACAAGGCGTATTTCCTATGGTGGCGCCGTCAAGATGACACATTGTGGCTTCTGATTTACACCTTTGGGGGGGAGCGTTCATAACACAGCCTTGCCAAAGAGCAGTCGAGTGAGAAAAGTTGCAGTGTGTTCACAATCCTGGCTGGATTTCAAGTAATCCCCCTTCATGCGCTGTCCTCTTGGGTGCTTCTGTATTTTGTATGGGCCTCGTCAGGTCAGAGCTGCCGGGCACTAGGGTGACCAGACAGCAAATGTGAAAAATCGGGACAGGGGGTGGGGGATAATAGGAGCCAATATAAGAAAAAGACCTCAAAATCGGGACTGTCCCTATAAAATCGGGACATCTGGTCACCCTACCGGGCACAGACTGTGGGGCATGAATGAACTCCAAGAAGGGGAACATTCTCGCCAAGGAAACATGTCCTTCTGGAGCTATTCCCTCTGGAATAGTCTCCCAGGAGAAATGTCTGGAAACCTAACCAGGGCCATCTTTCCATCGACCTTGTCTTTGCTAAGAATAATCACGCCTACACTGGGGTTGCCAGCTGTACTGTGCTCTCAGCTTCTGGGAGGTGACAAAGAACGTGCTGTGTTACTGTGCGTTGTCTACTTCCCTTGTCTAGGGCAGCTCAGTCTGAGGCCTACCAAAGTCCAAGCCCCAGGCTGGCACCTTGTATATAACTAGCCCTTACCTGAGTCATCAGAAGGCTTGAATGGGAGCCAAAAGCATGAGCCGCTCTTCCTCAGGCCAAAGGTGTAACTCCTCCAGCTGGCAGCGTTAATAGACTCTTATCTTGTTAGGTGGACCAGCCACTAGAGGTGGACAGAGACACACGGGGCCTGTTTTTCCAAAGGGCTGAGCACATGATAAAGTCAGTGGGAGCTGGGTGTGCTCAGTACTTAAGAAAATCAGAGCCCGATGCTGTGACAACATGAACTATATACACTGCTCCTTCTCGGATCCCCCCATCACTGAGTTCTTTCCTCTCTGATTGCGCCCACCTCTTCCACTTCTGCATCACCCACTTACCCGCCATCTCCTGCTGCTCCATTCAGTCCAGCAATGGAAATGACCTCTCTGCCACTCTTAGCCCCCTTCTCCCTGCCCTCTCCTCTGCTGATTCAGTCACTGATCCCTGCCACCACCCTCGATTCTTTTGCCTGTTTCTCCAACAACAAAGTCCATCTCTCCAGCCTTGCTTCACCCTTGAACACCTGATTTCTCCACTCCTGCCCTTATGCTACTGAGCACCTGCCTCTGAATATTTCCACTGCTTGCATCCAACGAAGTGGGTATTCACCCACGAAAGCTTATGGTCCAAATACGTCTGTTAGTCTATAAGGTGCCACAGGACTCTTTGTCGCTTCTACAGATCCAGACTAACACAGCTACTGCTTTGATACTGTGACCACAGAGGCTTTTTCCACTATCAGTTCATCCTCTGTGCTCCTTCACCTCTGCCATCTTCACGGCTGAACAACACGGCTGCTCCTCTCTCATCAACTGACTCCCAGTCCCAGCTGCTTACTCACCTCCTTGGTCTCATACCTAAAACCTTCCCTCCTCCTCTAAGCTCTTCCCACCCCGCACAAGATCTCGCCAACTTATTCCAAAGAGAAGTTTGCTCGTATCCCATTTGATCACCTCTCACACAGATTTCTCTTTGCTTTCTCCTACTCCACCCCATACATGTCGGACATCCCCCTTCCCCTACCCACAAGGTTACCACCTTCTCTGCCTTCAGAGCCGCATTCGGAACTTGCTTCTGAACCATTTACATCAATCAGCCAACCAAGAATGGCTCAGCGGAAGGGAAGTTGGGGATATCTTATATTTATTTTAAAATGAACATCCCCCCGAGCCCCACTGATTGTTTTAATCCCTCTCCTTGTACTCTTCGCTTGCCAGCTCTTTTTGGGCAGGACAGGGCTGGCTGAAAAATTGAGAACAAAACATTTTCTAGTCAGAAAAATGGGGTTTCATTGAAATTGAAATTTTCTGCAGGAAAAGATCAATTCTGGCAGAATTTTGCATCGGGAAAATTGAAACAAAAATGCTTCGTTTCGGTTTGTGGAGCCTGAAACATAATGTTTTGTTTTCAGTTGACCCTGATGGCTCGCTTTGCCTGAATGGCTGCCGTACCTCATGGGACTTGTAGTTCTGGGTCCCACATGCCCTCAGTCTCCACTATGGGTGCAGAGCCCCAGGTAGACTACATGTCCCATGATGCACCACGGTGGAACAGCTTTGATATTTCAACTTTTTGTCTTGATTCGGGATGAAATAGTTGAATTTCTCATGGACTCTGCCAGGCTGTTTCTGGCCACAGCACCTTGTGCATTGTGGGTATGGTCACAAGTAAAGATACTTATAGTCTGCCTGGATTAATATACCATGTTCCCCCTCTGAAGTGTCTGAGCACCAATGAGACATTTCAAGGGAGCCCTGGAGAATCGACTGTTGAGAGCAGTCCTGCACTGGCCAAGAGGCTGGACTGAATTCCAGATGGGAATGTTAAACATCTCCATAATTCTGGGATCTTTGGATCCAGGATTTTGGTTTGGCCTGTGATCAAAATAGGGGCCGCATGCGAAATTCAGATGCTGATGGTGAACGTCACTGCACAGTGTGGGCTTTAATACAATGTTATCTTTGTAAAAGGCCCCGAGTCAGATCAGGGCTCGGTCCCACTGGGTGCTGCCCAGTTACATAGCAAGAAGCAGCCTGTGCCCCAGATAGCCAACAGTCAAAATAGACGAGACAGAAACAAAGATATAAGAGTTGTGAACAGTCACATAGTCGGTCAGGAATGAAACCCTGGTCACCCAACATAGTGCCCCGTTCACCAGACACTGCACCTCCACTCTCTGCTCCGACGCCCAGATGAGCGACAGTACGGCCAGCAATGGCTGAAACAGAGTCTTGTGGATGGTTCAAGCCCCGCTGTTAACTAGCAGAGCGTTTATCCAGCGTGTGACTTTTGCCCGCCATGACGCGCATGAGTGGCACTGAGTGCTTCTTCAATGGGAGCTTGCCGACATCTCAAGGTGAGTAGATGTGCTTGCAAGAACTGAGACGAGCCCAATGACTGTGCTTGTTTGGCCATCCCATGCAGAGATTGGTTCTAGACGGTGCCACCTGAGGCCTAAAATACACCCTATGGGTGGCAGTTCTCTTGTGGCTTAATTGCTTCTTTCTATCCACGTAGGGGAATCTGTTTTCATGAGGCGATAATACCACTCTTCTGCACTACAGACTCTTCAGCCCAGATTCTCAAAGGGATTTAGGCACCTAACTGCCATTGAAATCAATGGGATTTAGGCATCTAAATGCCTCTGAGGATCTGGACCTGAGTGCTGGCAGCTCTAGCCAATGGCCTGCTCCGTGCAAGGGAATTACGCCCTGTATCTGAAGGAAAAGGGTGAAATCAATGCACCAAACCACTGAAAGACGATGCACAGGCTCCATGGGCATCATGGACGTTGAAGTCTGTGAGGTGCTCAGGAAGGACTATAAAGACATATTAGTATGAACACGGGATGTGGGGGGTCATCCCAACTCTAGTCATGATGGGGCAACTCCTGGAGTTCTTAATGCAACAATGTTTAGTGTTTATCCAGTCAAAATTCCAAGACTCAGTTGTGCAATCCTTGGACGTGTCACTGAGCGTCTCCTTGGACGTCAACTGGATGATTTCCGAAAGTGCTCCCCAGTGGGTGAAATTCACCCCAGAGGAAAGTCGATGCACCACTTAAAGGGGACATAAGCCCCTAGGCTTTGTGCTGGAGCCTCACGTAGGCGTGTGTTTCAGCGTAACAGCATTGCACAATCAGGCTCCAAACGTGGGTTGTGAGTAAGGACTTCAGGCGTGAGCCCACGGGAAGGGTTGCCTGGGGAAGGACTGACTGCGGCTGTTAGATTTGAGCCAATGACAGCCGTGTGGGTTTGATTTGTTGGGTACTGGTTAAGCCCTGCTAAAAGTGTTTTCAGTCCTCGTCAGTCAATGATTTAATGATAAGCGGCGATCCCCAAATTACGTCAAGCTCCGATTTATTAAGGACATTTTCATGTTAAACGAATAGCATGTGAGTATTGGAAACATATTTTGCTGAGGTTTAACAGCTCTGTAATGGCTAGATTAGTTTGTAAACCTCAACCAATATGTTTTTAATAACGGTCAGGGTATTAAAATACCAGAAACACTGAGCTAACGAAGCTGAGATACGGTAGATAAGCCTTCGTGACCTTTCATGTCATGTCTGAGCAAGGGGAGGGTGCCGCTCAGGCATTGGTAATGGGCTGGGATGCCTGTTGCTCCTGGATCAATTCCAAGCGGGTGTAGCTCAGAAGGGGCTGAGTGGCATTTCTATATGGGTCTGATTATTTTTGATGTGTATGACAGTGATGCCTAGAAGCCCAGGTCGGGAATCAGGGCCCCACAGTGTTACGTGCTGTACAGACATATACAGCGTGGTACCTGCCCCAGAATGCTTACCGCAGGACTTTTAAGGGCTTCGCTACATGCCAAGTGCGCTGGTTTCTGTTCTGTCTTGGTTCTTAAGCTGCGCTCACCATGATAGCTTCTGAGCACCTCCCAGTCGTGAGTAACGTCCGTCGTGTGTTGGTTCGCTCATCCTCTCCCCAGAGGGAGCGGTGTGCAGCGGAGTGTTTTGTTCGGGGATTTTTTAAAATCTCCCCCTCTTTCTCTACGTTCACACCCGTTACTAGGTGCTGATGTTAGAGATGGCAAGGTCAAAGACATGCAGCTTGCACTAAGGGTACGTCTATACTTACCCGCTGCTTCGGCGGCGAGTAATCGATCTGAGATTGATTTATCGCGTCTTGTCTAGACGCGAGAAATCGATCCCGGAAGTGCGCGACATCGACAACGGTACTCCTGCTCGCCGCGAGGAGTAAGCGCTGTCGACGGGGGAGCCTGCCCGCCGCGTGTGGACCTGAGGTAAGTGCTTTGAAGATCGAACTAAGATACTTCGACTTCAGCTACGTTATTAATGTAGCTGAAGTTGCGTATCTTAGTTCGACATGGGGGGTTAGTGTAGACCAGCCCTTAGAGTGGAATAGACTCAAACTGGACATTTTTCGCTTTTCTCTGCAGCATGGGGTGTGGATCGCCCGCTGGGATCATCTGGTCATGTCTCGTCTAATTAATTCCCGCCGTTGTCCGTGCCTCAGACATTGTGGCACCTCGGTCTCTCCTGCTCCCTGCCTGTGACGCGGAATGGTTCAGTCTCCTAAGGACTGATATGGCTTTAGCTTACCCCAAGATACTGGGCTCAATCCAGGGGTACCTGGGTGAAATGTAGCTGCTTGTGACATACAGGAGGTCAGAAGAGGGGGATGTCTACACGAATGGGAGTGTGTCGTGCACAGACACTGCGTGCCCAGCTCACTGTGGTGTAAATATCAGTGTAGATGATGAGGCCTGGTTTAGATGGGTGGAGTCATGTAGAGTACCCGACATGGTATATACACTACTACACGGCAAGGCGTGGCGTCCCACATCTACACAGCTAGCTTTGGCAGTGTAGTGTCCCGCTGCCTCCCTGCTACCAGAGCCTTTCCCCGCCGCAGTAAAAAGCTCTGGCAGTGGGGAAAGGCTCGGTCCTTCACTGCCACGGGTAGCTACATACCACGGAGACAAGTGTGGACACAGCCTGCCTTTCTCTATGGCACGTAGCAACATGTGTAGTGCCTGTACTCCATATGCCACTGTAAGAGCAGACAAAGATCCCTTCTGGCCTTAAATTCTGTGCCACGACCTATAAAGGTGTGAGTTTAAACCAGTTGTAGTTAAACCAGTGAACAATGGTGTGTGGACACTCCTAAATCCTATATGCCTGTAACATATAGGTCCCCCTCTCAGCCTGATATGAGTTTGTTGCAGCCCTCGCTAGGGAGTTAGCATCCATCACAGAAGTGGGGGCTTGTCCAGGATTAAAACTGCTGTGGAACTCGAGAGGAGCTTCCTTTGTCCAGAGGAAGCATGTAAACCGTGGTCAGTGTGAGTCCTTTTCTCTATGCTTTGCCTGTAGAGATGTCCCCCAGTACTCCAGTGAGACCTCCTGTTCCAGGAGGCACTCAGGTTATAATGGTCACTCGCTGCTCAGCAGCTGTCCATGCATCACCTGCATATTGCTTCTGTCTGTGCCCTTTAAACTGAGGCCTAACTTATCAGAAGCAGGTAGTGATTTCAGGTGCAACAATGTTCGGTTGTCCATCTTGAGACACCTCAAAGAGGCCTGATGTTATGGCCGTATTGAATGCCCATCCTCTGAAAATCCAGAGCCCTTTGGGAAATCACAACCACATGCCACTTCTGAGACCTTAGACCCAAGAGCTCAGTTGTGATTGTATTCCAGTTTGCACAGTTATGGCACTTTTATTTATTGACCTAAGAGATAAAAGCTACATACTGGACAAATCCCTGGGGTCGCTCCACTGAACTCCAGGGAGTGATGCTAGCAATGAACTGGGCTCCTTAAAATGCGGTTCTGTCCTGAACAGAGACTGAGAAAACAGCATTGCCGAGCTCCGTGCCTACCGTGTCTTGGTAGTTTCAATAGCGAGGCCCTGATTGCCCTTTCCATTGCATTGAGAATCAGGCCGCTAAATGTGCTCAGCTTACATTCATAAACGTGGTTTCGGTACCTGGCAAAACTGCAACCTCAGTTGGGTCTCCGAGAATTAAACTGGGTTCTTTCCTGCTTGCATATTGTCACCAGGGATAAAAGCTGTGCAGGATATCATGTGCCCTCACCACCTCCAATGGGTTTGCACAGGTGGACTGGATTGGAGCTTGATTAAGAATTCTGCTGATGATGAACAAGATGGAACAGACCCCCAGCTCCCTTTCCCAGGGCTGTGTGGTGCAAAAACGTATCATAGCTGCTAATATCGGCCGATCTGACTCTGAGCCACACACGAGGGAGGTATGGTAAGTAAGAAGTTAGACTTAAATGGTGCATAGACGTGGTGGCAGCCCTTGGCACAGAGGTGAATTCCACCCTGAGAGAACAGAGGTAAATAGCTGAGCTGGTAAAAAAAAAAAGTGCCTTTTTTTTCCTATGGAAAAATGTCAGCAAAACTGAAATATTTCAGTTTGGATAGCCTACCACAGTGCATCATGGGAGTTGTAGTTTGGCAGTCTCATACTCTCCTTCTTTATAGCTCAGGCTCCCTAGCTGGACTACACCTTCCATGATGCACCACAGTGTCCTTTCATGGTGAGGGGCGGAGGTTGCATCATGGGAGTCCCTGGTTGTGATTCCTCATGGGAAATGCAGTCTAGCTGGGAGTGAGGCTCACAGTGGTGAATGGGGACATGAGGAAACTCAACTATGACTCCCATGAGGCACTATGGTGAGATAGCTGAATCAGAATATTTCAGGTGGTTGATTTTTGGATGGAAAAAAAAATCAACTTTTTCCATGGAAAGCAGGCGCTTTTTGCAAAAACATTCATTTTACTGCAAACAGTTTTGATGGAACATTTTTAACCAGACCGCCCTACTCAGTACCCTCAAGACAGAACATGAGCTACTGTAGAGCCAAGGAAAAATCCTTCCATGATGCGTTAAACAGGCCAAGAGCGAGGTGCTCTGAATAACTGCCAACGTGCACATGCTTGCACTTTCTGTTTTATTGCTGAATAGTAGGCCGAGTGTTGGAAAGCATCAAAGGGAACGGAGCATGAGACCACCACCTCCTCCTCCTCCAGTGTGGGGCTCAGCAACACATGGCCATCTTTGATGTGCTGTGCGCGGCGTTCATTTCTGCAGCCGCCTGGGAGACAGAAAGCAGTTCACCTCCTTTGGAGCCCACCAGTGAAAATTCTGAGGCTGGACCAATTCCGTCTCTTCATTTACACTTGCATAAACACCTCCAGCAAAGCCAGAGGAGGGATTTCTTGCCACCAGCTTAACCCTCAGTAGCCCTCGGCCAATTTGCTATTGCGTTACTTCCACTTTAATGCATTCCTTCTCTTTCAGAGACTCAGGCCCTGAGAGCATCTCATCCTTTGTCACCATTTGAGATTGGGGAGGAGAACTTTGGAAATGAACCTGTTCACTGGTTCTCCAGGGCAACACATTTTCACAGCCAGCTGCAGCCTGTAATCTTTCTGATGATTTCATGGGATGCAGATGTAGTTTCCTCCTTCATTACAGCCCGTTTTCCATTTCCAACCAGGCATCTAAGGACTGGCCCGTTGCCACAACATATGTACATACATCCTCCCACCACCCGCCACACACATTTAATTAAGGGTGTTGCAAAAGCTGCTAAAAGTCCGGAAATTCAAAGCTGAAGTCCAATGCTTCGTGTTCCTGCTGTTTTTAAAAACAAACAGTAGAATGAGCATGGACTTTTTTGAAAGATTAATTTCCCTTAAAAAAAACAAGGCAAGATATTCCATCGAAGGGGATAAAATCGGTATTTTACCAAGACTTAACTACCTTGTTCAAGTTCACATTTTTTCCAGTTTGATAACTGCCTGCAAGCAGCTTGTGAGTTTTCTCAAATTTGCTTGTGATACCAAACTGATTCACTGAATAAATCAGGTGAAAAATTCTCAGCCTGTCTGTTGTAGTTAGCAAAGCCCACAGCCTTAAAGGTATTTAGTTGCAATGATTTCAACGGGAGCTAGGCACCGGAATGCACTGTGGGTTTTCAATGCTCAAAGTTCCACCTGTGAGTCAGGTTGGTTCACATGCTTGGGGTGAGATTTTCAGTTTACCAAGCTCTGTCTCCTCTCGCCCCACCCGTGTCTTTCCCTATCTCTAGAGATTGTGTCACAAAGAACTGTGTTGGAAATTTGATCCATAATATTAACCTATGGGGGTGTCAGTGCTATAGTGTAACGCAGGGGTCGGCAACCTTTCAGAAGTGGTGTGCCGAGTCTTCATTTATTCACTCTAATTTAAGGTTTCGCGTGGCAGTAATACATTTTAACGTTTTTAGAAGGTCTCTTTCTATAAGTCTATAATATAGAACTAAACTATTGTTGTATGTAAAGTAAACAAGGTTTTTAAAATGTTTAAGAAGCTTCATTTAAAATTAAATTAAAATGCAGAACCCCCCTAGACCGGTGGCCAGGACCAGGTAGTGTGAGTGCCACTGAAAATCAGCTCGCGTGCCGCCTTCGACACACGTGCCATGGGTTGCCTACCCCTGGTGTAACGTCTTTTTCTAAGGGACCTCAAATGATCAGGTTCTGGATTATTTTTAATCTCCTCTGGAAGTCCATGTCATAGCCGGATGCTTTGTTCCCAGCTCTCACATGCTTCAGCCTGGGCCTTGAGATCTATACAGCTGTCATGATGATTCGCAGAGTGAAATTTGGTCTTTAATGTATTATATGGGACTCAAACGGTATGATGAAAGTAGTCAGGAATTGCTCTGCAGTCTCCCGATCTCATGTAAGTTGCCCCTTTGATATCCTTCACCAATTCCAGCCTGGATAATTACCCTCTGCCTCCCAAAATTCCCTCTAAAGTGCAGAATACAGTATTCTGCTTCACTTCCTGTCATAAACTGTTGGTTCTGCACTGCGTTGCCTCCTGCATGACGATTTACACCACTGCAAAAGTGGCCAGTAAAATGCTCCTGGATCGTGGTTCACACTCATCTTACATTAGTTTCACACATCTGTGACTGACATCACACATTCCACCTCAAGGATTCTCCACCTCATGTCTCGTCTCAGCGGAAGACTCATCTTTGCTCCAGAGGAAGTGAGGACTCAGAAGGTGTTGCCAAGGCAGCAGAGATGACTGAACGTTGCTGTCTATTTACCGTGCAACGTCTGTACAGCATAGTGTTGTGTCATTTCTATTGCACGCACCACTCGCTGTCCTGCATTGCTTAATTTTGCAAAGCAGCTTTCAGGAGAGACCCTTGGGACATCAGCACACTGCACCCCGTGGCTTCAACATTAAGAAGACGCTAGGACTGAAAGGGACTTGCAGTTTCTCCCCGTCCAGCAGCTGTTTAGATTCACCCGGCTGTCTGTTCCACACACCTGCGTGGCCCAGATGTGCGCTCGGCTAAACACACTCCATCAACAGCCAAGTAGCCGGCACCTGGAAAACATAAAGTATTTACAATTCAGAACAAGAACAAAACTGCCTCAATAAAAATACTTGTAGGTGATCTGTGGTCTTTCTAGCGGCTGATGTAGAAAACATTTTTCTTCGGCTAGCTGGGGCTGGAGGGAGATGGAAAGCAAACATCTTAGACAGCCTGCATGCATGCTCCTGAGACTTCTCTTGTTACAAGAGGTGGGGTTAAATGCCATCTGCTGTGCTGAACATCAGGGAGAGAGCAGAATAATCTTGAAAGAGAGGAATTCCTTAGCGTGTCCAAGGGAGTAGAGAGATGCACTGGGTAAAGCTCAACAAAAGGGAACTGATCTTGAAGAATGTCCTAACGGTGCCCGTCCTCCTACTCAACTGCATGAGAGTCTTTCCAAGGAAGCTCTAGAAGCAGCTCTGTGGCTTGAGTTATTTGCATAAGGAGAGCACCCCAAGGCCCCAGTCAAGAAGGGGGGCCCACTGTGCTAGGTACAGACACGACATGGGAGACAACCCCTGCCCCCATAGGGTTTGCTATCTGAGGGAGGGACTTTCAGACGCACCCAAGTGAGTGAGGTGCCTCGCCTCCATTGACTGTCATAGAATCATAAAATATCGGGGTTGGAAGAGACCTCAGGAGGTCACCTAGTCCAACCCCCTGTTCAAAGTAGGACCAACACCAACTAAATCATCCCAGCCAGGGTTTTGTCAAGCTGGGCCTTAAAAACCTCTAAGGATGGAGATTCCACCACCTCCCTAGCGAATTCATTCCAGTGCTTCACCACCCTCCTAGTGAAATAGTGTTTCCTGATAGCCAACCTAGACCTCCCTCACTGCAACTTGAGACCATTGCTCCTTGTTCTGTCATCTGCCACCACTGAGAACAGCCAAGCTCCATCCTCTTTGGAACCCCCCTTCAGGTAGTTGAAGGCTGCCATCAAATCCCCCCTCAGTCTTCTCTTCTGCAGACTAAATAATCCCAGTTCCCTCAGCCTCTCCTCATAAGTCATGTGCCCCATCCCCCTAATCGTTTTCGTTGTTCTCCGCTGGACTCTCTCCATTTTGTCCACATCCCTTCTGTAGTGGGGGGGGGGGAGGAAACTGGATGCAGAACTCCAGATGTGGCCTTACCAGTGCCGAATAGAAGGGAATAATCACTTCCCTCGATCTGCTGGCAATGCTCCTACTAATACAGCCCAATATGCCGTTGGACTTCTTGGCAACGAGGGCACACTGCTGACTCATATCCAGCTTCTCATCCACTTTTCCGCAGAACTGCTGTTTAGCCAGTCAGTTGGAACTGAACCCTTCACTTGCGGGGGGTGCTTTTGAAAATCCCATCTTACAAAGATGAGGTGATGAGTACAAACCTCATTGTAGCGAAGGGGAACTGAGCCTTAGGGAGGCAAGGTGAGCTTCCACATGTCACACAGGGAGCCTGTAGCAGAGATGGGACTTGAACCCAGAACCTGCGCGCCAGGCCACCAGCTTTCCCCTCCACTTAAATTAGACAAAGCATGACAGGATATACTGTAGGGACAGGCCTGTACTGAGTAGAGGGAGGGACAAGGTGAGTCTTATCCCCTTCTAATTTCCATGGGCCAAATCCTGAGCTCCTTACATAATTTGTACTCAGTTTTTAATCCTTTCTTATTCTGGCAAACACTCATTAAAGCCATTAGGAGCTTTCAGAGGAAGGAATAAATGCAGTTGCACAAGGACCCATGATTCTACAAAAATTGTGTCCCAGCAGGGTGACCGGCGTATGCAGTTATAGCCATGACAACCCAGGGCACAGCTATGGTCTTCCCTCACTGTAAGATAGAAATGCTACAAGTTACAGAGGAGGGCAGACCAGATGACCCCAACAGCCAATCTGGCCTTGGAATCTATGAAAGTGACATCATTGTGGTGATTTACCTGCCAGGGTTCATCAAGGAACAGTATTCCCAACAAGAGAACAGAGCAAATTCACGTGAGTAGAAATTCAGTTGAGTTGGCTCAACGCTCTACTAGTGCACCAGGCGCTGGAACGCAGCGTACAATTCTAGTCACCCACGTTCTAGAAAGATGAATTCAAACTGGAACAGGTGCAGAGAAGAGCTGCTAAGATGATCAGGGAATGGAAAACCTATCTTATGAGAAGAGACTCAGAGCTTTGGTTGTTTAGCCTGGCAAAATGAAGGCTGCGTGCGGCTATGCTTGCTCACTATAAATACATTAGGGGGATAAACACCCAGGGGAGAGATGAACTGTTGACGCCAAAGGACAATGTTGGCACAAGACCAAATAGAGATAAACTGACCATGCGTAAATTGAGGCTGAAATTAGAAGATGGTTTCTAAGCCTCAGAAGACATCTGGAACAGCCTCCCAATAGGAGGAGTGGGTGCAAACAGCTGAACTGGTTTTAAGATCAGGTTTATGACCAGGATTGCTTGAGATAGCAGGGGACTGGACTCAATGACCCAGGAGGTTCCTTCCAGTCCTGCGTTCTCAACTCAACTCCCCACCTCTGTCTCCCCAGCAGCCATTTTTATAGCCTTGAGCACCTCCGCAAGGGGAGGGGCAGGCGAGGCGGAGTTAACTCCTTGTTCATCAGGGACCAAGTAGTTTCTCAGCACCCTGTCACAGGGCCTTACAGGGACCCAGGGAGTAGCAGGAGCAAAGAAAACCCCAAACAAAATTCACAGTGCTGGAGAAATGTGTAGTGCGCCAGGACAACATTCCCCAGTTCCCATCAACTTGGCTCATAATGTTTTGTTTTCTACAAAATTAAAGGCAGGGAAAGAAGAAAATCATCCTTCCTACCATTGGAACTCACTGATGCAGGAGTTCAGAGCATGAAATGCTGTAAACTGGTTTCTAAACAGCGATGGATGATTTTAGGGAGGGTAACTAGCAGGTAAAGGCGAGGCAACCAGATGTTACACATTGGAGCAAGGGTTCTCAAGCTGTGATCTGCTTGCTAGTTATCCATTCCATGTGCTGGCTGCTCCTCCCAGTGTCCAGCTGGTGAAGGACCCATGGCTAATAACTGCATGCAACACTTCCCTAATGTTGCTTTTTCACCTGAAGCAGCCACCATAATGGCTGTCAGCTTGTTGCACATTTGTGAATGAATGGGGAGGTGTTACGAACATCATTTAGTATCTGCATTAAAATGTGGCCTCCACTGTGAAAAAGGACCTCTAGGATCTCTAAGCTCCCAGTCCTGTATTTTTGTGGCAGGTTGTGTTTGTGTTATTACAAAGTTGGAGTTGCTCAGAGGTTCAGAAGGGTAGCAGCGGGCCCTGCTCAGATGGGCTAGAGGGAAGGGGCATGCTTGGTGGGCAAAGATGTGAAGTAAGCCCAATTTATCATATGGGTATTGTGAGCCCATTTTTTTGTACTCACAAATATACATCTCCACTGAATCCCTTTAGCTACTAAAATGGAGCCACCAAAGAGGTGGCATGGGAAAAGTGCCACCTACTAACTAAGCCACATCACTTTCTGTAATATGTGGGATGGCTTTGGAAGTCACCCATTCAACCAACACCCCAGCTCAGCTTGTGAGAACAGACTAGGTCACTGCTGACCCATCTTCTTATTGCTTGGCAATACCTGGTCAGGTGCAGTGGCATGAGATGATGCTGGGTTCTGTCAGATGGCTCAGTGGAGAAAACACTTGAGATAATCCATGTTGCATCCTAGAATTTAAAAGCCCAATTTTTTTCCAGTCATAGATCATAGAATCGTAGGACTGGAAGGGACCTCGAGAGGTCATGTAGTCCAGTCCCCTGCACTCAAGGCAGGACTAAGTATTATCTAGACCATCCCTGATAGGTGTTTGTCTAACCTGCTCTTAAAAACCTCCAACGATGGAGATTCCACAACCTCCCTAGGCAATTTATTCCAGTGCATAACTACCCTGACAGGAAGTTTTTCCTAATGTCCAACCTAAACTGCCCATGCTGCAATTTAAGCCCATTGTTTCTTGTCCTATCCTCAGAGGTTAAAAACAACAATTTTTCTCCCTCCTTGTAACAACCTTTTATGTACTTGAAAACTGTTATGTCCCCTCTCAGTCTTCTCTTCTCCAGACTAAACAAACCCAGTTTTTTCAATCTTCCCTCATAAGTCATGCTTTCTAGACCTTTAATCATTTTTGTTGCTCTTCTCTGGACTTTCTCCAATGTGTGCACATCTTTCCTGAAATGTGGTGCCCAGAACTGGACACAATAGTCCAGTTGAGGCCTAATCAGTGCGGAGTAGAGCAGAAGAATTACTTCTTGTGTCTTGCTGCAACACTCCTGCTAATGCATCCCTGAAAGATGTTTTCTTTTTCCTGCAGCAGTGTTACACTGTTGACTCATCTTTAGCTTGTGATCCACTATGACGCCCAGATCCCTTTCCGCAGTATTCCTTCCTAGGCAGTCATTTCCCATTTTGTATGTGTGCAACTGATTGTTCCGTCCTAAGTGGAGTACTTTGCATTTGTTCTTATTGAATTTCATCCTATTTACTTTAGACCATTTCTCCAGTTTGATGAGATCATTTTGAATTTTAATTTTAGGTCAGCGTGTGGAGACAATTAGTTGAGCTACTTATGACTGAGAGATGGTCTAGATGTATTTCTCACTGCAGGTATAGTACTTATGGATGTTTTAATTGGCAGCCACAAATGGCCAGGGTGGTCTTATAGTTAAGACACCGGCCTGAAACTCAGGAGGGGTCAATTTAATTTCTACCTCTACCTTAAACTTTGTGTGTAACTTTTGTGAAGTCACTTAATTTTTCTGGGAGGTAGAAACCCCATCTGCCCAATAAGGATCATAAACTTTTCTCTGTTTGGTCAGATCTGAAACAATTCAGGGCAGGAACTGTCTCTTGCAATGTGTATGTGCAGAATTTAGCACAACTGGAAATTACTTTTTATGCCAAATGTTTGAATGACAAAAAATTCACTACAGTCAAATTTTTTCTTCAACATTTTTTGAGGTTTTGTCAAAAATCCCAAACCTGACAACAAAAAATGTTTTGACTTTCAGCTACCAAACCTTTTCCATTTAAATCCCAAAGCTTTATGACAAAAACGGACCTTTTCCCACAAAAATGTTCATTTTGTCCAAAATGCCATTTTCTATAAAAAATATTTAATCAGAAAAATTCCTACTAGATTCTCTACTCCTGATCCTGTGTGGGCCCTCTGGGCTCTAATACAGAAATAATAATAATATTACCCTATCTAGACAGAGATATAATCTATACAGGCTCTTTGTTATTTTTAAACATCCCATTTCAAATACTATCTTGCATCTCTAACATTTTTTAATCTGTTAGATGGATAAGCTATTTCTGATCGTTCAGTGAAGTAAACTGAGAACTTTCCACTACTTGATATAGTAAAAATATATGGAAGAGGGCAATGAGAACAGATTAAGCTTCATGCTTGTGGCAAATCATTTAGATAACTCTAGATCATCTGACACATGGAAAAGTCATTCAAGCAAAAGAGCCCCTAAAAATACAGATGATATTATATGGTAGGAACTAGGATGAGGAGTGACTTTCACAAAAACACCTTTCAATCCCAGAGCACTTAGCAACCTACACAGAGGAATTGCTGCACCCGTCACAGAAGTGCAGCCAACTCTGGGGTGGTACGTGACAGCTGTTTAACAATGGACAGCAACACTGCAACAGCTTAGGACAAGAAGTGAGGATGGATACTGTGTCGAGTTGGTTTATGTGACACTCAGGAAAATTGCTGACTAATTCTGGACATTTACTAGGTAACAATCCTGTCTCAAAATCGGTAATCAGCTGATAACAGGTTGTTCTGATGAAGCAATCCTTCTGATCTGGAAGTTGTCCATTTAGCCCCAGATGATGTACAGGATAACCTCTCAACTCCCCTGTCTTTGACAAAGGACCTAAACTCTGTGCCAGAGTTCTAATATTTGGGCCTACAAATTTCCCCTCGTTGTGAGCTCAGTTATAAAAAATGAGTCAAAGTTTACGACGTGTCACAATAACCTTGACTAATAAATGTTAACGGGAATTAGTACAAACAAAAAGGCCAACTCACATAATTCAAATACTGCAATAAAACTGTGCCTGGTAAACAAAAACAGCATAAGACCAAAATTAATAAACCAAAAATGGTGGGTCAAAAAGTCAGTCTATTGGTAATATAATGAGGATGGGCTATTCTGTCCAGCATTTCCTTTTGAGGCTCTTAAAAAAAAAAAGAGCCTCAAGGCGGGGAGGGATATGGACGAACAGATGAAGGCTACCGTGATGGTGGCTGACGACAAAAACAAAGGAGGGGAAGGAGCGAGCTTCACTATCATGGCTGCCACCCCCACCATCTCCTAGGACCCTGAACCTTCTTCATCCTGATCCTGAAAGATGTCCTGAGCAGGCTGAGCCAAAGAGAGGAGGCAGATGACATCACCACCTCCACTAGTTCTAGCTGGGCATTGTTATCCGGGGTTCTTTCAACCCGAAGCTCTTGGTAACTTTTACTCTGTGCAAGGCGGTGTCAGGAAATACATCGGGGAGACACAGCCGGCTGATCGATAGCTGGCACAAACAGGACAACACAAGAGTGCTTTCACTTAAAAGCTAAATTCTACTTAGGGTACGTCTATACTACCCGCCTGATTCGGCAGGTAGCAATCGATCTTCTGGGATCGATTTATCGTGTCTCGTCTAGACGCAATAAATCAATCCCGGAAGTGCTCGCCGTCGACACCGGTACTCCTGCTCCGCGCGAGGAGTAGGCGGAGTCGACGGGGGAGCCTGCCTGCCGTGTCTGGACCCGCGGTAAGTGCTTTTTAGTTCGAACTAAGATACTTCGACTTCAGTGACGTTATTCACGTAGCTGAAGTTGCGTATCTTAGTTCGACCCCCCACCCCTAGTGTGGACCAGCCCTTAGTCTCAAGCACTTACACACGTCCGCAACAGGTTAGTAACACACCCCCACCCCTCGATAATTACCGAAGCCAAGTGTGGCTCTCGAGTGGCACAGCAGCAACCCATCTATGATGGGACCTTCTATGATGAGATAACTGGCTCTGTGGATGAGGGGAAAGCAGTGGATGTGCTATTTCTTGACTTTAGCAAAGCTTTTGATACAGTCTCCCACAGTGTTCTTGCCAGCAAGTTAAGGAAGTATGGGCTGGATGAATGGACGGTAAGGTGGATAGAAAACTGGCTGGATGGTCGTGCTCAACGGGTAGTGATCAATGGCTCCATGTCTAGTTGGCAGCCGGTATCAAGTGGAGTGCCCCAAGGGTCGGTGCTGGGGCCGGTTTTGTTCAATATCTTCATCAACGATCTGGAGGATGGTGTGGACTGCACCCTTAGCAAGTTTGCAGATGACACTAAACTGGGAGGAGTGGTTGATACGCTGGAGGGTAGGGACAGGATACAGAGGGACCTAGACAAATTAGAGGATTGGGCCAAAAGAAATCTGATGAGGTTCAACAAGGACAAGTGCAGAGTCCTGCACTTAGGACGGAAGAATCCCATGCACTGCTACAGACTAGGGACTGAATGGCTGGGCAGCAGTTCTGCAGAAAAGGACCTAGGGGTTACGGTGGATGAAAAGCTGAATATGAGTCAACAGTGTGCCCTTGTTGCCAAGAAGGCTAACGGCATTTTGGGCTGTATAAGTAGGGGCATTTCCAGCAGATCGAGGGACGTGATTATTCCCCTCTATTCGGCACTGGTGAGGCCTCATTTGGAGTACTGTGTCCAGTTTTGGGCCCCACATTACAAGAAGGATGTGGATAAATTGGAAAGAGTCCAACGGAGGGCAACAAAAATGATTAGGGGGCTGGAGCACATGACTTATGAGGAGAGGCTGAGGGAACTGGGATTGTGTAGCCTGCAGAAGAGAAGAATGAGGGGGGATTTGATAGCTGCTTTCAACTACCTAAAAGGGGGTTCCAAAGAGGATGGATCTAGACTGTTCTCAGTGGTAGAAGATGACAGAACAAGGAGTAATGGTCTCAAGTTGCAGAGGGGGAGGTTTAGGTTGGATATTAGGAAAAACTTTTTCACTAGTAGGGTGGTGAAGCACTGGAATGGGCTACCTAGGGAGGTGGTGGAATCTCCTTCCTTAGAGGTTTTTAAGGTCAGGCTTGACAAAGCCCTGGCTGGGATGATCTAATTGGGTTTGGTCCTGCTTTGAGCAGGGGGTTGGACTAGATGACCTCCTGAGGTCCCTTCCAACCCTGAGATTCTATGATTCTATGATCTGCCGCTGGGGACTGCAAGATGTATCCAGAGGGAGAGTCCAGAAAAGTCCAACTACCTCCAACTTTGCCCCCCTATTTATACATTAGTTATAGAATGACATGTTCCTTAAAGAAAACTTGTTAAGGAAGCAGTTTCAATGGTCCGACAGGAGGTTCCTTTCAGTAGCGCAGCCAGGTCCGGAGCGCAGGGGGAGCGGCGCTATAAAAAGGCGCCTCCCCCTGTACTCACCCGGCGGCGCTCTGGGTCTTCGGCGGCACTTCGGCGGCTCACTCCGGGTCTTCGGTGGTACCCGCCACCGAAATGCCGCCGAAGACCCGGAGCGCCGCCGGGTGAGTGCAAGAAGCGGCGCCTTTTTTTAGTGCTGCTAAAATAAGGCGCCGCTTGCGCCGCTTCTGCTCAAGGGGGAGCAGCCGCTCCCCCTGCTCCCCCCCGGCTACGCTACTGGTTCCTTCTGATTATTGATTAACCAGGTGTGGGTTTTTCCAGAGTTTGAAGCCTTGAGGCCCCAATAGACATTCCTGGGGCACATCCTGCTCTTCTAAAATGCCTGTATCAGCAACTTCAGCACCATTCTTATCAGGAAGGACACGGGGTCAAGCTGCCCTCTCTGTAGCACCAAAACCCCTTCCCCTCCTGCCTTGGTCAAGCTGAGGCTGTGACTTGGCCAATTTACAGCCTGCTGACTTGGCTGCTTTTAGCAATAAGCCATCGTGGTTTCAGGCACTTTACTGGTTTGCTGACACCTCCCCGTACAGGCACCACCTGGGATGTGAGACTTTGGGCATGTCTACACTTACCTCTGGAGCGATCGATCCACCGGGGTTGATTTATTGTGTCTAACGAAGACGTGATAAATCGACTGCCGAGCGCTCTCCCGTCGACTCCGGTACTCCACCGAAGCAAGAAGCGTAGGAGGAGTCGACGGGGGAGTGGCAGCAGTTGACCTACCGCAGAGAAGACACCGTGGTAGGTAGCTCTAAGTACGTCAACTTCAGCTACGCTATTTTCATAGCTGAAGTTGCGTAACTTAGACCAACTTAGCTCACCCCCCCCGCCCCCAGTGTAGACCAGGCCTTTGTTCCCTTCCTCTCCAAATGTGAAATGTGTCCTTTTCCGCCCCTACCTTATGGCTTCTCTTTCCTCTCTCTCTCTCCTTGAGTCTGGCTTAGGTGGCCAGGACGGCATATTTTGAAACACTGCTGAGAAGCTGTGGCCAAAACGGCAGCCAAATGCAATGCCCTGAACAGCCCGATGCTGGTACAAGTTTGCCAGGTCTCGGTGCGGCTGATCAAATCATGTGCCAGGCCTGTGTTTTTCCAGCAGTGAGGCTGCAAGTGAAAGTCAGCACCAAAGACAGAAGCTGCATTTTCTGTCTTTGCTGTTCTTTTCTCTCCCCTTTTATGTGTGTTTGTCTTATTTTGTGTTCTTGGAAATGGGATCCAGCTTCAACAACAAACAACAACGACAGCTCCATCCCATCTCAACTAACTTCTCTTATCTTCAACAATAACACTTCTCACCATCTTTAATACCATACAAGAGACTGTCAAACAAGGAATTTTTCCTTCTAAAGAGTCTTCCCAGTGAAAGGGAAAAGGAACAAGGGATGGTGATAAAATGAAAGCCTCATTTAATAGCTTACATTTCAAATGCTTTAACTGCTTTTCCTTCTCTTCCTGTATCTTTACTAAAAGGTTAAAATAATTTTTAATGGAGTGTTGGCCATGGTACTAAGCAGGCTGCGGTCTCTGGCTACCAAACCCTGAACCTTGTTTAAAACTGTTAATGTTGGACAGGGACTGAGTTATTTGGCCCATATAGTCCATCTAAATTAATACAACACACTTTTAGGGCTGAGTTTGGTGCTCCAAGCTCATTTATAGACTCGTAGGACTGGAAGGGACCTCGAGAGCTCATCTAGTTCAGATCCTGCACTCAGGGCAGAACTAAGTATTATCTAGACCATCCCTGACAGGGTGTTTGTCTAACCTGCCTCATGCTGGATGTTCAGTCCCAGGGATGGGGGTACCTGGTCGACACAGGCGCAATCACTACCAGCCTGGTCCTGGGCTCAGATCCATGCAGGCAGATCCCAAACCTATTCTGGAGCCAATGGCAGGGTGAAGGCCAACCCCAAGCTTCTGCAAATTCTGCAGCTCTGGAGTTCTGGCTCTGCAGAACTACTAACGGATATGTAGCGTACCATTTAAATCAGCCTCTGTACCAGATGACTGGAGGATAGCTAATGTGATGGCAATTTTTAAAAAGGGCTCCAGAGGTTATCCCGGCAATTACAGGCCAGGAAGCCGGTTTTCAGTACAGGGCAACCTAGTTGAAACTATAGTAAAGAACAAAACTGTCAGACACATAGATGAACATAATTTCTTGGGGGGAAATCAACATGGTTTTTGTAAAGGGAAATCATGCCTCACCAATCTACTAGAATTCTTTGAAGGGTCAACAAACATGTGGAGAAGGGTAATTCAGTGGATATAGTGTACTTGGACTTTCAGAAAGCCTTTGACAAGGTCCCTCACCAAAGGCTCTTAAGCAAAGTAAGCTGCCACGGGATAAGAGGGAAGGTCCCCTCATGGATCAGTAACTGGTTAAAAAGTAGGAAACAAAGGGTAGGAATAAACGGTCAGTTTACAGAATGGAGAGAGGTAAATAGTGATGTCCCCCAGGGGTCTATACTGGGCCCAGTCCTATTCAACATATTCATAAATGATCTGGAAAAAGGGGTAAACAGTGAGGTGGCAAAATTTGCAGATGATACAAACCTACTCAAGATAGTTGAGTCCCAGGCAGACTGTGAAGAGCTACAAAAGGATCTCACAAAACTGGGTGACTGAGCAACAAAATGGCAGATGAAATTCAATGTTGATAAATGCAAAGTAATGCACATTGGAAAGCATAATCCCAACTATACATGTAAAATGAGGGTTCTAAATTTGCTGTTACCACTCAAGAAAGAGATCTTGGAGTCGTGGATAGTTCTCTGAAAACATCCATTCAATGCACAGCGGCAGTCAAAAAATGCTAATAGAATGTTAGGAATGATTAGGAAAGGGATAGATAACATGACAGAAAATAACATAATGCCTTTAGATAAATCCATGGCACTCCCACATCTTGAATACTGCGTGCAGATGTGGTCGCCCCATCTCAAAAAAGATACATTGGAATTGGAAAAGATACAGAGAAGGGCAACAGAAATAGAATAGGGGTATGGGACGGCTTCTGTAGGATCAGAGATTAAAAAGACTGGAACTTTTCAGTTTAGAAAAGAAATGACTAAGGGGGGGATATGATGGAGATCTATAAAATCGTGACTGGTGTGGAGAACGTGAATAAGGAAGTATTATTTACTCCTTCTCATAACACAAGAACTAGGGATCACCCAATGAAATTAACAGGCACCAGGTTTAAAACACAAAAGGAAGCATTTCTTCACACGACACACAGTCAATCTGTGGAACTTTTTGCCAGAGGATGTTGTGAAGACCAAAACTAAAACCGGGTTCAAAAAAGAACTAGATAAGTTCATGGAGGATAGGTCCATCGATGGCTATTAGCCAGGATAGGCAGGGATGCAACACCATGCGTGGAGTGTCCCTCCCCTGTTTTCCAGAATCTGGGAATAGGCGATAGGGGATGGATCACTCGATGATTCCCTGCTCTGTTCATTCCCTCTGGGGCACCTGGCACTGGCCACTGTCGGAAGACAGGACACTGGGCTAGATGGGCCATTGGTCGGACCCAGTGTGGCCGTTCTTCATAGAATCATAGAATCATAGAATCTCAGGGTTGGAAGGGACCTCAGGAGGTCATCTAGTCCAACCCCCCGCTCAAAGCAGGACCAAACCCAATTAGATCATCCCAGCCAGGGCTTTGTCAAGCCTGACCTTAAAAACCTCTAAGGAAGGAGATTCCACCACCTCCCTAGGTAGCCCATTCCAGTGCTTCACCACCCTACTAGTGAAAAAGTTTTTCCTAATATCCAACCTAAACCTCCCCCTCTGCAACTTGAGACCATTACTCCTTGTTCTGTCATCTTCTACCACTGAAAACAGTCTAGATCCATCCTCTTTGGAACCCCCTTTTAGGTAGTTGAAAGCAGCTATCAAATCCCCCCTCATTCTTCTCTTCTGCAGGCTAAACAATCCCAGTTCCCTCAGCCTCTCCTCATAAGTCATGTGCTCCAGCCCCCTAATCATTTTTGTTGCCCTCTGTTGGACTCTTTCCAATTTATCCACATCCTTCTTGTAGTGTGGGGCCCAAAACTGGACACAGTACTCCAAATGAGGCCTCACCAGTGCCGAATAGAGGGGAATAATCACGTCCCTCGATCTGCTGGAAATGCCCCTACTTATACAGCCCAAAATGCCATTAGCCTTCTTGGCAACAAGGGCACACTGTTGACTCATATTCAGCTTTTCGTCCACCGTAACCCCTAGGTCCTTTTCTGCAGAACAGCTGCCCAGCCATTCGGTCCCTAGTCTGTAGCAGTGCATGGGATTCTTCCGTCCTAAGTGCAGGACTCTGCACTTGTCCTTGTTGAACCTCATCAGATTTCTTTTGGCCCAATCCTCTAATTTGTCTAGGTCCCTCTGTATCCTGTCCCTACCCTCCAGCGTATCAACCACTCCTCCCAGTTTAGTGTCATCTGCAAACTTGCTAAGGGTGCAGTCCACACCATCCTCCAGATCATTGATGAAGATATTGAACAAAACCGGCCCCAGCACCGACCCTTGGGGCACTCCACTTGATACCGGCTGCCAACTAGACATGGAGCCATTGATCACTACCCGTTGAGCACGACCATCCAGCCAGTTTTCTATCCACCTTACCGTCCATTCATCCAGCCCATACTTCCTTAACTTGCTGGCAAGAACACTGTGGGAGACTGTATCAAAAGCTTTGCTAAAGTCAAGAAATAGCACATCCACTGCTTTCCCCTCATCCACAGAGCCAGTTATCTCATCATAGAAGGCAATTAGGTTAGTCAGGCATGACTTGCCCTTGGTGAATCCATGCTGACTGTTCCTGATCACTTTCCCCTCCTTTAAGTGGTTCAGAATGGATTCCTTGAGGACCTGTTCCATGATTTTTCCAGGGACTGAGGTGACACTGACTGGCCTGTAGTTCCCCGGATCTTCCTTCTTCCCTTTTTTAAAGATGGGCACTACATTAGCTTTTTTCCAGTCATCCAGGACCTCCCCCGATTGCCATGATTTGTCAAAGATAATGGCCAATGGCTCTGCAATCACATCGGCCAACTCCTTTAGCACCCTAGGATGCAGTGCATCCGGCCCCATGGACTTGTGTTCGTCCAGCTTTTCTAAATAGTCCCGAACTACTTCTTTCTCCACAGAGGGCTGGTCACCTCCTCCCCATACCGTGCTGCGGAGTGCAGCCGCCTGGGAGCTGACCTTGTCTGTGAAGACAGAGGCAAAAAAAGCATTGAGTACACTAGCTTTCTCCACATCCTCTGTCACTAGGTTCCCTCCCTCATTCAGCAAGGGGCCCACACTTTCCTTGACTTTCTTCTTGTTGCTCACATACCTGAAGAAACCCTTCTTGTTACTCCTAACATCTCCGGCTAGCTGCAACTCCAATAACTTCTCATGTTATTATGGTCCAGCCCTGTTTCTGAGAGAGTCACATTCCAGCTCAGCTTTCCAAAAGCAAGAAGTGATTTTGGGGGGGCTCAGTTTTAGAGTGCCCAACTTGAGACACTTTGACAACTTTCCGAGGGCGGATGCTTAGCAATTTCTGAAAACCAGGCCCCTATAATTTCCCTTGGTGTTCACACCCTCAGCTGCCAGGGGCGGCTGTAACGTTTTTGCCGCCCCAAGCAAAAAAAAAACCCAAACCCCTAAACGCCGCCCACCCCCAAACAAAAAAAAACAAACTCCAATGCCCGCTGAAACAACCCCCTCCCCCCCCCCCCGCCTCTCCCACTGGGAGCGAGCGCGGCATGCCCACGGCCCCCGCTCTCCCCGGCCGGGAGGGAGCGAGCGCGGCATGCCCACGGCCCCTGCTCTCCCCGGCCGGCGGGGAGCGAGCGCGGCATGCCTGCGACCCCCGCTCTCCCTGGCCGGGAGGGAGCGAGCGCGGCATGCCCGCGACCCCCGATCTCCCCTGCCGGAGCGCCGGGGCATGCCTGGGAGGGAGTGGGAGACGCGCGCCATGGCCGCTCAAGGTCTCTTCTCCCCCTCCCTCCCAGGCTTAAGAGCCTGGGAGGGAGGGGAAGAAGCAGTGCGCCGGGGAGGAGCCGGCGGCAGCCGCGCCCGCACAGAGCGGAGGTGAGCTGGGGTGGCCGGCCGGGGCACATTTCTAGGGGCCCTAGAAATGTGCCGCCCCAAGCACCAGCTTGTTTTGCTGGTGCCTGGAGCCGGCCCTGTCAGCTGCTAGAAGAGGGCCTCACCCTCCCTGATTGAGCTAACCTCGTTATCTCTAGCCTGACTCTTCCCTGCACATTTATATCTGCCCCTGGACATTTCCACTGCATGCATCCAACGAAGTGGGTATTCACCCACGAAAGCTTATGCTCCAATACGTCTGTTAGTCTATAAGGTGCCACAGAACCCTTCGTCACTTCTACAGGACCCTTTGTCGCTTTAATTTACTGTTCTCATTAGTGATGTGTCTGTACTGCGATAATGCCTAGGGATCCCTATTATAAACCAGGGCCCCCCTGCGCGAAGTGCTGTTCAAACATATAACAAGGGAGAATCTCTGCCCCAAGGAGTTTACAGTTGGACTGAGAGACAACAGACAGATGCAGAAGCAGAAGGAAGTACGGGGACTGTACTGATCAGCATAATAAGTGTTGGCCATGGCTCACCAGCTGTTTATGTGTTGTCAAGGTTTTTGCAGGCCTCATGGAGAGTTTTAAGGTGGAATTAGGAGGAGGACCATGAGGTGGCTTTGCAGAAGCCTATTTGTTGACTCTTTCCCTTTATGCTGATGGCAAAACCAAGCAGCTTTAATTCTGACTTGTTCCACCACTTTGATATTGGGCCTATTTCACCGCTGCGCTACTCCAGTGTAACATGATCAAAATCGTCAGATTTATACCATCCGATAACTGAGTAAGGCACAGGGCCGGCTCCGGGCACCAGCCGACCAAGCACGTGCTTGGGGCGGCACCTTCTAAGGGGTGGCCAATCTTGGGGCGGCGGGGCGGCACTCGGGGTTTTTTTGTTTTTGTTTTTTTACTTGGGCGGGGTGGTGCTTGGGGTTTGTTTTATTGTTTTTGTTTCGGCGGGGAGGCACTTGGGGCATTTTTGTTTTTGTTTCGGCGGGGCGGCGCTTGCGGGGGGATTTGTTTCGGCGGGACGGTGCTCGGGGGCGGGGTTGTTTCGGTGGGGCGGCGCTCGGGGGGGAGGGGGGTTGTTTCAGAGGGGTGGCGCTCGGTTTTTGTTTTTTGTTTTTTGCTTGGGGCGGCAAAAAAGTTAGAGCCCTGGTAAGGCGGAAGTAACTCAGACCCAATGCGGTGTTCATTTTAATGTCCCTTGGTTTATGTTGATGAATCAGGGGAAAAAGAAAGAAAGCAAGCGAAGGCAGTTTACTTCATGGCTACCTAGCATGAGACCTGATAAATCTGCCAGACAATTTATTTGATCTTTGAACTCAGTGGGCCCTTGGAAGCTGGCTCTGAGGCCTGTGAAAACAATCAGAGAGAATATAAAAACCTAATGAGGCCTGGACTTGATCCCCCTCTCCAGGTGAAATTTACAGCAGCTGGCAGAAAACCACAGAGGTTTAAAAGTGATAAAGTATATGTTTATGTGTGTGTGTACATACAGGTAGTGTACAGGGGCATATAGAGTCACTCATTCTGTTCACTGAGTGCTATTCTCTGTGGTCATAATCTTTAATTCTAACATTAGCCCTGATGTCAGTTTTTTCACAGGGTCCTGTTGCAGATGAGAATTGGTAAGAAAAAGCAGCTGCTTATTAGATTTAGCGTCTCGCTCTTGGGACCAATTTGTAGAGGAGACCTAGTCGGTTTCTTCTGCAAACGTTTCAGGTCCATTAATGGGACTTACGGTCCAAAGTTTCTTAGGTACTTTCGAAATATCTAATCCAGTATTCGCAGTGCCGACCTAGCAACCCGACTTAAGGAAAACCAGGATTGTTGGCTGCCTGTTTCATGGAGCTGGTGGTCTAAAGAGACATATGGAAACTTGGAACCTGTCCTTGGCATGGGCCTGGGTCGTGGATTACTGGGCACTGGCCGTTTTCCCACAGTGGGGCTCAATTGCACCAGCCACAGCAGAAGTCTGCCTGCTGGCATTGGTGCATCGCTGTGAAGTTTGCATGTTCACTGTTTACTCTATTCATATTAAAATATCATCGTCTATACCCTGTGGCTACGTATGTTGCTTATTGCCTTAGATTGTACAGTCTTTGGGGCAGAAACTCGGTCTTTGTATGTGTTTGTACAGCACCTAACACAATGGAGACTCCAACACTGATTGGGTCCTCTGGGCACTAAAACATCTGCAACTGGGGTGAAATGGAGGGGGTGGGGGCGTGAATGTGATGCACCAGGCCCCCATATTTCTCTTTATGGGCCTGAATTATTATAATATAAATACTAAATAATATACAGAAACCTGTAGGAGAACACTTCAATCGCCCTGGACATACAATAGCAGATTGAAAGGTAGCCATCCTGCAGCAAAAAAACTTCAGGACCAGACTTCAAAGAGAAACTGCTGAGCTTCAGTTCATTTGCAAATTTGACACCATCAGCTCAGGATTAAACAAAGACTATGAATGGCTAGCCAACTACAAAAGCAGTTTTTCCTCCCTCGGTGTTCACACCTCAGCTGCTAGAAAAGGGCCTCATCCTCCCTGATTGAACTAACCTCGTTATCCCTAGCCTGATTCTTGCTTGCATATTTATACCTGCCCCTGGAAATTCCACTATATGCATCTGAAGAAGTGGGTATTCACCCACGAAAGCTTATGCTCCAATACGTTTGTTAGTGTATAAGGTGCCACAGGACTCTTTGCCGCTTTTACAGATCCAGACTAACACGGCTACCCCTCGGATACTAAATAATAGTAAGCCAGGATACTGCACCAAGGCTATTACAATGTACTGCAAACACTTATTACTCATACTAGTAAGCATTACCCCTAGTAGTAAGTATTTGTAGGACTGGGCTCTCAATTAACCCAGGAGACAGGCTTGAGCTAAATTTCCAAAGCTGACCACCTCCGAACTTGGGATCCAGATTCAAATCTCATTCACGCTGTACGTCGTTTCTTTCTCTGCATTTGTGTGCGACATGAAGCCAAATGCCGCCTTTCTCCAGCGCTGGCACCTGACCTTGCTGCACTGAGACAGCAGTGCCCACCGTGTGACAGAACTCAGGGCCTGAGGCAATGCCTACTGAAGTCAGCAAAAATCATTCTGTTGATGTCTATGGGCTTTGGATCGTGCCCAGAGAAAGAAGCTGAAAACACAAGTTCTTTAGTAAACTAATCGGTCCCACGACCTGCAGAGGGGTCCAAGTCCCAATCCTTGACTCCAGATCCAAATTTCTTTAGGGTTCAGGGGCATTCAGACTGGGGCATTTGTCTCAGGCCTGGCTCTTTAGTCTAGTGGGTGGCACACACAGCAAGAAACCTGGGTTCTATTCCCGACTCTGACACTGACTCACTGGCTGATCCTGGGCGAGTCACTCAACCTGGCCAGGACTCACTCTTGCCCTCAGCAAGTTGGTGGTAATGACGCTCACCCACCTTGGCAAAGTGCTTGAAGGGCTACAGAAAATCAGCGTTATGCGTGCTTTTCTCAACTTCCATGTATCCTCCAGTTCTCACTCTCACGGACTTCTAGCCTTTTCTGTGTCCCAGCAATTCCCTTTCACCGCCCCCCTTCACAGCTCCTCTGTGTAAATCCTCCCTTAGAATCATAGAATCATGGAATCTCAGGGTTGGAAGGGACCTCAGGAGGTCATCTAGTCCAACCCCCTGCTCAAAGCAGGAGCAACCCCAACTAAATCATCCTTGGAGGCTCCCGTTAGGCAGGGGAGTTCAAACGCTGCTTAACGTTCCAGGATGATGTGCAATAAAAAGAAGAAAGGAATGAAGGAGGGGGTGGGGGTCTGAGCAGACACCAGGCTGGAAATCGGCTAAACCACCAGCCCCCAACACCTGGATTTTCTCAGGACATTGTAAAAACTCAAGGTAGTTCCTCAAGCAATGATTACTCTGCAGCTGCATTTCAGAAACATGCACCGTGAAGGGTAACATCTCCTAACAGCTCACTGGCCACTAACCATACACAGCTGGTGTTTAGTCGGGATGTGAGGGAGATGAAGATGAGTAAAGTTTGGAGTCTCTGCTCCCATCTGGGTTTGTAACAAGTTCAGTTTCGGGCATGGGGAACTGCCCGGGGGGACAGGAGAGGGGCTTGCAAGCCAGAAAGGCAGCAGAAACAGGCAGTATTTTGCAATCCGGTTACCATTTATTGATGGTCTCCAACACCGGTGTATCTCCTGTTGCGGTCCCCAGCACCGAAGTCTTTGGGCATCTCACAAACATCCTCAGGACTTCATTGCCATGACAACCAGGGGCCTAATGCTGGTGGTGCCGGCTTGACCCCTCCCACTGGTTACCTTCTTGCTCTACTGTTTGGGATGGCGGTGGGGAATTCAGGATTTAGACCCATGTTGTGGACTGACCATTGCCTCTTTCAGTCTGAGGTCAGGGCCCATCTCTCCTTCCAGGGAAGTGGGCCTGTTTAGATGGACCTCTCTTGGCCACAGATGGAGCCGTGGGCATTTCCAGAGGTCTCTGAGAGAGAATAAGGTCCCTCCCCCAAACCGATCCAGGGATGGTTATTAATGTTCTTCGGGCCTCATCCTGCCCTTTATGAAGTGTGGGCATCCGAACTGGATGGGGGGGTCTACATGAATAATTAGTGTGGGGCGAGCTACGGGGTGAATTTACCCCATGCTAGACTGCTGGGGAGGAACCGTCCACGTGCCCCCTGCTGGCGCGCATTCATGGTTCAATGTGCTTTCATCTTGGCCCCTTTGAAATGGGGCTAGATCAACGAGCATTAACGAGCTGCTAGTGTGCATCAGCAGGGTGCGCCCGCACAGTTTGTCCAGGGCAGACTAGGAGATTTCCACCCCCGCCGGCTGCAAAGTAATTGTCTGTGTAGACAAGCCCACAGTATCCAGTAATGGTCTCGTTAGCACCCCTTGAAGTGGCAATACCACTTCCGTACTCCTACTTGATATTCCCTTGATTATCCGTTCAAAGATTGCATTTGCCCTCTTTCCTACAGCATGGCCCTGGGAGCTGGGTATCTATCACGACCCCGAAGTACTTTTCAGAGTTACTGCATTGCCAGGACACCGTTTCCCCATCTTCTACATTTAACCAATATCCTTTGTTCCTAGATGTATGAACTTGCATTTAGCCGCATTAAAACACGCCTTGTTGAAAGGAGCCCACCTTACGAAGTGACCCAGATTGGTCTGCATAACTGACCAGTCCCCATCATTATTTACCGCTCCATCGATTTGTGTGTCATCTGCAAACTTTCATAGAATCATAGAATCTCAGGGTTGGAAGGGACCTCAGGAGGTCATCTAGGCCAACCCCCTGCTCAAAGCAGGACCAATCCCCAACTTAGTCATCCCAGCCAGGGCTCTGTCAAGCCTGACCTTAAAAACCTCTAAGGAAGGAGATTCCACCACCTCCCTAGTAACCCATTCCAGTGCTATGCCAGCAATGATTTCATATTTTCTTCCAGATAATAGAAAAAGACAGCGAATAGTACTGAGCCAAGAACTGATCCCCAGTAGAAACACCCCCTGCGGATGATGACTCCCCATTTACGCTTACTTTTTCAGATGCAAAATGTAACTAGTTTGGCTACATTGATTTTGTATGGTTTCCCATCAGAAGGATGTACAGAATTAAGTCAAATGCCTTACAGAAGTAAAAGTATATTATGCCAACACAGTTACCTTTATCGACCAAACGTTGTAATCTCATCAAAAAACAATAGCAGGTTTGCTTGACAAGACCTATTTCCATAAAACCATGTTGACTGGCATGAATCATGCTACCATTTATGCTCTTATCTCCGGTTTTTGGTGAGGGGGGATGTTACAGGGATGGTGCATGGTAGGAGGGTTATGGGCAAACGCCGCTGAGGGGGTGATGGAGGGAGTTGTAAATTACAGTAATTGCACATTTAAATGTTGTCAAGGGTGCTTAGAGCCATAGATAGCTGCCTACATCTGGGCTAGGTATATAGCCATGAATGGGTAATATTTTATCTGTGTAAACACACACACACACAAAAGACCCTGTTTCTCCCAGCCCGAACTCCCATGTGGATTTGGATCCTGACATCCTCACTGCAAGGCTGTAGCAACTTTCATTCTCCCTCTAAGGAAGTTGAGAGCTGAGCAGTACAGACCTGGGCGTCTGGATGAGGCTCCTTCCTCATCCCAATGCTCACTGAGCAGCTCTGAGCACTGGCTCACTGCGTGACCTCTGGGCACCTTGCTCACCTCCTGTTGCCTCAGCCAAGCCAAGTTAGAGAACTAGGTGAAGGGAGCAGGGAAACCAGATGTTGCGTCTGGGCCCTGGTTTCCTGGGGAAATAGAATGCAGCAAAGAATCTGTGTCTGTAGGGCACATGCCAAGTCCCTCAGTGCATCCGGCAGAGTTTAAGCGATAAATCCTCTCTTCCCCCTGGTGGGGACCCAAGCCACTGATAGTCACGGCAAAGCCACAAGGACGGCAAACCAAACAGGCTCGGAGGTTCAGAAATTCTCACCGAAGCCTGTTTTCACTCCCAGGTTCTGGCGGCCAGCAGAAGGAGCAGGCAGGAAAGAACGTTTTATGGCTCTGGTGGGATGATGCTTGTTCTCCACATCCGGCCTTGGTTGACTCAGTGAAAATCAGTGGGCCAGATCCTTCGCTGGTGTAGATCAGCGTAGCTCCACTGATTTCAGCAGAGCCATGCCTGTGTAGACCTACCCACAAACAGAACTTCCACCCTCATCCTTCACAGGCAGCTTGGGAAAGGCTACTGAAACCAAGCTGAGGGGCAGGGCTTTCTTGGGCATAAGGATTTGATCCAGTAAGTGGCTAAGCATCCCAACATTGCAAACCCTATAATGATTTGCCCGAACAGACAGGTGCACCGTGTTTTCAGCATATTTCCCCCATCATCTGCTGGGGTAGCTTCAACATATCACTGAGGTTCGTAGGCTTTAGCAAGGGAGTTTCTGGATGGAACACATTAGCTGCAGACCGATTAGTTCCAGCGGCCTCTCCGTGAACTCGTAATCCCGGCCTTTGAGTAACAACTGTGAAAAATCAAGGACAGCCATTTCCATTTTTCATGCCTCTGCTGCTGGATTGTAACCTCCTCCCCATTTTGTGTGTGTGGTTTTTGTTTTGTTCTCTCGGTGTCAAGGAAAACAGATGCTTAGGAATTAGGCAGTAAAGAGGCTTTAAAGAGATATACAGCTGGGGTTCCCATCAGATGGTTTTAAACCACACCAGGCACTCATGCAGGTTGGCGAGGTCTCTCTCAGCCAGGACTACCATCTATGGTACCAGGTAACAGGGACATTTAACCAAATGGAGGGTGTTTCTAGTGGGGTCCCGCAGGGGCCAGTCCTGGGTCGAGTACTAAGCAATATTTTCCCTAATGACTTGGATAACAGAATGGAGAATATGCTTACTTATAAAATGTTCAGATGACACCAACCTGGGAGGGGTTGCAAGGATGTTGGAGGACAGGATTAGAATTCAAAATGACCTTGACAAATTGCAGAATTGGTCTGAAATCAAAAGGTAAAATTCAATAAAGACAAGTGCAAAGTACTACACTTCGGAAGGGAAAAAAATCGCACAACTAAAAAATTAAGAATAACTGGCTAGGTGGTAGTACTGCTGAAAAGGATCTGGGGGGTCATAGAGGATCACAAAGTGAATAGGAGTCAACAATGTGATGTCGTTGCGAAAAAAGCTAACATAATTCTCGGGTGTATTAACAGGAGTGTCATATGTCAGACATGGGAGATAATTGTCCCACTCTACTCGGCACTAGTGAGGACTTAGCTGGAGAACCATGACCAATTCTGGGGGCCACACTTCAAGAAAGAGGTGGAAAAACTGGAGCGAATCCAGAGGAGATCAACCAAAATGAGAAAAGGTTTAGAAAACCTGACCTGTGAGAAAAGGTTAAAAAAATTGGACATGTTGTGTCTTGAGAAAAGACGACTGAGGGGGGACCTTATAATAATCTTCAAATATGTTATAAAGAGGGTGGTGATCATTTGTTCTCCATGTTCATTGAAGATAGGACAAATAGTAATAGGCTTAATCTGCAGCAAGGGGGATTAGGTTGGCTATTAGAAAAAACTTTCTATTTCTAAGGGCTGTTAAGCTCTGGAACAGGCTTCCAAGGGAGGTTGTGGAATCCCCACCCTTGGAGGTTTTTAAGAACAGGTTGGACAAACACCTGTCAGGGATGGTCTAGGTTTATTTGGTCCTGCCTCAGCACAGAGAGCTGGACTTGAGGACCTCTCAAGGTCCCTTCCAGCCCTACATTTCTATGATTCTGTGCAGTACCATCTTGGGCTGTAATTCTGAGATCTCATGTTAAGGAAAGTTGGGGCTGGTCGGTGTTTGGATTGGAGACCTCCTAAGAAAACTGTGCTGTTGCTGCTGTTCTCTCCAAGTTTGTACTAACTAGAACTGACTGGAAAAACTTTGCCAGAAGACAAATGGAGAGACTGAGGGAGCCCCACTTTTAGAATTCTTTGAGGGGGGTCAACAAGCATGTGGGCAAGGGTGATCCAGTGGATATAGTGTACTTGGACTTTCAGAAAGCCTTTGACAAGGTCCCTCACCGGAGGCTCTTAAGCAAATTAAGCAGCTATAGGATAAGAGGGAAGGTCCCGTCATGGATCAGTAACTGATTAAAAGATAGGAAACAAAGGGTAGGAATAAATGGTCAGTTTACAGAATGGAGAGAGGTAAATAGTGGTGTCCCTCAGGGGTCTGTACTGGGCCGAGTCCTGTTCAACATATTCATAAAATGATCTGGAAAAAGGGGTAAACAATACAGTGAGGTGGCAAAGTTTGTAGACAATACAAAATTACTCAAGATAGTTATGTCCAAAGCAGACTGTGAAGAATTACAAAGGGATCTCACAAAACTGGGTGACTAGGCAACAATGGCAGATGAAATTCAATGTTGATAAATGCAAAGTAATGCACATTAGAAAACATAATCCCAACTATATATAGAAAATGATGGGGTCTAAATTAGCTGTTACCTCTCAAGAGAGAGATCTTGGAGTCGTGGATAGTTCTCTGGAACATCTGTTCATTGTGCAGCAGCAGCAAAAGAGCTAACAGAATGTTAGGAACCATTAGGAAAGTGATCGATAATAAGACAGTAGATGTTATATTGCCTCTAGAAAGATCAATAGTACACCCACACCTTGAATACTGCATGCAGTTCTGGTTGCCCCATCTCAAAAAAAGAGATACACTAAAATGTACAGAGAAAGGCAACAAAAATGATGAGGGGTATGGAACAGCTTCCATATGAGGAGAGATTACAAAGACTGGGACTGTTCAGCATTGGAAAGAGACGACTACGGGGGGATAGGATAGAGGTCTACAAAACCATGAATGCGGTGGAGCAAATGAATAAGGAAGTGTTATTTACCCCTGCACATAACACAAGAACCAGGGGTCACTTGATGAAATTAATTTTTCAGCAGGTTTAAAAAAATATAAGGAAGTACTTCTTCACAAAATGCACAGTCAACCCATGGAACTCCTTGCCAGAAGATGTTGTAAAGGCCAAAAGTATAACTGGGTTCAAAAAAGAATTCGATAAGTTCATGGAGGATAAAGTCCATCACTGGCTATTAGCCAAGATGGTCAGGGACTTAACCCCATGCTCTGGGTGTCACTAAACTTCTGACTCCCAGAAGCTGGGACAGGATGACAGCAGATGGGATCACTTGAAAAATTGCTCTGTTCTGTTCATTCCCTCTGAAGCATCTGGCACCAGCCAGTCAGAAGACAGAATACTGGGCTAGACAGACCATTGGTCTGACCCAGTATGGCCGTTCTTATGTTCTAGAATATCCCATAGCTCAGGGGTTAGCACACTCTCCTGAGAGGTGGGGGGCTCCTTTTCAAATCCTTTCTCCTTTGCTGGCCAAGAAGGGGAAATTGAACCTGGGTCTCCCATTTCCCGGGCAAAGTGCTCAAATCACTGGGCACCATCACCACTTCCTCCTCCAGCTGGGGTTAGAATGGGAGCCGATCTGGTAGGTGGTGTCTCAGCACATGTACTAGAGCAGGCCCCAAATGCGACGTAGGCAGCCAAGTGCCTGTCTTCCCCCAGTGTGTGAACTGCTTTGGGGCTTAGGTGGGAGAGAAGTGTCTGGACACCTAGGGTCTGTCTACACTGCATACTAAGCCTGGGGAGTGACTCAGGTTTGAGTCTAAGCCCCACTTCCATCCACACACTAATCAGTCTGACTCAGCTCAGCAAGCACTCAGGACTGGGTCCTAGAGCTCTCTTGCAGGGCAGGGCAGAGCCTGAGTCCCACCGAGAGTCAGGTCCAAGCCCTGTCATTTTGCAGTGTGGACACAGCTCAAGCCGCAGACCCGAGCCTGAAGGTTTACGTAGTGCAATATGGACGCATTAGCACGGCTGCGAGACCCAGGTCCAGCCATTGTAAGCCCAGGTTCACAATACAGTGTGGTTATTCCACGAGCTCGGGTCCCCCAGGCCTGGGTTTACAATGCGGTATAGACATACCCCTAGAGGGAGGCCGCAATGCACATGCCAGGAGGCTGAAACATAGGTGCCGAGAGAAATTTCACTCCGAAAACGTAGGTCTGAGTGAGTTTAAGCACCAACAGGGTTCAGCAGGAATTTTTGTGCATCGCTCTGGAGTCAAAACTGGTACGTAGCTGTGTTACTCCTTTTGAGCATTCAGGCCTAAGTGCCTTGCCTAAGGTCACAGAGAAAATCTGTGGCAGAGCAGGGAATCCCAGGCTAGCACTTTTCCCCGCTGAATCACATCCTTGCTAGTGCTTCACTGGTGATGTCAGGATGGCTTATGGAGCTGGGTTTAATTCCTTTTGTACAGCCAGGAGAGTGGGCACAAGAGGAAACAAACATTATTTATATGTAGGTCCTTCATAAACTGTGGCTTTTTGTATGTGTACATTTTGGGGCAGGTGGAGAGGAGCATTTTTAAAGTAGAATCCGTGGGTTTTATAGTTGTTGTGAGTTAGGTCAAACGTGTGCCTTAGCTAATAGACACTTCCCCTTTAAATTCTCCATCAACATTAATTAGGAGTCCCTTACATGACCTTTGGAGAAGATTTCCGCCCCCCCCCTTCCAAACTGTATTGTGTGAAAAGTCCTTTGCCAGGGGTGACTTTTCCCAGGATCTCACAGCACTTGGATACACACTGATGAAACCCTCTTAAGCTGCAGGAGAATTTAGATCCAAGCAATTTTTTCCCCCTGTAGTTTCCCATGATTTTCCATTCCGAGAACTGTCCTGTGCAAAATATTTATTTCAGCTTGTGCAGCGGTAGGGCCCAGAATTTGACACAACCTCTTCTGCCTTCCAGATACTTGTCAAAAGGAGCTGTGATTCTGCTTCCAACGTCCAGCGTTTTATGGCTCAGGCTGTCCCGCAATTCAGCTGAGATCAGTGATCATGTTCGTTCTGAATGCACCAAGCGGGGAACGAGGACTACCCCTTGCCTTTTGCTTTCTCAGAGGAGACATTTTCACAGGTTGCCATTGCCTGAATTTCTAGTCTAGCTTTGCATGGCACTCAGATCGGGGACGCCAAAGGAAACGGAACAATCACTTTTTCAGAGCCTCTATGTCTCTAATGTCTATGCCCTACCTAAATGAACAGTCTCAAAGCAGAATTCCAAATCCGCCTTTCCGCTGCTTTTGCCACTCTCTTAGACATCTTGGCTGGGAGACAAATTTCCCCACAGCCAAGAGGAGAAATCAGAAACAGAAGAACTTCTGAACCAAAGAACTTCTGTGCTGCAGGCAACTGGCGCCGTTACCATGTAACTGACACACACACCCAGCGGGACTCAGAGCCCGTCTCCTCTAGCTCCATAAACACGGTCGTCTATGTCACAAGACAGTGAATCACAGCCCTGAATCAGGAGAGGGCACGCCTTCAGCCACTGTAAATTGCTATAGCTCTACAAGGCAGCTGGGGTAATTTACCCTACCTGAGGATCTGCCCTGAAGTGTCTATTTAAGAGAACAGCTGCAATTTCAAAGGCAAGCCAACGAGCTCAAGTGCCAGCCTGGTTTCCTTTCTTGACCAGCAACCATGCCTTGTTTGGAACACCATACAGATCCCAGAGCTATCCAGTGGCTAACTGATGTGCTGCTGGTCAACATAGCATGGCACTCATTACCTCAGTCTACAAGAGACCTGCCTTTACTGAGGCGACGTTGACACTGTGAGCTAGACCGCGATTCCCTTGCTTGAACGTGCATACTTGCACCAGCTCTCATGGATGAGATTTGCGAGAAGACCCGGGCGGGACATTTTTGAGTGAAACAGCCGTTGCACTGGGGCAGACCTGTTCTCTTGGCTGCGGAAGCCGAATTCCAGCGGCACGAAGGATCGGTACGATTTGGGACGTCCTTAGCTGCAGTGCGTGGCCAGGACAGCTTGCCATGCTCTCCGCGCTTCTCAGCCTTCATAGCCGTTGAATCACAAATTGATTTCCTCCTTACAGTCCGCTGGAACAGTCTTCGCAGGTTAGAGAAAGGCAGTTTCCTTATCTCGCCGAGGGTAAAAGACCCATCGGCTGTCCTCACCTGGTTTAGCCCACTCATCGAAGCGGTTTACCGGGGTGTGGCCACTGTCGCATGCAAACAGCTACTTGGAGCCACAGGTGAAACTGGGATGTAGGTGGGGATCAGAACAGATGAACTTCTCCCTTAGGAGCATGACATGTTCCTCCAACATAGAATCATAGAATATCAGGTTTGGAAGGGACCTCTGGAGGCCATCTAGTCCAACCCCCTGCTCAAAGCAGGACCAATCCCCAACTAAATCATCCCAGAAGGGATAGAGGTACTATCTCTCCCTAATGTCCCCCATACACCCTTCTCATCCAGCTAGCCCGAGTATAAATAACAGGGTAGCCACGGTAGCAACCTCCGAGGCATGGCTGAGCAGAGCACTAACCTGCCTGAAATCACTAGAGGGCAACATCACTTATTCTTTCCACACCCCCACGATAACCACTGATAGTTGGATGGACACTTCCATTGCCAGCAGAGAGGTCGCTTTTCTGTAACGTCTCTGTGCCTAGACGTTAAAAAAGGTTGGCCCACTGCTCAGCTAGTGACGGGAGGTACGTACGGCCAGGTGCTTGATTCTGATGCCGACCTGGGTGAAATATTCCATGTCGATTTTTATTCTAGTTCCTAGATGAATTTACGTCACGTCCCTCTCCGGGAACGTTCAAATACCGAAGCTTCTAGGCAGAAATATTCCAGGAAGTGAATTTCACCACCAAGGGCGTGAGAGCTTCTGCAGGAAGCCAATTTCAAATGTGCATATAAACATATTTGGGGCTGGGAGTGTTCGGATGCTCGGCTAATCAGGAAGCAGGGGTGGCACCATGTGACTTATTTGACCAATCACAACCAGGCAGTGCAGCTTGAATTTCGAACACAGGACACTCCCATGGATCCAAATGGGCTGGGGGACATCTGGAACTTTGGTATCACTGGGAGTTTGGATAGACAGATTTCAGAGTAGCAGCCGTGTTAGTCTGTGTCAGCAAAAAGTGTAGGGTATAAGTCCCGCCAGCCTCGGGGGGCAGACTGTGCTCGGGGCAGGGGATCTCTGCATGGGATGCTGCAGAGCTACATGGGAGACACACGGCGGATTCGGACAATGAGGGTTTCAGATAAAGGGAATTCGGAGAACGGGGAATGTACTGTACACGTGATCAAGCCAGAGAGGGAAAAGAAATCAGACCGAAATTCAAATAAGGGAGAAAGAGGAGACAAACATGATCCATGGGAATGGATATGCCCCAAGCGGCACATGAGACTGAATTTGAATAGAAGGTTCCCGGGGAGTGATTCATTCAGCATCGATCTGAAGGTGGCCTGGATGTATTTAGCTGAGAACCCGCATGGCATCTCCCAGGAATGCAGGCTTTGGCATGAGACTCCCGCTGCCGCTTGCTTTTGGTTGAGATGTCAGCATTTTTTTTCTTCTGTCCAAAGCCAGTAAGTGCAGAGGGGCACAAAAGTCTAAGAACACGGGCCAAATGGTTCCACTGAACTTTTATTCAGTTGGCAAAACATTTCAAGTTGCCTAGCTGGGATTGGCCAACCACGTCGGTTTCCTTTTGTAGTCGTAGGTGAACATTTGGGATCACTTCTTGTTAACTGCTAGGCAGGTAGCGAGTTATACTTGCTAATCATGAGTTAATTGGCTAAGAGCTGGTGAATTAATTGGCTCAGAGCTGCCCACATCTTACCTGGTCTCTACCCTAACCCATCTGATAGTCTCATCACCTGTTATGTCTTGTCTTTGAGGTTGTAACCTCTTTGGCCAGAGACTATAATTTATTATTGGTTTGTACAGCACCTAACACAATGGAGTGCTGAGGTGGTTGGGAAAAGGTCCAGTGGTTAGAACACTAGCCTAGGACTTAGGAGACCTGGATTTAATGCTCCGATTTCGTGTGACATAGGGCAAGTCACTTGGCTTGTCTGTGCCTCTACTGGGCATCTGTACAATGGGAATACAAGCTCTGCCCTACCTCACAGGGGCCTTGTGAAGATAGATACACTAAAGATACTATGGTGATGTGATCCAGAGAATACCTTAGACACCACAATATACATCTTTAATATATGACTAGTAGTCTCTTATTTAAAAGCTAGACCTGAACCAATATCTTGAATCGAAATACAACCTCCATGTTCCTTACCAGGATTTGGGAATAACCAAAGAGACATCTCCCGGAGCATCCATCCCAGGTTTGCTCCAGACCCTGTGCATCATGGGACCGGGCAGTTTGAGAGTTTTACTGATAGTGAGTCAGTTGCATCTTCTCATTAAAGGCTCCACTTCTTTAATACTGAAAAGTCATGTGTTGCTCATTGGCTCCTGGTAGCCTGGGACTCTGTACTGCCCCTGCAATGCCCATAACCTGGCACTTCTGAGTCAGACGTTGTGTGGCAGAGGGAGGGGGGGGTTCCATGGCAATTTTTGACTCTTTGGTAAAAAATTGGAAACTGAACATTTTGAATCAAAACTGAAATGCTTCAGTCAAAAACCAAAAACCTTCGGTTGGAAACTGAAAATTTCAATGTAGTTTGGATGTCATATGCCTTCATACACCTCTACAAGCATGGCACCCTGATTGGCCGACACTTTGGCAGTTCAGCAAGACAGGAGATCATGGTGCATCATGGGAGTCCCATGGCCATGATGCATCATGGGAGATGTAGTCCAGCTGGAGAGCCCGTGCCTTAAAGGAAAATGTGGGATGGGGCATATGAACCATAATTCCCATAAGGCACTGAGGAAACATCTCTGAATCACAGTTTTCAGCTGAAAGGTTTTTTTTTTGGTTTTCAGCTGAAAACTAAAAAGGTTTCAGGTTTGGGTGCTTTGTATATCTGAAGAAAAGTCAACATTTTCTGCAGGAAGCAGACACCCGCCAAACATTTTGATTAATTGAAAACCCAATTTTCCGCTGAAAAATGATTTCAACAGAACGTTTTCAAGCAGCCCCGCCTCTGAGTTTCCAGAGATTATGCCTACTTAGCTTGTTCCGAAGTCTGGCTCTGAAGGGAATATTTGCCAGAACGCTAGAGGTGAAAATCTTAGAAAAATCAGCAGTAAAATATGCCCAGCCTTTGACATTGCATTTGTCAGCTGCCCTGTAAAGAGCCAGAAATGACATGGTCAATTCTGAGGTTGCTGGAAACATTGCAGACATTGACAGTGACTGATTTTTTTCTAATTAAAGGATTAGAAAACTTGCCTTATTGTGATAGACTCAAGGAGCTCAATCGATTTAGCGTAACAAAGAGAAGGTCAAGGCATGACTTGGTCACAGTTTGTAAGTATCTACCCAGGGAACAAATATTTGATAATAGACTCTTCAGTCTAGCAGAGAAAGGTCTAATATGATCCAATGGCTGGAAGTTGAAGCTAGACAAATTCAGACTGGAAATAAGGGGTACATTTTTAACAGTGAGGGCAATTAACCATTGAAAAAAACTTACCAAGAATAGTGGTAGATTCTCCATCACTGGTAGATTCTCCATATGGGGAGAGATTAAAGAGGTTAGGACTTTTTAGCTTGGAAAAGAGGAGACTAAGGGGGGATATGACAGAGGTATATAAAATTATGAGTGGTGTGGAGGAAGTGAATAAGGAAAAGTTATTTACTTGTTCCCATAATAGAAGAACTAGGGGCCACCCAATGAAATTAGTGGGCAGCAGGTTTAAAACTAATAAAAAGAAGTTCTTCTTCACACAGCGCACAGTCAACCTGTGAAACTCCTTGCCTGAGGAGGTTGTGAAGGATAGGACTATAACAGGGTTTAAAAGAGAACTGGATAAAGTCATGGAGATGAAGTCTATTAACCAGCATGGGTAAGGAATGGTGTCCTTAGCCTCTGTTTGTCAGAGGGGGGTGATGGATGGCAGGAGAGAGATCACTTGATCATTACCTGTTAGGTCCACTCACTCCGGGGCACCTGGCATTGGCCACTGTCGGTGGACAGGATACTGGGCTGGATGGACCTTTGGTCTGACCCAGTACGGCCATTCTTATGTTCTTAATTTTTCAGTCAAGGTGGGCTGGTTTTCTAAAAGCTCGGCTGTAGGAATTATTGTGGGGGCAGGTCTCTGGCCTGTGTTATACAGGAGTTCAGACTAGAGAGTCACAATGGTCCCTTCCGGTCTTAAGAATCTATGAATCCGTGATGCTTAGTGGGACTGGCTGCTGAAACGCTGAGAAACGGAGGGCCCGGTGCAAACTTGCTTGTAGCATTGGCGCCTGGCTGATATGTACAGTTACTGTGCGTGCATTCACAAACAGGGTATTTGTGCACCTGAGGTTGATGAAGCTGCTACAAGAGCAGCCTAAGGGAATGAATTCCTTAGCCCCAGCAGTAAAGGCTCAAGCTTCTAGTACTAGAGTCCCAGGGTTTTATTAAGGATTGTGTTGCTGTAATGGGCACCCGCAGCAGTACAGAAGAGTGTAGGTTAGCAAGTGCAAAAAAACCTCTATGCAATTGAAACTCTCTGAGGAATTTAGGGAGAATGCAATTATGGCAGGGGGAATTTTGCCAGGACATTGAGGTTAACACCGTTCCACTTGCAGAAAAGCACCACAGGATCTGTAATGGCCACGCTCTGGTGGTTAGGACATTGGTCTTCTCTTCACCTCCAGCAGACTGTGCCGCCTCCCACCAGCCGGGGGCATCAATTCTGTACCGACTCAGGTGGGGGACAGTGCCACCTACTGAGTCACCGACACCATATCCTGCAGCCGGTTCCAGTGTGCCTGTCTCCTCCATAGCCAATAAATCCACAAGCAGTTTTCTGTCCTCTGAAGGCTGCTCCAGCAATATATAACTGGTAGAATTTCAAGGGGGCCTGTGCAGGGGTGGGGCTTGCCAGCTTCTGTAACTCAGGGCAGTCAACATGAGGAAGCCAAAACCACAGTATGACTTTAGTGAAAAGAATACGCGCCGAGTATGAACAAATTGGTTTATTCCATTTGAGGTGATTTTAACTGCGTTCTGCACAGCAGCTTCTGTGGCTGAACGCTTCAATGAGGGACAAGAGAGCTTTCTCGTACACAGAGCACTGAAACCCATAGACTCATAAACGAGAAAACCCCGTGGCAACAACCACCATACGCTGCGTGTCACTGGTATAAGAGAAGGCCTGATTCTCCTCTCACTTACACTGACAAAACCAGTGTAACACCACTGATTTCTATGGAGTTACTCCTGATTTACACCTACAAGAGAGGAGAATAAGGGTCATAGTTCTTTTTAATTGATGGTTCTTGTGGACTAATTAGAGCGGGGCAGTGTCCTGTCCTTTAAGCACCTCATTTTTTTCATTGGCTTTGTGTGGTGACTCTCGGTCAGGTTCCTAGTGGACAATGGTTCCTATCTCACACGAGTCCCCATGGATACCGATTGGCCGTGCTTCGGATGGGTTCAAAGATACTGACCCACACTCGTCCCATACTCATCTTAAGAACCCAGCTTGCACAGGAACACAGGACTGGACAGGACCTCCTGGGTTATGAAGTCCAGGCCCCTGCTAGCGAAGGCAATCCTGTCATCTAGTCCCCTTCATAAACCTATCCAGCTCTACCTTGACTCTCATTAGGTTGGTGGTCCCCACTCCTCCTATTTGGAGGCTGTCCCAGAACTTCCATCCTCTAATGGGTAGAAACCTTCTTCCAGCCTAAATTTATCCCCATTTTTCTTGGTCCAGCACTGTCCTTTAGCATCACTAGTTCTTCTCCCTCCCTGGTGTTTGCCCCCAATGTATTTACGGAGAGCAATGGAGAGGGATAGCTCAGTGGTTTGAGCATTGGCCTGCTAAACCCAGGGTTGTGAGTTCAATCCTTGAGGGGGGCCATTTAGGGATCTGGGGCAAAAATCTGTCAGGGGACAGTACTTGGTCCTGCTAGTGAAGGCAGGGGACTGGACTCGATGACCTTTCAAGGTCCTTCCAGTTCAATGAAAGAGGCATCTCTCTCTCTCTCTCTCTCTCTCTCTCTATATATAAAAATCACAGCCCCTCTTGGACCACATTGGAATGGCACAGAGCAGAATAGGTCCTTGTTCTGCTGTAGACTTCACATGAGTCCATGGGCCAGTCACTTCATCTGTCTGTGCTCACTTCTACAATGGGGATATTAGCACTTCCCTACCGCACCGGGGTGTGGTGAGACAAACACATGAACTAGGGTACGGCGCGCAGATAGTGTGGTCATATCAGTATCGATGGTGAAGAATAGTCAGGGTTCAGCTGGGCATTGGCGGGGCACCTTACACTTATACTTTAACTTGTTCTTTGGTTAGCACAAGAATGGGAGTCAGGTGCTCTGGGTTCTGTTCCTGCTACGGTCAGTAACTCACCGTGGGCTCTTGGACGAGTCACGTCACCGCTCTGTGCCTCAGTTTCCCCACCAGTACAGTGGGTACGGTACTTCCCTGTCTCACAGGGGCCATGTCAGGCTTAAGGTGGATAAAGTGCTGTGGCATTCTTCGAGGCAGGGGAAAGATGCTGGAGAAATGCAAAGTATTAATGCTATAATTGGAGGGCAGCAGTGTCCAGTGAACTTGAAGGAGAAACCGATTTACTTTTGGGGAGAAAGAACTACTTTCAAAAAGATTAGCTTTTAGCAAATGGCACGGGGTGTCTGATTCCCACAGAATCCATACAGACATTAAATATCGGCACAGCAGATAAAAAAATTAGGCAAGTAAGCCAGGCACCTTGATAGACGTGCTGATGCGCAGAAGGTCTGAGCTATGGAACCACTCTGGCTCAACTCCCACTTGCTCGGTGATGGCCAGGTATGTGGTAGACATAACCAGCTAGGGCTCATGGGTGGTAAGGGGAGATGGCTGCAGGCCTGTGAGTTCATTTCCTGAAGGCTAGTCCCTTGAACTGTGCTGGCCTTCCCAGTAGCAAGGTGGAAAGGTTCACGGGGCCTGTTGAGAATGAAGGAACCGTAGACCTCGGGATCCTGACTTGAGTTGGGCACAAGGAGATGGAAACCATGGAAGCACTCAAGAACGAGGTACTATGGTGATTAGACAGACAGACATGACATGACAGACTCTGGGCACTGCCGAAGTTTTAACCCAGATTTATTCCCTACATTTTTATTTGATTAAAAAAAGGACTTTGCAGCAGAACGTGTCTGTTTTTAAACTATTCCATCAGCAGGATGCACCATCGTGGGGCATGCTGACACGTCAAATTAGGCTGTGGTTTGGGTAGCAGAGGCAATGTCAACGTAATTGGGCCTGCTGATGTGTAGATCCTAGAGGAACGTTAAATGGAGAGAAAAGAAAAGGCTCCCAATGGCTTAAACCTGCGGTGGGGAGTTGGCTCTCAGCAAAAACCACCTTCATAAAAGAAGAGAGTCGTATTCTCTGTTCTGCGAGGCGCTGGTATTCTGCACTGTCTGCACGTTCCCCCCTTGGCGTCGGCGTTGGATGCAGACTGGCGGTGGGGATTGGAGACAGATCCGACCCGAGACTTTAGCCTAAACTGGATCCTATTCCCAACCTCACTTCTCTGGAGGTTCAAAGAAGTTCAGTTAACTTTCGCCTCTTCCCCCATTATTTTTCATATGTCTCTATGCTTCCCAGTTCTGGCCAGGAGCACTGAAATACACGCCAGGAAAGGCTGTTCTCATGGCATCTAGAGACTGGCTGGCTTACCCCTGTGAATTTCCTAAGCCTATCCAGCAGATGGCCTTCGTTTCAGACAGGAGCATCTTTTATGGGAGATGACTATATATGAAGTCCCATTTGCAGGACCTTTTTCAACTCCCTCTCTATCTGACTGGGTTCCCAACCCCTCTGGGAATCATGATGCCGATACCACTCCCCTGGCTGCCTCCTGCCTGCCTTTGAAGCGCCTCAGCTGGGCTTGGATCCAGCCAAAAAATGATTTGCTGCGAATAGTTCAGCCAGCAGGGCATGTGGGCGGCAAGGAATGGGGGCCGGGCATCAGAGTCTGTGGAAGAGCAGAATGCTGGGCAGCTGCCATTGCTGGTCTTGGATGGTTCAGATGGTCCAATCCAAACTTCAGAGTTTCTTGAGGTTCACCCCACTCTGGGTCTGAGCGCCCCAGAAACTTCAGCAAAATTCCAATGTGGATCTAACGTCATAGCTGAGCCCTGCCTCTATCCTATGATGAACCCAAACCCGAGGTCAATATACCACTGAAATGTGCATGCAGCCTTGAATTCTGCAGCTTAGGCCTGTCTGCAGTTTAAAATGCTGGGGCAACAGCCCTTACCATGGATCATCAGCAGGATTTGATTCTGGGACCTTCAGGGCCCATATTCAGGCCTAACCGGGGGAGCTAAAAGAGCAGCTCCATTGTTTGGCAGAATGTAGTAGGCTGTTAAACTACATGAACTAGCCACTAGAGGGAGACATGACTCACACACAAACTTCCTTTGCAAGTAGAAACTTGTCCCAAGCAGCTGAGTTCAAAAATCTCTATTCAGGGACCATGTTTGTAACTGCCCTCACCACAGGTCATCAGCAAGATCTGAACCCTGGACCTTCTGTCATCAAAACACAAACTGCTTCTCCTTGAGGTAAAGGTGTAACTCCATTAGCTAGTAGCAGTAGTAGGGCGTTATCCTCTAGGAGGCCCAGCCACTAGAGTAGGAAGCAGCACCCACTTTACTGGAACTAGATTATGGTTTTATCACAGGGAACGGAACAGTGTCCCTGCCCTGTGGATCACGCCTCCTGTCCTTGTCAGAAGCATGCCCTGTTGCGAATGGATCGAGTCATAACTCACTGCGCCATGACCCCCACTGACACAGTACATGGTGCATTTGTTACTAGAAGAAGCCCACACAATTAAAAAACACAAAGGAGCTCTAGCTGATCTGTGAAACTCACTGCAGTAGGAGGGCATTGAGCCGAGTACAAGTGGTGGGGCTTTAAACAGGGCTGGATAACAACAAGAGCATTAAGATTGACATTTGCAGCTCTGCAAGGTAAGATGTAGCTAATAAAATCTCTTGGCTCAGGGCACATGTTGATTGCCTGTAGCCGTCATGAGACAATTCCTCCTCACTTCTTCCCCGGCTCATATAGCCTTATGCAATGGGCAGGATACAGGCTGAGGCTGTATGGCTGGAGTGGGGCAAAGGGACTGTAAACTTCCTTAAGTGGGAAAAGGATGAGTCTCCTGGAATGTGGGGAACCATGACTAATCTAAAGACAACGTAGCCAGCTCTACACCCCCTCCTATTTCGCCAGTCACAGAAGGCATGGTGGGGACATGGAAAGGAGAAAGGCCATGGAGGTGGAGCATACTGTACTCCTGTGACCCTCACCAGCAAAATGGCCAATCGGGGCCATTAAACGCCAGCATAAGTTAGATCAGCACTCTTATATGAGCCAGGGGCGGCTTCATCACTCAGTCCTCCCCAGGACCGGGGGGAAGAGGTGCAGGGAAGTGTCTTAAAGCCACATTTGCTGCCCCTACCTTCAGCTGTGTTGAGGAGACTTTAGCCCAGTATGTTGTTGTCTTTTTGTTTGAATCTGAAGTAGCAGGTATAGAATAGAGGCAGGTTCCTGGACTAAATGGACCTGGTAGAGCAACTTTTAATTTAATATATTTAATATATGGAGATGGCAGGGGGCTGGACTCGATGACCTCTCGAGGTCCCTTCCAGCCCTAGAATGTATGAAAAGAATCTATGAATATGCCCATCTCCTAGAACTGGAAGGATTGATTAAATGGGAGGTGCTGGGGGCAAGGGGAGGTGCTACTGCTGCTCTGGGAGAGGAGAGGAGCGGGAGGGGGGAGATCCGGCATGCTGCCGCTGCTCCAGCTATGGGGTGGCCCGGGGCCCTGGTGTTGCTGCTCCGCAACTGCTGTTCTGGGGCAGCTAACGGGACCAGCAGCCTGGGGCTGCCTGAGCAGCATCCAGTGCGGCTTTCCCCTGGCTGCCCCAGATGCTGGGGTGGCCCTGGGGTCAGCCACACCTGCCGCTGCAGAAGTCCCGGAATGTCATGGAATCCGTGACTCCTGTGACCTCCGTGAAAGATTCGCAGCCTTAGCTGTATGTATGCACAAAGCATACACACAGCGATCCCCTGTAACTGAAGAATAGCCTTTTTTATATATTTCCTATCGCCAATGACAGAATGCTTGCCCCCAGCTTCTCAGGGACAATGAAAGCCTGCTTGAAAACACTGGCATTTCTGATTCGTTTGCTCAATGCTCTTCTTTGTAATTGAACTGTGATTCTTGGCTGATCAACATAAATCCATCAACATACACATAGCCATTGCTTGGAAGTGTGCGGTTTTGACGTAAGTCTGGCGGGCTGAATGTTGCAGATGCGTCCCCAAAGCCTTAGAACATGCGCCATTTGCTAGAAGAATCGACACGTTTCCTCCGAAGAGGCGACTGACACTGAGAAAGGACAACGTGGAGGAGGGAGTTGAAGAGATAGCGCCTCATGCCAGGGGTGGAATGTAACACAGACTCTCCAAAGCAGCAAACGAAAACAAAATATTAAAGTAAGTGGTACATGAAATTGCAATCCCAATAGCAAGGATTTTTAATGCATCTGTAAACTTGGGGGGGTCCTACCCTAGGACTAGGGCCCTACAAAATTCATGGTCCATTCTTGGTCAATTTCACGGTCATAGGATTTTAAAAGTTGTAAATTTCATGCTTTCGGTTATTTAAAGCTGAAATTTCACAGTGTTGCAATTGTAGGGGTGCTGACCCAAAAAGGAGTTGGGAGGGGTCGCAAGGTTATTGCATGGGGGGGGGTTGCAGTATTGCTACCCTTACTTCTGCACTGCTGCTGGCAGGGCACTGCCTTTGGTGCTGGGCACCCAGCCAACAGCTGCTGCTCTCTGGCCACCCAGCTCTGAAGGCAGCGCAGAAGTAAGGGTGGCAATACCATGACCCCCTAAAATAACCTTGCGACCCCCTACCCCGCAACTCCCTATTGGGTCAGGACCCCTAATTTGAGAAATGCTGGTCTCCCCTGTGAAATCTATATAGTAGAGGGTAAAAGCACACAAAAGACCAGATTTCACATGGGGAGATCAGATTTCACAGCCCGTGATGCGCTTTTCATGGCTGTGCATTTGATAGGGCCCTACCTATGATTGGAGAATTGCGAATATAGTACCTATTTTTAAGAAGGGGGGGGGGGGAGTGATCCAGTAAACTACAGGACTCTTAGTTTGACCTCAATTGTATGCAAGGTCCTGGAACAAATTTTGAAAGAGAAAGTAGTTAAGGACATAGAGGTAAATGGTAATTGGGATAAAATAGAACATGGTTTTTACAAAAGGTAGATTGTGCCAGACCAATCTGACCTCCTTCTTTGGGAAGATTTTTTAAACAAAGGAAATGCAGTAGATTTAATCTACCTGGATTTCAGTAAGGCATTTGATACAGTTCCACATGGGTAATTATTAGTTAAATTGGAAAAGATGGGGATTAATATGAGAATTGAAAGGTGGATAAGGAACTGGTTAAAGGGGAGACTACAACTGGGCATACTGAAAGGTGAACTGTCAGGCTGGAGGGAGGTTACTAGTGGAGTTCCTCAGGGATCAGTCTTGAGACCAATCTTATTTAACATTTTTATTAATGACTTTGGCACAAAAAGTGGGAGTGCGATAATGAAAATTGTGGATGTCACAAAGTTGGGAGGGATTGCGAGCATGGAGGAGGACCGGAATATCCTACGAGAAGATCTGGGTCACCTTGAAAACTGGAGTAATAGAAATGGGATGAAATTTAGAAGTGCAAAGTGCCAGGTCATGCACTTAGCGACTAACAAGAAGAATTTTTGCTCTAAGCTGGGGATTTACCCATTGGAAGTGACAGAGGAGGAGAAAGACCGGGTGTACTGATTAATCAGAGGATGACTGTGAGCCGTCGAGGCGGCCATGAAAAGGGCCAATGCAATCCAAGGATTCATCGGGCGAGGTATTTCCAGTAGAGACAGGGAAGTGTTAGTACCATTATACAAAGCACTGGTGAGACCTCATCTGGAATAGTGTGTGCAGTTCTGGTCTCCTGTGTTTAAGAAAGATTAATTCAAACTGGAATATGTGGAGAGAAGGGCTATTAGGAGATTAGAGGAATGGAAAATTTACCTTATGAGAGGAGATTTAAGGAGCTTGGCTAGTTTAGCCTAACCAAACAAAGGCTGGGGGGAGATCTGATTGCTCTCTATAAATACATCAGAGAGATAAATACCAGAGAGGGAGAGGAGTTATTTAAGTTAAGTGTCAATGTGGACACAAGAACAAACGGCTATAAAGTGGCCATCAACAAGTTTAGGCTTGAAATTAGACGAAGGTTTCTAACCATCAGAGGAGTGAAATTCTGGAACAGCCTCCCAATGGGGGCAAAAAACCTAAATGGCTTCAAGACTGAGCTAGATAAGTTTATGGAGGGGATGGTAGGATGAGACTGCCTACAAGGGCATGTAGCTGATCTACGACAGCTAGCGGGAAATATCTCCAATGGCCAGTGATGGGACTCTCGATGTGGAGGGCCCTGAGTTACTGCAGATAATTCTTTCCCAGGTGTCTGGCTGATGTGATGGGTCTCGCCCACATGCTCTGGGTCTGATCGCAATATTTGGAGTTGGGAAGGAATTTTCCTCTGGGTTAGATTGGCAGAGACCCTGGGGGTTTTCACCTTCCTCTGCAGCGTGGGGCACAGGTCACTTGCAGGTTTACACTAGTGTAAATGGTGGATTCTCTGTAACTTGAAGTTTTTAGATCATGATTTGAGGACTTCAGTAACTCAGCCAGAGGTAAGGGGTTTGTTACAGGAGTGGGTGGGTGAGATTCTGCAGCCTGCGATGTGCAGGAGGTCATAGTAGATGATCATGATGGTCCCTTCTGACCTTAAAGTCTATGAGTCACTAGGTGACTTAGAAACACGGTGTAATGCAAAACAGACAAATGAGCCGCCCCTGCGGGTAACTGAGATGACTGGCTCCAGGGCCAAGCACAGCAGGAGGCCAACAGACAGACATTACGATCCCAGGGAGGCTCCCCTCCGTAGCCATCAAGAGGAGCAAGATGTTGTGGTTTCCTTGGTAGGTGGGAGGCAAGAGCAGAGCCTCTCTCTTCATCAGTCTGAACCCTGAGCCTGGAGGGAGGGGAAGAAAAGACACAGCCAGATGTAACCTAGAGCCAGGGAGGCCAAAGACAGGCCAGGGCCCCCAGATTGGATGATGAAAAGAACAGTCCTCCCCATGCTGAAGTTAAATACAGGCTTCCCCTCCCACAAAGGCAAGGCCTTGATGACAGGCTGGAGTTGAAATCTGGCCCTGAGGATTTGTGGTGGCACAGGGCAAAAGTCAAACAAACACAAACACATTCTCCGGCACCCACGTGAGCTGCCGTTAGCAAGAGAGAGGCTCTCTGTGGTGGCAGCATGGTTATTGGGGGAGGGGGGGGTAATAGGATAGGTTGGGAGGTCTATGAAAGCGGGAGACGAACCATAGACATGAAACACAAAGCCTGCTGTCCCGCGCTCCCTCTCCCCCGCCCGGGATAGGCTGACAAGGGAGCAGGTCAAACTATCACATTATTACTCTAGGTGCCGTGTAATTGGATTTCATACTCATTGGCATTTGCTGCAGGGTTACCTTTTGATTCGGTAGGATTATGCTGGTGCAGTACAAGAAAATCAAGTATAACGCAAGGATTTACCAATAGGTGGCGCTGCTGGAACCATATTGGGAAGGAACCAATGTGCACATCTGTACCCCGAAGCCGCCGTTGGGTGGGATAGTCCACGTGGTGCACTGTCACGATAAACAGGACAAGTCGGTGGGCTGTGTGTTGTATTCTGGGGACCATGTCACGCCCTCTTATTTCCATAGCTCCATTTCTCCCTCTTTTCAGGCTCCCATTCTTCTCTCTCTCATCTTCCAGTCCTGCCCATTTTCCCACCTTTCTCTCCCTTCTTTTCCCAACCAAACCACTCGCAAAGCACCATCCGCTGCTTTCAGGGTGTCCAGATGTCTTCAGTCCACCCATCTTCAACAAGAATGATTCTCACTCTCCCATCCCCGTCTCTAAGGATGGTGCGGAACCTCACTGAGCGGGGACCACTCAGCGGGTAGCTTTGGCTTTAGCACGGCTACCGAGGAATTTTTCAAATCTAAAATGAGGAGGCAGAGTCGTTTTCCTCTGTGGGAGATGGGCTTGGTTATGGCGCTAGAATAGAACCGACGAGAGACAGGTTCAGTTCCTGGTTCTGCCAATTCCTGTGTGATTTTGGGGCTGGGTTTTCAAGCATCCCAGTGTCTGCGATGGGGTTCAGATTCTCCAAAAGCTCAGGCGCTCTTAGTGTGACATTAAAATCAAGGCTTGCACAGTGCCGAGTGCTTTTGAAAATCTAGCCTGGATTGTGGGGGCGGAGACCTTTTCCAAATGTGGCCCCCGCATATCCTGGTGCCTCAGTCCCCCCTCTGTCAAAGGGAGATAAATAATCTTCCCTTTGTTTTGTCTGGTTAGATTGCAAATGCTTCAAGGCAGGGGATTTTCTCATACTAAGTGCACATAGAAGGTCTGGTATGACGGGCCCCTGATCTGGGTTAGGGCATCTAGGTATTGCTAGAGGTTGCCATAAATCAAACAATTAATAATAATAATCTCGAGCTTTGTATCAAAAAATAAAAGGTACAAATATTTAGCTCTGAAACTCTTTAGAGAAGGAAGGGGGTGGGGGGAAATCCCAGAGACTGGGATTTGCAAGGGCCTGTGTTAAATCACAGTCTGGAGACAGGGAAGGGGCCTGTAATATTTTCATTATAATCAAATGATTAATCTGAACCATGTGGTCTAATGATCTGACATCTAAGATGTTACACTCTTGCCACTTAAGACGCTGTGGTTTGAAAGAACACGAAGCACAGCTCAGTTTCCCCCTTTGTTACATTTATAGAGTTTCGCTGGGTAATAAGTTTAAACGAGCTCATGTGGCATTAACAATGATGGATGAGAAGCTACAAGATATTGAAACAACATGCAACGTGTGCAGGACTCGGAGACACGGCCTGCTCATGTGGTGGTTGCCTGACGAAGAGCAAATCTTCTTAATTCCAGCCATTCACTGTCAGAAAGGCTTCTGTCCATCTGGCAGCTTATTAGTGTGTTATGAACACAAGGGCCTTTTAAAACCTCTCTCTCTGCTCTCACTCGCCTCCCCCACCCCACAATACCTCAGCTCCTCATAGATCTCTTAATGGATTTATCCTCACAAAACCTCCAGGAGGTGGTGAAGTATTGTCATGGGCTGGATTAAAACCAGTTGAGACAAATGGGCCCTTTATTGAGGGTAGCTGTAAGAGAGGGTTAAGGAGACTCACCTAAAGCAAGGGATAATGGAGTCTGTCCGGAAACTGGCACAACATGGGCAGAGAGTTCGACCGTGTGTTATCTGACCAGGCGCATGTGTGTGTGTGGCAGAGAGAGAGAGGAAGACAAACTGAAGCAAGACAGACTACGATAGTTAGAGCGCAGATGAACTCAAAGTATGACCCTCGAAGAAGCTAGAGAGGCAGCTTCTGTGGCTGGCTAAAGAGGCTTGAGGCTGTGAGCAAAGAAACCATCTGCTTTTTGGTTTTGGTTCCTCCTGCATTTGCAGCAGCAGGACTCTGTACATTTCTTGTAAGCAAATAGGATTGCGTCAAAGAAAACACCCAACTCCATCCTCAATTCTACTCCCAACTGGAACAGCTGCAGACTCCCTTACTTTGACTAGCCACGCAGATCAAAAGAGGTAACAGTCTTGTCACTGGAAGATATTGCATCTTTATGGATGGGGCACTCAGCTAAGTATCAGGAGACCTGCATTCTGCTGCTAGCTCTGTTGTGTGACCTGGGGCAAGTCACGTCCCCCGCTCTGTGCCTGAGTTTCCCCTCCAGCCATTTGCTGATGTGTAGACCTATCTGGCTTCAAGATTAAGCTAGATAAGTTTATGGAGGGGATGGTTTGATGGGATAACATGATCTTGGCAATAAACTGACCTTTCACTATCAGTGGTAAATAGGCCCAATGGTGGGATGTTAGAAGTTACTACAGAGAACTTTTTCCTGGGTGTCTGGCTGGTGAGTCTTGCCCACATGCTCAGGGTTCAGCTGATTGCCATATTTGGGGTCAGGAAGGAATTTTCCTCCAGGGTAGATTGGCAGAAGTCCTGGAGTTTTTTCGCTTTCCTCTGCAGCGTGGGGCATGGGTCACTTGCTGGAGGATTCTCTGCGTCTTGAAGTCTTTAAACCATGATTTGAGGACTTCAATATCTGAGACATAGGTGAGAGGATTATTCCAGGAGTGGGTGGGTGAGATTCTGTGGCCTGCATTGTGCAGGAGGTCAGACTAGATGATCATAATGGTCCCTTCTGACCTTAAAGTCTATGAGTCTATGAGAGCAAATCCATGGATATCTGTGGACCATTTTTGCGGATCGGATGTGGATACAAATTTTGTATCCACGCAGGGCTCTACTGATGTGTTTGTACAGCGCCCAGCCCAATGGAGCCCTGCTTGGAAAATGATGACAAACTTGTGTGGGTGTTTTCTGAAAATGCGAGTTTGGAACGGGAAGAATGGCTTTTCTCACATGTTTTGTGAACATTTCTATCAAGAATTTTCAGCTTCCAAATTCTGCAGCAAAGTGTGGACACACTCCAGTTCTCAGAGTCTTGAATGCGTTCATGAGTATTCCACACAGCTTGGTTGGTTAAAACATACAGCTGACTGATTGGCTACATTTGGAGTTCGATATTAAAAATATTTGAGACCAAATAACCAAGTTTAGCCAATGTATTGCCTAAAGACTAAACAGTAAAATATGAAAAGGAGCCATACATAACCTCCTTCCGGGAACCAATTCTTATCTTGCAGCATGTTCACCTTAGACAGTAGTTGTGCTTCAAAGATACACCCTCAAAATTACCTCTATTTATAATAGGGTTGCTTACAAGCTATAAACACTTTATACATCACATAAGACCAAACCCCCCAGTTCATACCAGTTCCTCACCTTGTTTTTCTGTACTTTCTCTTATCTCTTGTTTACCACATTCCAGATACCAACAGGCATGAAAGCACCTTCAAAGCTTGTACCGAGGCAAAACAATAATATATTCTGCCTTTGCCAGGTTTTATATTTGTTAATGCCAAAGCCTACGTTTAACTTTGCAGCATATTCTGGGGTATATATCTCTAGACAAACTTGAGCAAAGGTATTAACAGAACTGCCCACAGGCTGGATATAATACAATATTAATTTGGGGTGTCCTACGCCTAACACATATGGGTTGGCTCTCTTGAAGAGTAACAAGGACGGTCCTATGGTTACAGTAACAGACTGGGATTTAGGAGCGCTGATCCTATTCCTGGATCTGCCACAGACTCCCTGTGTGACCTTGGGCAGGTCATAGCACTGCTCTGTGCCTCAGTTTTCCCAGCTGTATAATAGGGATAATGACACCTCTCCCCTCACATGGGTGTTGTGAGGAGGCATTCATGCACAGGTGGAAGGTGCTCGGATACTGGCATGATGGGGGCTGTACAGGATTCAGTCTCCCAAGAGGCTCTGTTTTCTGTGAGTTGGGGAGCAGCTCCTCCATTGGTTGGGGACGGTTGGGCCAACCAGCCTTCACAACAGCTGAGAAGTTCATCTTTAAAGGGGGAGTTGACTCCCAGTAATTTTTAAAGTGGGTTTGTAGCTCTTAATGGGAAGTCCTGGAGACTGAAATCCTTTATTATTCATTATGATTGATCAGTGATATTACAGTTGCATAGCGAGGTGCTGTACAAACAGCATCTAAGGATATTTACATATAAGGAGAGTTAAGGTCTGGAATAGGAGCCTACAGGGGAATGGCTGTTGAGGTCACTGCAATTATGAACCCCCTAAGTCATGCGTTTACCCATTTGCAGGATGAGAATAGTGCTTTGTACTCGTATGGCAACTTTCATCCCAGGATCTCAGACTTTAACTAAGCCCAAGAATACCTCCATGAGGCAGATGCTTATTGCTAGCCCCCGTTTTCAGGGTAAGGGGAAACTGAGGCACCGAGCGGTGAAATGGCTTTCCCATAGTCACAAAGTGAGTCAGTGGCAGAAGCTTGTATGACACCCAGGAGTCCTGGTTCTACTTCCAGTGCTCCAACCGCTAGACCTCACTAGGGATTTTGCAGAGATAATGCCATAGTATATGTGTGTGGACCAAATGCCTCCATTCCATAGGGAAGCAGCACCGGTAAGGGCATCACACTGAGGGTCATGAGAGCTAGACTCTAATCCAGACTCTGCCACTAGCTCACTGTGTGATTTTGGGTAAGTCACTTCCCCTCCCACCCTTTATCAAGGGCAGGGATTGTCCCTCACTATGTATAGTGCCTAGCACAACGGGGGCCCTGATCGCCACTGCTGCAGCTGTAATATTTATAAACAGTTGCTGCTCCCATGGATGTGAATGGGAAGACATGCCTGTGTATGCCTAGGCTGAAACTGGCTCACGTGAGACTGTGGAACTCATTGCCACATGATGTCACCGAGGCCAAGAATTTATCAAGCATTATAACAGCAAGTGCCAAAAAAGAGAGAGAGTGTGTTGTGGAAGGGATATAAAATTGCATGTTGCAGGTCTTCAACCAATCCCTGACTAGGCGTTAGGATGGAGAGGTGGGTTTCTTATATCTTTTTCTGGAGCAATTGGTGCCAGAGACAGGATACTGGGCTAAGATGGACCTTGGGGCTGATCTGGTCTGGCAATTCCTCTTTGCATTCAGGGCACAAGGGAAAGGTAGATTTCCTCTCTGCTCCCACAGGCTGTCTCTTGGGGATTTGGTCAAGCAGGGGTCAAGCGGCTTCCGTATCTTCCATGGGCAGGGACCTGGGTTATCCTGTTCAAAGAAGGACATAGAAGAGTCCACACCACAAGACTATCCAGCTTCTCTGTGTCCCTCAAAAAACCCTCCTCTGTGCAACATTCCTGAATCTGTTCCCTGCAACTTGATAGTCTTATATTTAGCCTAGATTATAGTTAAAACATCATATTTTATGCTGTGCTTTTCAATTGTCCTCCCCCCCGCCTCACTTGTATCCATTCCCAGCAGCAGCAGTTGCCTGTTTGATGCAGGGCAGGTTGCCTAGCCGTAACCGTATAATTATGGTCAGAGCCACAGAGCTATTTTTATGTCCTGCCAGAGATTATTCACTTATCAGGAATGTGTATTTAAGTGGCAGTCTCTGAACCAGCCACTATAAATAGGAAAAACCCAGTGCGCTCGGTGTTTTCTTTCAACTCTCTCATCCATCATGCCTTCAGCTTCGGTGACCACATCAATGTTACGCGAAAGGCGAGAGAAGGCTGCCTAGAAAGGGGGAGGCTTGGGACTTCTTTTGGAAGAAATCTGGATAATGCTGCCTTAGCTCATGTGTGGTTATAGCCCCAAAAGCTGACCGTGGAAATGAAGGGTAGGGCCACAAAGTGCTCCCAAGTCAGCCCTGCTCAGCTAAACCCACCAGGTACCCAGAATGCTTACGCCTGCCCTCGATGTAGGGCCATTCCAGCTCCTGGGGAGAGAGCCGCGCTCTGTTGCAATGGAAGGTGACCCAAGAATTTGCATAGTTACTTGCATTGTCTGGAGGCCCTCGGTGAACTGGAGGATGGGAGGAAGGATGGTCTAGTGGTTAGAGCACTAACCTGGGCTCTGAAAGACCCAGTTCCAAGAGTCTGCTCTGCCACAGACCTCCTGCGGGACTGTGGCGAAGTTACTTAGGGCCAGGGTTTTAAAAGGTAGTTAGATGCCTAGTGAGATTTTCAAAAGCACCTATACACCTAAACCTCATGCCTTTAAAAATATGGCCCTGTGTCTCTCTGGTGCCCCAGGTCCCCTTCTCTAAAAGGGAGTAGCAACACTGCCCTATTTCACAGGGGTGTTGTGTGGTTAAATACATTAAAAGATTGTGAGGTGCTCAGATACTACCTTAATGGGGGCCATATAAATATCTTCAAAGGCTCTGCTGGGTACTGTACATACACGCAGTCAGAGACGGCCCCTGCCCTGACAAGCTCACATTCCGTACAGACACTGGACAGGAGGAGACACAGAGCCCGGAAAGGGAACGTGCCTAGCTCAGGATCAGTGGCAGGGCCAGGAACAGAACCTACGTCTTCTGATCCCTAGGCCACCCCATTAGCCACTAGCCCTGCCTGTCACTAAGCTATCTGAAAAAGTACCTAACCTTCTTACGGCTGCTCAGATGGTAAGCGTGGCTTCTTGCAAAGCTTCCGGTGCGCCCTGCTTCTGGTTGGGCGGCCAGTTCTTCAGACACCGTGGTGAGGCGCACATTGCAAATAGCTAGACTGACATCTCTATCCCTGCACAGGTCTGCATTGCGACCATGGAGAGCGACCGCCGCTTTTAAACTAGCCAGTTCAAGTACGGGCAGCAGTGACACTGCAGCAGCATGGACCAGAGTGCAGACAGTACAAGTCTGCCCAGAACCCTGAGTAATTACCTGGGTGGGTAGCACATGCTGTGGCCAGGACCCAAGCGAGGTCGATCAAAACGTGGGCATGTCTAGCCTATGCAGATTTAAAACAAATAAAAGGAAGTATTTCTTCACACAACGCACAGTCAACCTGTGGAACTCCTTGCCAGAGGATGTTGTGAAGGCCAAGACCATAACAGAGTTCATAAAAGAACTAGATGAATTCATGGAGGATAGGTCCATCAATGGCTATTAGCCATGATGGGCAGGGATGGTATCCCTAGCCTCTGTTTGCCAGAAGCTGGGAATGAGCGACAGGGGATGGATCACTTGATGATTACCTGTTCTGTTCATTCCCTCTGGGGCACCTGGCACTGGCCACTGTCGGAAGACAGGATATTGGGCTAGATGGATCTTTGGTCTGACCCAGTATGGCCATTCTTATGTTCTTAAGGGTCTGCAGCATTTCCTAGAGGGGCTCTCACTCTGGATCTGCCTTATCATCTCCAGCATTGACTTCCACAGCTCGACTGACTGAGAAGGCCTTATTTCTGGTGCTCACTCACTTCACCATTGGTTCTCTGAGGGGCCCTGTCCCAGAGATAACTGGCTCTGTGGATATGAGGAAAGAGGTGGATGTGATATATCTTGACTTTAGCAAAGCTTTTGATACAGTCTCCCACAGTATTCTTGCCAGCAAGTTAAAAGGGTATGGATTGGATGAATGGACTATAAGGTGGATAGAAAGCTGGTCAGATCGTCGGGCTCAATGGGTAGTGATCAACAGCTTGATGTCTAGTTGGCAGCCGTTATCAAGCGGAGTGCCCCAGGGGTCGGTCCTGGGGCCGGTTTTGTTCAACATCTTTATTAATGATCAGGATGGTGGGATGGATTGCACCCTCAGCAAGTTCGCAGATGACACTAAATTGGGGGGAGAGGTAGATATGCTGGAGGGTAGAGATAGGGTCCAGAGTGACCTAGACAAATTAGAGAATTGGGCCAAAAGAAATCTGATGAGGTTCAACAAGGACAAGTGCAGAGTCCTGCACTTAGGAAGGAAGAATCCCATGCACCGCTACAGGCTGGGGACTGACTGGCTAAGCGGCAGTTCTGCAGAAAAGAACCTGGGGATTACAGTGGACGAGAAGCTGGATATGAGTCAGCAGTGTGCCCTTGTTGCCAAGAAGGCTAACGGCATATTGGGCTGCATTAGTAGGAGCATTGACTGCAGATAGAGGGACGTGATTATTCCCCTCTATTCGGCACTGGTGAGGCCACATCTGTAGTATTGCATCCAGGTTTGGGGCCCCCACTACAGAAAGGATGTGGACAAATTGGAGAGTCCAGCGGAGGGCAACGAAAATGATTAGGGGGCTCGGGTACATGATTTACGAGGAGAGGCTGAGGGAACTGGGATTATTTAGTCTGCAGAAGAGAAGAGTGAGGGGGGATTTGATAGCAGCCTTCAACTACCCGAAGGCAGGTTCCAAAGTGGATGGAGCTCGGCTGTTCTCAGTGGTGGCAGATGCCAGAACAAGGAGCAATGGTCTCAAGTTGCAGAGGGGGAGGTCTGGGTTGGATATTAGGAAACACTATTTCACTAGGAGGCTGGTGAAGCTCTGGAATGGGTTCCCTAGGGAGGTGGTGGAATCTCCATCCTTAGAGGATTTTAAGGCCTGGCTTGACAAGCCCTGGCCGGGATGATTTAGTTGGTGTTGGTCCTGCTTTGAGCAGGGGGCTCGACTAGATGAACTCCAGAGGGTTCAAGAACTTGCATCCATTCCTTTTCAAACGTCTCTTTGCCTTGTGGGACCTGCGTGGTGAATGGTTCTAACGGCAGGGGATGTTACATGTTACACAGAGGTACTTAAAATAATTTCTTTTGCTCCAAACCCAACAAGAACAGGTCACCTTTCCAGATAGTTTCACTACCCCTCCTGTTCCTTTGTATCTCCAGGAGGCATGTCTTCAAATCAGATACCAACTGCTGGTTCTGACCTGTGACCAGGAAGAGCAATTCTTGGGAGCATCCAACTTCGGACACACAGCAGGTAGCATTCACGAGGTGCCTTATTGTTTTGTACATTTACTATGGCTGACAGGTTGAAACGTGCTAAAAAAACAGCTGGTGATAACGTGACGTCGAAGGACACAGATACACTGAGATCCGTCGCATAGCTCCCACAGATGCATGTGCTCTGGGCTATTTTACACTCAGAGGTGGTGACTCCCTGCTTAGTTCGTGGCTGCCCAGAAGCCGCTGCCTGTGCTGTTGCTGAGCCAGAGAGAGCCCCTTAGGAAGGGCCCAAAGAGATCAGATACCACTGGTGAAATCCCCCCCCCCCCCATGCAGAAAGACAGCACAAGGCTTAGTGTGTCATTGAAGTCCCACATACGCCCTGTTTTGAGGTCTCCAGTGATTCCTGCACCTTGTGCTCGTCTTCTGCATGTGGGCGAATGTTAATCTAAAAGAGACAGCCCCCCGCCCCCAAATGGGACGTATAAAGAGCCTCTCGTTGCAAGCTAGAAAGAGGCAAATCCTACTGCGTGAATGCAGCCAACCATCTGGAGCTGAGACTGGACTGTATACAGAGCATGCCACCAGTCCCAGCCATGGGGCACAGCTGGCAGAAATCACAGATGGATCTTGCATTACCAGAGTTCTGCAGGTGAAATTCACCCCCTGTGCCAAGGGCCTGCACCACAGAAGCCCCACTTTAGTGTGGTAGAAGCCTAGTACTGATTCTTTATACAGGGGTGAATTTCACCCCATTTGAAGAGTACTCCAACCGCCTTGTGCGTCTCTAGAACCTCTGAAGCTCTCAGGGCACGCTGGAAAGAGTTACGCCTCCCAGCACTGCTCTATTGATCACCATTTTGCAGTTGGAGAAACTGAGGCACGGACAAAGGAAGTGACTTCCTCGGTATGCCACAGGAGCTCTGCCTTCCAGCTGCATAGGAACTGCCACTCTGGATCAGACCAGTGGTCCATCTATTCCAGTAACCTGTTCCCCGGCTTTAAGCACAAGGCCACATTCCCCTCCCTAGAAACCAGAGCATTCACGCTGTCTTAGATTTTGCCAGCAGCTTCCCAGGGGTTGTATGGCTTGAGCAAACTCCAGGAGACATCGTTAGACAAGGAGATCCAGTGTGTTACACCACAGCAGCTACTGCTTTTTTTAAAAAAAGCACAGCTTTGCTAGATCGCCTCAGTTACAGGACTGCTGCCTGGCAGATGAAGGTTTTGCCTCTCAGGAGTGGCAGACTGCCTGCCTGAAGAGGGAACATCCCGGCCCTCTTTAACGCATGACCCCCTTTAACCAGCAAGAACAAATGCCTTCTCCACCGCAGCTACAGGAAAGGAGCATTTTAGAACAGGGCTTATATGCTGTTGGTAGGTCTCTAGCCATCACAGCACAATGCATTTGCAAAGAGTTGCGAGGGTTGTGTTTCATACAGAAGACAGCGGCAGCACACACTGCAAATACATGGACCATTACTCCCTGCCAATAGGGTAATAGGGAATCAAGGTTACTCAGGTCAATCCCTATCTGGCAGGAACTCTTTGGTTCGCAGCACCATGCCTCAGTTTCCTCATCTGTAAGCGGAGGATAATGATACCTATCTCCCACCCCCACTCCAGGGGTTTTGTTAGTTTCAATTAATGTCGGTTTGTAATGTGATCTCAGATTCTTGCTTAGACTGTAAGTTTGGGGGGGCAGGGACTATCTTTTTTGTTTTTTGTTTGTACCGCACCCAGCACAATGTGGACCTGGTCGGTGACTAGAGCTACTCGAACCTACCACAAGACAAATAAATAAGAATCCTTAGGCAAATGTCTCTATTATATTAATAATACCTAGCCTTATATAGCACTTTTCACCAGCAGATCACAGAGGAGGTCAGAATCATAACCCCCATTTTACAGAGGGGTAAACTGAGGAACAAGGCGGTGATGTGACTTGCCCAAATAGGCCCGGGGCCAGGCCAGAAATAGAACCCAGATCTCCTGAGACCTACTCCAGTGCTTAATCTACTAGGCCACATTGCCTGCCCTGTGTTACTCACAACAACTTGTGCTAGTCGAACCCTGCTTATTTTCCCCCACAAAACATTTCAAGCAAAACACTGCCACCGTGCCTGTGTGCGAAGGGTGATGCAGGGATTTCCTTTCCTCGGGCGACTGGGACTCACACATGACATCTCATCAGAGAGCCAAAACGGGGCCCAGCCCTGGGAGATCGTCAGAGACAGCCCCACACCACGACACAGCCTGCCCTCCCAGCTCAGAAACAACGACGGGACGCCCGGCTTTGAAGTCCTCTCAGAGCGCGTGGGCACAGCCGTCCCTGCCTCCCTAGCTTTTGGCAATGCTTGTTCAGCTCGTCCTGGGGACAAAGCCCCCCCGCTGGCTTGTGTCTCTCCGCTTCCAGGAAAGGGTTACGTTAAAAAGAAATAAAACCTAGCCGCTGCCATTTAACACGGAACAATCCTGACGTCTCTCACCCGCGGTGACCTGTGTCGCTTTCCCCCCTGGTAAGAGAAACCTGCCTTGTTTAGGAGACTGCACTGGGGCCAGCTGTGAGCATCCTGGCCCGGGCACGCAGACTCACTCTAGCTGGGCTCGGGCCAGCACACTCAGAATAGCAGCCTGGGCAGAGACTCACGCTAGCTACGGAGGCTCAGACCCAGGGGGGCGAGTGGCCTGGACAGCCTGAGCCATGACAGCCCACTGCTATTTGTCGTGTGCTTGCTCGAGCCGAATTAGCGGGTGTCTGTCTACATGGGCAGGGAAGCTTGGTGCCAGCTGCCACGTAGACATAGCCACAGGGACCAGGCCAGCTTGGTCCTGTCCATCCAAGGGTAGGTCTGCACTGCAGTCACTGTGCAGCTTAAAGCTAGCTGGGGCAGGAGAGCAGCAAAGCCGCGGCAGCTGGGCTTCGCCGTGGCTAGCTGCCCGGGTAATTACTCAGGGCTCTGAGAAGGGAGGTGGATTGTATGGCCCGCGCTGAAGCCTGTGTGCTGCCCAGGTGTCAACGGCTTCACTGCTACCCATACCCAAGTCTGAGGAGCCCTCCCCCAACCCTACCCCGGGGAGCCCTGCCCTCCGGCGCCCTCACCCCACCTGGAAAAGCCCTGCCCTTCGGCACCCTCACCCTGCCCCTAACAGCCCTACGCTTTGGAGCCCTAATCCTAGACCTGAGAACCGTTACCCTTTGCAACCTTAACTCTGCCCTGGGGAGACCCACCCGTTGGTACCTTAACCCTACCCTGTGGAGCCTTACCCATTGAAACCCTGACCCTAGCCAGGGCAGCCCTACTTTTTGGAACTCTAACCTTAGCTCGGGGAGATTCAAGCCCTCTCAGGTATGCACATGAGCTACAATCACACCTCGTGATCACAGTGTAGAAAGACCCTTTATCAGGATTTGTCCTTGAGTACTTGGGCTTCACAGGAGTCAGGACCAGCGCAAGGGCTTGATCCTGCTCACGCTGGCTGTTGGGTGTCACCGCTTCCTCTCATGAGAAATCCTGAGAAGCGTCGGGCAAAAAACCAGATTGTGGATGTCACACACGCCACTCGCTGTAGTCAGTGTTTGCAGGGTCAACCACACTCAGTATTTTCTTGATGACCAACTCCTCACTCACCCATATGGAGATCATCAGAACGGAGTCTGGTTCTGATTTTCTGACCCAGGCCAGGAAGCAATATATTGGGTTTGATTCCTACTGACCCCAGTCCAGCAGAAGTTTCTTCTTAGGGTGTTAACATTTAAGAATTCAAACTTGTCCGTTAGCCCAGTCCTAATAGTTTCCCATAGAGATTCCCTATGGCATACTCATTTTCACTTATAGTTAATAAATATCCACCCCCATTTTTATAGCAAACTCTGAGCAGTAGAGAAATGCCTGGGATATGTTAAAATAATTTAATCCAAGTTATGTTTCATGTTTCTCTTTCCTTTAGAACGTGTGGGACAAAACTGCCTGCAGAAAAAAACCCCTTCATTACAACCTTTTCCTGCCTCAAACAAGCTTGAATAACGTTCCCTTCTTCCATTTCTTTTTCATGCCCACATTACCTTTGTATAGTAACTCCCTCGCTGGGATTTAAACCCACAACTTTCAGCACCACATGAGCTCGTGAAACAATTGATTTAGATAGCAGTAGTAGGTTATTATCCGCCAATGAACCAGTCACTAGAAGGGGTTGTGATAAGCACACTTTGCAAGTCCGTTACATCTGTCTGTCCAGGTTCTGACCTGATCCAAAAGCATCCCCCCACAACAAAACCTGTATTGGTATTCTGGGCTTAAATGGAAGCAGCAGGTTCTAGAACTGCTTCACCCCTCAAAAAAAGCAGAGTTGAAAGGTATTTACAGCCCAGTTCTGCAAAGCTGAGAAGCTGGGATATGAATTGAACCCACAGACATTCTTCATTGGTTAAAATGTCCCTCTGTGGACTGCCTGAAGAAGCAGTGTAACAACCACATGGGCTGGCATACTACCTAAGTTCTGCATCAGCCAGGCAGAATAGGAGTTTTCTGGCATCAATGGCCTTATTGTAAGGATTATGGAGAGACAATCAACTTGAAAGGCAAATTGTGGGGAAAAAATAGTTTTAAATCCATATTCAAGTCCATTCTCCTCACAGCATTTACACAACCACATTTAAGAACCATGTGGTGCCCTCTAATCCGGTTTATAACATGCTTTGGCCAGGCAGTGTGGATAGGGACAAAATTAGTTTTCAAAACCCTGGGGCCCAATTCTGTTCCCAATTTGATGTCTGTCAGGAACCCACCTCAACCAATGAAGAGGCACAAAGCACAGTCACCTGTGGAACTCATTGCCAGGGGATGGTGTGAAGGCCAAAAGTATAACTGGGCTCAAAAAAGAATTAGATAAGTTCATGGAGGACAGGTCCATCACTGGCTATTAGCCAGGATGATCAGGGATGCAACCTCATGCTCTGAGTGTCCCTAAACCTCTAACTGCCAGAAGCTGGGACTGGATGACAAGTAATGGACACTTGAAATCGCCCTGTTTTGTTCATTCCCTCTGAAGCATCTGTCACTAGCCACTATCAGAGACAGGATACTGGGCTAGATGGACCACTGGTCTGACCCAGTGCGGCCGGTTTTATGTTATTATGATGCAAATCCAATGTAAGCGTGATCAGAATCCAGCCCACTGATATCACTGGAGTTACTCCTACTTTTATCTGTTTGAGGCCACCAGAACCAGGCTCCATGTCCTAGGTTAAAGGCCAAACGAATCGTGACTTTGTTGGAATTGCAACAGGGATCAGTTTGGCCCCATGCTCCTGCTCAAGGTGGAACACGACTGTAAATGTAACCCTCCTGCCAGGTATTGTAGGCAGCAATAAGGGATGGGTTCAGATACTCATGGGTTCCTCTTCGAACTAACAAACACCAACGCCAGCTCAAGCCCTCCTTGAGTAACTGGGAAAAATAGCTACGTTCCCCGGGTGCCTTTAACAGATAATGCCTCCTCTCTCACAAAGAAAACTTCATTAAGGGAAAATGGAACACAACATTCGTTTGGGGAAAAATAGCAATACTAAATCAACAATATATATGAATAATAACGAAAACACCCAGCCCTACAATATCTTTGGCAGTAGTCCTTTGCCTCAGTTTCCCCACCTGTTCCTGTGAATGCTGGATGAACCGATGTCTCATTTAACACATCACTTTCCCCCTTTGCCCTCCCCCTCTACTGTACCTTACTCACAGTGTGTTGTTAATGGTTAGCAAAGTCCCAGAGTCCAGGAGCACAGTCAGACAAGTCCATCTTCAGCTCTAAGGGGAAATGCTGACCCATTCAGAGCAAGGTTTCATCACATATGGTGAGCTCAGCATTGTTACTGCTGGGTAGGAAAGCCCTTGCTGGAGTTCACTCAGCTGTACTGATGTTCTCTGCTTCTTTAGTCAAAAACTACCTTGCTACCACTTCCTCATAAAGCTCTGAATGAAGAAAAATTAACATTATATAGAACCCTCAAGCAATATCCCTACCACCAGAAACACACTTATTACTAAAAAACAAACAAAAAAACAACAACCCCAAAATGTTCTCTCTCTGGCTTGTGGCCCGGCTCCACTACCCAGTAGTAAAACAATAAGGTTTTAGTTATAGTGACTCCTCACTCAGGGCCTAATTGATGTAATTCTGTTATCCTTTTGTCACACAATCAGGATAATAACATTTCATTACCCTAAAACGTAAATGAATTTTAACTAAAATGACCAAAATGTTTACATTGAGATAGTGGGTAACACACATGCAAATGATGCCGGACTCATTTTGTCTCTTTCTCTGGTTCACCAGTTGATGGCAGCAGAGAGCTCCTTCCCTCTAGAGCTTCAGACCTCAGGGCTTCCATAAAGAATATGCAGTCTGGCGCGGATCAGCCAAACCTCATTATAGGTCAGGTTAGCAGGGGCTGTGCTCAATGGTTTGAGCATTGGCCTGCTAAACCCAGGGTTGTGAGTTCAATCCTTGAGGGGGCCATTTAGGGATCTGGGGCAAAAATTGGGGATTGGTCCTGCTATGAGCAGGGGGTTGGACTAGATGACCTAAGGTCCCTTCCAATCCTGAGATTCTATAAACCTGCAGCATCGCTGTGAGGCTACTGTAGGCCCGGAGCTAAATATATCAATGGGGCCAGGAGACATATCAATGGGGTCACCATCAGCACAGTCTGGGGTAGGTCTTTATACCTGAGTAAGAGAAGCAGTGCCGAGCTATGTTGGTTTAGGGTTTTGTTGGGTACTGTACGATCCAGCCCGGTGTGAGCTACATGTCCTTGACTCCCACTGTCTTCAATGGGAGGTCAGAGTGGTCAGCGCCTGTCGGGGTCAGATCTGTAACGTTCAGTGTCTGATTGCAGCTCGCTGCTTCGGAGATGCGAGCGAGCGTGAAAGAGTTAATTAGCCCAGAGCCAGGCATACTCTTAGCTGCAAACCCCCAAAGCACAGAAATTCACCTGCTCTGGTGTTCTGTTACCAGCCGGGGAGGTCCGCAAGCAGGTTCGCTGAGGTTTGCAATGCCCTGGGGTGAACATGGGGAGCAAACAGTTGCCTAGAACCTTCCCCTCTTGCTCCCTCGTGGAGGGGCCAGCTCCAGGCTCAGGCTGGGGCGCTGAGACCCTGCTCCCAGACAGCGGGGCCCATGGTGCTAAACCCCAAGAAGGAGGCAGGGTGAAGATGGAGTCATGGCCCCACCTCTCCACGCACACCAGCCAACGGGCTGTCCTCAGTGCAGAGGAGAGAGCAGGCCGCACGTTTTCAAAGGGCAGTAGAGCAGCCGGTCCAGAGGAGCCACAGAAGTGATTTGACCCGTGCCAGCCAGAACTCCTCCTGCTGCGGCATGGCCTCATTCCCCTACAGATCATGGCGCGAGGCTGAAAACCAGAGCCCAGTTCCGTGTGTTTGCACGGAGCCCTCGCACGCCCAACAGCACGGAGCTTCTCGCAGGGCACCGTACGTCCTCGTGAAACCATGTCACGGCCCGATGGGGCCACACTCTGGCAGCTTGAGCTGGGGGCAAACAAGGCCTGCCTCGTGAGCTTCAGCAAGAGGTAAGCCCTAGCCTTCCACGGGGCTCAGGCCTGAGCCAGCCATTGTCCAAAGAGTACAAAGGCAAGGGGAGGGGGGCATGAAACTCTACAAACTCCGGAGCTGGTCCCCAAAGAGCCCGTGTTCTTGGCAGCTGCTGGGCCCACCAAAGTGTCTCCTCAACCGACTGTGTTGCTCTCCAGAAGGTCAGGCTTCCAGCTCACATGGGAGCCTACCACGGCGAGGCAGAAAAACCAAGGCCAGCATGGGGCTGGCTTTACGTTTCTTCAAGGGCCTAGTAAAGCCTTCCCTCCCCAGAGAAGTGGCCACTTGGATCGTTCCCGTCCTTAATTGTTGATGATATACGAGCGCACATTGCGAGCTTTTGTTATTCTTGGCCGTGCCAAGAGGGAGACCTTTCCAGCAATGTGTCAGGCTCTCCTCACAGCGCTGCAAGGAGGTAAGGTTTGGGCCCTTGTCAAGAGGTAGAATGATATTTCAGGGTGGGAGGCCATGTAGGAATCAATAGTGCGTGATGCCTGTTGGCATTGGCGGGTGGCCGCTGGCACCCCCCAATTCGGAATGGCTCCTCCTTTTGGTTCTACAGTTACAAAGGCAGAGACCGGCCTCTGCATTTTTCCTGCAGGCCCTCGGGGACTTAAATTCTGGCTGTGAATGACGGCATGTGCAGAACTGTAAACCCCTCCCCGGTTTTGATGGAGCCCTAGTTAAGGGCAAAATGAAAATGTGGCCCCTATTCAGTTATGCCGTCCTGATCCCAGCCCACCAAGCCCCTGCCCTCTCTCATCCAAATCCCTCTGGAAAACTGCCTTCCACATTAATGACCACAAACTGGGATTTGATAATAATATTAAAAAAACCAAACCAACAGACTGTCCTGTGCCTTTCCCTGTGTGTCCTGTATCATCAGTGTTTGTATCGTGATGATATAAGGACTAGGGGAATTGAGGGCCTGTCTTAGACTGGAAGAGCCTGGGTTTTTAGTCTAGCAAAAAGAAGACTGAGAGGGGACATGATAACTCTCTATAAATACATTGCGGGATAAATACCAGGCGTGTGAAGTGCTATTTAAGCTAAAGGCCAATGTTGGCACAAGAACAAATCAATATACACTGGCCATGAACAAATTCAGGTGGGAAATTAGAAGCTGAAATTAGAAGTCTCCCAAATGGCATTGTGGGGGCAACCCACTTAATTACTTTTTAAAAAGAGCTGGGCAAATTCTAGTGTGATTTTGTGATGCGGGGAGGGGAGGGGGGAAGCAGGGCTTAGCAGCCCAGGGGCTCACTTCTGATTTAGGTCTTGTGTTCCTAAATGCTCATGCTTCAGGGTTACAACCACCACCTGCAGGGGTCAGGAAGGGATTTCCCTCCCCACCCTCAGGGGAGGTTTTTTTAAAAAAATCTTCTTCCTCTGAAGCATCCGAGACAGCCACAGCTGTAGATGGGACATTGGACAGGGTGAGCCGAGCTCTGAGATGGCACTGAGCATTCTTTGTCCCTCCCAGGAGGGTGGACACTGTGGCCCCAGCCCCCCCAGTCCTGGAGTGCCGGGAAGGCAGGCAGCACGGCTGCAGCCCCTGGAGCCGGTCTGCAAAGCGGAAGCAGGGAACCTGTGGGTGGAGCATAGGCGGGGCCACGCCTGGCTGTTTGGGAAGGCCCAGCCTCCCCCAGCCTATGGTACTCACCACCGATGGGTACAAGTAAGAACCCTGAAAAATTGGATGCTGCTTACCTAACTGAGTCTGTACAGTTATGCTCTCTCATGACATTCCCAGTATTTTCAGCATCCAGTCAAGCCAAGAACACCCAAGAGAAGAGATTTTTTGCAAAATTTTGGCACATTTGCTTATAATCCTGGCCTGAACTGGAAAGCAAATAGGTACCATGAAAACAAAGAGAGGGAAAAGGTTATCCAAACTTTTTAAACCTCAAATAAGATTCAGTTTGGGTTCACTTCAAGTTACATGCAAAGGTCTGGCAGAAGGATGATTCTTATTTTATTACAATAAAATGTAGCACTTTCATAGTAATTCTTGTCTGTAGGTGTCAGACTGGTTCACAAAGTTGGACAGGAAACAGTATTGTTATTCTCGATTTTGCAGATGGGTAACTGGAGGCATGAAGAGGTGAGGTGACCTTCCCAATGTGTCATACCTAGCTCAATGGCACTACAAAAATGACAAATACGAATGATCATTTCATGCAATGCATTATTAGCCCGTGAAACTCACTGCCACAAGATATATGGAGGCCAAGAGCTTTGGAGGATTCAAAATGAGATTGAACATTTATACAGAGAACAAGACTGTCTAGACTCACATTGTAAATGCTGAAAGTAATAAACAAAAGTTTTAGAAATGATATAAATCATTATGCTTCAGGGCATAAGACAACATCTAACTAATGGGAGTCAGGAAGAAACTTTCCCCATAGGCAGGTTATCCTATCACTGCCTACTACAGGGTTCTTACATGTTCCTCTGAAACATCTAGATTTTGCCATAGTCAGAGAAGGAATACTGAATTAGATGAACCTCGGTTCTGATCCAGTCTGACTATTCCTATGTTTCTAATAAATAACTAAATACAAATTCTTGCTGTCATGAGAGCTGGTCAGACAATTATTTTTTCCTCATGAAAAACTTAGATAAAAATGGCATTTTTTCATTTTTGTCACATTTAAAAAAAATATTTCTGCAGTTTTGTCAAAAAAACAAAATCTGGAATTTTTCCATTTGAAACCGAAATATTTGGGTTTTTCAATGAGCACCCCAAAACTTTTGAGGAAAGCTGACTTTTCGCACAAAGAGGTCCATTTTGTTTTAAAAAAGCCATTTTTGGTCAAAAAAATTATTTTGACGATAAATTTCTGACTTGCTCTGGTCCTTACTCTTGCATCCTGGACTGACTAGGTCTTGCTGAACCATTCCTTATAAGTGGCTGTTTGGTCTAAGCCTTGGCCATCTTCAGGGACAGCTTATTTTCTCAGATTGACCCTTTTTCTTATTGTTCTTAAACTGTAGTTATATTTTCCTGATTTTTATCCTATGCTTTCCCTGCTACATAAGAACATAAGAAAGGCCATACTGGTTCAGACCAAAGGTCAGTCTAGCCCAGTATCCTGTATTACAACAGCAGCCAATGCCAGGTGCCCCAGAGGGAATGAACAGAACATGCAATCACCAAGTGATCCATCCCCTGCTGCCCACTCCTAGCCTCTGGCAAACAGAGGCTAGGGACACCATCCCTGCCCATCTTGGCTAATAGCCATTAGCCATTGACGGACTTATCCTCCATGCATTTATCTAGTTCTTTTTTGAACCCTGTTATAATCTTGGCCTTCACAATATCCTCTGGCAAAGAGTTCCGCAGGTTGAAGTTCTTTGCTTCTTGTTCTATCACCAATAATGAGAGAGACACCTGCCTTATTATAATTTCCATCCATGTACATGTCGGTAACCAGTTTCACAAAGAGTTGATTGAAAAATGCCAATTAATTCTGGTGAGAAATTTCAAACAAATGTTGTTGGTGGGACTTTTAAGTTATTTTTCTCAATGCAAGTCTTTTGTTCTTTCAATAAAAGGTTTCGGGGGTTTGGTTTGTTGGCGTCTCAAGGAAAAGATGACCATTTTTGATGACAATAAAACTTTAAATGAAAATTGTTTTTCATTGAGAAATATTGTTGATGATTTTTTGGACCAGCTCTGGTTGCATGTCTCTTGTTATGAACAATTGACTATTATGGTTTGTAATTACATATCGCCATAGCAACTAGAGGCCTTAGTCATGGATCAGGGCCCCATTGTACTAGATGCTGTACAAAAGAGTACTCATCTCACGCCCTTTATTTCCATATTGAACGGGCCCATCTGTCTTGCAAGGCTTTCCAGGTCCCTTCTGAAGACACAAGTTATGTGGATAGTTTTTGCACTTGTGGGTGCTTATCCAAAGCAAAGCTTTTGAGGTTCATCCAACACCACCACCAAATCATTTTAGAAAAGCCACCAAAGAGCCTTCAGATAGGAACAACCTTCATGTCCCACCTAGGTGAAGATTGAATCAGAAAGTCCATCTGTAGAGAGATTAAGCATTGAGGGGAGCATGGCATTCATTTCTGAAAGGAGAGAAACTGGTTTCTCCCTTAGGTTACCTGATGTCTGCCATTCCTGGGGGTGAACGCACTCACTAGAATACTCAGGCAAAGTGAAGGCAAACACGAAGTGAACTTTTTTTTTTTCCATTCAGGTGAATAGTCACTGAAGAGCAAGTGGTGAATTCTCCATTTTTTGTAGTCTTCAAATCAAGTCTGGATGTCCTTCTGACAAATATACTTCAGCCAAACAGGAGTTATTTGGTCTCACTACAGGAGCAGCTGGATGAAATTCGACGGCCTGTATTAGGCAGGAGGTTAGATTACATGATCTAATGGTCTGTTCTGGCCTTAAAAAGATCCACGAATCTAAGTTTATCTCAACTTTTTGGGACTTCAGAATTGGACTGGAAATCGCATAAGTTCAGTATTATTTGGGAGATTTTTCAATATTTCCTGTTTCTGCTTTCTTACCAGAAATCCCACAAAACCATGGTATTCTGCCACTTTTATTCTGGTCCCAGGCAAAACCAAGGAGTAGCAGAAAAAAAAAACATATCTCAGCTTTTCAGAATTCCATCAAAAGTTCCAGGTTCAAGATTTTGATGAAAATCCACGTCAGTTCTTATTTCATCTAGAAATAAACCAAGGCCCCCGATCCAAACATTCTGGGAAAGTTTGGCTCTGGATCAGATTTTTAGATTCGGTCTGATTCTCCAGTATGCAGCCAAATCCTGCATCTGGATGCCAGGGAGTTTTGGCAAAGTTTGGATCCAGAACCAAATCTGAACTATGCAGCTGAAACCACGTGCTAATTTGCTCAGCCTAACTGGCTGGGGGCACTGCACCTCCCTTGAGATCTTTCAGTGAGAAGAAATAAACAGATCCCAACAGCCACTCAGCCAGCTGAATAATGATTTCAGAATCAGAGGGATTAGTCAGTGGTTTATTTTTATTTTCCCACACACACCTTTGGAATTTTTAGAAATAAATCTTACTTGAATGATTTATGTCCAGGTTTTTTCATCATGTCCTGCCATGCTATGACCTTCTGATGCCCTTCACAATGCAATACCACCATCCTCTCTCCCATAAGCATAAGTGTATGGGTCTTTTCCATCTATGAAGTCTCTAGTTAGCCAGGATATAGAAGACAGGAAGGCTCCATTAGAAGGAAATATTTCATCCTATACAAAGGAGACGGTAAGGAAAACAAAACCCATTTACCTTATTAAATGAAAGCGTAATTAGCTGGAAGGAAACGTGAAAGGCGTTAAGAACAAAAAAAGAAACCCTATTTCCTGAAGTTGGCAAGACCACCAATGGTCACCAAAGTGGAGCGAATTTATGGCAGAGCAGGGGAGAGCCTGCTTGGAGATACTTTAATGGTAATTTTTAGGAAGAATTTACAAGCATACTCTGCTACTGAGTGGAAAAATACATTGGCCACAAAGAAATTGCTGTTTGCCAAGTCTAATGATTAATTTCTGAGTCATAAATAATAGGTCCCTAATGACAAAGGGTATAAGAGAGGTTGTCTCTTGCCAAATATTTATTAGAAAATAGAGCTAAATCATTAGCTGGGAGCTCTTTTACCGGAAAGCTCAAACCACATTGCTCTATGAAAGGTCATAAGCTATTTCCACAAGAATTTAGACAAAACATTATTGCATATTAAATCTTTCATCTTGAGTACAAAAAAAAAAGAGTGGATTGGTTCACCAGAGAACTCCAATTTGTCACAAGGGGATCCCTTGGGATCCGAAAGGGTAAGTAAAGAACACAGGGAGTTACGAAACACCAGCAATAATCTCTTCTGACGGAAACTGAAATTAATTAACCTCAACCCCTTCACGGATCCTCTTCTTACTGCCCTTCATGCCGAGCTGATAACTTCACAGACCAACATGAGTCTGGAGCTGTTGACACATTACAAGAGGCCAATGAGCCATCTAGTCTATAATCTTGTGGCCAGCGCAGGTGGCTTATGGCGTTACAGATGCCATCATGCCTGTAAAGTGCACTAAGACTAATGGTGCTTTCAGCCATGGTTCTCAAAGCACTCTCAAGGCCTTAATTAATTAGGCCCCGATTCAGGAGAGTGCTTAATTCCAATCGACTTCAACGAGACTTAAGCATGGGTTTAAAGTCTTGCGGAGTCAGGATCTTTGGTTTAATCATGCCCTCTGGGGGAAGAAAGACTTGCATCCCATGTAAGACATTTTACAGATGGGGATATGAAGGCAATGAGAGAAGACAGCCAAAGCTTCCAAACTGGGGTGCCTAAAGTTAGTCACCTAAATCCACATTAGCATCTGTAGATGCTCAGCTGACTTGAAACTCAAACCACTTTTAGAAATGGCTAAATATAGATCTAGATGCAGATCTTCAAGCAATCAAGTTTTAAAAGGTTTGGCTTAAATGACTTGCCCAAGAGACACAGTGAGTCAGTGGCATAGCTGGGAATAGGCCCCAGGAGTCCTGATTCTCAGTCACATGCTCATACCATGGGGCATATTCCTGCCTGACCCCATCTCATGATTGGTATATGCCCTGAAGCATCTGGATGCCCTTTTAAAGTTGTATCCTAGCAAATGCATCTGAAAACTATGTCACGTTCTTTGGAACTGACTAGCAAGGCAGTTGAGATGCTGGCCCCGTTCTCCTCATTTACATCAATCAATCCAACGGAGTAAATCCTGATTTAGACCAGTGTAAAGGTGAAAACAGTTTATTTTTCAGAGTCAGAGTGTGCTGGTAACTTCATTTTTGACTCAATACAGCACTGGCTGTTGGTGAATTTAACTTGAGTGGGAACCCCAAATAGCAATCTACCCAAAGCCTTCACTGCCAGTGAAAGAGCTAAAGGAAATCACTGTAGGGTGGAGTTTCATATAGTCATGTAATATTTGATGTTTTTCATATAACCCCAGCTCTTGGAGTCATGTGACTATGTGAGAATCCCAACTTTCACTTTTTTTAAGAACAGTAAGTTTCTAGTTTTCATGGTAGTGGAGAAAAAGCTTGAAACCATGATCCCTAAAGGCTCAGAACCCAGAAGGCAACTAAAGAGGACCCAGGAATCTATTAGTTTAAAAATCACATGGCAAAACCAGATCCTTTGTTTAGGTTTGTACATGTCAGCAGGCAGGACCCATGCGAGAAGAGAAGGACAGAACTGGTGAAAAGTTTTCTGTGAACTTCTGAATCAGCTAGTTCTCTTTTGGTTTCAAGTCCTCAACATTTCGTTTGTGTAATTTTGTGGGGAAACTTTTTGGGGAATCCTGTTTCCAGCTACACATTTCAAGATTTCACCATCTCTCATGTTCCAGAAGTCAAACCAAAATATCAGAGCAGCTGTCACTTTTAGGCTTGTGTGGAGTAGACATGAAGGATAAGCTCCTTGGGCAGGGACCGACTTTTTGGTCTGTGTTTGTACAGCGCCTAACACCATGGGTCCTGGTCCATGATTGGTGCTTATAGGCATTAGTGCATAATAATAATAATAAAACATGAAGATGCTCACATACATATTTAAAATGTAAAAGCTAGTCATGCACATAAACAGACTAAAGCTGGGCAAATTAGATTTTTTTTTGAATTTTTGAAAGTTTGCAAAACTTTCCAAGATGACTTTGTTCCACTGAGTTTCAGATTCACACTCCCCCCGCCCCCCTGCCCCTGAACTTTTTCTGTTTTGAAAAATCTTCCCCTTGTGACTGAGCTAATGAATCAAAATCAGCAATGGGGAGAGGGAAAGGGGTTGAGTGGGGGTGGGGAAAAACAGTTAAACAATTTTAAAGGGTTCATCAAAACCTGGGAAATTCTGAGAACATTCAACAATTATATTTGTTTGGCAAAAGCTTCCCTTTTTTTTCTTTTAAAGTGGCTCAATTTCATCTGAAAGAAACTCCCTTTTAATGGAAAATGTTGAAGGTCATCAGACCACGTGGGGTTGGAAGCAGCCAACCAAGAATGTAGGTTGCACCTCCTCCACTGTGGGGAGAGGGGTACTTCCAGACCGCTGCTGTGAAGGACCAGGCTTAGCTCCTGACCCATCAGCAGCAGACCCCTTGGGAGTAGGCGGTTGGCCAGGATACAAGAGATGTCCTATCTCTTTGTGGGCGGTGTGGCTGCCATTGTCTGGGGCGATGACAGGTGGAAGGCTGGGTACAAGTCCCAGGCCTTTCTCCACCCCCTTACATCTTGTCCTCTGGGGTCTCTTTTCACTGTGTCAGACCTTTTATCCACCCATGCCCCCACCCTCCCTCCTTGGAGCAGCTTTTCCAGTGTGAGAGAGCAGGCAAGAGGCCTGGGTGAGAATGGACTCCCATCTCTTTGGGGCCACATGGGAAGCTGCCGGGAGCCAGCTCTGGCTCTCCTGACTTGGGCCCCGATGATCTGGAACTCCGTGCGCAGTGGGAGACATGAGCCCATTCTGTTGCTGTGCATTCAGAGGCCAGCGGGACACAGCTGGCAACGCTGCTGTCCAGGATGCTCTCTGGGGCCATGGTACTCCTCTCCAGAGGCAGGGGCCCGCTGGACAGAAGGAGGAGAGGCACGGCAGGGGTGTGGTGGTGGTAGTGGAGGTGCATGATCATTATAGAGTCCAGCATACCTTTTGGGGCACACCTTTGGCAATAAGACCTCAACCATAGATGTATCTCACCTTCCCTCAAGCGCTGCCCTCCTGCCGTCCACTCAGGGGATGGAGCCATGGCCCTGAGCAGACACACCATCTCTGGGGCTCCTCGCTTCTCTTAGCAGTTACCCTACTTTGAACGCACCAGGAGCGCGATTTTGGCTGCTCCTCGTGTGAGTGCAGTGGGCTGGAATGTTCTCCCTGGGCTCACCGCTCACCTGTGCCCTATAGATTTGGACCTATATTTATGGCTAAGTTCTGCCCTTGGATAGCATGCTGATGAAGCCAATGGGAGTTATGCACAGTAATCTGCAGGTAGGGATTATTCCGGTTTCTAAACCAGTTTGGGTTACACATAGGTGACAGGCACTGTGTAAACAGTCATGGCTAGAGATGGGTCTGGGCCAGCAGCCTTATGAAGCAGTGTGGCCTAATGAGTAAGGCAACGAATCTGGAGCCTCGCGTCATCCCACCAGGCTCTGTACTCAGCTCTGCTACTAAATTGCCACGTGACCTTGGGCATGTTTTTGTTTCTCCTCCAACTCTTGTCTGTCCTATCTACTCATGTTAGCACAAAAACAAGATGTTGAGAACAAAATTAACCAAAGAACCAAAGGATGAGGAGAGAAGAAATTCCTAAATGGCCTGTACACCAAAGCTAGGAGCCTGGGTAACACATAATTGCTCATTTATGAGTATAAATTTGATCTAGTTGGCATCACTGAAACCTGGCAGGATGGCTCCCATGACTGGAATGTTAAAATCAATGGTCGCAGTCGATTTAGGAAGGGTTGAGTGGGCAAAAGGGCTGGGAGAGTGGCACTTTATGTCAAAGGTGGCATTACTTCTTTCTGAGTCCCTGATAACTTGGAAGAAGAATGCTTATGGGCCAATGTTCTAACAGGAAAAGCCCAAGATGGGGTATTAGATGGTTTCTGCTACAGACACCTCATCACATTAGGGAACAGGATGACCGGCTCTTTACGCACCAATCTACAATGTGGAAGGGAAAAAAGCCACGTGATCATGAGGGGCTTCAGCTTGAGTGAAAAATACTGGTAGCCTCATGCTGCCAGTACTAAAACATCCTTGGCATTTCTTAACATTATCAATGACAATTTCCTAACTCAAAAAAGTGTTGCATCCAACACAGAGGAATTCTACATTAGGCCTTGTCTTGACAGGTAAAGAGGAACTGATCACAGCACTAAAAATGAATGGCAACGTAGGTATAAGTGGTCATGACTTGATCCCATTTATAATGTGCAAGCAGAATAAAGTCCAGACCAGTGATATATATACTTGGTGCTTTAAAGGGGCTAATTTCACAAAGCTGAAAACAATTATGAGCCAAATCAGCTGGGAGGAAGGATTTAATCAGAAAAATGTGAATGATAATTGGGAATTGTTTAAGAAACCTTTACTAGATGCCCCCAAAAGCCAAAATACTACAATTGAGGAAGAAGGCCATATCAGTTTAAAAAATGACTTGGTTTATGGGGGAAGTGATGGCAGCTATAAAAAATAAAAATAATAATATATAACAAATGACAAATATATATATAACATATAACAAATGAAAGAAAGAAATCAGAAGCTAGGAATTGTAAAACATTGATAAGGGAAGCCAAGGGACACAAGGTGAAATCTACGGCCAGCAGAGTGAAGGACGATAATGGGGAGTTTTTAAGGGATATTAGGAACAAAAAGAATCCTGGTAATGGTATTAGTCCATTACTAGATGGAAATGGTAGAATTATTAATAATAATGCTGAAAAAGCAGAAGTGTTCAATAAATATTTCTGTTAGGTACTTGGGGAAAAAACAGATGATGTAGTCTCATCATATGGTGATGATAACATTCTTTCCTTTCCACTAGTATCTCAGGAGGATGTTAAACAGCAGCTACTAAAGTTAGACATTTTGAAATCAGCAGATCCAGATATCTTGCCTTCAAGAGCTTTAAAAGAGCTGGCTGAGGAGCTCACTGGACCCTTAATGTTGATTTTCAATAAGTCTTGAAACATTGGGAAAGTTCTAGAAAACTGGATGAAAGCTGATGTTGTGCTAATATTTTAGAAGGGTAAATGGGATGACTCGGCTAATAATGGGCTTGTCTGCCTGACAGCAATCCTGGGCAAGATAATGGAGCAGCGGATATGGGACTCTAATTATATCACCCTCCTTTAATTCTTTATTAATAATGCCAATCAACATGGGAATATGGAAAATAGATCCTGTCAAATGAACTGGATATCTTTTTTATTGAGATCACAAGTTTGGTTGACAAAGGTAATCGTGGCGATGTGATATACTTAGATGTCTGTAAGGCATTGGCTTGGTATCACATGACATTTTGATTAAAAACTAGAAAGATATAAAATTAACCTGGCATGCATTAAATGGAGTAAAAGATGGATAACTGATAGGTCTCAAAATGTAATTGTAAATGGGGAATCCTACAGTGATAGACTCAAGGAGCTCAATCTATTTAGCTTAACAAAGAGAAGATTGAGGGCTGACTTAATTGCAATTTATAAGTACCTAGGTGGGGAACAAATATGTAGTAATGGACTCTTCAGCCTAGCAGAGAAAGGTCTAACAGACTCCAACAGTGGGGAGGTGAAGCTAGACAAATTCAGACAGGAAATAAGGTTTACATTTGTAGCAGTGAGGCTAATTAACCAAGGGTTATGGTGGATTCGCCACCACTGACAAATGTTCAAATCAAGATGGGATGCTTTTCTAAAAGCTCTGCTCCGGGAATTATTTCAGGGTTTCTCTGGCCTGTGTTATGCAGGATGTCAGACTAGATGTTCACAATGGTCCCTTCTGGCCTTGGAAGCTAGGACTCTAAAGTGGAGGGATAGCTCAGTGATTTGAGTGTTGGCCTGCTAAACCCAGGGCTGTGAGTTCAATCCTTGAGTGCCATCTAGGGATCTGGGGCAAAAATTGGGGATTGGTCCTGCTTTGAGCAGGGGGTTGGACTAGATGACCTCCTAAGGTCCTTTCCAACCCTGATTGTCTATGAATTTAGATTGTGAGCTCTTCAGGACAGAGGCTGTCTCTTACTCTGTGTGTACGCCATACCTAACGCAATGGGGCCCAATCTCAGCTCTGACTTTTAGGCATTCCTGTAATACAAAGGACAATAAGCTCCCAATAAGCTTCGGCGTTTGGGCCTATTTCTAGCTGCCATCCCAATCGTCAAGTGTATCAAGATGTGAAAATGCAGCCCACCCTTCTAAAGAACTGGCTGTGTAAATCACTGGCACCCTCTAGTGGCTTGTCTGTAAGAAGATAACAGCTTACTGCTGCTGACAGTTAACGGAGTTTGTCCTTTAGGTCAGGTGGGAGAGATCTGTGCTGAGAGTCCTAAGATCCCATGGTGGTTCCACCTCCATTAACCCACCCGCTTCCTCTTTGTCTTGGCTTTTGTAGGGGGGCAGCATGGTCCAGTGGAGAGGACATGAGTGAGGAGACCTGAGTTCTATCCCTGGCTATGCTGCTGACCAGCTGGGTGATTTCGTGCAAGTCCCGGTGTCTCTTCCTACCGCCAGGTTAGAAAAACAGCCGCTGCAGAAGACCCCGCCTACTGAGAAGGACTGAAAGAATCCTCCTGCATTCTGTGTTGTCTCTTTCCTCCAGGCGGAATGTGCAGGGTTGTTTGATGAGTGACCATACTGCACTTACATGTTATGAACTCCTTTTGTGCACGTGTAACCCACACACCTCCTGGGTGTGGTGTTCTGTCCCATCTAGTGGCACTGAGGGAAGAGAAAGAGCGAGAGTGAGAGAGAGAGGAGTCTGCTCTACAGCCTTAGCTAAGAAGCAGCTGGCTTTTAGCTCATGCCGTAGAAGCTCATCACCAAGTTCCAAAGGTCCCAGGATCGATGCCAACGCCGGGGGTCTGTTGGTGTTACGCATGCATGTGCACAAACACACAACCTGTGGCTTTTCCACCTTGAGCGCGTGCACACACACAAAAGCTGTGGCTTTTCTACCCTGGGAGCAAAGTGCAATCTGCGTAGAATAAAACGTAGCTGCTGCATTTGGAAACCACAGGACACCTTGTAAATCTTACAGGAACCCTTCCCCATTTTCTGAGCTGTATTTTTCTGGTTAGCCCTGCATGGAGCTGGGGGATCTGCCAGAGGTTTATGAGTGCTCCAAAAGAATAGAATGCAGAGCAGGGCCCTGACGATGGGTGTTGCTCGCCTTTCTTCTTTGCAAAAGAAAGCGCTTTGCGCCCGTCCTGACAAGCTCACTGCGGTCGGCTCAGCCGCGAGGCTGTTTCCTGTGATCAGCGCAGCTGGAGCCCAATGCATCTGCCATGGAGTTGCGCCGTATGGAGATGCTAAACTCCTTGTGAACTCTGAGGCTTCAGTCTTTACAGAGGAAAAACCAGAGAGGGCCATAACTCACTGAAAAGGTAAAAAGGGGAAGCTGGCTAGCATTACCGCAAGGGCTCTCCAGAACAGCTGGGGTGTGCAGGATGGAAAAATGCTCTGAACGAAGCACATCCCCACCACCTGAGTTTCAGTGAGAAATGTCACCCAAATAATAAATAATCATATATCAGATGTAAGGAGCTGTCCATCCATCTACGCTATGCAGAACCAAGCTAGCTACCTATCTTAATATGTGTCTAGCTATTCTATACCGGCCCTTCTGTCTATCTATACAGTCCCTTTTATCTCTCTGTCTGTCTGTACACACATAAATAATGTCACTCACCACTGAAATTCAGCCTTCACCTGGATGAAAAGCACAGATCACTGCAGAACATGGTAGGACAGAAGAACACCATATCGTTGTAACAGTAGGGGGAATTTAGGGAGAAAGAACGTAATTATTTAGCGAAGACATTTTCATTTAAGCTAGTCAATGTTGCGCACGCACACGATAGATCGTTAATTCCACTGTCTCTGGATACTCATCCCCGGGCCAGTGGCATGTGGATATGCACAGCGAGTACACCTCAGCCCCAGTATTTCAGAGCTGATATTCTGAGACCAGAACACCAAGTACTGTCAAATGAGTGAGATGGGAGACCAGGACAAGGCAAACAGCAAACTTACTGTCATGCCTGGTCTTAAGGCAAGATTTGAACCCAGGTACCCAGAGCAGCAAAGCTAATTCACTAATGAACTGTTGTAACCTAAATTCCAACAGGGACACCCATCACGTACACACAGAAACACCGGGCCAAATATATCTGTAGTGTAACTTCAGGAGTTACACCAGAGAAGAGTGTGCGCCCTCCTTTAGCTCTCCTTCTGTGCAACTGAGATAGCAATGCACAGCATCTTTCCACACATGACCCTTTATAAGATCAATACACAATCTCTGTATATGGAGTGCTTCACCCAGCACTGAAATGCACACAGCTCTGGTGTGGGACGTAGCAGCTTCCTAACAGCATGCAGCAATGCTATACCACACCCGGGAGCAAGAGGACAAGAAAAATGTAGTGGCTAGCTGAAAGAGCAGGACTATGTAATAACTAGACCATTCCTGGTGGGTGTTTAATCTTTAGGATCTTTAATTACAACAGGTGACCAGGTTCTCAGTTTTATCGGCCATCTAAAAAATAGCGGGTCAAATCCTGGCTCCACTGAAGTCAATGATAAAACTCCCAGTGACTTAAACAGAGCCAGAATTTCATCTGTCAGCTCTAATAGTGCAATACTCTCTACCTCCTCAAAGAAGCATTGGCTTGATAAGGGACGAAGGCCGCCTACGAAGACTGGAATTTTCCAACCTGGGAGCTTAAAGGGAGACTCCTAAATGACTGTATTTGAGCACTTAAAAGTTGTCTGATTTTCAGGGGTGCTCAGCACCACAAACCCCACTGGAGTCAAGGGGACCTGCAGGTGTTCAGCACCTTTAGAAACGTCACCATGTTTATGTAGGTGCATATATATGGTAATTTGGGAGCCTCACTTTAGGCACCGAGGTTTGCAAATTCCTGGCCCAAATCACCAGTGCTACGTCATATGGGTCCCAATTCCCAAAAGTATTTATGCATGCCTAGGTAACACTTGGTCCGGTCTTGAGTGCAGGGGACTGGCCTAGATGACCCCTCAAGTTCCCTTCCAGTCCTACCATTCGATGTGCTTAACTCCTTTGTTAGTCAATGGGACGCCAGCACACATGGTTTCCTGACTAGGGATGGATTTAGGCTCTTGTTTAAGTGCTTCCCTGAATCAGGGCCATAGGTAGCTTTGGAGTCCTTCCCTGCAAAAAGCTATCCAGTCAGAGCCTACAATAGGTAACAACTTTATAAGGCAACATGGCATGGCTAGAACCGTGCATGAAAAAAACAACCCATCAGTAGTACAGAGACAAAGAATCTTCCAGAATTGTGTTGTAGAAACGGATGCATATGGATAAACATCAACCGCGAAACTAGTTGCTGAGGTGAAAATGAACTGTCCTTTACAGTGCTAAGATACACCCAGGTTTATCCAAGGGTCGAAATGACTTCATTCCAAACCTGAGCCATTTGCAGAACATGGAGAAAAGCACAGCAGGATTCCTTGCAAAGTGCTGAACTGAAGTTATCGGGCTGAACTCACAGAGTCATCTTTCAAAACAAGGGGAGAATGCTCCGGTCTGGGGGCTGGACCAGTGACAAAGAGAAGAGCCAGGCTATTGTATATGCAGCGGGACTATCCTCCGATTGTACAATAGGATACGGGTATTCGCCGACATGTGGAAAACACCAGATGCTCCGTTATGTCGTTCGCCAGCTTCACATTGATTAGGAGCAAGAAAACAGCTTCTTTGCTTCCAGGAACGATCGCACCGGTTGTTAAGCCTTGTAAATTTTGGCCCTGCTGAAGGTCCTCTTATCTTTGAAGTGTGCTGGTGGGTCAAGCAAAAGGAATGAGAGCCAGATGTACAACAGCACCTTCAGATGTCTGGGGCAGGAGCAGGGGTGGGAGAAAGAAAGAAGTCTCCAAGCACGGCATCAGCACAGGGATCTTACTGGGGAAAGCCCCATTTTTGTCTCTCTCGCTGGATGCAGTAAGACGGTGCCTTGACGTGGAAGTTCCTTTTTCCCCCCAGAAGAAGCAATGTGAGTTTCTCTCCCATCCCCCTCAACCCACGTGCCTCATCTCTCACCGCACAGGATGCCTCTTGGCAGCTTCTGGGTGCTGATCTGGCCCTTGTGGGGCCATGCTGCCCCCCTACAAACGCCAAGACAAAGAGGAAGTGGGTGGGTTAATGGAGGTGGAACCACCATGGGTCAGCAGCAGGGCTGGATCTTAGGACTCTCAGCACAGATCTCTCCCACCTGACCTAAAGGATGAACTCCATTAACTGTCAGCAGCAGTAAGCTGTTGTGGAGGAGCTGACAGGAGAGCTGAGCTTGTTTGAGACATCCTCAGAGCTCCAGTATGAAACTGCAGAAAAACCTGAGAGTCTCTGGATTAAATTTAGAAGTGTGAGCAACAAGGGTAACATCGTGGTGGGAGTCTGCTACAGACCACCAGACCAGGGGGATGAGGTGGACGAGGCTTTCTTCCAGCAACTAACAGAAGTTACTAGATCACAGGCCCTGGTTCTCATGGGTGACTTTAATCACCCCGACATCTGCTGGGAGAGCAATACAGCGGTCCACAGACAATCCAAGAAGTTTTTGGAAAGTGTAGGGGACAATTTCCTGGTGCAAGTGCTGGAGGAACCAACTAGGGGAAAAGCTCTTCTTGACCTGCTGCTCACAAACAGGGAAGAAATAGTAGAGGAAGCAATAGTGGATGGGAACCTGGGAGGCAGTGACCATGAGATGGTCGAGTTCAGGATCCTGACACAAGGAAGAAAGGAGAGCAGTAGAATACAGACCCTGGACTTCAGAAAAGCAGACTTTGACTCCCTCAGGGAACTGATGGGCAAGGTCCCCTGGGAGAATAACATGACGGGGAAAGGAGTCGAGGAAACTGGCTGTATTTTAAAGAATCCTTATTGAGGTTGCAGGAACAAACCATCCCGATGTGTAGAAAGAAAAGTAAATATGGCAGGCGATCAGCTTGGCTTAACAGTGAAATCCTTGCTCGTCTTAAACACAAAAAAGCAGCTTACAAGAAGTGGAAGATTGGACAAATGACCAGGGAGGAGTATATAAATATTGTTCAGGCATGCAGGAGTGAAATTAGGAAGGCCAAATCACACTTGGAGTTGCAGCTAGCCGGAGATGTTAGGAGTAACAAGAAGGGTTTCTTCAGGTATGTGAGCAACAAGAAGAAAGTCAAGGAAAGTGTGGGCCCCTTGCTGAATGAGGGAGGGAACCTAGTGACAGAGGATGTGGAGAAAGCTAGTGTACTCAATGCTTTTTTTGCCTCTGTCTTCACAGACAAGGTCAGCTCCCAGGCGGCTGCACTCCGCAGCACGGTATGGGGAGGAGGTGACCAGCCCTCTGTGGAGAAAGAAGTAGTTCGGGACTATTTAGAAAAGCTGGACGAACACAAGTCCATGGGGCCGGATGCACTGCATCCGAGGGTGCTAAAGGAGTTGGCCGATGTGATTGCAGAGCCATTGGCCATTATCTTTGACAAATCATGGCAATCGGGGGAGGTCCCGGATGACTGGAAAAAAGCTAATGTAGTGCCCATCTTTAAAAAAGGGAAGAAGGAAGATCCGGGGAACTACAGGCCAGTCAGTCTCACCTCAGTCCCTGGAAAAATCATGGAACAGGTCCTCAAGGAATCAATTCTGAACCACTTAAAGGAGGGGAAAGTGATCAGGAACAGTCAGCATGGATTCACCAAGGGCAAGTCATGCCTGACTAACCTAATTGCCTTCTATGATGAGATAACTGGCTCTGTGGATGAGGGGAAAGCAGTGGATGTGCTATTTCTTGACTTTAGCAAAGCTTTTGATACAGTCTCCCACAGTGTTCTTGCCAGCAAGTTAAGGAAGTATGGGCTGGATGAATGGACGGTAAGGTGGATAGAAAACTGGCTGGATGGTCGTGCTCAACGGGTAGTGATCAATGGCTCCATGTCTAGTTGGCAGCCGGTATCAAGTGGAGTGCCCCAAGGGTCGGTGCTGGGGCCGGTTTTGTTCAATATCTTCATCAACGATCTGGAGGATGGTGTGGACTGCACCCTTAGCAAGTTTGCAGATGACACTAAACTGGGAGGAGTGGTTGATACGCTGGAGGGTAGGGACAGGATACAGAGGGACCTAGACAAATTAGAGGATTGGGCCAAAAGAAATCTGATGAGGTTCAACAAGGACAAGTGCAGAGTCCTGCACTTAGGACGGAAGAATCCCATGCACTGCTACAGACTAGGGACCGAATGGCTGGGCAGCAGTTCTGCAGAAAAGGACCTAGGGGTTACGGTGGACGAAAAGCTGAATATGAGTCAACAGTGTGCCCTTGTTGCCAAGAAGGCTAACGGCATTTTGGGCTGTATAAGTAGGGGCATTTCCAGCAGATCGAGGGACGTGATTATTCCCCTCTATTCGGCACTGGTGAGGCCTCATTTGGAGTACTGTGTCCAGTTTTGGGCCCCACGCTACAAGAAGGATGTGGATAAATTGGAAAGAGTCCAACGGAGGGCAACAAAAATGATTAGGGGGCTGGAGCACATGACTTATGAGGAGAGGCTGAGGGAACTGGGATTGTTTAGCCTGCAGAAGAGAAGAGTGAGGGGGGATTTGATAGCTGCTTTCAACTACCTAAAAGGGGGTTCCAAAGAGGATGGATCTAGACTGTTCTCAGTGGTAGAAGATGACAGAACAAGGAGTAATGGTCTCAAGTTGCAGAGGGGGAGGTTTAGGTTGGATATTAGGAAAAACTTTTTCACTAGTAGGGTGGTGAAGCACTGGAATGTGTTACCTAGGGAGGTGGTGGAATCTCCTTCCTTAGAGGTTTTTAAGGTCAGGCTTGACAAAGCCCTGGCTGGGATGATCTAGTTGGGGTTGGTCCTGCTTTGAGCAGGGGGTTGGACTAGATGACCTCCTGAGGTCCCTTCCAACCCTGAGATTCTATGATTCTATGATCCGGCCTGAGTTTTGTGAGTTCGGAGTGCTTAAAAATGTGGCCCCCCACCTGCATAATCTCTCTGCCTGAGACGAACCGCAATGGCGGGTTTTGTGACAGTGAGATTTGTCTGGGCTCTGTCCAAACAAAGTAACTGCACTAAGACCCACCAAACTCATTTCATGTCGGCTACTGGAAAGCTATGGCTTTGGGCCACGACTGGTCAGGTGTGGGCTGGAACGATCCTCCTGGAACAGAAAGGCTCTCTTTCTCAAACCATCTAGCCCTCCAGGAATATTGCCATGTTTGCCTTTATCTGTAATATTGGTATATTTTATTAATTATTATTGTATTCGGAGTCAAGAGCCCTCCACACCTTATAAATATGAATTAATATTAGGCTGTATTATTATCCACGCTACTTTTGGCACCTGCAGCAAACATTTCTGTCGAGACATTCATTTCCCCCCCTCCTTTTGAGTTCTTTTGTTCTGTAACTTTGTATTAGATTCATAACACGTAACTGCTCATTTGGATTACACCTAGAAGCCCTGCTATAGGGGCGGGGCTTACCGGTGGTGCAGCCTAGTGGTTAAGTCACTGGCTCCCGGCTCTCCTCCTGTCTCCAGCATCCCTTGCCAGCAATCACTGCAACGCTGTGGTGGCCTACCTTTCGGCCAATAGCAACTCAGCCCTCCGGCCAGGTCACCAATCGAATTTAATCCCTTCCAGGGTAAAGAGTCCAACCAAAGATCTATAGTCTCATGTCCCCATAAAAGAAAGGGTCTTCTCCCCACCTCTGGGTCCCCTGTTGGTGGCACTCAGGGCTTACAGCGTCTCTATCCTCTACTTCTCTCCATGGGGGGAGGGTTTCTGGCTGGCAGGGGGCCTTAAATGTTGATTTTTCAATAAGTCTTGAAACACTGGGGAAGTTGCAGAAGACTGGATGAAAGCTAGCATCGGGCCAATATTTAAAAAGGGGAAACAGGATGGCCCAGGTAATTATAGGCCTGTCATTCTGACATCAATCCCGGGCCAGATAATGGAGCAGCTGATACAGGACTCTATTAATAAAGAATTGCTCCAGAGTACTTCTTCCCCTCTCCCCCTGAGGTCCGTCTCCTGCTCTGCCTCTTCCCCTGAGGCTCTGTCCCTGCCACTTCCTACCACTTGCTTCCCTGGTTCAAGGTGTGGTCAAATGCCTCGTCAATGATCCTCCAGAAGCTTGGATGAAGGGTCCCTGCTCTTAGGGAAAAGCGAGCTGCTCCAGAACTCCTCTCTCCCAGCGTGGGGTTTGTACCCCCACCCCATCGGCCCCACCGGAGCTGAGGACTCCTTGGAGTTGGCTGATGTACAAACATGTGGCCACTGCCCTTGGAGAGCTCATGGTCTAACCAGACCAAGCATGGGAGGGGAAGCAGAGATAAGGCGACTTGCTCAAGGTGGCGGGAGGATCATGAGAACCAGGAATAGAACCCAGGTCTCCTAAGTACAAGGCTAGTGTCCTGTCCACCAGAGGATGCTTCTCTGCCTGCTCCTTTCTTTGGCCTCTGGGGCTGGCTCCTCCTTGGAATTTCTTCCTTCCCCGAGGCCACACGGCTGTGGCAGGAGGGGAGCTGCCACACGTCTCTGCCCTGCACAGTGCTGGGTCCAGGGGTTGCGAGGGAGGGGGTGTGTGACTCAGAGTATCTGGGCCTAAATGGGGGCTGCCAGGCGGAAGCCCCGGCTCATGTGCAATGTGGCTGCCAGCCTCTTCAAGTCAGGATCTAGCTACATCAGCAGCCCCGTCCCCATCCATGACCCCTCGAGGCAGCTGTGCTCCTCTGGGCGGAGGAGCTGGAAAAGAATTGTCCCGCTTGGGAGGGATACCGCTGTGGAACGGGCTTCTAGAAGGGCTGGGCCCTTTCCAGTGTCTGGCCCCCTTCCGGGCATGCTGCAAAGACCCTTCTTTTTGACAGAGACATTTCCACTGGGATCAGAGTCTCTCTGTCACTGGACTGGCCGCTAGAGGAGGACCCAGAGCCATGCTGTAGTTGAGTTCATGCTGTATGGGAGCTAGGGTTGCCAACATTCTAATGGCCAGGAACCGGAACCCCGAGGCCCCGCCCCTACTCCGCCTCTTCCCCCGAGGCCCCTCCCCTGCTCCGCCTCTTCCCCTGAGGCCCCACCCCTGCTCCGCCTCTTCCCCTGAGGCCCCTCCCCTGCTCTGCCTCTTCCCCTGAGGCCCTTCCCCTGCTCCGCCTCTTCCCCCGAGGCCCCACCCCTGCTCCGCCTCTTCCCCCGAGGCCGCTCCCCTGCTCCGCCTCTTCCCCCGAGGCCCCACCCCTGCTCCACCTCTTCCCCCGAGGCCCCACCCCTGCTCCGCCTCTTCCCCCGAGGCCCCACCCCTGCTCTGCCTCTTCCCCCGAGGTCCCTCCCCTGCTCCGCCTCTTCCCCCGAGGCCCCACCCCTGCTCTGCCTCTTCCCCTGAGGTCCCTCCCCTGCTCCGCCTCTTCCCCCGAGGCCCCACCCCTACTCCGCCTCTTCCCCTGAGGCCCCTCCCCTGCTCCGCCTCTTCCCCTGAGGCCCTTCCCCTGCTCCGCCTCTTCCCCCGAGGCCCCACCCCTGCTCCGCCTCTTCCCCCGAGGCCCCTCCCCTGCTCCGCCTCTTCCCCAAGGCCCCACCCCGGCATTGGGGGGGGGGGGGCGGCACTTGGGGTTTTTTTTTGCTTGGGGCGGCCGGCCTTGGGTACTGCGCATGCGCAGTATGTGTAATCTGGGCGGAATTGATTCTGCGTCACTTCCGGTGTGTCGCGAAATGATGCATGTCTAAAAAGTGTGTCACCAACATGAAAAGTTTGGAAAGCTCTGGTCTAGGTGAAAACCGGATGGATGGCAACCCTACAGTGAGCAGAGACCAGCAGAAGACACAGCAAGCTTGCAAGGGATGAATGTGCCATCTGAACTAATTTACCTGTCAAGTGCTACAGTGCATACGGTGAGGGGTGCTAGAGAAAATTCTAAGACAAACAAAGACCGAGAGAAGTATTCATGGCATTTTCCCAGCCAATAAAACCGCAGGTCCCTTCTTATGATCTAAAAGCCTGGCCTTCCTATGGAGCATAGTGCTTGCTTGCTACCACAAATGGCCCTGTTTGCACCAAATTGCCCCTTACATGTGTAAAATGGGCTCAGCCCAGATTAATTTCTCACATTCCTTCCTGGCCTTTGTTACGGTCACATGCTTTTGTGCTGTTTGGTTTAAGGTTCAGAATCACGAATACCTTGTCTAATAATATCTACCACTGGCCGAGGTTTCGCGAAAGATACACCTACGCACACCATGCCTGTGGAGACTGTATTAGCCGCAAACAGTAAAGGATTCCACGTATCTGAAAGCCATGGCTGGAGTCTCTGGCTCTTGGGTAGTGTTATAAAAATCATCCCCACGATGACACTATGTCCAGTACTAGGTCTTGCTTAACTGCACTGTTAATTGAAGCAATTCCAGCCAGGAATCCATGCGGAGAAAGGAATCTCCTTTGATTTAAGGGGCTAGCAGACAGACATGCCGTGAGTGCTGTTGGGTCTCACAAGCTGGGCTGGGTCAGTACTTGGAAAGACTTCCGCGGGGAGTGAGGGACATGAAGCGGCCACTGGAAGTGGTGATGGTGACTCAGTAGGTGCCATTTCCCTTTTGGAGCATTGAACCAGTTACCCAGGATGGTGCTGGGAGACTCCAGGCAGAGGGCGGCATCAGCAGGGCACGCTTCCTGGTCACTCTGTCTCAGCTGAGCTCTGAACATAGCTCTTTACCAGGTGGGACACGCGTCCAGGGTTAAACGTTGCTGGCACATGCAGACCTGGGGTTTCAAATACACATGGTCACCGATGGCCAAGGGATACACCGCGGCTGTGCGAGGATGCCCCAGTCTGGAGCTAGCAATCACGCTCCCGGAGCAGACGACATTTGGAACGAGATGTAAAACTGACCTGGGTTCTATTCCCAGCCCTGTCGATGACTTACTCCATATCCTTGGGCAAGGCACATCAGCAATCTCCGTTCCTCGGTTTCCCCCCCCCGTAATATAGCGATACTGATACCTGCCCACCTTTGCGAGGCGCTTTGGGATCCACAGGTGACAGCTAAGCATCTTCATTGAAATTTAGTATCCGAGATTCAACAGAGCCTGGTGGAAGCACAGGAACAGCCCGACTGGACCTGGCCAGGGGTCTGTCTTGCCCACTACCCCATCTCCCACAGTAGCTAGCACCAGATGCTTTGGATTGACGAGCTTCTTAACTGCAGGGATCAGTCCAAATTTCAACCTGAGTCTCCACACATGAATCTTGTGTCTACTGAACCCCCATGTAGTTTAAACCGGATGCTGCTGACGGTCCAACAGCAGCTGTGGTCTTCTGACCCTTGCAGTGTTTAAGGTACACGCGCCATGTACTATATAATCTGTGAAGCACTTTAGGATGAAAGGTGCTGTGAAGTAGTAACATCAGGTCACACTGCCGGTAAGATCGATGGGGCAGCGGGGGTGACATCTGATGACTGATATTAAGGCAAAGCTCCTTTTTAGAGAACATAGACAGGTTTGGAGACTGCATAACAAGGCAGCAGCAGACACGCTGGCTTCCCCCTAAGGGCCAGCCCCTATCCTAGCTGGCAATAGAGAGGTGAAAGGATCTGCAACTCATACTCAGTTCCAGGATCGATCAGTTGCCCTGGGAACAGCTGTTTCTGGTGGCAGCTGACCTCCACCTGGCTCTTTGAACTGGCAGCACACTAAGGATTTTCTTAGAAAAGGAGTTTGCATTTTTCAAGCCCTCAAAGATTCTGCATCGTCAAGAGAAAAGGCATAGAGCAGACGACGTCAGCTCCTGTAAGCAAGTTTTGCCTGTCTATAGCTCCGTTCGCCTGAGGATCTCCAAGTGCGTTAATGAATTAAGCCTTACAGCCTATCCCCAGCCCCCATGAGACAGCGAGTATTCCCCCCACTTACAGCTGGGGAAACCGAGGCAGGGAGAGGGATTTGCCAAGTTGTGCAGTGGGTCTGTGAGAGAGCTGAGAAGAGACAAGAGGCTGGATATTCTGGCTCCTGGTGCTGTAGCCACAGGGCCAGCCCCTTCCCACACACTCATCCCATCTCTCAGTGCTGGAAATGGGGCTCCAGGCTGGTGAAGTCTCTGTGGTCGTGTTCTCCAAGGGGCTGCTGAGGAGGACAGACAAGGTTGCGCTCCTCATCTTCTCCCAGCTGGTCTGACCCACCCCAAACATTGCATCTGGACTTGAGAATTGATGCCAGAGCTGAACTGTTTCCCTGTACATGGTGTTCTCTCTCTCTCACGCCCGCAAAGGGATGGGCCGGTTAGAACTCCTGCAGCTCCAAAACGCTTTGACCAACCGGCACAGGTTTGACTGGGACTCAAGCAGCTGGACTCTAGTACTTGAAGACTAGCAAGGGCGGGGAAAGTTGTTCTTGTAGCTAAGGCACCGGGGTGGGAGTCATTTCCCAGCTCTGCTACAGACTTGGGCAAGACACTTAGGCCCAGATTCTCACAGGTATTTAAGATCCTCTATTGAAATCCATGGAGATTAGGAGCATAAACACCTTTGAGGATCTGGCCTTTAACCTCTCTGTGCCTCAGAGAAAATGGGGCTCCTAATGGGGGAGGCAGCATTGCCTAATGGAGCGTGCACCAGACTGGGACTCAGGGGAGGTGGGTTCTAATCCTAGCTCTGCCACTGACCTGCTGAGGGGGCCTTAGGAAAGTCACTTCCCCTTTCTGTTCCTCAGTTTCCCCATCTGCAAAATGGGGATTGTGATACTATCCTCCTTTGCGAAGCACTTTCAGATCTATAGGTGAAGAGCTCAATATTAGGCATCATTATTATCCCTTCCCTTGACTATTTAGATTTGGAGCAGGGATCATCTCTTACTATGGGTTTGTACTGCCCCAGCACAACAAGGCCCTGATACTGACTGGGGCCTCTACGCCTTGCTGGGATACAAAATATAATTTGCTGAGAGATGGGATATTAAAAGGTAACATTGCAGAGGACTCAACCTAGGGCAGAATACCGTCATCAAATTTGCATAATCTACTAAGGACCACTGCACCTGCCGGAGTGACCACGGGTGATGGCGTCGCACCGGGCATGGTGTAGCGAAGTTCCCAGATCTGGCTCAATCCTGCAAATCCACATATCTCTGGGGCGGCTACGTGGCCATCGCCAGGTCATGCACCCCTTCACCTGTGGCTAGAGAGTTTGAGAGTACAGCACGTTGGGGTGTTTTGTCTATCCTGGAGCCATGGCCAAAGAACATGCAAGGCCACAAGGGAGGCCAGATCTCTGAAAGAGTGTGACATTTCACTCAGTGTCAAACCACTTTGCACTCAGGATTTGCAAAAAGAACAGGAGTACTTGTTGCACCTTAGAGACTAACAAATTTATTTGAGCATAAGCTTTCATGGGCTACAGTTCACTTCATCAGATGCATCGAATGGAACATATAGTAAGAAGGTATATATACATAAAAAGAATCATGAAAAGGTGGAATTTGCCATACCAACTCTAAGAGGCTAATTAATTAAGGAGTGCTATTATCAGCAGGAGGGAAAAAACTTTTGTAGTGATAATCACATGGCCCATTTCAGACAGACAGATGACAAGAAGGTGTGAGGATACCTACGATGGGGAAATAGATTCAATTTGTGTAATGACCCAGCCATTCCCAGTCTCTATTTAAACCTAAATTAATGATATCTAGTTTGCAAATTAATTCCAATTCGGCAGTTTCTCGTTGGCGGCTGTTTTTGAAGCTTTTTTCTTGCAAAATTGCCACCTTTAAATCTGTTATTGAGTGACCAGAGAGGTCCCTTTTCGACCAGGCGTTGCCGGACGCCTGGCAACTCTAACTCAGGAGTTAGTGCTGTGAGAGGAGTGAGAAGAAAGGGGCAAAAGACCTTTTGTTTATGTTCCTTTCGGGCTATCGGTGAAGGCGGTGTTGGTTTGGGGACTTGGCGTACCCTGGTAGGGGACTGAATGTTTAAGTGACCTGGCCAGAGGGCTAGGCCCTAGAAGCCCCAGACGGAGGTGATCCAGGGGAAGACCCAGCAACTCACACGCCCAGCGACTTGCTTCTGTGCAGGTGGGACTTGCTCTGGGGCAGGACCCTATAGCAATTACTATTGCCATTTTTCAAATGAGGCTGCGAGAGGTGAAGTCATTTGCTCCAGGAGATACAGTGCACAAATGGCACCGGTGGGACTAGAACCCTGGAATGCTGACTCCCAATTCCCTTCTGCTATTCTAACCACTAGGCCCCACTCCTCTTCCAGAGCAGGGACTAGAACCAGGGCATCTCCTGCTCCACTAACTAGGCACACACCTCTCCTGTGATCTGTAGGGCCAACACTCCACATTTAATACGGAACACGTTGCCTTATCTTAGAACGGCATCTGTTGCTTCAGCTAAATCGAACACCATGAAATAAAGAAATCCTTCTGAAATAAGTCAATCCAGTAGTCATTCTGGGCCATTCATTCTGCAGGGAGAAGACCTCTTCCCCTGTGATTTAAGCAGTCTGTGATGTTGCTCCATCTTCTCTTCCAGCATAAGAAGCATGGGGTTATCCCAACACATTATTATACACTCTGGGGTGTCTTATTACTTGAAATATGCTGAACAAATATAACTGAGTAGCTTATCTTGGCTCGGGCACATTTCATAAAAGCCTCCCAGCTCAGTTCTCGGAGGCTCTCTCCTGGTTCAAGGAAAGTATATCTCCCCATTCTGCTTCTTCCATGCTCTTTCCAGGCAGTCTTCATTCTGTGCTCTGCTCGTTAGTTTTTCTCATCTACCTCCTCCTCCATTTTCATTCTGGGGTTTCCTTGCTATGCTTATCATTTAGAGCAGGTTAGTTTTACAGAAAGATTCAGGATAAGAATAAGGACGTTGATGGATAATTTATTAATTATTATTTTATAGATTTTAACCCCATCTAGTCTGACCTCCTGCATAGCACAAGCCATGGAATTTGACCCAGGGATTTCTGCAGTTGAGGGAATTTTTCATTCTATGTACATACAAACTCTCTTGAGCCCCATAACTTTTGGTTGAATAATAAACTTTATACTGGCTTAAACGTGTCTACAAGTTGATGTACAAATTACAGAGGGATCACTTTGTTCAGCACCAAAGTGCAGCCACCTCTGTGCAGCTGTTTAGCAAAGCACAGCAATGCTACCTGCGAGTGTAGGACAGAAAAAGGAGAAGAATTTCTCCAATTCCAACTGCAGGGAGAATATAGAGAGGCAAAATAGAATGCCATCACCAGAATTTGGTGAGAAGGACACTGGGATTAATTCCCCCCCTCCCCCCTGCAAAAATACCAAAGTTCAAGGACTGGTGTAGATAGTGGAAATAAAATAAGTTACACTAAGAAAATGCCCAAACTCCTCATTAATGCATAGATTCCAAGGACAGAAGGGACCATTGTGATCATCTAGACTGAACTCTGGTATAGCACATGCCAGAGACCTGCAACCACAATAATTTCTAGAGCCGAGCTTTTAGAAAAACAACCAATCTTGATTGAAAAATGGTGAGTGATGAAGAATCCACCATGACCCTTGGTAAATCGTCCCAAGGCTTAATTACTCTCTCCATTAAAAAATGTATGCCTTATTTCCTGTCTGACTTTGTCTAGCTTCAACTTCCAGCCATTGGATGGTGTTAGACCTTCCTCTGCTAGATTGAAGAGCCCATTATTAAATGTTTGTTCCCTGTGTAGACACTTATAGACTGTGATCAAGTCACCCTTTAACCTTCTCTTTGTTAAGCCAAATAGACCGAGCTCCTTGAGTCTATCGCTATGAGGCAGGTTTTCTAATCCTTTAATTATTCTCGTGGCTCTTCTCTGAACCCTCTCCAATTTATCAACTTCCTTCTTGACTTGTGGGCACCAGAACTGGACACAGTGTTCCAGTAGTGGTCACAGCAGTGCCAAATATGGAGGTAATATGACCTCGCTATTCCTACTCAAGATTCTCCTGTTTATGCATCCCAGGATCAACTCCAATACGAAACTCCAATATCTTGTACTGCTGGAGAGTGGTGACAATATTGAACTCAAACTTAAAGAAAACAAAGATTGCTTATGCTAAGATCATTAGTCCATCTACCTGATCCCATTTCTGGAACCGTGTCTGACCCTGCTGTGTGCTTACTCCCACTGACTATATCACCTCTGAACTATCAGACTACACAATGTAGTAGGGGTGTCCATTCTAGGACACTCATAGCCCACCTTTGGCTTAGATCCCATAGCTCTAAGAGGTGTAAAATGTTTCTGTTCATCTCAATAGTGTGTTGACTCTGAAGCCTAATGATAAACATGCAAATGAAAATGTTATTAACTTTGACAAATTGCCATGAAAATGTAGAAGCCTGGGCACAAAATCTACCCGCCCACCCTTACTATGACAATGATGGTGACTGGCCTTTACAAATACCGTAAATAGGTTAGAGCAACAAGGCTGGCTACTAGACAGCCTTTAAAGCAACGGCGACTGTTGCAACAAAGAAACGAGGGGAGGTTTATGGGCACAATCTCTCTTTCTCCACCATGTGTTTCATCTCAGAGGCATGAGGTGGCAGCTGTGAGCAGAACTCTTACCACTTGTTCCTAGTTTACAGCTCAGGGCTGCTCCTTGAATTCTTAAGAGCGAGAGGCGAAAATGATTTATTCTCTGGAAACACGAGCAGATTTCCACTGTGAGCTTTTATCATAATTACGGGTCTAAAATGTCAATTGCACAGATTACATTTCTCTCCCAAAACACGCCGAGCGTTTTATGTGCAAATGTAGTGATTTTAAAAGGCACTTGACAGACAGCCCCGGAAGCGTAAGTCTCTAACACCAGCCTGACCGGACCACCTCTAGGGGAGAAAGGCAGAGCTCAGTATCCATGACTGCTACAGTCCAAAGGCTCCCTCCTTTGGGTCCACAAAGGGCACCTCTGTGATGTAAGCACCTGTCTAGTGATAACTGGATTGGGAGGTGCCGGGCAGTCAAACAGCCATCATCTGATACTAATTCCTAGTCATGTAATGCCACGGCCCTGGGTGGGTTGTCAGCAGCGAGAATTGAACCTCGGATTGCTGGATCTTAAAGCATGAGCCTCTACAGCATAAGTGAAAAGGTCCCCCGCTCTTAGGCAGGGCTATAGCAGGTGCCTGACTTCTATATGTGCCCCAGTCACCACTAGAGGGGGACAGAGCACCCCACTGAATGAGTGTGGGTTACAGTAATTAGGTACTGCCCCGGATTTGAATGGGAGAACGAATGCTTAATTACCAGCCACCACAACCATTTCCCCGTCACTAGAAACCCAGCGGGCAGACGCAGTTCCTCCAAAGCCCAGCTTTTCCTCCCGCAATAGGAAAGGGGGAGAAGTAGCAGGGCTTGGAAACTAGCCCGAGGGTTAAGGGCCCACGGCTGAGAACGCCCTGCCTCCGAGAGGCTCAGATCTGGGAGACGGTTGGCTCCGGACCCCCAGCCTTGCTCAGCCGTGGGGGTCGGATGCAAGGTGCAGAAGGTCTCTCGGGCGCGTAGGGCTTTCCAAACACTCTTTGTTGCTCCCGGCACCAAGCAGAGGGGCAGCTCCACCAGACACTACGTGAATGACAGATCCAGGTGTCGTCTCATAGGCAGCATGACGCTGGGATCCAGCCTGGAGTTCACAAAGGCCCAGAGTAGAGCTGTCCGCATGTAGTGGCGGCAGGGCCACATAGAGAGGCTGACCAGCCGGCTGCACCTTACCGAAAGGACAAGGATCTGCTCGCTCAGGCAGCAGGGGTTCCTCTCTTAAGATTTCCGAGGTCCCAAGTTTGAGCCACATCACTGATAAAACCTGCCCAAGGGCGCGGTGTTATGCGCAGAATGAGGCTTAGCAGGCCGGCCCCACTGCAGAAGAAATAGGGTAGAAGGTGGGTTCCCTTTGGCTTAGCAGCCTGTGAGCTCAATGAGACTTTACCGGGTGGCCGTAGTTCAAGAAGACAACCCATCCATCAGGATAGGTGCCGCCTGCCCCGGATGGCGTCACACGCTGCGTTTGGGGGCCAGACCCAGCGCCCGCTGCTATTACTGATGCAGTGGCCGATGCTGCTTAGCACCAAGTCAGATGCAGGCTCTCCCCCCACCCTGTGCTGGGCAGCTCCCTCCCACTGGGGATGGGTGGCCCTGCAGGCAGACAGCTGCGGAGGTGGCCCGTCCGACGGAGGCTCCAAATTTGAGAAAAGCACCAGAAGCGACGCTCACTCTGTTGAGCTTGACATTTATCACAGGATCATAAGCAGAGATAGAAAAGACCAAGCTCTGGTGGTTAGCTTCACCCCAGACATGGCCACAGATCAACCCCACAAAGCCCTTATTAGTGTTTGTAGCACAGTAACACCCAGAGGCTCTAATGCACCAGGAACTGTACAGACACAGAGGAAGAGATGGTCCACGCCTCAGAAAGCCAGACGGCAAACAGACCCCCAGGGAGCGGCAGGGACACCCCTGCCAAAGGTCAGAACCAGGACTAGAAATCAGGTCTCCTGAGGTCCAAGCTCACCACTAGACCATTCTGCCCCTCTAGTGGGGCACCCTCAGGGACTAACGCTAAACAGCTGTCAAGTGTTCTGCGGGCTCAGAACCCATGTGACTAAGACAGGAGGCATGGAGAAGGATGGGCTGGCAGACCAGGGCTTGCGTTCAGAAGACAGGTGGGTTCTTTTCTCACCTGTATTAAGGACTGGGGGGCAGCCCATTTAATGTCTCTATGGCCCACTGCCCCATCTGTAAAAACTGGCTTAATGCTACTATACCCATTGCCACAGGGTGCTGTGAAATGGCAGTCATTAAGGTCAGGTAACCTCTTGGTCGAGAGACATTACAGAAACACAACACTTATTTTTATTGTTGCATGATGGATCTACTTGCATTTATACCCCCCCAAGTTACTCCTGGTTTCCCTTCAGAGGGGCATGGCCCCGTGGTTAACACACCAGTGCAAGAGTAAGGGGATCTTGGAATTATTCCAGGTTCTGTCCAGCGAGGTGCTTATGTGGCCTTTATCACCACAGTATACGCGTGCCTCTGGGTGCCCTTGGGCAAGCCACATCACTGCTCTATGCCTCAGTTTCCCCATTTGTAAAACAAGAATAATGATATCAACCGACTTCACAAGGGGGCTGCGAGGGTTCATTCATTCATGGCTGTAAATAACTTCGAAACCCTCTCGTAGCAGAAAGGAAGGATGGTTCATTGGTTAGGGAGCTGGCCTGCATCTCGAGAGAAATGGAATACATTCCTTCCTCTGCTGCAGACTTCCTGTGGTTCCTTGGGCAAGTCACTTAGCTGCTGCGTGCCTCAGTTTCCATCTACACAATGGGGAGTAGCAGCACTGTCCTGCCGCATAGGGGTGTGTGAGGATAACTACATTAAAGAGTGTGAGGAGCTCAGCTGCTCTGGCTTCGGGGGCCGGAGAAGTGCCTCTGACAAATAGCTAAAAAGTGCTGGAGTGAGGTGATGAGGTATTGTTATAAATTGTCCCTAATGCATCACCGTCTGGAGACTGAATCCAGACCTATTAGTGAGCATTAGCATTTATGAGACGCGGCTGCCAAGACCATAAAATAAAATCTCAAGAAGCCCAACCACCAGCCCTTTATTTATTGTTTGTGTGTCATTAGGATTCTGGCAGAGGGAGATGCTTCGAGCCATCGGAAACTACCTTCCTGAAAAATCAAGCCGAACCCCGGGCGCCTCGCTGCGAGCCAGCTAATGGACAGTTCCCAAACCTCCTCCACCCCCCACCCCGAAGTATTTCATTCCTGACGCTCGAGAGAGCAGCACAGTTAATAGGGCAGAGAGTGGGGATGAGACAATCATAGATCAACACTGTAGCACCGGTGCATTAGCTGGGTGACAGCAGATGCCTCTGGAGTGATAAACAATGATTGATAGCCCAGCCGAGGCCAGTTTCCATTAAAGTGCTGTTAGGGGCTGAAAAGCAAGTCTGCAAAAGTGGCAGTGTCGCCAGCCGCATTTATCCTGCCCCAAGCGACTTTCCCGGGAGATCGGCTCAGTGCGCACAGCTCAGGTCGGTGCTTCTGCCATCCAGCGCCATGCAGTCAGCCTGGCCAGCCGAGTCCTACCTGCCCCACCATTAGTATAGTGTTGTGTGGTCAGAGCTGCGCTGAGCATGGACTGGGTGAGCCACAGGGCCACAAGACTCATTCTCCCACCCCAGCGCTGGAGAGAAGAGTTCCCAGTTCCCTCTCCCAGAGCTGGGTTGCTAGTGGGGATAGATTCTGGTTCCTCCCCCGAGAGATGGGCTCACTCCGCAAAGACAACAGGAGAGAAATCTTGCGTTTGCCAGTAAATTCCTAGACAAGGCCAGACAGGACCCCTGTGCATGGGTCCCTTCAACAATGTGTATAGTGGGGGTGCTGAGAGCCATTGAATCAAACTGCAAACCCTGTATGTGATGGAAACCACCCCCCTGCACTCCTAGTTCCAGCACCTATCCCCCTGTGATCACCTAGTCAGACCTACTGTAGAACAGAGGCCACAGAACTTTCCAGCAGTCATTCCTGTTTGAATTAAAGATCTGCTCTAAGAAAAACATCCTAACTTGATTAAAGATTGCCAGGGATGGAGAATCCACCGTGTCCCTTGGCAAATTGTTCCACTGGTTAATTACCTTCCCTGTTTAAAAAAAACGTACACCTGTTTTTCAGTCTGAATTTTTCTAGCTTCAACTTCCAGCCCTTAAAGCAAGTTGACCTGGCTCTGCTGGACTGAAGAGCTCATTATTAAATATTTGTTCCTCATATAGGTACTTATAGACTGTGATCAAGTCACCCCTGAACCGTCTCTGTGTTAAGCTAAATAGATGGAGCTCCTTGAGTCTCTCACTACGAGGCAGATTTTCTAATCCTTTAATCGTTCTTGTGGCTCTTCTCTGAACCCGCTGCAATTTATCAACTGATCTCAATGCCTCTAGTTGCCAGTGCAACACAAATAATTAAATATAAAGACTGATCATAGGAGTAGCCCTGGGAGTTCACAATAGCTACACGATGTTCTAACATTCTTAGGTGTTGCTATAATAATGTGATTTTGGATTACTGTGCTCGTTGGTTAGAAAGTCCTTGAATGAAGGATCTGTTCAGCTATATGGTGCTGTTATTAATAGCATCCTGTAATTAAGAATGAATAACGGTGTCTTTGAAATCCTAGAAAAAAGTTTGTTCCACATATTCTGTTTGAAGTCTTCCAAGGCAGATGTTTTTCAGAATGGATCTAACAGCGATTCTCAAATTTTCCCAGCCCATCAGCTCACATTGCAACTGGGAAAAGCAGTTTTGGGAACCCTTTCTCGTAAATGTTCTGACATCCCCTCTCACAAAACCCCACAGTGATTGCAACTAGAGCAGGTTGGTGGGAAAAAATTCTCTGTAGAAAATGTTGACTGTCAAAGCACCGAAAATCTAAAAGCTGAACATTTTCTGACAAAAACACTGAAATTTTGCAAGGAAAGCAGCCACTTTCTGTGAAAATGTTCATTGTATCAAAACCCCAGCTTTCTTTGAATAAAAGTTTCAATGGAAAGTTTTTGATCAACCCCAGTTACAACGCTCCCACCTCAAATCTGTTTACAAACTCTCCTGGAGGAGTGATAAGAGTTGGACAGGACTATTTCAACAAAACCTTTTTTCAATTGAAAGCGCTAATTTGTCAAAACCAAAACTTTGTGAGAAAGCGTCAGTTTGAATGAATTTCTTGACTGAAAAAAGTGTGAGAAAAAAAAGTATGAGATTTGTTGAAATGGGACAAATTCCAGTTTTCTGTTTCCGAGTGACTGTTCGTTTAGAAATTTCAGCTAATTAGAGTTAAAATATAAAATAAATAAATAAATAAATAAATAAATAAATGGTCAACATTGAAACCAAACCTTTTGCAATTACAAAAACAAATTGTTCTTGATATGATTGAAATGAAATCTTTTCATTGACTGTACCTAAACATTTTTTCAGTTTATGAAAACCATTTTTTGGTTTATGAAAATTTTCAAGATTTTGACTTCTAACCCCCAACTTGGGATGGGAAAATTTTTTCAGAATCTCAGAAAATTTTCACAGGATGGAAAACCATCTCCTGCCCAGCTCTAGTTGTGAGCCCCATGTTTAGAACCCGCGATCTAGTCTTATATAAGTGAATACCTTCACTACATACTATTTTTCCATTTTGCAGATGAGCACTCCTTTGAGAAAAGGGGAAGTAAGGGGAGCTTGGCTTATTTAAATTATACATCACATGGGTAGTGGACATTCTGTGCCAATGAAAGGGTGCCTTTAGCTCTTTCTATTCCTAGCTGTGTTCCTGTCAAGTTCCCTGCTGAGAGCAAATACTGTAGCAAAGCCCTGAAGTCATAGAATCTCAGGGTTGGAAGGGACCTCAGGAGGTCATCTAGTCCAACCCCCAAAGTGAGAGACACATGGGTTTTATTTCCCAAGTATTTCACATGGATGCAGAAGGAACAGGTGACCCTTCTGCTAGGTGGTGTAGGTAGCAACAAGGCTGAGTTCAATAACTAGGGGTTCCTCTTAACAATACAAAACAGAACCGGCTCGAGTCCCCGCACAGTAATCTGGGAAAATCTACCACCATCCCGGGGCGCCTGCAAGCACTGAGTCTGTGCATAACAAAAGACAGCTTTTACTACTGAAGAAAACAGCTTTAATTTGGGAAAAGCCTGCCAACATAATGTCGGGTTCTTCCCCCTTCCTCTGAAACACCTGATGCTGGCCCCTGTTGGAGACAGGATGCTGGACTAGATGAACCATGAATCTGAGGCAATATGACAATCCCTATGTCTAGTTTGCAAAGGAAGTTTATCAGTCCATGGAATAACCATGAAAACATTTGGGTCATTTAAAACTGGACTCTGACAAAGCACCAAAGAAACCAAGGCAGAGAAAATCCTGCATTGGCCAGGGATGGGGACAGACTAGACAATGGAATAAGTGCCTTTCCATGTAAATGTAACACACTGGCTTCATGTGTGCAACTATGTTGCCTTCTAGTGGTTGGGCCCAGAGAGGATAACAACCTGAGACTTGCTCACAACAAGTGAACTATCAATTGCACACATACAAAATGGGAAATGACTACCTAGGAAGGAGTACTGCAGAAAGGGATCGGGGGGTCATAGTGGATCACAAGCTAAATCTGAGTCAACAGTGTAACAGTGTTGCAAAAAAAACCAAAACATCATTCTGGGATGTATTAGCAGGAGATTTGTAAGCAAGATACGAGAAGTAATTCTTCCGCTCTACTCCGCGCTGATTAGGCCTCAACTGGAGTATCATGTCCAGTTCTGGGCACCACATTTCAGGAAAGATGTGGACAAATTGAAGAAATTCCAGAGAAGAGCCACAACAATGATTAAAGGTCTAGAAAACATGACCTATGAGGGAAGATTGAAAAAATTGGGTTTGTTTAGTCTGGAGAAGAGAAGACTGAGAGGGGACATGAGAACAGCTTTCAAGTACATAAAAGGTTGTTACAAGGAAGAGGAAGAAAACTTGTTCTTCTTAACCTCTGAGGATAGGACAAGAAGCAATGGGCTTAAATTGCAGCAAGGGCGGTTTAGGTTGGACATTAGGAAAAACTTCCTAACTGTCAGGGTGGTTAAGCACTGGAATAAATTGCCTAGGGAGATTGTGGAATCTCCATCATTGGAGATTTTTAAGAACAAGTTGGACAGACACCTGTCAGGGATGGTCTAGATAATGCTTGGTCCTGCCTTGAGTGCAGGGGACTGGACTAGACGACCTCTCAAGGTCCCTTCCAGTGCTACGATTCTAAATTGAGATCTCCATTAGCTCAAGTGATAGGAGCAAGTGCTTGGGGCACTAAAAGTCCCTGTGTTCTCTCCCTGGGGATTTCTGCTGTGCCTGTATGCATGCACTGTGGTATGTTACATCAAGGCCGCTTGCTTGAAATCCACAGACTCCAGTTGTTAAGAAACGCCATGAGACATAGGGAGGGGCCCTTGGACTACAATGCTCATGATGGTGGCATATCAGCTCTTTGAAGCTAGTATATAAACTACTTTGATCGATGCAAAGATGCCCGCTTTGTTGCTTTCAGAAGCAAAAGGCTCCCTGTCTCTGGAGTCATCCAGTCCCTTAGCACGTTCTTATCGAGTGTTCTGAAATGCATTACCGATCCCGGCAAGAGAGAGCCATAAATCCCCACAACCCCTGAGCTTTACTGTGCGCTGGACTGTTTGGATATTCAGAATCGACAAATCATTCCAAGAAATATTATTTCTTCCATGGCATTGCATCAAAATAGTTTATGGCGGTGGCAGTTGGAGCGTGGATTTATAGCAGCTGCCGCTTGGGTAAGATTGTGGGTCACCTCATTGAAATTCACCCTTTTGTAAAAACCAAAGCCAGCGACACTGAGTTTGAAGAGTCCCCGCCCCTCCCCCGCCCCCAAATCATACCTTGGGAGAGGCAAAGATTTTTGGACTCACCAGAACGGACTTTGGTTTGGCTCATTCTTACTGGGGCAGGCACAGTGACCCAATGTGGGGTAGTCCGGGGCAGCAATTCCACTGCACAGCTGGAGTTCTCGGGCTCAGCATCTGCCTAACTCAGCTCCCAGTGAAGTCAACGAGCATTTTACCATTGCCTTCGGTGAGTTCTGGCGATGCTGGGTGCATTTGCAAAGCCCCACCCCTTTTGCACAGTGTCTTCCATGGGAACATCTCAAAGCATTTTGAAAAACAAGTCAGTCCTTACAATGTCCTGGAAGTGGGGGGAGCCAAGGAGCTATGTGACATGGCCAAGATCAAAGAGGAAATCTATAGCACAGGCAGGAGAATAACCCAGATCTCCTGACATCCAGGGCTGTGGCATTCAGGGCTGGCGCACCCACTAGGCGACCCTAGGCGGTCGCCTAGGGCGCCAGGATTTTCGGGGGGGCGCGAGCGGCTGCCTCCTGGCTCCACGGCTGAGTGTGGAGCCGGGGGGCGGCTGGCCACGGCTGCCTCCCGCCTCTGTGGCTGAGCTGGGAGCCGGAGGGGCGGCTGGCTGCGCCTGCCTCCTGCCTCCCGGATCCGCAGCTGAGCCGGGAGCCATAGGGGCGGCTGGCCTTGGCTGCCTCCCGCCTCCTGCCTCCGGGACTGAGCTGGGAGGGCCCTGCGGGTGGGTGGGGGGAAGCTGGCTGCCACGGGGGTGGAGGTGTTAGCTGGGGTGTGGGGGGGGGTCGTCGCAGGGCTGGTGCAAGGAAGTTTCACCTAGGGCACGAAACTTCCTTGCACCGGCCCTGGTGGCATTAACCACAATCTCTCTGAATAAGCTCACTCCTTGAGAGAACCAGTGTTGCTCAAAGATCTCTTCCTGTGCACACGGGTAGCACGTAAACACGGCTCCTATACAGACACAGCAGCGTGGTTAGACACAACAGCAGGATCCAGGCCCTGTGTTGATCTGAACACAGCCATCATGTGATACACAAACATACTGCACGTGGGCACATGCAGACACACAACCGTGAGGGCTTACAAGGGTTGCACAGCACAGCTCCACATCACCTGTGGCTGGAGCTAATTGGGAATTTTTCAATGAGACATTTTCCCGTCCAAAGGTAGCTGTGTCATAACGGAAACGGTTCGGGTTTGAAAAGTTTCTCGACTCAAAAGAAGGTTGCAAAAAGTTTCCAAATCAGAATGTTCCATTCTGACATTTTCACGATGAAAAATGTCAGTTTTCTGGTTCGAAATAACTTTTCGTTTAGAAATGTTAGCTAATTATAGTTAAAAAAAACAATAAAAAGTGTTTGAAATTGCAACGAAATGGTTTTGTTCGACACAAATCAAAGTTTTTGAAGTTTGTTGAGTCGTGGTGATTTTTGACCTTTCATCCTGATTCAGGATGGAGAATTTTTTTTAAAACCTTGAATATTTTGCCAGGATGGGGAAAGTTTCCTGCCCAGCTCTACCCAGGATTCATGCAACAGGAAAACAAGAGGCCCTTTTCTCATTGCTTCCTCTCACCCCCAGCCACCCACTGGAGGTGGTTATGCAGACGACCTGATCCTAAGCACATGTTGGGGCTGAGGATCCTTCCCTTCACCCCTGCTGTGTTTCTCAGTAGATTTCCATCTGAACAGAATCTTTAGTTTTTGTTCAGTGTTACTAGGATCAGCACCTCGGGGTCCCATCCTGCCCTCAGACCCTCCAATGGCTGGTAATAAGGCCCAGTTCAGTGTGCATAGTTTAGATACAATGGAATGTTAGTTCCCCCTTTTTAGGAATGCTGCAAGTATGGTGTATTATTACTTCCACCGTGAAAGGATCCCTCTCTATGGGATCTATCACCCAGGCCCTGTAGAATTTCACTGCTGCAGAGGGGCGTCATCCCCTGAGTGAAGCCGACAAAGCGACAGAAACGTCCCTTCCCCCAGCACCGTGCAGTGTTCCCGCAGCTACACAAGGTGTCCTGTTTTACCCGTCTCTGAGGCAGCAGCATGAGGCTCACACTGAACTCTGCTGCACCAGTCCACGGAGGTTCACACCCTGATCCTGGCCAGGCACGGAGCACCCTCAAAGCATTCAAGTCCACGTGTGACTAGAGGGTGCGGAGGAAGGCACAGCCACTCTGTCTGGAAGCCCCTTTCCCTTTTATGAGCTTAATTACAGGGGAGCAATCGAGGCGGAGGGAATTGCCACTTGAGCATTCTCCTCCGGAAGCTGCCTTTATGGGTCAGCTAGTAGCTCGTTAATTTCCCCCTTAGTTCTTCTCAGCCCCACTTGGCTGGTGGCATCGCGCGGCAGAGACAGGACACGACATTTGCAAGATATAAAAATTAAATGCATTTCCATAACACCATTAAAATCGCTAATGTTGTCATAAAGACAAAAAAAAAAATCCCTAAGCCACCTACAGCTAACAGGCCCGTCCTGGCTTTTGGCAGGGCTGTGACTCAGATGGAGGGCATTTGGTTTCCAGGGTTTATTACATTCATTTTGGGGGCTTGTTTTTAAGCAATTTTGAGTCCTCTGGTGATGTAAAAAAACTAGAGTTTGGGGCTCCGTCTTTGATACGATAATGAGAAGATTTTCTCCGATGCTTCCCAAGTTTCTTATCTAAATAGGACCTGCTTTAATTTGTATTTTGCGTATGAAAGTGATGTACAGGTGAGCTGAAGCTTTGTATCCTTGTGACTGGGCCCTGGTTTAGTGTTTAGTGTGTTTGCTTCTTAGTGCATTTAAACATAGCACTGTTTCACATGGCACTATGTTCAAATGCACTAGGGAACCTTTGGTGTGCACATGGACTAATTAATGTGCAACACGTTAGTGCACGTTAGTCTGCCCTGTAGTCTGCATTACCGGTCTGTGTAGACAAGGCCTTAGGTTGGCGCCAGGGAGTGGGGACATCACCTATATAAACTGCGTGCACTGGGAAAGGAGTGAAGTCAACAAGAGGTGCGTAACCAATTCAAACCATGTCACGGGCTCCACTCACTGCTAGGGCGCCTCCTCTTGGCCACCCTGGGGATTATATCTTTCCAGGTGCTGAGCCCTCTGGTGATCGCTCCACCCATCTTCTTCTACTGCCCCTCTCATTCCAGGTTTCGGTTCATGACTTGGCCCTCTGGCCAGGTCACTCTGGTCCTCCCCTTCCAGGGTATCAAAGTCTTTCAGTGCAAAACTGCCCCAGGCAGTCTGGTCTGTGCCACTTCCCTAGTGGCTGGCAGGGCCCCCTGTACTTTGGGTTCCAGCTCAGGGACCCTCACTTCAGCAGCCAAGGTCAGCCCAACCTCATCCCTTCCTGCTTTTCGCCTGAGCCTTTCCTACCTCTCTGGCTCTCCCGCATCTCTGGGTTAGCCAGCGCAGTCTCCGTCCTCCCAGGGAGTAACTGCAGGCTACCTACCTCTAGGCCCAAACACATCTACCTTCTCCCACGGAGTGATTGCAGACTCCCTCCCCCACTCCCACTTCTGCGCTCAGCTCCTGGGCTTTATACAGGCCCCTCCTGTTCCCGCCCCACTGAGTATCTAATTAATCCCTGCTTCCTGGCTGGCTCCTCTGCCAGGTGACGTCTGGGGAGTTAATTGGCCCACCTGGCCACCGTAACCCTTTCAGGTCTTGTGTGGTGTGGATACCCCATCACACACTGATTCTTTTTTCTTCTCTTTTTTTTTTTTTTTTTGTAGCAGTGGTGTTTTATCAGTTAAAGCCTAAAATCAGAAGCTCTGCTCTGATGGTTAGATTCCTACAGGGAAGCGAATGGACATTAGGCAGGTGACACTGGGAAGGGGAAAAGAGGGAAGATACGAGCACTCATTTAGCACCGAATGAAGATGTTGAGAACAAAATGAATCAAGAAACCAAAGGACATGAAGAAAAGAAACTCTTGAATTGCCTGTACACCAAAGCTAGGAGTCTGGATAGCAAACAAGAAGAATGAGTATTGCTCATTTATTATGAACATAAACTTGATATAACTGGTATCACTGAAACCTGGTGGGATAATTCCCATGATTGGAATGTTAAAATCAAGGTTATAACCTATTTAGGAAGGATCAAGTGGGCAAAAGGGAAGGGGGAGGGGCGCTCTCTGTCAAAAACCGCATTACCTGTTTCTGAGTCACTGATAACTCAGAAAAAAGTCTTATGAGTCAATGTCCTAACAGATAAAGCACACAACAGGGTTTTAGGTGGTGTCTGCTACAGACCATCAATTACTAGGGAACAGGATGACCGGCTCCTTATGCACCTGTCTACAATAATTAGGAGAAAAAGCTTCATGATCATGGGAGACATCAATTTGAGTGACATACGCTGGAGGGCTCAAACTGCCAGGACTAAAACATCCTTCGACTTTCTAACCATTATAGATGCCAATTTCCTAACTCAGAAAGTGTTCCATCCAACACAGGGGAATTCTACATTAGACCGCATCTTGACAGATAAAGAGGAACTGGTCACAGAACTAAAAATGAATAGTACCTTAGGTACTAGTGATCATATTTATAATCTGCAAATAGAATAAAGTCCAGACCAGTAATATATAGATATATACTTGGCGCTATACAAAAATGACCAGTTTCACAAAGCTAAAAACAATTATGAGCCAAATCAGCCAGGAGGAAGGAATTAATCAGAAATGTGAATGATAATTTGGAATTGTTTAAGAGCCCTTTACTAGATTCCCTAAAAGCCACAATCAAGGAAAGAAGGCCATTAGTTTAAAAACTGACCTGGTTTAGAGGGGAAGTGAAGGTATCGCAGGAGGACTCTACTAAAGTTAGACTCTTTAAATCAGCAGGTCCAGGTAATTTGCATTTAAGCATTTTAAAAGAGCTGGCCGAGGAGTTCTCTGGATCATTAATATTGATTTTCAATGAGTCTTAGAACACCGAGGAAGTTGCAGAAGAGTGGAAGAAAGCTAATGCTGTGCCAATATTTAAAAAGGGTAAATGGGATGATACAGGCCCCTCAGTCTGACATCAGGGCAGTTAAGCACTGGAATAAATTGCCTAGAGAGGTTGTAGAATCTCTATCATTGGAGATTTTTAAGAGCAGGTTGGACAAACACCTGTCAGGGATGGTCAAGATCATACTTAGTCCTGCCATGAGTGCAGGGAACTGGAGTAGATGACCTCTCAAGATCCTTTCCAGTCCTACGATTCTATAATTCTATAATCCCAGGCAATTTAATGGAGTGTCTGATAAGGGACTTGATGAATAAGGAATTGAAGGAGGGTAACGTAATCAGGGCCAATCAACATGGGTTTATAAAAAATAGATCCTGTCAAATTAACTGGATCTTTTTTTGTGATGAGATCTTTTTGGGTGATAACATATTGATGTAATATACTTAGACTTCTGTAACTGACTGTTCTTAAAACTTAATTGTAAACTCGGAACCGTCATTGAGAGGGTGTGTTTCTAGTGGGGTTCTGACGGGACTGGCTCTTGGTCCTACACTATCTAGCATTTTTATCAATGACCAGGAAGAAAACATAAAATCGCCACCGATAAAGTTTGCAGATGACACAAAAATCAGGGAAATGGTAAATAATGAAGATGACGGGTCACTGATTCAGAGCGATTTAGATTCTTTGGTAAACTGAGCGCGAGCAAACAATAAGTGTTTTAAGACGGCTAAATGCAAGTGTCTACATCTAGGTACAAAGCACGTAGGCCATACTTACAGGATGTGGGACTCTGTCTTGGGAAGCAGGGACTTTGAAAGAGATTTGGGTGTGATGGTGGATACTCAGCTGAACGTGACCTCCCAGTGCAATGTTGTGGCTGAAAAGGCTGATGCAGTCCTTGGATACATAAACAAGGGAATCTTGAGTAAGAGTAGAGAGGTTATTTTAGCTTTGCATTTGGCACTGATGCATCCTAAAGCCAATAGACGCTTTAGGAATTATTTTGGAGAAGTTCTCCAGGAGGTCAGACTAGATAATCACAACGGCCATTTCTGCCCTTGGAATCTGTGAATTACAAACCTAATTGTCATAAATTGATTGATCTAATTGAACTGCCATAGACAGGCTGTGCATAGTTGTATACATGCCCGGGGACAGGCACAATGGTATGCACACCCACATTCCTGCATGCCTTTCTTCTCTCCCCCACCTAGTTTTTCATGTATTTGATTACCCTCCACATTACACCGCAGTGTGGGAGACGTTATTATTCTTACAGCACCCATCACCAGGTGGTGCTCTTACAGTCTTCCACTTTTTCATAGTGTGCGAGCAAGTTTTGACACTTGGAAAGACAAGTTGGTAGTTCAGGGTTATACAAGGTACTGTGTAGAGGCAGCTTCTGGAGAGGGAGCTGGATGAGCAGCAGGAGAGTTTGCTGTCTGACTTGGGCTCTGATTAGAGTCAATTCTCTGAGCTGAGTTTTCCTTAGGAGCCAATTATTGATGATTGGGCTAGGATTCCTGGAAGAAGGGATTGCCCCGCATGCTGTTTGACCTTCTCATTTCAGAACTGATGTATTGTGGCCAAAGGCCCTGGTCAGAATCTGAGCCCCGTTGTGTCAGATACTGTACAAACACATTGAACGAGGGGATTCTTGTCCCATGCCTCTTGCAATCTAAGGCCAGGTCTACACTATGGGCGGGGGGGGGGGGCGGTGTCGATGTAAGGTACGCAACTTCATCTACGTGAATAATGTAGCTGAAGTCGACGTACCTCGCTCAATTTACCTCGCTGTGAGGATGCTGCAGTGTTGACTGCCGCCGATCCCCCGTCGACTCCGCTTCCACCTCTCGTCGGGGTGGATTACCGGAGTCGAAAGGAGAGCGATCGGGGATTGATTTATCGCGTCTACACTAGACGCAAAATATCGATCCCCAAAAGATCGATGCTACCCGCCGAATCGGCGGGTAGTGTAGACCAGCCCTAGAAAAATGAACAAAATGTGAATTCTGTCAGAGGATGGGAAGGAGCTGTCTTTCTTATAAAACTCTTCCTACAAAAACAGGTGTCCACATCTCAGAATGGACGTAGTAGCTAGTCTCTTTCTTTGGGTAGTCACAGTAGGAACGGGGAATAGTTCTGGGGAATGAGAACCCCTCCCTCCAACGCCTGTGAGATAGCCACTATTGGCACCTGGTTATATGGCCATTGGCTGTACTGTACTTGCTCTGTGGGTACAGAACTTGTTCTGCAGGGCTGTCAAATTGGCATCTTTTACCAGAGCGAGGCTAGCATCTGCTAGGGATAAACTTTTGTAAATCAGTAGGCCCTCGTAACTTTGCACCCAAGTGACTTTATATGGCCTGTGCTGTGCCGATCCAGCCAGATGATCCAATGGTCCCTTCCGATTTTAAAAGAAGCAGCGGCAGTTCTTTCAACTCCCACCTGATCCATAGATTTCATAAAGACCAGAAGGGACCGTTCTGATCACCTACTCTGACCTACTGCATAGCACAGGCCAGAGAATCTCACCTTTTCCAGCAGTGGGGGTGGAGGGGGGGGGGAGGAGATATTTTTCCCTACTCAAGCCACTTTCCAAGCAGGAAGAGGATACGGTGATTTCAGATTTTATTACGGTGAAGATAGGATCTTCTCCATGCTTCTGTTACAAACTCCTCTGTCTCTGCTGGCGGAGAAAGCCGTGCTCCTGATTTATGGGGATGCTGTATCTCTTCACTGCGTGTACCACTCACGTATTTTCCTTGAAGCGATCAAACCCCAACATTACAAAGAGCGATTATCGTATATATCTATATCTCATATCTCCTGCTGATAATAACTCATCTTAATTAATTAGCCTCTTAGAGTTGATATGGCAACTTCCACCTTTTCACATTTTCTCTGTGTGTATATATATATATATTATATATATATATATATATATATAAATAAAATCTTCCTACTATATGTTCCATTCCATGCATCTGATGAAGTGGGCTGTAAGCCCACGAAAGCATATGCTTAAGTAAATTTGTTAGTCTCTAAGGTGCCACAAGTACTCCTGTTCTTTTATTGTATTTCAGTCACTCTGCAGATTGTAGATTTTTTTCAGACCAGGAGAATCTCAACTCAAAGCCTCCTGTTGATTTTCCAGCACCCCTCTAGGGGACTTGCTGTCAGGGAGAGGAAAGCCCAGTGGGTAAGGTGCTATCCAGTGACTCGCGGAGACTCAAGGCCCTGCTTGGGCCAGTCACTTCGTCTCTCTGTGCCTCAGTTTCCTCATCTGCACAATGGGAAAAACAGCCTGGGATGAGGAGGGTAAATATATTAAAACAACACTCAGGTGTTCAGATATTATGTTGATGAGGGTCAGATAAGTACCTTAAATATCTAGATAGATCAGGCCTGTAGTGCCTGGTTCATGTAACCCACATGCAGAATGAATCCTGCAGCTGAGGTCTAATCTTGCACAAGTGGTTATGGATGGCCCATATGCCCAAGGGAATGGAACAACTCCAGGATCCATCCTAAGTGAAGGAAAGAGAAACGATCTTTCAAATTAAGAGCGAAAGCAAATCTCACTTCTGCACTGCCAGGCTCAATGAAAGCACTGGACATCTGAGAATATGGCTTCACCAAACCCCAGGTATTTTATCCCACCAGCTCGCCCATGCTAAACAGGCGTGTGCTCCAACAAGACTTGGATGCGAGACCTCCAAGACAACAGAGTGCTGCTGAAAATGCTGTTGATTTAATTGTTCAGTCAATGAGGCCCTTCCCTGTGAGACAGTCCTCACCCAATATCTCTGATGGTGTCAGAAACTGAGCAGTGGATGGTCTTGCCAGAGGTCAGAGAAGGAATCAGGAACAAAGAGCAGGGTTGGAAGAAGGCTGGAGCAGGAAAAAGGCTGGGCACAGGCTGAGACTGGAGCAGTCTGTCAGAACAACCCAGTGGTAGAGAAGACTCCTGGCGAGGTAGTGACATTGAGCCAATGGGAGTGGCTGCTCTCATTAGGAGCCTATATCCTTGGCCGTGAGGTCACCTGGTTAGATCTACACCTGTGGATTGGCTGAGCCTGGGCTGATTAGCATGGAGCCCTCAGTTAATCAGGCAGAAGGATGACTCATGAGGCTCAGCAGCACTTATCCGGCTCAGAGACAACTCATTAGAGAGGGCATTAAGGGAACTGTGCTGCTGGAGAGGCCACCTTTCATATAAGGCATAAAAGCAAAGTGGTGGCCATTTGCATTCATTAAATTTATTCGCAAGAATTAAGTCCTTGGCTTCCTTGGCTTGATCATATCATACAGAGCAACGGCAGGGTCATTATAGCTACTACCCAAGAAGGCTGTGCAGAAAGTCTAGAAGATCTGACACTCAAAAGCTACGCTAATTCAGTAGAAAAATTCTACTTCAGCCCCAAGACCTACCAAGTTTGAGGCCGATATTCCTGTGTTTGCAGATTTCTTGGGAGGTGAACAAAATCAGGTTTATAACGTCAGCTCAGCTGCATCATTAAATATGGACTGGTGGTAGCCACTCCATGGTGGGACAAATTAAATCTGGGAACTGCTAGGCCAGGAGATGTAGGGGATGCTGTTAATTTCAGGATACAATTATAGCCTAATGATCAGACCAAAGCCACACAATCCATGCTAAGGAAATGTTTTCCATAGCTGTTTAATTAATGACAAACAGACATTTCAAAAAAGGAACAAGGCCAGATTTGTCTTGCCACATGTGTGAAATAAATTCTCGAAGACCGGCATTAATGAGGCTCCGTGGCACGGCATGTACCCATTGCGCTGCCAACGCATTCCAGGCGCTTTAGATTGGCAGTGGGGCATAATGTACCAAATTAGTCATTGATGCATCCTGACCAATGGAAAATGTTCCAAAAGGGCTGGAAAGAAACTCATTCGGCCCTTGCATGTGTCATCTGACTTGGCCTGTTGCATTAAAGTGGTACCAACATCTCCTGGAAAGTCTTGACACAAACCATTGTCATTCTGCACAGGCAATTCTGCTGCCTGGTCATATGCTTCCTGAATTCTTCATCCTGTTTATTATTTATTTATTACCAAGGACTATCAGCGGTAAATAGGCCCAATAGCCTGTGATGGGATGTTAGACGGGGTGGGATCTGAGTTACTACAGATAATTCTTTCCTGGGTGTCTGGCTGGTGAGTCTTGCCCACATGCTCAGGGTTCAGCTGATCACCATATTTGGGGTCGGGAAGGAATTTTCCTCCAGGGCAGATTGGCAGATTGGCCTGGGGTTTTTTCGCCTTTCTCTGCAGCATGGGGCACGGGTCACTGGAGGATTCTCTGCATCTTGAAGTCTTTAAACCATGATTTGAAGACTTCAATAGCTCAGACATAGGTTAGAGGTTTATTACAGGAGTGGGTGGGTGAGATTCTGTGGTCTGCCCTGTGCAGGAGATCAGACTAGATGATCATAATAGTCCCCTTCTGACCTTAAAGTCTATGAGACATCTGCAAAGCGACGAGGCCTTTAGTGCTCCTGCACTCACCTGTTCTCATTCATCTCCTGAGATCTCAGACCTGTGTCCATGGCATCGCAATTGCCTCCCTAGCACCAGGGTGATCCAGCCAACGGGCCACCTCTGCCTCTGACGTGCTGGGTGTCTTTGTGCTCCTCTCTGTGGCTCACTTTCCCCTTCTGTGACATGCTAAAAATGATGCCTCCCCTCCTTTGCAGAGTGCTTGGGGATCTCTGGGTGGGACGTGCTAGATAACCCATCCCTCCCTGCTGCCCCTTGCTGTGGAGGGCCCCATGGCATTCACCCCATACGCCCTGCCGGAGAGCCATCAGGCAGCGTCTCGCCCCCCACCCGTGCTCAGCCATTGTGCCTGCAGTGAAAAGCTTCCACTGACAGGGGTTCTGCTGACCTCGCTAATGTTTTCCCAACACAATGGGCTGAGTGAATGGGTCAGGATTCGGAGCAACCGCGAGTCAGTCCATGGGCATGGACCAAGTCCAATCTGCAAAGCACCCCTCCCTGTGCTCCCCATCCATTACAAATGATCCCTTTATCAGACAGTGACATACTAACTTCCATCTCAGCTCCTACCTGCTCAAAAAATGCCACAAGGAGGGCGGGGGGGAGAGCGGCCCCACTCCATTGAGACCTCAGCGCTGTCTCCTTTCTGCTCAGGTTTCCTGCTCAAGTCCTGCAGCCTTTTGTTAAGCCTCAAAAAGGGAACACGATCCCTCCTTTGCTTGGACCCTTTGCTGCTAGGGCTCTATTCAGGGATAATGAGGTTTCCCTGAGAACAGATCTGATAATGTCACTTTTCAGGCAGAGAGGCTTAGCTCTCACCTTAGCCAGAACACAAGGGCCCTGGCTAGTCAATCTGAAAGCACCTCAGTGCAGCTCCCCTCTCTGTGCAGCGACAGCTTCTTTGCCTACCTAGGCAGAGCCTCCGGGAGAAGCTGCTGCCGAAATGCCACGAAGGACCCCGGTGGCATTTCGTCGGGAGTTTCTTCGGCTGCTGGGGTTCTCAGCAGGGGCAGCTCCAGGCACCAGCGCAACAAGTGCATGCCTGGGACGGCAAGCCACGGGGGGCAGCACTCTTCCCCGCCGGTGCCCGGCTGGGGAAGCAGGGCCACAAGCATGCCGCCCTCGCCACCGGCACTCCAGCTGGGGGAGCGGGGTGGCGGACATGCCGCCCTCCCTGCGGCGCTCCTCCGGCCAGGGGAGAGCGGGGCGGCGGGCATGCCGCACTCCCCGCCGGCGCCCCAGCTGGGGCAGCAGGGTGGCGGGTGGCTTTTTTGCCTGGGGCGGCAAAAAAGCCAGAGCCAGCCCTGGTTCTCAGCAGCATTTCAAGGACCCCAGCAGCTGAAGAAGGTAAGAAATGCCGCCCCCAAATCCTGGCACCCTAGGCGACTGCCCAGGGTCGCCTAGTGGTAGCACCGGTCCTGTGTGCATCCCTGTTCTGCAAGGACAGATTGGGACTTTTCAGCTTGGAAAAGAGACCACTAAGGGGGGGATATGACAGAGGTCTATAAAATCATGACTGGGGTGGAGAAATTAAATAAGGAAGTGTTATTTACTCCTTCTTATAAGACAAGAACTAGGGGGCCAGCAAATGAAATTAACAGGCAGCAGGTTTAAAACAAATAAAAGGAAGTATTTCTTCACACAATGCACAGTCAACCTGTGGAACTTTTTGCCATGGGATGTTGTGAAGGCCAAGACTATAACAGGGTTCAAAACAAGAACTAGATACATTCATGGAGGTAGGTCCATCAACGGCTACTAGCCAGGATGGACAGGGATGGTGTCCCTAGGCTCTGCCAGAAATTGCAAATGGGTAACTATAATGTGGTCGGACTCACCCCTGCAGCGCCTCCTGCTGGTCTTCTGTGGGAATTAGCTCGCCAGCCTCCAGAGCACGCTCTTCAGGCCGGTGAACCACCTGACCACTCTGGCCCCAGTATCCCTCCAGGACCTGGTGCCCCTTTCTCTGGGGTGCTGCCCCCTGGCAATACCCCCACAGCCTTATTCTCAGGGTCTCCCCCTCCCAGGGGAACCCCCACTCACTATCCCCACTTCACCTCAGTTTACTGCTACTGCCAGTCCCCATCTAGCCCCATGCACGGGGGCAGACTGCAGTGTAAGCCACTCATCATAGGCAAAGGGGGTTTGGACCTGCTGCCTATGCCTACCCATGGGCTGCCCCTGCAACCCCAGTACCTGGTGTGGCCTTACCAGGCTTGCAGCCTGGGGTTTTCCTAGGCCAGAGCTCCCCAAGCCTTTTCCCCAGCCCTACTCCACTTCAGGTCCCTGCTTAGCCCTTGCAGCCAGGCCAGAGAGAGACTCCTGGAGCTCCTGGCTGCCCTGGCCTTTATAAGGCCAGGCTTGTCTGTTTGGGGCATGGCCCCCAGCTGAGGCTACTTCCCCACTCAGCTTAGTTTACCTTCCCGCCCTCCAGTCCTTCCACCAGGGCTGACTCTCACCCTGTCAGGGCTGGAGCGGGTGGCCACCCCGCTACAGTGACAAGGGATGGATCACTTGATGATTCCCTGTTCTGTTCATTCCCTCTGGGGCACCTGGCATTGGCCACTGTTGGAAGACAGGATACTAGACGAGATGGACCTTTGGTCTGACCCAGTATGGCCATTCTTATGTTGTTATGAGTACTTTCTTAGTTAAAATGCTAATGCTGGCAGACTTCAGTGAGGAATAGACAGTACCAAAGCTATTAGGGCTCGGAGAATGCCGCCTATAGGGATTTTCCCCCCCAAACTCACAAACAGCCCTCACAGAATAAAGAGTTCCATGGCATTTGGATTATTTACATAGCAAACATTAAGCAACTTGTGGGCTATATAAACACCTCTCTAATAGGCTGGTGACTTTCCATGGTCCAAGCTCATATATAACCTCCAGCAAATCTTTGCCTCGCTCTGGACTTAAAGCCTACATCAATCTCCCTAGTATTTGTGTAACCCCTTCCATCACTCTTTCTTGGATCCGGTTGAGGGTGGGAAGAAAGCAGTGGCTCAGGCTCCGCCTACAATTCTAACCCCCCACCCCACCCCCCCGCGAGAGCAACGGGCTAAAAGAATCAGCTGTGAAATAGTTAATCTTGATATTTGGAATGTTTGCATTTGGTTTGAAGATCAACGCACCCAGTGAGACGTATCAGGATGTTTCTCTGGGAGGTGATAGGGTGACGTCTAGTTCTACCCCCCCATGTAAAAATGACACCTCTTTACTCAAATGACCTGTTGCCCTGTGTATTCAGAGTCAGATCTGCTTGCTTTACTGATGAAAATAACTCCTTGCTGCTTTAATCCAGCAGAATAGACCTAGGGCAGTGGTTCTCAAACTAGTGTACTGGTGACCCCTTCCACATAGCAAGCCTCTGAGTGCGACCCCCCCTTATAAATGAAAAACACTTGTTTATATATTGAACACCATTATAAATGTTGGAGGCAAAGTGGGGTTTGAGGTGGAGGCTGACAGCTCGTGACCCCCCATGTAATAACCTCGTGACCCTCTGAGGGGCCCCGACCCCCAGTTTGGAACCCCTGACCTAGGGCATGTCTACACTTTGAACGGAAGGTGTAATTTCCAACTCAGGCAGATGTAATAAATAAATAAATAAATGGAGATATGCCAATCTCCTAGAACTGGAACAACCTTTCAAGGTCATCGAGTCCAGTCCCCCACCTTCACTAGCAGGACCAAATACTGTCCCCTGACAGATTTTTGCCCCAGATCCCTAAATGGCCCCCTCAAGGATTGAACTCACAACCCTGGGTTTAGCAGGCCAATGCTCAAACCACTGAGCTATCCCTCCCCCAAATACATACAGTAGCTCTGGTCAAGCTAAGGTGCTCGAAACAGACAGGTACCCGCGATAGTATGAGCAGCAGGAGGGCCTAGCCGCCAGCAGTATGATCCTGGTGTTGCCCTAGGTACCTACCCCATCCTGCAGTGGTTACACGTCTATTTTTAGCGCACTAGCTTAATCAAAGCTAGTGTGCGTTTGTCTCCCCAAGCTGGATTTTACCTCACTGTGCAGAGGTACCATAACTGAGAAAGAGGCAGCAAGATGCTGTTCCTTCTAGTGCATCATCCAGAGAATTGTGTACAGAGTTGCAGTCCGGTGAAGACAATGGGGCTGCCAAGTGCCAGAGGGCAGAATTCGTAGACACCGGGGGTGGTCAAGGCGTCAGCGAGGGCAGAATTACAGGTGCTACGTGAGAAGGAAAAAGCCCAGCGTGACTCTATGCCCAAGCAGAGTTGCACTGACAGTTTTAAAAACATTGTTTTAACTTGTAAACTAATCACTAGAGCTGGTCAAAAGCTTTGTTTGGGGGTGGGGGGAATTTCCATGGAAAATTTTCAACAAAAATGCCTTTTTTTCATTTTCATTAAACCTTTTTCTGAGGAAAATTTCCACTTTTCTGCATAATATTGAAAATATTTTGGATGAAATCTTTTGCGTTTGGGGCATTTTTTTGGGATGAAATATCCAGATTTTCCACAGAAAGCGGACACTTTTCGTGAGCATTTCATTTAGCTGAAAACCCCAATGTTCCACAGAATGACAGTTTGGATGGATAATTTTCAACCAGCCGTGCTAAGCCCAATTGCACAATAAAGCTAGAATATTGTAATGCCACTGCTGCAGACTCATTAGCCAGGTCTCTGTACGTCCCCCGGACAAATGCATGATATTGCCAGCTTTTCCACCCGGCCCAGCCAGGCTTGAAAGAAAGTGCAAAGAGAGGGACCCGTCAGAGACTCCAGGATATAGGAGCAGAAGTAGCCAATGCAGGGATCTTTGGAGAACGTTCTAGTTTTGACTGGACTTTCTTTGCCCTGTGCTGTTTGGCTGTTTGCTCCAACTCTTTCCCTCCGCTAGTCACTTCACCGTAGCATCACCCCTCTTAACCTCGTCTCCTCTCCCTGGCCCCGGCCCCTTACTTCCCTTCGATGTTCCCTCTTGCTGCTGTGATTTGCAAAGCAGGGGACTATGTTTCCCATCAGCCTCTCCCCATTACATCCACTTCCCCTGGCAAGGTAAGGTCCTGAAGCAGGAGTGGCCGGGAGTGGGAGCCGCATGGCAGGGGGGAGCCAGAGAGAAGCCCCAGGAGCTGTAGACAGAGCCATGTGTGGAACAGGCTGTGACTGCCGGCAATCACAGGTGGGTGCATCTCCGGGTAGGGCTTATAGGGGAGCAGCGGAGGCTGGGCAGGGAGCTAGTGCAGAGGGGGCCCGAATGAGAGACACAACTGAGCCTGGATTGCAAATCCACAAGTGCCTAGTTGCTGGAATAGGGACTGGACTGGAGACTGAAAAGTCTGCCTCTCGATTGGGCTGCCCCAGGGGCCCAACCAGAACCGCTATGACTTACCTTGAGCTGTACCTGTTTAAGCCTCTGTACCTAGGATACTTGGAGCCTTCCCCTTTTCTGCCAGCCCTACTAAAATCCCCTTCCCTTTAGCCATGTGTCTGAGCAGCTCTGGGGACCCCCCGCCCCCCGCGCTAGCCCCTGCGAGGCCTAGCTGCTGAACACCCACTGTGCTTGCCTCTGAGCCAGGGCATGCCTGGCAAGCTCCAGGCACCCAAGAGGTTTGGGGTGCAGAGTAACCCCAATAATTACACCTCCTGTTAGCTGCTCCCCTCTGAACTAAAACCCCCGGAAACCCCCAAACACCACATGGCGCTAACGTGATGTTTGCTGCCATCCCATTGTTCACTCTGCTGCTGTGTTCAACCCCTTCCCCCACCCTATCCGTCCAGTCAGCGTAGACGGTAAGCTCTTCAGGGAGGGGACCAGCTTGTCGTTCGGGGTTTGTACAGCACCTAGCACCGCGGGGTCCGGCTCTGAGACTAGGGCTCCTGGGCACTGCGGTGATACAGATAGGGATAATCATCTCTGCTTAGAAGGGAGAATGGCGCATGAGACACATCAATGCAGTACGTGGGGTCTTCAGCTGGGGGGCAGCCCCCCTTTGCACTGCTGCCTAGTGCTGGCCATGGCTCAGTGTCGCAATTCAGCTCACGCTGTTTAACTCTTCAGCTCGATCCTTCCCACCCCCCTCTGCCCTTCTTTCCCCCAATCGTTTTTCTCTCTCTCTCTTCTCCATCAACTTTGTCAATATCTCCCTGCCAGTGAGGGGTCCAGAGGTGAACATCATAATCCCGGTGCCACCGCAACCCAAGTGCACCGAAAGGGACTTTTTCCCTCTCTCTCCCATGATCCACTGCAACCCCCAAACTGCCCTGGCCTCGTGCTGTAGACGCTTATGACGGTGAATGCAGAGCGAACGGGGCGGGACACCGCTGGCTTTTGGTGGCCTGGTGTTCGGTGCAGACGTGATTTAGCACTCCCAGGGGAGAAGCACCTGTCTCCCCGCTCCTGTTAGGTGCTCTCTCTCTATTGGGTGTTTGTCAAGCAGCCGAGGGAGGAAATGTTTACCCTGTAAAGACAGCCTAGGATTGGGTCTGCAGTCTGCATCGGTCATACAGGCTTTAACTGAACCCCTTTCTCAGGTAGGGTGACCAGATGCGAGGACCCGAAAATCGGGACTTATCCCCTCCCACCGGACTTGTTGAGAAAAAAAAAACAAAAACCTCTCCTGCCAGAACGGAAGAAGCCCGGATATCGGGACAAATGGCGTCCCGACCAAGCATTGGCCGGGCCGCGGGACAAATGAAGAAAAATCGGGACAGTCCCGATTTTATCGGGACGTCTGGTCACCCTATTCTCAGGTCCTCTCCTTGGTAGCTCCAAGGAGGGAGGAGCTGTAATCTGTGTGAAAAGGAAGTGATGAGTGAAGCCCAGGGCTAACCCGCCTTCAACTCCAGCTGCAATTGCACCTTGCTTCCCTCCTCCTCACCAGATGGGGAGACTGGAAACCAGGTAGGACACAAATTGTGTCTGGATTAGGGCTAGGGGAGCCAGAATTGCAGGCCCAGATTCTGTTAACCACCAAGTGCAGCAGCCAGCCTCCTCCTTGCACTCTAGGCATGGGCCCAGCTCATCTCTGCTGTAACTCTATTCAAGCCAATGGGGCTAACTCACACCAGGGATGTCATTGGCCCCCAAGACAAAGGACCAAACAGGGTGAGTTGGTCTGTGGCCAGGGTCTGTGGCATAGTCAGGGGTGGGTAACTGGACTCCAGGACACCTCTTAAATGGACACTTCACACTACAGAACCAACAAGAGAGAGGGGTCTAGTGGTTAGAGTACAGTCCTCAGGATCTACAAAGCTGAGTTCTACTCCCATTTCTGCCACTGGCTCTCCGTGTGACCTTGGTCAAGCCAGCTAGGCTATGTCTACACAGCCCTGCAATTCAGAATTCAGGGATGTGAAGAGGCAAAATGCTGCACTGTAGCTCCGCTGTGTGGATGCAGCTAATGCAAACTAAAATGGTGCCTAGTTTGCATTAGCATCAGCCTGTCTGAAGAGGACTACATGAACTAGGTATCTTTTAGCTCATACCCATGCGGGAGAGTTACATCACAGCACTTTGGTCCACGCTGCAGTTCACGGTCCCCTAGTCCGAACTGAACGTAGACAAACCCTTCATCTGGTTGCCCCCCAGCTGTAAAATGGAGGTTCTGGCACTCAACAGAAGGATACTAGGTCAGCCACGTTGCATACATATGTCATTTTCTGTTCCTCTTTCCCTTATGGGGGTTGGACTAGGTGACCTCCTGAGGTCTCTTCCAACCCTAATCTTCTATGGTTATTAAATATACATCTTAAACCCATTAACACAGAGCATAACATGAACCGGATGTGCCCCGTGGCCCAATGGCAATTGCTTAGTAAGCTTTGCTGGCATGGATCTCACTTTCTCTTCCCACGATGGTTGAGCTTCGGATCTCACTGCTTCAAGGCAACACGGGGATGTTTAATGCAAAGAGTGTTCTGTTCACTTATACCCCCAGCATGTACAAGACACATTTATTATTATTTATATTATAGCAGCACCTAGTATTCTCAGTCAAGATCAAGGCCCACCGTGCCAGGTGCTGTACAGAGAGAGAAAGAAACAGACAATCCTTGCCTTGAAGAGTTTCCAACCTAAATAGACGAGTCAGACCAAGAATGGGGAGTGGAAACAGAGGCACAGAGAAATGAAGTGGCTTCCCCAAGGTCGTACAGTGGGAGATAAGAGTAGGAACTAGATCTTCTGAGACCCAGTCCAATGCACTACCCCCAGACTGCGATTTCTCTCCCGGGCATTATGTCTAGCAGGTATGTCATCTCTATTGTTTATTGAGCACCAATGTTCTCCACAACACACAAATATATAGATCACATTTTTAAAGGGACCCCTTATTTTCTGCCTGGACTCAGCTTTGGGTGCAAACTTATGGGTGCAGAGGGTCATCTGATTACCTGCTCTCCAATTGCCAACAGGCAAACATCCGTACAGGCTATCATTGATACCCGCAATTGATCGCGCCTTCAAAGTTAGTTCACGTGTTAAAGGAGAAGCCATTCTGAAAATTCCGGCCCAGAATTTAGCACTTAGATGCTACCGCCCTGTGAATTCTAGGTATATTCAAGGTATTGCACGATAGACACAGAAACAACCACCAGAAGAAGAATGCCTCGCTTTTCTGCAGCACTTTTCATCGGTAGATTTCAAAGCAATACACAAGGAAAGCAAGAATTATTATCCCCATTTGTAAACTGAGGCATGGTGCGGGGATGTGATTTGCCCAGGGTCACACAGCAGGTCCGTAGCAGAGCCGGGAAGAGATTTAAGAACAGAGCTAGGATTTTATACTGCCACCCGTCACTGTTGCTTCTGAACACGGATATGTGCAAACAGACACATAAGCTCACAGATACCTGCATGCACTGAAGCAGCTTCCTCCCCTCCCCTCACCCCCGATACATACACAGACCCAGAACCCAGCTAAGACATTTGGAGGAAATATTGAAATAGGATTTCCCCCACCCCCCTTATTTCCAAAAACGGATTTAGCCCATCAGAGGTGGAGTGTGGGTCATGTGTACTTTTTGCAGTGCTCGGAAAGCCATTGAATCCTGAGCCGAATAGCCAGACAGCTGTTGACCAAATCAGACTCCCCTCTCTATGGTCTGCGAGATCCAGGTTTGCGTGTTATGTGTTAAATAGGTAACTAGATACCAAAGGAAAGAATAGACACAAAGCTGGAAAGGGCAGATAAAAACTGTCTCCACTCAGTCAAAAGATCTGCCTTAGCCCGAATGAACCATCTCTTTACATTCATTACAGTCTGAGACAGCTCTGTCCTTCATTCACTTCATCCCTGGCCTGCCCTCCCCTCAAAGGCTATTTGCAAAATTAATGTGGCTTCCCCTCCCTCTTTCATTGCAGCCTCTGTCTCCTCTCCCTTACATCTTTCTATAGCAAAAGTGATTTACAGTGCTACAGTACAGGGGCTATGGCCTTAAACTGGGACTTAGGAGAGCTGGCTCTGTCCTGGGTGACTTGGGGTAAGTCACTTCTCCTCTGTTTCCCTGTCTGTTTCGATTGTACACTCGACTGTCTCTTCCTGTGTTTGTACAGCGTGCAGCACAATCGGGTGCTGATCTCGGTTGGATCCCCCAGATGCTACTGTAATATAAATGAGGGCGGTGTGGAACCCACACACAGTGTGTGGCCAGTGGAGGAAAGGCTGACAGAACTCCAGCTCAGCATCTGGAAAGCAACACTGTATCCCCAGTTAGCAAATATAGCCCATCCCATCCTGCAAGATTCCACTCTCAAAGGGCAGATGACCAAGAGTTTGCAGCTTTTATCACAGGATCTCAAAACATCTCTGGGAAGTAGGAAAAATGCATTACTCCTTTTAACAGCTGGGGAAATGGAGGCACGGAAAGGTTAAACGACTTGCCCAGGGTCAGACAGTGCGTCAGTAGCAGAGACAGTAACATTCCCAATGCCCAGGCTCGCACTCTGACCACTGGATCACTCTCCCTCCATGCACAGGAGGGGGGGATTCTCCCTTGCTCTGTGGCAGAAAAGCAGCTGTAAGCCCCAACCACTGGAGAATAGCTGTGGCCCAGAGGACCTTCACGGTAGATATGGCATTGACATAACCAAGCCCCAGCCTAGGATCAGCACTTTGCAACCCCCTTTGGTCAGATATACCAGGCTCAGGAGCAGCACAAGGCCCAGAGTCATCTGCATTTTGGGCGCTTGCACAGAGGGGAGGTTCCCACCTGCCACACCCCGAGTGGTCTGGGAACCCGTTCCTGACGGTCGCCAGACAGCAAAGGGGGAGAGAACTGCACAGAAATCTCGAGAAGGATGGGGGAGGGAATCAACCGAGGCCAAATCTTCTAAAGTCTCCTCTTTCATTACCGGCAAAAGCCACATTTGCCCCGGCCTCTCACAACAGTGCCGTCCATTTATCCACCGTGCGGAGCCGGACAAGAGGACTTGTTCTCTGGGCCTTGAGAACAGAATCTTCCCAGGCTAGGAGGATGAGCCCAGCTCTGTGAAAACCCCTTTTCAGAGCGAGTCATTAGAGGGAGATAAAGGTCTGCGCCGCTTACGATTTCTCTTGTCGTGTTGGCGCACCTTAACAGCGGGGCTGTTTTCAAAGGACTCCTAATTGTCTATTTCCTCCCATTGCTGCCACTCAGAGAGGGAGCCGGGGAGAAAGAAGGGCCTATTTCAACAGGCCTTATCTGATGGAAGCATTCAAGTGGGGTTTCTCTCTCTCCCTCCCGCCTCCTGTCCTTTCTCTTCTTCATTAACCGGCCTTCCGATGCCGGGTGGTGTTTTTTTGGCCTGCGAGGAATACAGGCCCAAACGGTGTGGGTGGATGAGTGGTGACAAGCTAACAAAAGCGACCTCACTTTGCAGATAATGACTGGCCCTCCAACCGTCGGAGCCAGGACCCGAAAACTTATAGTACCAAGAAGTCTTTCAGGTTTGTCCTAACTCGGAGGCATTGTCCGGCGTTTTTCTAAAGGCGGATGACAGTCGACCTCGGCTCTCTATCTGCAACATTTTTGTCCCTCTATTTGAGATCCAGCCACAGATTTTCCCGGTTTCTGATGCAAACATTGACAGGGCCTTTTATTGACTGGAAAAAAAATACTGGCTTCCAGTGAGCGCTGTTAAGACACAGGCTGGAACTGGCCCAGATTTGATGGCAGCTTTTTCAGAGTTTGGCAGGTGTCTTGCATCCTGCGTCTTACTTTGGCTCCTCATTGTGTGGAGCCCCGAATGCACATAGCAGCAGCATGAAAGGACCAGCTCTCTGCCCTCACAGCTGTGGCTGGCTAGAGGACTGGCTGGAAGTCCGGCCCTTACTTCCTGCTCTTCTCCGGTCAGAGGAGGGGGAGGACTTTCAAGAAGCGATAGTGTCGAATGCAGGACAGGGCTAGGGTAGCCAGATGCCCAGTTTTCAACTGGAAAGTCCAGTCGAAAAGGGGATCTGACAGTGTCCGATCACATCTACTGACTGGACACCCAAAATCTGGTTACTGCAGATGGGAGAAGCGGGGTCATCACCCGTTCCAGCCCCTACTTAGCCGGGGCCGCCTCCTACCTTCATCAGGCAGCTGCAGCTCCCAGCCCCAGCTCTGCAGGCAAGTCCCTCTTAAGGTTGCCAACTTTCTAATCGCTCAAAACCCAAAACCCTAGCTCCACCCCTTCCCCGAGGCCCCGCCCACTTCCCTGTCTCTTCCCCAGGGCCGGCTCCGGGCACCAGCGCACAAAGCGCGTGCCTGGGGTGGCAAGCCGCGGGGGGCGGCGTGACGGTCGCCGTGAGGGCGGCAGTCAGGCAGCCTTTGGCGGCGTTTCTGCGGGAGGTCCACCGGTCCCGCGGATTCGGCAGCGGGTACGCCGACAGCACGGGACCGGCGACCTCCCGCTGAAACGCCGCCGACGGCTGCCTGTGGATGAGGGGAAAGCAGTGGATGTGCTATTTCTTGACTTTAGCAAAGCTTTTGATACAGTCTCCCACAGTATTTTTGCCAGCAAGTTAAAGAAGTATGGGCTGGATGAACGGACGGTAAGGTGGATAGAAAACTGGCTGGATGGTCGCGCTCAACGGGTAGTGATAAATGGCTCCATGTCTAGTTGGCAGCTGGTATCAAGTGGAGTGCCCCAAGGGTCGGTGCTGGGGCCGGTTTTGTTCAATATCTTCATCAATGATCTGGAGGATGGTGTGGACTGCACCCTTAGCAAGTTTGCAGATGACACTAAACTGGGAGGAGTGGTTGATACGCTGGAGGGTAGGGACAGGATACAGAGGGACCTAGACAAATTAGAGGATTGGGCCAAAAGAAATCTGATGAGGTTCAACAAGGACAAGTGCAGAGTCCTGCACTTAGGACGGAAGAATCCCATGCACTGCTACAGACTAGGGACCGAATGACTGGGCAGCAGTTCTGCAGAGAAGGACCTAGGGGTTACAGTGGACGAAAAGCTGAATATGAGTCAACAGTGTGCCCTTGTTGCCAAGAAGGCTAACGGCATTTTGGGCTGTATAAGTAGGGGCATTTCCAGCAGATCGAGGGACGTGATTATTTCCCTCTATTCGGCACTGGTGAGGCCTCATTTGGAGTACTGTGTCCAGTTTTGGGCCCCACACTACAAGAAGGATGTGGATAAATTGGAAAGAGTCCAGCGGAGGGCAACAAAAATGATTAGGTGGCTGGAGCACATGACTTATGAGGAGAGGCTGAGGGAACTGGGATTGTTTAGCCTGCAGAAGAGAAGAGTGAGGGGGGATTTGATAGCTGCTTTCAACCACCTGAAAGGGGGTTCCAAAGAGGATGGATCTAGACTGTTCTCAGTGGTAGAAGATGACAGAACAAGGAGTAATGGTCTCAAGTTGCAGAGGGGGAGGTTTAGGTTGGATATTAGGAAAAACTTTTTCACTAGTAGGGTGGTGAAGCACTGGAATGGGTTACCTAGGGAGGTGGTGGAATCTCCTTCCTTAGAGGTTTTTAAGGTCAGGCTTGACAAAGCCCTGGCTGGGATGATCTAGTTGGGGTTGGTCCTGCTTTGAGCAGGGGGTTGGACTAGATGACCTCCTGAGGTCCCTTCCAACCCTGAGATTCTATGATTCTATGATTCTATGACTGCTGTGCTTGGGGCGGCACAAATCATAGAGCAGCCCCTGCCCTTCCCTGAGGCCCCGCCCCCATTCACTATATTCCCCCTCCCTCGGTGGCTCGCTCTCCCCCAGCCTCACTCACTTTCACTGGGCTGGGGCAGGGGGTCGGGGTGTGGGAGGGGATGAGGGCTCTAACTCGGGGTGCGGGCTCCAGGGTGAGGCCAGAAATGAGCGGTTCAGTGTGCTGGAGGGGGCTCTGGGCTGAGGCATGGAATTAGGATGGGGGAGGGGGGGAGGTTTCTGGCTGCAGGTGTGGGCTCTGGGGTGGGGCTGGTGATGAGGGGTTTAGGGTGCAGGAGGGGGCTCCAGGCTGCGGGGGTGGGGCCGAGGGATTTGGAGTGCGGGAGGGGGCTGCGTGTTGAGGCAGGCGGTTGAGGTATGGGAGGGCGTGAGGGCTTTGGGCTGGGGGTGCAGGCTCTGGGGTAGGGCCAGGGATGAGGGGTTGGGGTTCAGGAGGGGGCTCTGGGTTTGGGGGGGCTCAGGGCTGGGGCAGGGGGGTGGGGCTTGGGGCATGAGCTTACCTCAGGCGGCTTCTGGTCAGCGGTGCAGCGGGGGCGCTAAGGCAGGCTCCCTGCCTGTGCTGGCTCCGTGCTGCACCCCAGAAGAGGCCAGCAGGTCCGACTACTAGTCGGGGGGGGGGGGGGGGGCAGGAGACTCCGTGCGCTGCTCTTGCCCGCAGGCACCGCCCCCCAGCATCCATTGGCCACAGTTCCCGGCCAATGGCAGTGTGGAGCCGGTGCTTGGAGCAGGGGCAGCGCACGGAGTCCTGTGTCCCCTGCCCACCCACGCCTAGGAGCTGGATCTGCTGGCCACTTCCGGAGCGCAGCACAGTGCCAGGACAGGTAGGGACTAGCCTGCCTTAGCTCCACAGCACCACCAACCGGACTTTTAATGGCCTGGTCAGACTGGAGCCGCCAGGGTCCCTTTTCGACCGGGTGTTCCAGTCGAAAACCGGACACCTGGTCACCCTAGTCTCTCTTGACCCAGGCAGGGGTGAGGTGGGAGGGAACAAGCAGCAAGTGACGGGTGGGGGGAAGAGGAGTGCATGGGGGCGGGGCCTCAGGAGAAGAGGCAGGGAACAGTGGGGGCTCGGGGAAAGAGGTGGGGCAGGCTTTGGGGGAAATAGGTGGGGCAAGGGTGGGGCCTCGGGGGGGGGGAAGAGGCTGGGCAGGGAAGGTTCCGGCACTCCTGCTGGAGTGTCCAGTTTTTAAATATTACCAAGTTGGCAACCCTCAAGAGGGCATGGACTTGCCGCAGTGACACAGCAGACTGAGAGTCTGAGCTGGGGGGACAGGCCCCAGGGATGTCCCTGTGTGCATGGCGGTTATGTGCACACAAGACCTGGCCAGAGACCAGAGAGAAGGAGGCCCCTGATCCAATGACTAGGGGATACTGGGGCTGTGTGTTTGCTTATTAAGGTTACTAACAAAAGCTATTTACTGATATAGGTGCCGGAGTGGTTTCTGGGTGAATTCCTGCCTCCCCATGACTGTAGGAGGGGTCTCTACCTCAAAGTGTGTGGGAGGGTGGGGCAGGGGGGTAGTTTGCAATTAACTCCTAGCAAGGAGAGCCCTCCCCACAATAGAAACCAGCCACCCTACTGCCAATGTTTTCAAGATGTGGAGGTGTTTAGATCTTGTGGCGTGTGGCGTCACAGCGTCTAAATGCTAATAGAACCAGACAGGATAGTTTAGGGGTCTACCTGGTAAGGATATAAGCACCCCTAAGGAGGGAATACAAACCAGACCATCTAGGAGCCCAGGACAAATCACCACCACTTACATCACAGGTGTTACTATGCTGCACTTCATTCTCCTTCAGATCTGGGGGACCACAGAAGGGCTAAATCTCAGATCCTTCTGTTCCAAAGACACAGCCCCCTGCTACGTGAGCTGAAGGAAACTTGCTCTAATTGGTTAGTGGGACAAGGCCCATGACCCAGAACTGAACAGCTCTGATTCCAGCTAGTGGAAAGCAGCAGCATATGTTGTTTACTTAATTAACGATGTGTTTATTGATAGGCATTCCTATGTCACTTAAACATACAATGATCCCGTTTCCAATGCCCTTTTCTCCTCCTGCCAATCCTGATGCAATCTGTGCTTGAAATCATGGAGCCAGGTTGTGTGTTACTAGTGGGGGCCTGCAGGGATTGTTTCTTGGCCCTACACTACTTAATATTTCTATCAATGACCTGGAAAAAAATAAAGTCGTCACTGGTAAAGTCTGCAGATGACCCAAAAGTTGGGAGTGTGATGAATAATGAAGAGCCAGGTCGCTACTACAGAGTGATCTGGATCTCTTTATAAGCTGCTTGCAAGCAAGCAAGGTAGGTTTTAATATGACTAAATGTAAATGTATACCTCTAGGGAGAAAGAGCCTAGGCCATACTTACAGGGTGGGGCACTCTAATCTGGGAGCAGGGAATGTGAAAAAGATTTGTGTGTGGATAATCAGCTGAACCTGAGCTCCCAGTGAGATGCTGTGGCCAAAAGGGCAAATACGGTTCCTGCATGAACAGGGGAAATCTCAAGTAGGAGCAGAGAGGTTACTTTACCTCTATATTTGGCATTGGTGTGATCACTGCTGGAATCCTGGGTCCAGTTCTGGTGCCCACAATTCAAGAAGGAGGTTGATAAATTGGAGAGGGTTCAGAGAAAAGCCACAAGAATGATTAATGGCTTAGGAAACCTGCTTTATAGTGATAGACGCAAGGAGCTCAATCTATTTAGCTTCTCAAAGAGAAGGTTCAGGGGTGACTTGATCCCAGTCTATAAGTACCTACATGGGGAACAAATATTTAATAATGGGCTCTTCAGTCTTGCCAACAAAGGTCTATCAAGATCTAATGGCTGGAAGTTGAAGCTGGATAACTTCATACTGGAAATAAGGCGTACGTTTTTAAATGGTGAGAGTAATTAACAAGTGGAACAATTTACCAAGGATCATGGTGGATTCTCCATCACTGACAATTTTTAAATCAAGATTGGATGTTTTTCTAAAAGATCTGCTCTAGGGATTATTGTGGGGTAGGTCTCTGGCCTGTGCTATACAGGAGGTCAGACTAGATGATCCCAATGGTCCCCTCTGGCCTTGGAATTTTTTACCACTCATAAGACTGAACAAACACTAAGGCAGGTGCATGTTTTCCGTGATAGCTTTTCAGGGCGCCTTGTGCCTCAGCAGATCTCTGCAGCCCATAACCACTTCCTGAGTGGAGGTGAAGGTCACAAAATCCTATGTGACCTCCCAAATGGGGTTAATGAGTCAGAAGACTCCCTATGGATAATCCAATGAGGTGGACAAAAAGGTCCTGAACTGCCTGGCATGAAGTCAATGCTCGTGAATTTCCTCCCCTTAGAATCTTCACTGTCCTTTTATCTTTGCCGGTAAAACAGCACCGTCACCGCCTTCATTTGGGACACATCACATTTTTCTCCCCATCTTTCGTTTTTATGGAACCGCACGGAATGTGTGTTAATGACAAAAATGTTCCTGGCCTGCAATGGGTTGTGTGGCTATCTGGAGACTGACAAGTTATGGGGACAGCCTCAGAGCTCTGCGCTCCCTGTTTTACAGCCTTGTAGCACTTTGCAAAGAGTTAATAATTTCCCTGGTTTGGCTATTGCATTACCAGACAAAATCTATTACTTAGCCCTGAGTACATTTTAGATGATTTTAGTAAAACCCGCCTGTACCTTCTGCTGGCTTCTCCTGGTCTCTGATGGTTTCTCATGGAGGACCAATAGCTTCATGCACCAATGTACATTGTTAGCAGGGTAACTCACAGCTGGCACACTGCCTGGGCCTCTCATAGCTTATCCTTCTTCTCTAGCGCTCCCTGCTGACAGCCACTCCATCATGGGTTGGTCTGTTTCTTCTTGTGATTTGGCCCTCTGGCCAAGTCATGTATAGTCCTGCCCCGCCCAGGGTAAATTGAGTCCATCACGACAATGGCAGCTTCAGCTCAGGACTTCAGGCTTTATTGGCCTCCCAGCCCATGTCTCCACACCACCATCATCAGTGGGCCTGTTGGGGAACCCAGGCCGTGGCAGGCTCTGGGTTCTAGGCAGTCATGCCCGGTGGTTGGATCGGTGGTCAAGAACAGGTACCAAGGGTCGAAGTGGGAGGTAGAGTCGAGACTGCACTAAGGGCAGCGCTGAAAGTGGGGTGCAGAGACCTGTCATGGGTCAGTCTGTGGACAAGACAAAGCATGATTGTAGTCAGAGGCCAGAAGGCCAAAGCCAGGCTGGAGTCACTCCAAGGGCCTGGGGGTCAGGAGGCAGGTGCAGGACTGGACCGGTTCAAGAACAGGGCTGGAGCAGGGGCGGAATAGGGCACGTAGGAGGCTGAAGCAGGCTGGAACAAGACTATGACAAGGCTGGGGAAGGAACAGGGACCGGATCCAGGTCAGACTGGAAGCCTGGGGAGTCTGTGACACCGTGAGGCAGCAGGAGGGTTCCTGGCTGAATGGTGCCGTCGCACAGACTAACTTGTGGCTCTGGCACAGAGAGTGAAATACCTGTGCCTGGGGGTCATCTGCCCTGGGTCCTGCCCAGGGGTAGCATGCCTGAGGGCTGAACCACTGTGGGAGCGATGAGTTAGTGAGGCGGGGTGAGCAGCCCTGGTCCGGCTGCAGGTTTGCCTCACAGACCTGCCCTCTCCTCTGGGTTCCAGCCCAGGGACCCCGTAACAAGCAGCTAAGATCTGGCTATTCCGGCCCACGGCTTTGCCCCAGGCTACTGCTTCCCCAGCCGCTTCCTGGATTCACTCCTTCACAGATCCCAAAAGGAGAGTAGACTGGTTACATGGAAGAACACCGGAAAGTCCCTATCCCCAGCCCAGCCTTCTTTCCAGCAGTCCCGTGGCTTTTGTAAGGGGACACCGTTGCTAGGTTGGGCTCGCTTTCATATGTTTTGTGACTACAGGAATCCATGCTGGTTCCCAAATGGAATTTTATGCCCCCGTGAGCTATGGGTCCATTTTCCCGCTCTTTTATTTCTCCTGGCATTGTAAACAACTTCCAGTCAGAACTGGTTTTGCTAAGGGGTTTCCCAGAAGGGGCTACCCGCCTTTTTTAAGGGGTTTCCCGGGCAAGGGTATAAAATCTGCCCCGAACGTAGCCTCGGGGATGTCCATCTGAGTGGCAGCCAGGGACGGTCACGGGTCTTACCTGCAGGCATCTATCCATCCTAGGGATTTTCCTCCAACAGCTTCCTCACCTGCAAAGAAAGGGAGAAGGAGAAGATACAACACAACACTTACCTTTGTCATCTGTTCTCCTGAACGCATCATCTACTTTCCTGTGATCCCGGAGGAACATCAAGGGACTCCTTGGAGCTCCTCTCCAAAGGCTTGCCATTAGCCTGAGGATTGAGGTCCCAAGCACCCGCCATTGCTTTGATCTATGAAGAAGGTTTTTATAATATCTGTTTATAGGGTTGGGTTTGGGGGTAATCACTGTATTGTGCAATTTTGCTGTTTATTCCCCCTTTTTATTTGTCCCTTGTGGCCACTGGTTCTTGTGTTATCTGAAGGAGTAAATAACACTTCTCACTCCACTTTCTCCACACCCGTCATGATTTTATAGACGTTGCTCATATCCCCAGTAGAGTAGGTCTATAAAATCATGACGGGTGTGGAGAAAGTGGAGTAACAGGTGTTATCGACTCCTTCAGATAGCACTAGAACCAGGGGTCACAAGGGACAAGGACACTGTAAGCCCTGAGGCAGGGGTGTGAAGCCTCCAGGGGCTCAGAGCTGGCCTGGAAACTTTTGGGTGGGAAGGCATTGGACTTACATTTTTTTGGACTCTGTTGCTCCATAAAGGGGTGGACTCTGACGATTACCTGGCCGGAGGGCCGAGTTGCTATGTACCAGAAGAACTGCCACTGCACTGGCTGGGGATGCTAGCGAGCTGTTACCCAGGAACCTAACCACTAAACTATGGCACCGGTAAGCCCAGCCCACCACCAGACCGAACTCCCTGCTCTCTCCTGGGCTGCGTGGGGGGGCTTGCATCATAGACTTTAAGGTCAGAAGGGACCATTATGATCATCTAGTCTGACCTCCTGCACAATGCAGGCCACAGAATCTCACCCACCCACTCCTGGAATAATCCTCTCACCTGTGTCTCAGCATCCTAGCTCTCCAAGCTACCTCTGGCCTAGCAATCAGGTAGCTGACTGCAGTCTCCAAGCACCTTCCACCAAAGGGAATAACTTCGCCTTTAAAAGGACAAATGAGCCACAGAATGGTGACATCTCAGTCCAGATGCAACAGGGAATATGCCTGTGTGGTATCTCGGTGATTTGTACATCCAGAGAATGATTTAGCTTGACAGGTAGCCCTCTAATGACCTGCACTCCTGCGGCTATCCAAAAACCATATGTCAGGATAGAAACAACTTACGGGCCAGTGCTTATTCCACTTAAAAATCGCCGCAGCGTGAGCCCTTTCCACGACAGATAGTTAAATTGGGACTCACGCTGGGGAGCTGCCTAATCAGATCTCTACGAAGAAAGACCTGACCCTGAATCCTATTCCCATTGTGCTGGCACTGCTGTGGCATGTAGAGATGTCAAGTACCCTCTGGCCAGCTCCACACCTGTCACAGAGGCCCGTGGTATGGGGCGCTTTGGTGTGGGACTCCCGGCCTAATCAGAAATAGAGATGCACATCGTGTAACCGTCCTTGGGTAATGCAGTGGGGATGCCTGCAGAGCCACTCGCTCCTTGGTGACCGAGTTTGACATCAGTTAGGAAGGAGGAAATGACAGATGATTAACCATGAAGCTCCAGGAACGGAGAGTCAACGTGGTTCATGTCTGGTTATGGCTTAGCAGAGTCTGGCTATAGGGGCTCATTCTTTCTTCTGATGTAACTGTTTATTGTTTCAGTTAATTTTGTGCTGGTCAAAGGTGCAAGATTGATGGCCCTGCACACAGACGGTGCTATATAGATGCCCCATCCTAGGCAGGGAATTATTAAACTATTCTCTAGTGTACGGGGGTCGAACTCACCCAGCGGCGCCTCCTGCTGGTCTCCTCAGGGAATTTGCTCGTTCCAGCTCCAGAGCGCCCTCTACAGGCCGGTGATCCGCCTGCCCGCTCTGGCCCCCATGTCCCTCCCAGGACCCCGGTGCCCCTTTCTTTGGGGTGCTGCCCCCTGGCAGTACCTCCTTAGTCTGGGTCTCCCCTCCCAGGGGAACCCCCAACCCACTATTCCCACCTCACCTCAGTCGTAGGCTACTGCCAGTCACCAGCTAGCCCCCGCGCGCTGGGGCAGACTGCAGTATAAGCCACTCATCACAGGCAAGGGGGGTTGGACCTGTTGCCTCGGCCTACCCATGGGCTGCCCCTGCAACCCCAGTACCTAGTCTGGCCTTACTAGGCCTGCAGCCTGGGGTTTTCCTAGGCCAGAGCTCCCCGGCTCTCTTGGCCTTTCCCCAGCCCTGCTCCACTCCAGGTACCCTGCTTAACTCCTGCAGCCAGGCCCTTCTCCCTCTACAGGCAGAGGGAGACTCTGTCTGCTCCAGGCCCTCTCCCAAGTCTGTTTCCAGCCCTTCAGGGCAGGAGCGGGGTATCCACCCCGTCACGCTAGGAATTATTTGGGGCAGTTCTCCAGGCCGTGTTAGACAGGAGGTCGGATTAGATGATCCCAATGGTCCCTTCTGGCCTTGAAATCTATGAATCCCACATTGACATCTCCTAGTTATCCACAGAACAAGCATAGCGTGGGCAGCAGCTGTGTGCCATTCTCCAGAATGTCTAACCACCCATGTGCCTCGACCCTGACCTGGAGGCATCCCCTCTAGAGATGAAGGGAAGCGGCAGTCAGAAAAAGCGAACAGAATGTTGGGAATGATTAAGAAAGGGATAGATAATAAGCAGGGCCAGCTCTAGCTTTTCTGCCACCCCAAGCAGTGAAGCAAAAAACCCCAAACAAACAAAAAAACTGCCGCTGAAGAGGAAACACTGTAGGGCCTGCCGCAACCGTGCCGCTGGAAAAAAAATGCCGAAGTGCCGCCGCAAGAGCAGCACAAGTGCCGCCCCTTCACATTTGCCGCCCCAGGCACCTGCTTCCTTTGCTGGTGCCTAGAGCCGGCCCTGATAGTAAGACAGAAAATATCATATTGCTTCTAAATAAATCCATGGTACACCCAGATCTTGAATACTGCGAGCAGATGTGGTCACCCCATCTTAAAAAAGATACATTGGAATTGGAAAAGATTCAGAAAAGGGCAACAAAAATGATGAGGGGTATGGAACAGCTGCCATATGAGGAGAGATTAATAAGACTGGAACTTTTAAGCTTGGAAAAGAGATGACTAAGGGGGGATATGATAGAGGTCTATAAAATCATGACTGGTGTGGAGAAAGTAAATAAAGAAGTGTTATTTAATCCTCATAAACACAAGAACTAGGGGCCACCATATGAAATTAGTAGGCAGCAGGTTTAAAACAAACAAAAAAGTGTTTTTTCACACAACACACAGTCAACCTGTGGAACTCCTTGCCAGAGGCTGTTGTGAAGGCCAAGACTATAACAGGGTTAAAAAAAGAACTAGATAAATTCATGGATGATAAATCCATCAATGGCTATTAGCCAAGCTGGGCAGGGATGGTGTCCCTAGCCTCTGTTTGCCAGAAGCAGGGAATGGGTGACAGGGGATGGATCAGTTGATGGTTACCTCTTCTGTTCATTCCCTCTTGGGCACCTGGCATTGGCCACTGTTGGAAGACAGGATACTGGGCTAGATGGACCTTTGGTCTGGCCCAGTCTGGCCGTTCTTATGTCCTTATGACATTGCTAAACTTTTGGTAACTGACATCTCATTGATTCTGCATTAGTTTGGCTCAGGTTTGCTGTGGTTTTACCCTGAAAATGAGACACATAAAATCAGGACTAGACCCCAAAGTGAAGCCACAGGGTGTTGTGCTCTCCACTCCCATAGAGAAGGAAATACTGACGGCCCAGCCAGACATTTGTCTGACACTGAGAAGGCTGCTGTACCCTGGCGACATGCTCCGGTTCCAGGAATTTCACTGAGGGCTGTGCCTGTGCATAGTGCGGAGAATATGACTGGGTGAACCTCACAGAGTCTGAAGTTTTGCCAACTAATTGAATTTTGTCTTGTGGGCTTCCCAAATCCCGATCAAGTTTGCCAGCCCTTTGTTCCTGTAATTCAAACCCTGAGCACTTCTGTTCCCCGAGGGTGAGTCAAATAGACAAACACAAGAGAATCGCAGCTAAAGGGAACTGGGGATGGAGGAGCCCTCAGCCATATTACTCAGCCCACGCTCCACTCAGTGAGTGCAAGTGGAGAGTAATATATGGGCCATGTACAATATTTTTTACAGTATAGCCTCATAGGGCTAGATCTTCGACAGCTTACAAGTTGGCATAGCATATTTAAGTCAAAGGAGCTGTACTGATTTACCCAAGCTAAAGATCTAGCCTATCTATTTTAAAGGCCAGAAGGCACCACTCTTAACCATCTGGCCTAACCTCCCACAGGGATCGGTTCTTGGCCCTACACTATTTAAGAGAGAGACAAGGTAGGTGAGGAAATATCTTTGATTGGACCAACTTCTGTCGGGGAAAGAGACATGCTTTCATGCTCACACCCAGCTCTTCTTCAGGTCTGGGAAAAGATATTCAGAGCGTCACAGCTCAATATAAGGTGGAGCAGAGTGTTAAGCATAAGGAGTTAACGCACGTTCCAAGAAACCATTCAAAGTGAAGTGGGCGGTTCACACCTCTGCAGTCATAGGACAAAGGAGAGTTAGTCGGTTACAGGTTGTTGTAAGGGGACATAAAACTAGTGTATCAATTGAGTCCATGATTACTGGTGTTCAATTATAATACCCAGTGGTTGAGGAGGACGAGGGGGCAGTCCAGGGCATTAGTCAAATATGCATGAAAAGCCGGATCGCCAGCAGGTCGGTCTGTATCGGAGGCAGTCCAGGGCAATGGTCACAGCTCTTGCAGGGGTCAATAATGAAACAATCCAATCCAAGGGGCTGAATCAGTGGGTTGGGGAGGTGAGGTCAGACAAGGCGGCAAGGTAGGGTCGGGCAAGGCAGTCTGGGGAGCAACCAGCAGGCAATAGTCTATTGCTCAGACAGCTTCTGCTTCCTGTTGAGGCCTTTATATAGCCCAGGTCCCCAGTGAGCGTGCTGCCTGTCCATCCAATCAGGGGCCAGAGGCATGGCTACTGTAGGCCTGTAGGCCTTTAGCACCAAGGCTGTTGGTCAGGGGTACCAGTTAACTCCGTTGCTGTGGAGTTGCCACCTAAGGATCTGGCAGGCCATGGTTCAATACTGGGGTTCTGAAACCAGTAGGGCTATGAATTTAAGCTCCCAGGAAGGGAGTTTGGGCTGGGTAAGAAAAGCCAACTGATGGTTTTGTTTTTCCTTTGGGGGAAGGCAAACAAGGCAGGCCAGGCCTTGGCTCTGCTCCCGCTGCTCAGCCAGCAGGGAAGGACAGTCCCTCAGGGAGGACAGGCCGTGGCCGGCTTGGGGCTGGGTGGAAGATTTGTTTTGTGTTTGGAACTTTGTGTTAATACAAAAGCAGACCCCAAGAAGGGCTGGGACTGGATGAGAAAGACGGTGTGGAGTTTGTTTAAGGAGGGGAAAACAGAGGCACTGCAGGGGCACCCCACGCCATGAAGGGCAGGGTGTTTTCTGGCAGGGTGCCGGAACTCTTGGACCTAGACGGGGAGCAAGTTCCAAATAGCCCACGGCCACGTCTGGTGCCCTTTGGGGCCTGCTGCAAAAGTCACCCGTTGGAGAGCATTTTTGGACAATGCGGAGTGCGTGCTGCCCCGAACAGGATCCAGGGGCGGCAAGGAGTTTTCTGTAGGTGTCTGGGTATTGAATGATCATTTTTAATGCGGCTAGGATTTTTGTTGTATTATTAACGGCATCTGGAGCCTCGGAGAGGCACCTCCTTTTTAATTTATATCTAAATAAGTCATTAAATGCTGATGTTGCATCTTCCAATCATGATGATTTTGCCTCGCCGCACGACAGCATTACATTGTCAGGTCCCGGTGTGATATGACAATGCGAATACTGCAGCGTCAGGAGGCTTTTACAAGTGCAGCCTATGACAAGCAGGGTGGGTTCAGTGCTCAGCGGGTCCCAGGAACCTTGAGGCCAGTATCAGTTCATGGGGGTTCACTTCCCGCTGCCCTTTGAGTTTCACACTGAGTTGCAGGGGGTAATAGCGCAAAGATTCAAAGCCAGAACCTCCCAGCTGTGCTTGGTTGCTGGTCCAAATCCAGGCAAAGTGAGTGAATTTCACCCCAAACCAAATGTTGCCCTGGGGCTTGCCTGACTCTAGCGGTGCTAACCCTGGTTCAAGCTTGGTTTTGTATGGAAACCCCACAATTAGGCTATTTATGCTTGATTATGATGATTATTTATATTAGAGCAGTTCCGAGAGATCCGGGCCCCGTTGTGCTGGGTGCTTTACAGACACAGAGTAAGAGACTGACCCTGCCCTGCCGTTTGCAGTCTAGATGGACAAAGGATGGGAGAAAGGAAGAACTAGCATCCCCATCTTACAGCTGGAGAATGGAGGTACAGAGACATTAAGTGACTTGACCAAGGCCTGGACTGAGGGTACCACTACACATAGAATCATAGAACCATAGGGTTAGAAGGGACCGTAAGGGTCATCTAGTCTGACCCCCTGGCAAGATGCAGGATTTGTTATGTCTCCACAGCCCATGGTAGTGAAGCCTCCCGCTCCAAGTCGACAAACTCGGGCTTACAGGGCTCACGCTACAATATAGCTGGGTCGGCATTGCAGCCTGGGCTCAGAAGCCTAGCGAGGGGTGGGGGTGGGCTTCCGAACCCGAGCCTCCACTTCAAAGCGCTGTCTACACAGCTGTTTTTCACCTAGTCTGTTGACCCGAGCTGCAATCCCGCAGGCTGTGTAGACGGACCCACAGGGAGTCTGGGGCAGAAGTGGGAATGGAACCAATCCAGGGCCTGAATCCCGAGACCCTCCTTCTGATTCCAGGCCCCGTTCTATATGTCCAGCACAGCTAGGATGTAGTTATTACTGATAAATGAGAAGCTGGACAGGAAGGAGAGTGGCTTTGATTGTGGCATGATCCCAAACCTCCAGGCTACCCGCCACGCCACAGCTGCATTGCTGCATTTCTCACCCACAGCTGATCCAGAAATGCCCACTCTAGAGGTCCGCAAAGTAGGCTGTCCTTCCATGGCTAAGAGCCACCAGATGCTGCGTTCGCAAGGCAGCTCAGCTTTGTGTGTGTGTGTGTGGCGGGGGAGACAGAAGTAGTTCCAACGCCTGTGACTGGCTCCCAAAGAAGTCTGAAGCCTGGCAAGCACACACTGGAGGAATGCGTGACGGGGTCGTGCCCTGGATGATATGAATATTAGATTATTTTTTTTTAAGCGAATGAACTCAAGACTTCCCAGCTCTTGTGGTAACGAAAGGCTGATGGCAACATTAACATCAGCCAGGTCTGGGGAGAAGATTCCAGAGGCATGGTAGGGTTTGGGGACATGTTCCTGGACTGGGTCTGCTTCGCAGCATCACTGTGCAATGGACACCATCCCGGGGCCGCATTAGGTCACATCACTAGGTCGCTTCTGCTGTGTGATGGCATCAGTTAACTCATTCTTCTTAAGGGGAGATGGGCTTGGTTGCTCTGCTGCTTGTGCAGCTGGTGGCAGGAAGCCGGGCTGATCTGGCCAATGCTGACAATTCCCCAAGTCAATGCAAGTGTGATATTAACAACAGATGCTCTGGTTATCCCCTTGATTTCCGTCATTCCACCAACTTTCACAAATGCCCAGAGCGGCTCAAATAAGCTCTGGAAAAGCATCCACACTTTGGCCAGCTTGCCTCACATGATTCTCCAAACCAGTTGAAATTCTCCCATGAAACCCTCAGCGGGTCTAGTGACTTGAACCCTTCTATGAGTCTATAATGAAGGCGCTACTGGTCGTTGTATGCCATGCACCAGCTGCTCCCGTGTTACAATGAACAATGCTGGGAGAACCCTCTGAAAACTATTAATACAGAGAATGAACCTCAAAGTAGAGTTAGAAAATCTAGATACGAGCACCCCAAAATCTGGCAGTGTTAGAGATCTGGAGTTTTGGTGAGGCTCATTATCAAGGTAGGACATTTACTAGATTATAGGGTGTATCATAGAATCATAGAATCTCAGGGTTGGAAGGGACCTCAGGAGGTCATCTAGTCCAACCCCCTGCTCAAAGCAGGACCAACCACAACTAAATCATCCCAGCCAGGGCCTTGTCAAGTCTGACCTTAAAAATTTCTAAGGAAGGAGATTCCACCACCTCCCTAGTAACCCATTCCAGTTCTTCACCACCCTACTAGTGAAAAAGTTTTTCCTAATATCCAACCTAAACCTCCCCCTCTGCAACTTGTGACCATTACTCCTTGTTCTGTCATCTGCTACCACTGAGAACAGTCTAGATTCATCCTCTTTGGAACCCCCTTTCAGGTAGTTGAAAGCAGCTATCAAATCCCCCCTCATTCTTCTCTTCTGCAGACTAAACAATCCCAGTTCCCTCAGCCTCTCCTCATAAGTCATGTGCTCCAGTCCCCTAATCATTTTTGTTGCCCTCCGCTGGACTCTTTATCTGGATTTGAGCTTCAATCACCTCCAAAGTCCAGCTCTGGATCGTTGGTTTGGGGGCATCACTATCTGAAAAGGTTCAGATGTTCAGTTCAGATAAAGAACCAAAGGTTCCAGTTTATCAGAATCTTGTTTGCAGCGCTTGGGCCTGTTAAATCTGGCCAGAAATCTTAGCAAAAACGATTCTTGCGAGCTTTCCAGTGCTATCTATGTATGGATTGCTCTATCTAGCTATCTGATACGGCAGTCTCTGAGTGCCCTCTTCCAGCTGCACCTGAATTACCAGCGTGAAGGAGGAGGAGCCTTTTTTGTGATATCTTGACTTTCTGATTCTTTCTGAAGCTGTGATGTCTGACTGGGTTCAAAATCAGCTAAAAAGTGGTTGGCTTTGAAAGAGGAGTAATACATGAGAAAGGCTACACAACGATATGACCATAGTGTATGAGCCAGAGCAATAAAACATCCCACCTGTAGCTGATCTGGAAGGGTCCCGTGAGTCTGTTTGGGCCAGGAACAAGAAGGTGGGAGAGAGGAAGGAAGGACCAGTGGTTAGGATACTAGCTTGGAACTTGAGAAATGGATTCAATTCTGTGCTTTGCCACAGAATACTATGCAACCTTGGACAAATCACTTAGCCTCTCTGCCTTAGTGATGCAGGGGTATTGGGAGGATAAATACATTGAGTATAAGTACAGCTGATTAGAAAATCGATTTTCTATCCTGTGCAAGATTTCAAGATTAAAAAAAATCCTCTCAAGTCAGGATAAAGTTGAAATTTTTCACAAAACAAAATTCAAAAAATAAATCATTTGGGATCAGTCAAAACATTTCATTTCAATTTCAGCTATTTTTTCTAATTCGTATAAAAAAAGGAAATTTCAAAATGAAAAGTTGTTTCAAAACAAAAACCTTTTTATTCCAAAAATGGGACATTGACATTTTAGAAAAAAAATTCCAGGAGCAAAATTGCTTCAAAATCAATATAATTTTGCAAAAACTAGTCAGTTTGGTTAGAATTGCATTTTCGAACTGAAAACTGTTTCAACAAAAGGTTTTTTTGGCCCAGCTCTGGCTGTGAGCTGCTCAGATATTATGGTGATGGGGGGGGGGGGGGTACGGAAGCACCATAGATAGGGGTAATTGTGTCCAAGCCCCAGAACCAACTTGTCGACCTTTCTACCACTCTTCGGATTTGGTATCGGTTCTGACCAGCTAGGTTTGCCCAGCTTTGCGCTTTCCGTCCAGAATGAATATGGAGCCAGCACATTGGTCCCGTTGATCTCCATGTGCGCTGGATTAAGCCCTTGGCAAGGCAGTATCAGTTCCCATCAATACTGAGATGATTCTCAAAAATGAACTTGGCTGGGTGGGAAAGTTCTGATCAGTCCCCCGCTCCCAGCCAGCTTCTCCTGACCTTCTCTGTCAGTTGACCTATGACAGGTGACCACACTACCAGGAATAAGGGGGATTTTTGCCCGTTCTCAGCCACTGCCACCCAGTTGTCTGGATGCTTTGTTTAGAGGATGCCTACAACTATATTTGCCCTGGACTTTGCAGAGGAGTCCAAAGAAGTCAATTGAGTTGAATTTTGATGGGAGTTGGGTGCCCAACATCCTTAACCACCTTCAAAATTCCCAGCTGCAACGAAAATGAGGCGGGTGTGGCCACTCCCCGTGCTGTTCCCGTTGCTCTGTGAATGCATAGAGGATTCAGTCTCCAGGGCTGCTTGCAGAATGCTACTCCAGCCCAAAGAACAGTAACCCACCCTGAAATAAAACCCAGAGGCTCTTGGGCGGCAGCTCTCCAGCACATGCCCACCCCCCCCCCACCCCTTGAAAACATACATGCTAGTCAAGCTCATGTCCACAATCCCACAGAAAACATGCAGAGATAAAACACAAATACACACACACACTCGTACAAAACATACCCACAACACACATACAAACACAGCGTCACTTGCAGAGAAAAGCACACACACCACGTAGCGTTTTCAATTCCTGAGCCTCCGTATTTCCAAACACCCACGGCTTAGTGACAAAGCATCTTGAGTTCACCCTGACAGATCCTAGACAGCTTAGGCCTATTTTGATCATTTGCCATCCTGTTGACCTTTAAACTATTTAACAGCAGCAGAGAGGAATCTGAAAGCTTTATTGCCACAGCTTTTATGGTGCTACTCTAATATTATTCCATCTGTAGATCATTCCTGAAGGTTTCTCTCTCTCTCTCTCTCCTCTGCCTCCAGAAGGTTTGTGCCAAAGGGATGCGGTACAATTCCCATTCACAAAACCCCTCTCTTCCAGCTTTAATGGCAGCCCCAGCCCTGCCAAGAAAGCTCTTTAGAAACTTGGGGGCTTACTTGGCCTTTATTAAAGACGTTTGTCACATGCAGCGTGGCATGTTTTCATTCAAGATCATCTGTAGATTTTGTGTATCCAAAGCAGTTTCCCCACCACCACTGTTTGACTCACAAAGAAGACTCCTCAATCCCCACAATATCAGTCACATGACAGGGAAAAGCTATGGAAATGTGATAGGGACTGGCCAGGTTTTTGTGCCTTGGGTCATGTTCATGGAGCTAAGCTGAGTGACACCACCAGAGGACATCAGTGAAAAGATGCCAAGGAGCCACCGTTGAGGTTCTAATCACTTATACTTCAATAAATGGATAGATTGATCGATCCTTTGGGGGCTACCAATCTTTTCCAGAGTCAGGACCATCTCCTAATAGAAAGATTGCATTGTGGACCCCTCCCATCTCACCCATCTCCTGTTCCTCCCACATTGACCAGTTGTACCTTCCTTCCCATCCCCACCTGGCCTGTCCCCTGCCTCCCCTCCCATCCTCACCTGGACTGGTCCCACATCCATTTCAGTGCCCATATCACCCATCCTTGCCTCCCCCCCAGTCCCCACATCTTCCATCCCCACCTCTCCTCCCATTCCCCATTACCCGCCCTTCCCACTCATGACTACACGAACCTGTCCACTAATTCAGTGTCTTAACGCATCTCTGTGGCATGGGCCACTGCAGCGATTGCTTCCATGGCCAAATAACATAAGGAAAGGATTGTGTGTTTTTAGTGTCTCGTCAGTGTCAATTAGCAGATGAAAACCAGGGGAAGGAATCCATGCCATGTCACCAGCCCCTGGACAGAGCTCCACAAACCAGTCTGAGTATCGGTGTATTAGGTAACCGCCAGTCACAGAGCCCTCACCTCTGTAGCATGTGGATATATACAGGGAACACTTCGCCCACCACTGAAATTCAACCAGCTCTGAGCGGTGCTTGGACTGGGGAAAAAAAGTCATGATGGTCGTTCCACCACAAGCCCTATTGGACTGTGTCTGCAGGAGTCTCAGCCCCGCGCGGCTGTTTTATATTTTAACCCCCAGAAACTACGGGGAACATTTCCCCCAGCTCTACTCATGACCTAATTCAGTTCCGAACACTCTACAACAGCCCCAAGTAGAAGGCACTAAGGCTTCAGGCTGACCCTGGGACGTGCGGGGCCTCAAACTGGTTTAGAAAGGGTCAGGTTGTCAGCTGTTGGGTGGGGGTGGTTGGCCTGGAAGATTCACCTCCGCACTCCAGAGTGATTGCTATTGGACGGGGAATTGCCGGATACCTCAATGCATAGTAACAGTTTCTATTTTATAGTATGTTTCATGTCTCCCACACGTCCCCTTTGTAGACATATACAGGAATCACTTTGCCCAACAAAGAAATGCAGCCACATCTGGGGATTAAGACAGCAATTGTGTAATAGCCTTGCAGAAACACCATGCAAAAGTTTAGGACAGGAAGTGAAGAAGAATACTAGGTTTGACCAGACACTGGAGGTTAATCCCCTTAATCTTATAAAACGCCCTATGGGACCTTTCTTCAACAACCACAACTTGTTAGGCCTCTCTGTTTTATCGTATGTTTCAACATTACTCTATAAAACCATGCTGGAGTTGACTGAGGGAGAAAGTCATCCACCATGGTACTAAGCCACCATCCATAGTACCAAGGCTCCAATGCCCCTCGTAGCCACCTGTGTGTTAGTTGGTGGTCTCCCATCCAAATACTGAACCCACCCACCCCCTTAACTTGCAGGATCGTGGGGTGGGGTGGGGTGGGGTGGGGTGGGGTGGGGTGGGGGGAAAGCACAGCGAAGCAGCAGGCCTGAGCCGATCTCCTCTGCTTGCAACAATCTCATCACTTTAGCGTTGTGTTTGTGTGGGGGTTTTGGGGTTTTTTTACTTGCCTCTAGAAGTGCTTAGAACCAACAAAAGCAATTTTAAATCCTGGGACGAGGAAGGAAAATGAATGTAGGGAGAGCTGAAGGCCGCTCCCAAAGGCAACTCAGAACACTAGGATGAGCAGTACTCTTGACCTAAAAGCCTCCGTCGATTTAGAAAGGAACCACACTTGTTTGACCATGCGAGGGCACAATCTCCTTATTTTTGGGATTCCCGGTGACTCTACAATGGATATTGTGTGATGCTTCTCACATTGCTTCGCTCGCAGTAGTCAGTGCAAGAGAATGTGTGTAACCGCAGCAAGCCCTGGGAGGCAGCAGGGGAGGGACACTGGACAGCAACGGGAGTGGGTCACCTGCGGGGAAATAGCTTGTGACCTGAGCCTTGGCAGTATGGGTGGATGAGGGGAGAGGACTTTGGTCCAGCAGAAGGTGCAGTAATTTGCCATGGGGAAGGATGGTTTTGCAATTAAGGAACTGGCTTGGCCTTGCAAAAACCAGGGTTCAAGTCCTGGCTGTGCTACAAACTCCCTGCATGACTTTAACACAGGTCATTTAATCTCTCAGTGCCTCAGTTTAACCTCTGTAAAATGGGCATAATGGTATTTCCTTGCTTATCTGCTCTGTGGAGCTGACTGTCTCTGAGTGTTGGGGCCTCTAGGTGAAATGTGTCAGGGAAATAATAGTGAAGATTGCGGTTCGATACTTTGGGCGTAGCTTCCTTGCCTTCCCCACATGCTACCAACAGCCCTAGAAGGGCCAGCTCTAGGGCTGAGAGAGGAATTTGATCTCTTAATCACTCAGACGCCATGATGGTAGATGACTGCCAACTCATTTGACAAATTTCAGAGTAGTAGCCATGTTAGTCTGTATCCGCAAAAAGAATGAAAAGTCCTTGTGGCCACCTTAGAGACTAACAAACTTCAAAACTCAGGGCCGGCTCCAGGCACCAGCGTTCCAAGCAGGTGCTTGGGCCGGTAGTCAGAAAGGGGCGGCAGTGTTTCCGTGGCGGTGGCAAATCAGCGGCAGCTTCTCCCATTTGCCGTCCACGGCAGCAATTCGGCGGGAGTTTCTCTCATCTGCCATCCGCGGCGGCAATTCGGCGGGAGTTTCTCTCATCTGCCGTCCGCGGTGGCAAGTTGGCGGCGACAGTTTTTTTCACTGCTTGGGGCGGCAAAAACGGTAGAGCCAGCCCTGACGAAACTAAGCACGAAATCTTATGCCCAAATAAATGTGTTAGTCTCTAAGGTGCCACAAGGACTCCTCGTTCATTTGACAAAGTGCCTTCAAGCAGCAGTGAACTTTGGGTGTTCTCGGCATGGTTTGTGCTGGGGGAAAGGGGTCAGGACATGAGCTAGAGGTAAAGGTTTCCATGGCCCCCTACCCACCCCTTGAGCCATCTGCTCATTCCCTGAGCAGGATTCACTTATGTCTTCACTCATTTAGCTCCTGCCTTCTCCTTCTTCATTCACACAGCCCCACGGCAGCTTCTGCCATCTGGGATCGCCTCACTGCCTCATCCCTCCTCTGCTGGTAGCAGAGCACGGCTTTTCATCTTCCCCTGGGACTAGGCCTCTGAATTTCTTTCCCTTTCCGAAATTATCTAGCTCAGCCATTGCCCTATTGAACTCAGCGTTGGAGGCAGCTTTCATGAAAGATGCTAGACAAAATAAAGTCACATTGTGTTCTCCTCAGCACTCTATATTAATGGCTCAAACGCTGTCTTTTTATGATGGCTTTACTATGGTGTGATGGGACAAAAGGGAAGGGAGGGTGGGAGTTAGAAGATCCGGAGTCCTCTTTCTGCTCAGCAGCAATATGGGGGCAGGGATAGCTCAGTGGTTTGAGCATTAGCCTGGTAAACCCAGGTTTGTAAGTTCAATCTTTGAGGGGGCCATTTAGAAATCTAGGGCAAAAAGTGGGGATTGGTCCTGCTTTGAGCAGAGGGGGTTGGGCTAGATGACCTCCTAAGGTCCCTTCCAACCCTGGTATTCTATGAAATGCTCTTTACCTCAGTTTCTCTGTAGGATGGGGGTGATGATTATCTCTGAACTCACCGAAGGAGAATGAATCATTGGTGGTTATTTTCAAAGCACTTTGAAAGCCAAAGGAAATCCAGTGGCTGGAAGATGAGGTCATACAAATTCAAACTGGAAATAAGGTGCATCTTTTTAACAAGGAGGGTAACTAACAATTGAAACAGCTTCCCGGAAGACCCCCAGTAAATTGCCCATCACTGGAAATGGGTGCATCACGACTGGATGCCTTTCTAGAGGATATGCATTAGTTCAAGTGTAGATGATAGGGTTTAATGCAGGAATCATAGGTGCCGACTCCATGGGTGCTCCAGGGCTGGAGCACTCACGGGAGAAAAATGGTGGGTACTGAGCCAGCCCGCACCGGCAGCCTCCCTGTCAGCTCCTCAGCCCTCCCTCCCACCGGCTGCCCTGCTGATCAGCACCGCTCGCCCGCCACGGATCAGCTATTTAGTGGCATGCAGGAGAAGGAGTGGAGCGAGGGTGGGGCGCGCTCAGGTGAGGGGGTGGAACGGGGAGGGAAGAAGCAGGGTGGGGGTGGAGCGGGAAGAGGAGAGGCGGTGGTTTGGGGGAAGAAGTGGAGTGGGGACTGGGCCTGGGGTGGAGCATGGGGGGTCGAGCACCCCCCATCCCCCACCCCCCGGGAAAGGACAAAGTCGGCACCTCTGGTAGGAATCACAGGGAGGGATTCTCTGGCCTGTGTGAGGGAGGGAAGGAAAGATAGCTCAGTGGTTTGAGCATTGGCCTTCTAAACCCAGGGTTGTGAGTTCAATCCTTGCAGGGGCTATTAAGGGATCTGGGGCAAAAATCTGTCAGGGACAGTGCTTGCTCCTGCTAGTGAAAGCAGGGGACTGGACTCAATGACCTTTCGAGGTCCTTTTGGCTCTGAGATAGGTATATCTCCATATATATGTAGGAGGTCAGACTTGACAATCATATTGACTTTTCAATCTATGAACCTTTGCTGGAAGGTGCTATCAAAGTACAAAATACTTTTATTTTCATAGGAGCCATCATACCCAATTAGACCAGCGACCCAAGTTAAGTCTAGTATCACAGGCAGCGGCCAGCACCAGAACAGCATATTGTAGCCTTTTTTTTAATATGAGTGAATCAAGAACAAGGGCCTATGAACATAAGGGGGAAAAAATCAAAGAAAACTTCCCAGCCTTTCCACTGTGCCTGTGGAGTTATGTCCCTGGGAACAGAACTATTAAATGTGAGTCAGGTTTTGTGTGTTCCTCTTTTCTGCCTTGTGCCGAAAGGATGGTTTGCACATCTTCTTTAGCAGTATCACCCATTCTGCGTAAGGATGAGTCCCCGGGGATCTGAGGTTTGTTTGTTGGTTGGTGGCACTTTGACCACCTCAGAGGGGGAGCACAGTAAAGGTCAGGAAGAACTGGAACAGTGACGCAGACCGGGGGAATAGGAAGGGACGCAAGGGAAGCCACTGCTTTTCTGATTGAAAACCTGCCACCGATCCTGCATGATTCAGCGGCAGAATGAATCTCAGGCGCTGTGTATTGTTGTTGATGTTTACTTAGTGGGAGGGTTGACTGGCAGATTTAATAGGGCTGGGATGTCTCATGTCTAAGTCCAAGTGACCAAAGTGCAACATTAAAAAGGATTGAAATGGGGGCCTTGGCAGATTACTCATTGGCAATTGCCTCAAGAAGCCGTGTGGTGAACCGAAAATATGCTGCATGAATGGCCCAGCTCTTTTAAGGAATGCGTCGGTTTAGCAGAGACGGGACGCGGTGCTAAATTTAAGAGCCAGCCCCGCTCCAGCTGCCCAGGAATACCGTTCCCTTGCAAGGCTGCAGGGTTAGCTAGCAAACGTCACTCTGCCTGCTTCATAAATGGCAGGCCGTGCAATTAACACCTCTGCTGTGAGAAGAGCTTTCTGCCGCGTGGGATTCTGGCAGGATTCCTCTGTACCCAAAGCTCACTCACTCCTTGACCTTGGCACACTCCTGTTATTGCCACACAGCAGAGGAGAGCCAGGCTTACTTGTTTTGCAAGCATCTACCTCCTCGCCATGCCAGGCGTTCTCCCACAGTCAGCAGGGGTTTGACACATGGGCTGGCTGATATGCGCTCAAGCACAGATAGCAGCATCAAATTGCTTTATGGAGCTGCCAATTTATGGCCACAGACACCGTAAAAGCCTTATACAGCGTGCCGAGCCCCCCCACCCCATCCGTCGGGTGCTGTGTGTCTGCACTGCAGACTATAGCACATTGCTCCTTTAAAAAGAGAAACTTTCCTAGATTCATAGATTTCCTAGCTTCCAAGGCCAGAAGGGAACACTGTGACCATCGAGTCTGGCCCCCTGTATCACACAGGCCAGAGAACTCAACTTCCAGCCACAGGCCTGTGTTAGACCTTTCTCTGCTAGATTGAAGCGCCCATTGTTAAATATTTGGCCTCTTTTAGGTACTTATAGATTGTGATAAAATCACTCCTTTGCCTTCTCTTTGTTAAGCTAACAAATGCATGATGGACTCATGTGCATGAAATACATGGTACTTCTAATACATGGAGCGACTAGTGTAGTGGGGAAGCATCAGTAGCGTAGCCGGGGGGGGGGGCAGGGGGAGCGGCCGCTCCCCCTATGAGGAAAAGCGGCGCTAAGGCGCCGCCAGAGCCTCGCTAGGGCGGCGCTTTAAAAGGCCTGCGGCTCCTGCTGCTGCGGGGAGCCAGGGGCCTTTTAAAGCGCCCCCCCAGCCCCACTGCCAGAGCCGGGCGGGGGGTGGCGCTTTAAAAGGCCCGCGGCTCCAGCCCCGGCAAGCCGCCCCTTGTCTCCCAGCTCAGCGGGGAGGCAGTGAGCAGCCCCGGTGAGCCGCCCCTTGTCTCCCCACTCAGCAGCTCAGCAGGGAGACAAGGGGCAGCCGCAGCAAGCCGCCCCTTGTCTCCCCGCTCAGCAGCTCAGCAGGGAGACAAGGGGCAGCCGCAGCAAGCCGCCCCTTGTCTCCCCGCTCAGCAGCTCAGCAGGGAGACAAGGGGCAGCCGCAGCAAGCCGCCCCTTGTCTCCCAGCTCAGCGGGGAGGCAGTGAGCAGCCCCAGTGAGCCGCCCCTTGTCTCCCCACTCAGCCGCTGAGCGGAGAGACAAGGGGCAGCCGCAGCAAGCCGCCCCTTGTCTCCCAGCTCAGCGGGGAGGCAGTGAGCAGCCCCAGCGAGCCGCCCCTTGTCTCCCCACTCAGCCGCTGAGCGGAGAGACAAGGGGCAGCCGCAGCAAGCCGCCCCTTGTCTCCCCGCTCAGCAGCTCAGCGGGGAGACAAGGGGAAGCCCCGGCGAGCCGCCCCTTGTCTCCCAGCTCAGCGGGGAGGCAGTGAGCAGCCCCGGTGAGCTGCCCCTTGTCTCCCCACTCAGCAGCTCAACAGGGAGACAAGGGGCAGCCGCAGCAAGCCGCCCCTTGTCTCCCCGCTCAGCAGCTCAGCGGGGAGACAAGGGGCAGCCCCGGCGAGCCGCCCCTTGTCTCCCAGCTCAGCGGGGAGGCAGTGGGCAGCCGCAGCAAGCCGCCCCTTGTCTCTCCACTCAGCAGCTCAGCCACTGAGTGGGGAGGCAGCGGGCAGCTGCCCGCCGCCCCCCAAATCTTGGTGCCCTAGGCGACCGCCTAGGGTCGCCTAGTGGGTGTGCCGGCCCTGCCAGCAGCTCCTGCCGCTGCGGGGAGCCGCGGGCCTTTTAAAGCGCCGCAGGGTGAGTACAGAGGGAGCGGGGAGGCGCCTTTTTATAGCGCCGCTCCCCCTGTGCTCAAGACCTGGCTACGCTACTGGGAAGCATTGCTGTCCCACACGAGAGAGACGCCAGGGACGCCTGTTGTGAGGTCTCATCCATGCACTAGCTCCACCCACCAGCAGAGACATTGTGCTTGCAGAGCACACAGGTGAGGATAAAGAGCGATACTTACCCCTCTGCTTTAGAGGTTGCAGCATGCACTCCTCACTGCACTGGCTGCAGTCGGCCAGCAGGTGCAGAAGACAGCCCAGTCCCTAGGGTAGCTAATACCACCAGCCCCACTGTGTCTCCCCTTTTCCTTGCACTCAGTACCAGGATTGCAACTGCCCTTTAGGAAGGTGCATGATGGGAGTAGGGAAGCCCCTTTTGACTCCCCTCACCTGTAGATTCTGCTCAGAAAACTGCCACAATCTGGCCTGAAATCAACAGCAACAGCAGTATGCTTAGACAGTGGAGGTCTGTAGTGTCCATGTCTTTATTCCAGGTGTCTAAGAGCTTCACAGGGTCATTACTGATCCTGTGCAGCCAGGTTAGTCCTGGGCAACTGGACAGGGTTCCCTTCTGACCTCATGTCTGATCTTCAGAGCTCAATGTGTGGGGACTTTGTCTCTGAGGTGGGCAACATGACCAAAAGGCCGGCCAGTGGTGACTTCAATTCTCTTGAAGCCGGTTCTTATAGCCTTTAAGGCCAGAAGGAACCACCATAACCATCTAGTCTGACCTCCTGCACACTGCAGGCCACAGAACCTCACCCACCCGCTCCTGTAATTTGCCCCTAACCTCTGGCTGAGTTACTGGAGTCCTTAAATCTGGATTTAAAGACTTCAAGTTACAGAGAATCCACCATTTACTCTAGTTCAAACCAGCAAGCGACCCATGTCCCACACTGCAGAAGAAGGTGAAAATGCCCTGGGGTCTCTGCCAGTCTGAGCTGGGGAAAAATTCCTTCCCCTCCCTACGTAGGGTGATCTGATAGACCCTGAACCAGGTGTGTGAGTTCCACCAGCCAGACAGCTGGGTAAGAACCATTGGAGATATTGGCTAAAAGCAGTCGTGGATGGATCATATGCCACAGTAGGTAAGCTCGTCATACCATCCCCTCCATTCAGGACCTCCACTCCTCTGATCATTAGAAATCTTTGTCTAAGTTCAAGCCTAAATGTATTGATGGCCAGTTTATGTCCATTTGTTCTTGTGCCAAAACTGGCTCTTAGCTGAAACAACTCCTCTCCCTCCCTGGTGTTTATCCCTCGGATGTATTTATAAGAGCAATCATACCTCCCTCCCCACAACCTTTGTGTGGTTAAGCTAAACTAGCCAAGCTCCTTAAGTCTCCTCTCATAAGGTAAGTTTTCCATTCCTCTGATCTCCTAGTAGCCCTTCTCTGCACCTGTTCCAGTTTGAATTAATCTTTCTTAAACATGGGAGACCAGAATTGCACCCAGTATTCCAGATGAGGTCTCACCCGTGCCTTGTATAATGGTACTAACACTTCCCTGTCTGTACTGGAAATACCTCACGTGAGGCATCCTAAGATTGCATTAGCCTTTTTCATGGCCACATCACATTGGCAGCTCATAGTCATCATGTGGTCAACCAATACACCCACATCTTTCTCCTCCTCTGTGTCCCATTTATAGCAAAAATTCTTGTTGTTAGTCCCTAAATGCATGACCTTGCACTTTGCACTATTAAAGTTCACCCCATTTCTATTACTCCTGTTTTCAAGGTCAACGAGACCTACTCATAGGATATTCCAGTCCTCCGCCGTATTGGCAATACCCCCCAACTTTGTGTCATCTGCAAATTTGACTGGCACGCTCCCATTTTTTGTGCCTAGGTCATTAATGAGGATGTTAAATAAGATTGTTCCCAAGACCAATCCTTGAGGAACTCCACTAGTAACCTCCCTCCACCCTGATACTGAAGGGTGAACTATGACCTGTTGTAGTCTCTCCTTTATCCAGTTCATTACCCATTGATTCTCATATTAATCCCCATTTTATCCAGTGTAACTAATAATTTCTCATGTGGAACTGTATCAAATGCCTTACTGAAATCCAGGTAGATTAGATCTGCATTTCCTTTGTCTAGAAAATCAGTTATCTTGAAGAAAGAGATCAGGTTCATCTGGCATGCTCTATCTTCTGTAAAACCATGTAGTATTTTATCTCAATTACTGTTTACCTCTAGGACCTTAACTACTCCCTCTTTCAAAAAAATTTCTAAGACCTTGCATACAACTGAGGTCAAATTAATGGGCCTGTAGTTTCCCGGATCACTTTTTCCCGCTTTCTTAAATGTAGGTGCTATATTTGCAATTCTCCAGTCCCAGGGTACAACCCCTGAGTTTATGGATTCATTAAAAATCCTTGCTATTGGGCTTGCAAATTTCATATGCCAGTTCCTTTAATATTCTTGGATGGAGATTATTCAGGTCCTGCAATTTGGTCCCATTAAGCCATTTGAGTTTGACTTCCACCTCAAATGTGGTCATTTCTAGTGCCATATCCTCATTCCCATTAGGCACCCTGCCACTACCCCTACACTCCTCATTACCCATATTAAAAACAGAGGCAAAGTATCCATTTAGGGGTTGGGCCATGCCTAGATTATCTTTAATCTCCACCCCATCTTCAGTGTTTAGCGATCTCATTTCTTCTTTCCTTATTATTTATATGGCTATAGAACCGTTTACTATTGGTTTTAATTTCCTTTTCAAGGCCCAACTCTGCTTGGCTTTTGGCAGTTCTCACTTTTCCCCTCACACTTTCTGACTTCCAAGAGATAGCTTTCCTTGCTGATCCAACCCTTCTTCCATTCCTTGTAGGCTCTCTTAATAACCTGTTTGAGATGATTGCTTATCCAGTTTGGTTCGCAACCCTTCCCTACAAACGTTTCTCTCTTGCTTGGGATGCAGGATTCAGATAATTACTTTAAATCAGAGTTGCAGAAATTCCAAGCCTCCTCCACATTCAGATCCATGAGTTCTTCAGTCCAGTCCACTAGCTAATTCCCTTCATTTTGTAACGTTTCCCCCTTTTGAAATCAAGGACCCTCGTTCAGACCTTTTTTTGTTTATTCTTCCATTTAGTTTAAACTGAATTAACTCGTGATCACTCAAACCAAGGTTGTCCTCTACAAGCAGTTCTTCAGTGAGACCCTGGCTATTTCCCAAGACTAAATCTAAAATGGTTTTGTTGGTTCAGTCACTATTTGGTGAAGAAATCTGGTGGCTCTCCAGGAATATCTGGGCCCTACTATTATTAGTAGCACTTGTCCTTCAATCTTTATCTGGGATTAAAGTCTGCCCTAACCATACAATTCTCAGTAGTGTTTATTTCATTAACCATATTAAAGGTCTCTATTCATAGCCAAATTGGATGCTGGGGGTCTGTAGCAGACCCCAAGCACTATCTTCATGGAGTCTCTGTTACCAGTCGTCCTCAAAATGATTTTGATCCAAACAGACTCCATTGTATCCATTCCATCACTTCTAATTTCTTTACAGTCTACCTCACCATTAATATACAATGCTACTGCCCACCTTTACCTTTACTTCTGTCTTTGCTGAACAGCACATACCCGTCAGTACCTGAATTCCAGTCATGACTGCTATTCCACTGTTTCCACTGTCCCTGTAGTATCTGGTTTATTGTCTTACACCAGGAGTTACCCAGGCTCCTTGCACTGCTATACAGACATCTTAGGTGTTTCTTCTTGGCTTTGCTCAGATTCCTCGCCTGATTAGATACACTCATTTTACCACAGTATTGTCTACCTGACTGTTACTGTCTTGGAAAAAATTTTGAAGGAGAAAGTAGTTAAAGACCTTGAGGTCAATGGCAATTGGGACAAATTACAACATGGTTTTACAAAAGGTAGATCGTGCCAAACCAACTTGATCTCCTTCTTTGAGAAAGTAACAGATTTTTTAGATAAAGGAAACACAGTGGATCTAATCTACCTCGATTTCAGTAAGGCATTTGATACAGTACCACATGAGGAATTATTGGTTAAATTGGAAAAGATGGGGATCAATATGAAAATTGAGAGGTGGATAAGTAACTGGTTAAAGGGGAGACTACAGCGGGTCATACTGAAAGGTGAACTGTCAGGTTGGAGGGAGGTTACTAGTGGAGTTCCTCAAGGTTCAGTTTTGGGACCAATTTTATTTAATCTTTTTATTACTGACCTCGGTACCAAAAGTGGGAGTGTGCTAATAAAGTTTGCAGATGACACAAAGTTAGGAGGTATTGCCAATTCAGAAAAGGATCGGGATATCCTACAGGAAGATCTGGATGATCTTGTAAACTGGAGTAAGAGTAATAGGATGAAATTTAATAGTGAGAAGTGTAAGGTTATGCATTTAGGGATTAATAACAAGAATTTTAGTTATAAGCTGGGGACACATCAGTTGGAAGTAACGGAAGAGGAGAAGGACCTCGGAGTCCTGGTTGATCACAGGATGACTATGAGTAGCCAATGTGATGTGGCCGTGAAAAAAGCTAATGCGGTCTTGGGATGCATTAGGCGAGGTATTTCTAGTAGAGATAAGGAGGTGTTAGTACTGTTATACAAGGCATTGGTGAGACCTCATTTGGAATACTGTGTGCAGTTCTGGTCTCCCATGTTTAAGAAGGATGAATTCAAACTGGAACAGGTACAAAGAAGGGCCACTAGGATGATCTGAGGAATGGAAAACCTGTCGTATGAAAGGAGACTCAAGGAGCTTGGTTTGTTTACCTTAACCAAAAGAAGGCTGAGGGGAGATATGATTGCTCTCTTTAAATATATCAGAGGGATAAATACCAGGGAGGGAGAGGAATTATTTCAGCTCAGTACCAATGTGGACACAAGAACAAATGGATATAAACTGGCCATCAGGAAGTTTAGACTTGAAATTAGACGAAGGTTTCTAACCATCAGAGGAGTGAAGTTCTGGAACAGCCTTCCAAGGGACGCAGTGGGGGCAAAAGACCTATCTGGCTTCAAGATTAAGCTAGATAAGTTTATGGAGGAGATGGTTTGATGGGATAACATGATCTTAGTCAAAGGTCAATTAATTGCCATCAGTGGTAAATAGGACCAATGGTCAATGATGGGATGTTAGAAGTTACTACAGAGAACTTTTTCGTGGGTGTCTGGCTGGTGAGTCTTGCCCACATGCTCGGGGTTCAGCTGATCACCATATATGGGGTCGGGCAGGAATTTTCCTCCAGGGTAGATTGGCAGAGGCCCTGGAGGTTTTTTGCCTTCCTCTGCAGCATGGGGCATGGGTCACTTACTGGAGGATTCTCTGCATCTTGAAGACTTTAAACCATGATTTGAGAACTTCAGTAGCTGAGACATAGGTGAGAGGATTATTCCAGGAGTGGGTGGGTGAGATTCTGTGGCCTGCATTGTGCAGGAGGTCAGACTAGATGATCATAATGGTCCCTTCTGACCTTATAGTCTATGAGTCTATGGTATTAGCACTATCTTTCCTCTTGTTGTCCATTCTCCTACCCTCTGTTGTTCCTTTCTCCAGTGCTGTAGCCTCTTTTGCTTGATTTCCCCCTTGCTCAATATTAGAAGCAGGTTCAGCGATTACACTAGCATCTCCCACCTGTCTCCCATTTCAATGACACGTCCCTACTACTGATAAATCAAACCACCTTATACCCAGTAGTTGGCTCTGGCAATGCATATGACATATCTCCAGCCTCCTGGTGTCTTGTTTAAGCAATGTCCATGTTTCAAATCCATATAATTTGATGACCGTTTATTGCCTAGATAGATGAAGACAATCTCAAGGCTACATTCACTGGTGATGTGCCCAGAAGTGTAAATTTGGTCTGCTTACAGCCACTCAGACGATGGGTAAGGATAAGTCTACAATGGGATAAAATACACACCAAGAACTGAGACAAAGCTGTAAGCTTTATTTTACCCTCTCTTGCTTCCTGGGGATAGGGTGTTTTTTGTTTGTTTGTTTGTTTTTAATTCTCTGCATTACAGTGGAACGTGGAGGCCAGAGCCAGGAACAGGTCTGTATTGTCCCCTAAAGATTTTACAATCTAAGTAGACAAGATGGACAAAGAGCTGGAGAATGCAAGTGTTCTTATCCCCTTTTACTGAGACACACAGCCATTAAGTGACTTGCCCAGGGTCACAAAGAATCTATGGCAGAGCAAGGGAGTGAATGCCAATTTCCTGAATCCTAGAGCCAGTGCCTTAACCACATGGCCACCTTCCCAGTCCCCATGTGAGCGGCACCAGTTTAAATTTTCTGATGCTCAGAGTCACGGGGCCAGCTGCATCAGAAGGGGGCTAGAGAGACAAGGGGGTGAGGCAATATCTTTTATTGGACCAACTTCTGTTTGTGAGAGAGACAAGCTTTCGAACCACAGAGAGCTCTTCTTCAGGTCCCATAGAAGATATTACTTAACTCACCTTGTTTCTAATATCCTGGGACCGAGACAGTGACCATTACATGGCATTTACAAAAGGGGTTGGTTGTGAGTCACACAGTGGCAAGTGAGCGCGAATCTAAGTGAGTCCACCGGGAGTCTGCAATATGCCTGGTGCTGGGTCTTGAGGAAGGTCAGACTCCCTCTAGACTGAGTAAGGCCATGTCTCCACTGGAAATGCTGCCATGCTGCTGCTGTAGCAGTTCGGTGTAGACGCTTGCTACAGCCACAGGAGCGGTTCTCCCTTCACTGTAGATAACCCACCTCCCTGAAAGGCGGTAGCAAGGTTGGCGGAAGAATTTTTCCGCCGGCCTAGTGCTGTCTACACTAGGTCTTAGGTCAGCATAACGACGCTGCTCAGGGGTGTGTGGATTTTTCACACCCCCGAGCAACATAGCTGGGTCGACCTACGTTTTTAGTGTAAGCCTGGCCTTAGACACATCTCAGCATCTGGTCAGCATCGTGACACCCAGAGTCCGGGTGTAGAAGTCGTCAGCAGTCTCGCTGCCCGGCTTAACAACTCACCAGGCTTGCCTTTTGTGAGCCCTCACTATAGCATACTGTATTCAGTGGGGGTGCAGGTGGTGTGTGTGTCTGGGGTGGGGGGGCGGGTATGGCATTGCATCTGGATCCCTACATCTGGGTCCCCTGAACATACGGCATACTTGCTCACCATCACAGTATAGCACCTTCTCCTAACTGGTCCCCTTCAATTCATAAATTCGTAACCTAAACTGAGCCTATCAGCCCAGTAGGGCTTGCAGTCATCTTTTGTCTCTTTGTCAGCTTCTCAGAGGCAGCCTGTTTCCCCTCTGCTAGCCCAGGCCTTCCTGCCTCCCTTTCCCTCTCTGTTCTCCTGCCTTCCTAGCTGGGCTTGTTTTCTTTATTGGTCTTAGCTGGGGGTGCATGTCTCCCCAACTGGCAGTTCTGGCAGCTGCACAGGGACGTGATCCTCCTGATTGTCTGTTAGCTGGGAAGATTCTCCTCTCGCTTCTGCCCATGCTCAGTATGAGGTTTGTAAACCCCACTGCAGAGCACCTAGAGGCTCCAAGCAAGACCAGGGCCCCACGGTGCTAGATGCTCCCTATCGACCCATCTCCAGAGGGAGGGAGCAGCTAGCAGGCTGGCTGCATGGGGAACTGGACAGCTAAGATGGGACAGCCACTTAGAGAGGAGCCAGCACTAAGCCAGGCAGGTGATGCTCTTCAGCCCCTGCATCAGGCTGCCCTTGGGCGGCCGTCGCCGTGATGGGTTGAGGTTTGTGTGGAGACAAGGGGGTGAAAAACGGGCTGGGTTGGGGTTTTATAGCTTCTTGTGAGCTCCGCTCTAATGGCATCCAATGTAAGGACTGTAGAGCCAAAGACAGACCTGTACAATGAGAAGACTCGACCCGAGCAAGATCGGGGCCCTGTTGTGCTCCGTGCTTTCTGTAGGCAACAGCCCATGCTCCAGACAGCTCCAGTCTAATCAGGCAGGGGAAACAGCCCTCGCTTTCATAGATTCATAGATTCTAGGGCTGGAAGGGACCTCGAGAGGTCATCGAGTCCAGCCCCCTGCCCTCATGGCAGGACCAATTACTGTCTAGACCATCCCTGATAGACATTTATCTAACCTACTCTTAAATATCTCCAGAGATGGAGATTCTGCCCTGGGCAGTTTATTCCAGTGTTTAACCACCCTGACAGTTAGGAACTTTTTCCTAATGTCCAACCTAAACCTCCCTTGCTGCAGTTTAAGCCCATTGCTTCTTGTTCTATCCTCAGAGGCTAAGATGAACAAGTTTTCTCCCTCCTCCTTATGGACACCCTTTTAGATACCTGAAGACCGCTGTCATGTCCCCTCTCAGTCTTCTCTTTTCCAAACTAAACAAACCCAATTCCTTCAGCCTTCCTTCATAGGTCATGTTCTCTAGATTCTTAATCATTCTTGTTGCTCTTCTCTGAACCCTCTCCAATTTCTCCACATCTTTCTTGAAATGCGGTGCCCAGAACTGGGCACAATACTCCAGTTGAGGCCTAACCAGCGCAGAGTAGAGCAGAAGAATGACTTCTTCTGTCTTGCTCACCACACACCTGTTAATGCAGCCCAGAATCATGTTTGCTTTTTTTGCAACAGCATCACACTGTTGACTCATATTTAGCTTGTGGTCCACTATAACCCCTAGATCCCTTTCTGCCGTACTCCTTCCTAGACAGTCTCCTCCCATTCTGTATGTGTGAAACTGATTGTTCCTACCTAAGTGGAGCACTTTGCATTTGTCCTTATTAAACTTCATCCTGTTTACCTCTGACCATTTCTCCAATTTGTCCAGATCATTTTGAATTATGACCCTATCCTCCAAAGCAGTTGCAATCCCTCCCAGTTTGGTATCATCGGCTTTGCTCTGGGCCCCCTCTGCAATTGACTCACGCAGGTCACTCAGGGCGTCTGGGGCAGAAATCGAAAACAAGCCCACCTCACCTGGACCCCAGGCTTGCATCTCAAGCACAAGGCCAACCATGCTCTCTGATCAGACACAACTGCTTCCACACACTGGATTGTTCTTGGGCCCCAGGTTATTACTATTATCTATTTGTATTCCTCTACCTCCCAGAAGGCCCAGCCACGGACCAAGACCCCATTGAGCCAGGCGCTGTACACAAACAGAACAAAAAATACCGTCCCTGCCCCAAAGAACTTACAGTGGGGAGCAGGGTGTGGACAAGACTTCCTGGGTTGGAGGTCCCCATCTGTGAAGCCCCCTCCAAAAGGAAATCCGCCAGAATCCCTCACCACCTGTTCTTGGGGTGTAATGCAGTTTGGTAAGTTTATCCCTCCCCTTTCTCTTTTCTCGTACTTGTCTCAGCCTTTTTCTTTCTATTAATTGGGAGTGGAGCACTTCCACGGGAGGGTAATGGGGGCAGGCCTTCTGCCAGCTTCTGTGGTTTGGCCTGGCCTTCTTTTGGGGCTGGCTGGTTCTTCCTGTAAACGTTTGCTCTGGTTTTATTCTAGGGCGCGGAGGTGCCTATCGGCAGGCACTTTCCAAACATGCTAGCAAATAAAAGAGGAGGCATTTGCAATAGGAAAGCCAAAATTATACCCACCTTGAGAGTAGGGAAAGGGTGACAAAGATCCTATGGGTAGGGAGTTAAAGAGGGGGCCCGAGGATGGCAAGAGACAGGCAGAAAGAGGACCTGGCAGAAGTGTGTGTTAAATACAAAAACAAGAAGTTACGGGGCTATTATTAGCGGACGCATCTGGATAAAATTACAGCTGCACAGCACTAGAGAGAGAGGGAATAAAAAACCCTTTATTAGAACCACTGACAAGTCCCACTCTGTCTGAAGGAAATGTAAGGAAGAAATACACCGATCAAGGGGTTATTTTTATTCCCAGATTGAGTTTGTTTCCCAAATGAAAGACTTTCTTCACCTCTTTTTTTTTCTATTCAAGTCCTGTGGAAAAATCCCCATGATCCCAACTTTATGAAACCCATAAAAAAAACTTGGAAATCTATCCTGGCAGATGCCGGTGGGACTGGTGCTTAAGGCTTAAGCTGATTGGTTCTGATAGAGAGAGGGAGAGAAGGCGGGTAAGGCAGTGGGAAAAGCGCTCCGCTTGGAAGCGTTCTCGAAGGCGTGTTACTCTGCTTAAAGGTCAGCGGGATGGAGTCATAGCGAGGGGAAAAAACACAGCAGCCGAGGAGTTTGCCTGTTGGCTGGAGCTATGGTTCCTGGTGGCATCTCAGCAGACATTTTTCCCCCCCGAGAGGAGTGGAGGCTCCAGGGAAAACCATTGGGAGTCCCAGAAGATGTGGGTTTTGTTTTTTAAATCTAATGTCGAGAGCCTAAGGAAGTGAGGTGTCCAGGTTCAATGGGAGCTGAGTGCCAAACCCTGCTGCCTGCAGGCTGCTCTGGAAAGCCACTCCTGAACCCTTGTGCTGGGGAAAGGTGCTGGAGGAAAAGTCCTGCCACTCCCCTCAGTGCTACACCCCCACAATACACGTGCCTGGACTCTCCCCCAGAGGGATAAGAGGCTCCATATATCTGGGCACTTCGACAGCCCACATCCCTGTGGTGCCAGGACACTGCACACACAGTTCTGGACCTGACAGCCCACCTGGGCAGCAGAGCAAGGCCTGCGATCCCCACCGCTCAGGCACAGGGATGCCCAAAGTCACATGGGAAGTCTAAGCTGAGCCAGGAATTGAATCCAGGTCCCCGGATTTCTCGTCTACGGCCCAAACCACATGGCCCTGCCCAAGTCAGTCTTCTCGCTGGGACTGATACCCAGCGGGCCAGCTATGCATGTGGATTTTGTGCTGGGACACCTGACCCCTAGCAGGTGGGCTGAGATTATTAATGCATCAGAAAGAAAGTTTCCTCTCAAATCTGAGTCTGAACTTTTCTTTCTATCCCCAGACACCCCCGTCAATCTATTACCTTTAACACAAAACCAGTAGCAATAGCAAAGTCTCTTGTGGGGACGTGAAGGCTCTGGCTCTCTCCCTCTCCAGAGGGAATCAGCTTGGGGAAGGGATTTGGGTTCTTAGAATGGATTCATTTCTTTCTTTCTGTTTGTTGCTTGGTTGGGGTTTACTGGGCAAAGAGGGTGCCAGAGCTGGGAACGGCATTCCCATGATGGAAAGCCCTGCTGCTCTTAAGAGCCAACTTCTGCGCTCAGTTACACCCATAAAACCTACTCTAAGTTTGCTGGGGTGGCTTGAGTGGAACCGAGGGAAGAATATGGCCTGCTGGACACAGGATTCCTGCTACAAATCATAAAATCATAGGCCTGGAAGGGAGCTCCTGGATCATCAGGTTCACTGTCCTGCTATTGCAGGCAACTCCCACCATATAATCTCATTCATAATCATTGACACCAGTGATGGAAAAGTCCTATTAGATCTTTTTCCCCCCAAAACCCCCGTTGTTATTGTTATTTATTATTTGTATTACGGAAGCACCTAGAGGAGACCAGGGCTTCAATTTGCTGGGCTCTGCATAGACAGTCCCTAACCCTCAGCAGTTTACAGTCTAAATACACAAAGGGAAACAGAGTGGAAATGACTTACCCAAGGTCACACAGCAAGTCAGTGGCAGAGCGATCTCTGGAGCCCAGATATTCTAACCAAGTTACCCTGCCCTACAACTGCCTTACAACTGCCCTACCCAGCGCTTCCCAAGGGCAGTTACAGGGTGGATGGGGCTGGGTACAATATATCGGTTGCACATCACTGTCCGTTTCTAACCTGCGTTCTGTCTTCTCTCTCTCCTGTTCTCTCCTTTTCACCTGTGAAGGCAGAGCTAGGTTCTTGCTCTTAGACTGCTGGCTTCAATGCTAAGCATATTGATAGGCTTGGCAGAATGTGATTTTTTTTTATATTATATATATATATATATAAAAATTAGGATGGAAAATATCGAGGTTTATTTTTAAGCATTTTTTCAATATTTATTTCAATTTAAATTGGCAGCTGCAGAGAATCATAGAAGATTCGGGTTGGAAGAGACCTCAGGAGGTCATCTAGTCCAATCCTCTGCTCAAAGCAGGACCTATCCCCAATTAAATCATCCCAGCCAAGGCTTTGTCAAGCCGGGCCTTAAAAACCTCTAAGGAAGGAGATTCCACCACCTCTCTAGATAACCCGTTCCAGTGATTCACCACCCTCCTAGTGAAAAAGTGTTTCCTAATATCCAACTTAGACCTCCCCCACTGCAACTTGAGACCATTGCTCCTTGTTCTGTCATCTGCCACCACTGAGAACAGTCTAGATCCATCCTCTTTGGAGCCCCCCTTCAGGTAGTTGAAGGCTGCTATCAAATCCACCCTCACTCTTCTCTTCTGCAGACTAAATAACCCCAGGTCCCTCAGCCTCTCCTCACAAGTCATGTGCCCCAAACCCCTAATCATTTTTGTTGGGGATCAGACAGTCATCACTTAATGACAGTAGATCTTGAGATTCAAAAACATAAAGCTGCATAACCATTAGAAACACAAACTGTCAACATCACAGGTCAAAATATACAAACGAAATAGCCTTAAAACAAACTCTAATAGGTTCTCAAACAGCACACTTTTTTTTTATTTGGCCCCTCTGTAAATTTCAATCATCATCAATGGAAATATTTTTTGTCGGCTTGTGTGCGTGTGGTGAAATCGCTGTTTACTGACATTTACGGGTAAAAAATCTAATCCTTCCAAGCCTGTATATATAATATGTCCCTGGGAATAAAGTATAAGGAAATGGTGAACTCACTTCCTCCCAAGGACCAGCTTTCTGGCATTTGTGCTCACACGGTCCTGGGCACTGCATGGTGCTTATTACACAATCCGAGGCTTCCAAGAGACCTGCTGCCATAATGAAACAAACATGCTAACCTAGCCCCTCCTGTCTCCACTTATACAGTCAATGTGCCAGGCAGGCAAGCCGGATCCGATTAGACCGCGAAACTTCCCTGAGCAGTTCCAGTCACACCTCACATCTTCCAGCTAGAAATATTTCCTATGAGGCTGTCTGAGAAGTTTTGTGTTGGGGAGAATTCCTGCTATGTTTCAGGAAAGACTAGCTAGGCATTTCCTTCCTCGCGGAATGTCAGACTCAATGGGCTGGTTTATGTTTATCAGGGGTATCGTAAAACCTCCTTGGGGACATTCACCCTGATGAAGTGGCCTATTCTGAGGGTTTAGGTGCTGCAGAGGCTTTGTGCTGGACTTCTGCACCGGGGTGGAGGGGGGGCTTTCATCTAATTTGGGTCCTGAGTTTCATTCTGTAACTGTTGTGAAGCTCAGACACACCTGGAGGAGCTTTGCCCAGCCAGGGAGTGTGTAAAATAACGGGTACATTGTGTACACACACCTTTGCACAACACATTCCCATGCATGCTTATTTGGATAATATGCCCCAACTTTGCTGGGGAGTTTTGAAGGGAAACAATGCATTCTTGGTGTGATGGGTTCCCCCCGGGGTACCACCTGGAACTGGAGGACCACTGAGCCCTCTGACCCACCAGCCTGATTTCCCTCTCAATGAGCCATTAACATTGTTTGGCCTGTTTACAGCTGTACCTGAAAGGCTGCTTGTGGGTGTTTTCAACCTCACAACACGTTCCAGTAACACATACCTAGCCAAACTTCATAACTCCACATACGACAATAGCACATACAATCCAACGAGCTATTAATGTCTAGCAGATCAAGATTTTTAGAATGATACCTTACAAGGCGCACTGTGAACAAAACACGTCCTAATTACATGACAGTGGTGAATATTAGGGTGTCACACAGGGGACATTTCTTGTGGTAGGGTATTACTCAGCATGGGGATGGATGGCAGAACCTAGCCCCGCCTCACCTATGAGCAATTTACAAATACAGTATCCGCCACTGCAGGAACTGCACCAATTTACACCATCCAATGTCTAACCTTGCTATAAAAATGACTGGGTATGTGTCCAGGACTTCCTGGATGGCTGGTTTTTTGCTAGGGTCTAATTTGAAAGTTTCCAATTTGGTTTTCATTCTTGCAACCAATCTCTGCCCAACTAATGTTGCCTTTGATCCCAGATCACTAGGAGTGGTCAATTTTTCTCTGTTTGGCTTTCATATTTCACAGGGACAAGCACAAATAAGCAATATTCAGTTATTCTTTTTAGCTCTACCACATACATAGCTTCACTTTCACAACAGGATGAGATGGCCAGATGAAACTGGAAACATTCTACAAGAATGTTTGGCTCTGGGGTATAGTCCTTTGGAAAGAGATTTTGCAGGTTTTCTAAACGTTTATCTCCTAGCTTCCAAGGTTGTAACAAACTACTTAAGAAGCAGCAGGTTTTATTGCCACAGACAGTGATGAAAATTGCTTCCTGTTTGACCTTATCAATAATCTCATTTGCAAGAAAACGTGGCCCAATCTTTCCATATATTGCTGCCGTTCCTTATCTTCTACATTAAACACTTCCATTGCCATTCTGATATTTTTCCTCATCACAAATTTTGTCAAGGGACCACTCAGTGCAACAAAAATAAATCTACTCACAGGACTTATTAGGTCTCAACTGGAGTATTGTGTCCAGTCCTGGGCGCCACATTTCAGGAAGATGTGGACCAACTAGACAAAGTCCAGAAAAGAGCAACCAAAATGATTAAAAGTCTAGAAAACATGACCTATGAGGGAAGATTGAAAATATTGTGTTTGTTCAGTCTGGAGAAGAGACGACTAAGGGGGGACAATTAGGATGCTACCTGATGTGCTGAGATACCACTGAGCCTGCCTGTTATGGCAGCCAGGGCACCCTTTTCACTGGTCTTGCTAAACCAGGCTATTAAGCTTCCTCCAGTACACACACAGGCAGGGCCACACCCAACTGCAGAATGACACAGACACAGAGATCAGTTCTGGGAAGACTCAGTTTAAGGGATTTCCCCCCCCCCCCCCCCCCCCCGCACTCAGGTGTCCACCTCCCTTGGAGTGCAGACCCAAAGGTATACAGTAACTCCTCACTTAACGTTGTAGTTATGTTCCTGAAAAATGCTACTTTAAAGTGAAACGATGTTAAGCAAATTCAATTTCCCCATAAGAATTAATGTAAATGGGGGTGGGGGGCTAGGTTCCAGGGATTTTTTTCCGCCAGACAAAAGACACTATATATATATATACACACACACACACACACATATATATACACATACATATATACACACACACAGTATAAGTTTTAAACAAACAGTTTAATACTGTACACAGCAATGATGATTGTGAAGCTTGGTTGAGGTGGTGGAGTCAGAGGGTGGAAGAGGGTGGGGTATTTCCCAGGGAATGCCTTACTGCTAAATGATGAACTCCCACTCAGCTGAGCCCTCAAGGGTTAACATATTGTTGTTAATGTAGCCTCACACTCTACAAGGCAGCAGGAATGGAGGGCGGGGAGACAGCATGGCAGAGAGAGACAGAGACATACACCATGTGTGTAAGTGAGAGATGCGCATTGCCCCTTTAAGTATGCTGACCCCACTCTAAGTACACTGCCCTTTTAAGTAGATCAGCAAGTTGAGACAGCAGCTACTTCCAGCAAGCTCCCTCCATCCTGAAACCTGTTGTGTCCCCCCTGCTCTATGGAAATGGGGTAAGCGGGATGCAGGAGCAGGGGGGAGGGGGACACCCTCCCATTAGCACTCTTCTCCCCAACCCCACCACACAGCAAGCAGGAGGCTTCCAGGAGCAGCTCCAAGGCAGAGGGCAGGAGCAGCACACGGCAGTGGGGGATGGACAGCTGAACTGCTGGGCAATTGATAGCCTGCTGGGTGGCTGTCTCACAGGGAGCTTAGGGGATCAGGGAGCTGATATGGGGGTTGCCGGTCCACCCTGGTTCCAAGCCCTCACCCACTAGCTGCAACAGGCCGCTCTTTCTGCAAGCAGTGGACAAAGCAGGCGGCTGCCAAACAACGTTATAAGGGAGTGTGAAAGTCATAAGCTACGGTGAACCCCCTTAACAGCCAGCAGCTATGGCAACCAGAGGCCACTAGGGGGAAGTAGATGCCTCGCCTACGCAAGACCTTGCATTTTTACAGTTGTCCTTCGCTTACACAAGAATTGTGTTTTTCAGCTGAGATAGTTATTCTACACCAGTTTTTACTGACCAGATAGCAGACATCCGAGGTCTAGCAAACACCAATCAAATGTTAACACACCAGGGCTTTGTCTAAGTGTGTATAAAAGACCTGTAATTTCTGTGTTAATTAGAGTCCTGTACTAAGGTACAGTCTCTCCTTATTCTGCAGAATAAAGTAACGCACTTTCCTTATCCCTGTCTGGCTGTTATTGGCTCTCAGCTAGGCGGACCCGATATTTTGGTAACAGGAGCATTATGCA